>CAMZMU010000063.1:113531164-114239426 GCA_947311845.1 Poa pratensis
CGCGCAGGCTTCTTGACCGTCGTAGTAACAATTTCCGAGGGGTTGTGGAGACCGTCGGTTATACTATACCCGAAAGGTTCACTTTGCTGTCGGCTTAATCCGAGAAGTTTGCGTCCAACATATACGCTATTTCTAAATGTCTAGAATATGCTCGCGGCAACTAGCAGCTGGTTAATACTCTATTCCCCACTGAATTGGGTATTTTTTAACTCCAGAATTATGACAAAATACATGTATAACATGTTCCATGCCATCGGTAGTATTTATTTCATCATACAAAAGAGTACATAACAGAAGTTAAACTGACAAACATTTTCTCACTAGAAGTTCACATAACTCTACTTTTAAAAGGTCAACATCACTAGTTTATGACTCTTCCAAACGGGTAAAGTCTGAAGGACTTGTTTTGTACTCCTTCCCATGGATAGCAACATCCTGATCACTAATGGCACCATCTTCATCAAATTTGTCGAGATATGAAGAGCCTGCATAATCACAAAAGAATTAGAGCTGAACTTGCTATAAGTTTCAGCAACAGCTAGTTTAGACAAAGACAAAACACTGTAAATCAGGTCTCAAGTTTTAGAATATTTTCATCAATCGTATATGAGCCAACAATTTAATGAAGGTAAAGTATGGACGTACGGTTGGTAGACTAATTTTTCGTACTGTGCAGACAAAGTAATAGCAATAAAGAGGTCTGCAAAGTTAATAGTACAGTACTTACAAAAACAGGTTGGTATGCAGAATATTTAATCGTGAGTGATATTTTAATTCGTACTTTGTTAGATCCTAACTTATGGCAAAACTTGTTGATCAAGTGATATATGCATGTCGCAGTATATGATCAAGTTACATACATCCATAGATTAATTCAGGAAATAGTTATGCATTATATTGTACCAAGAGAACTGTAGCCAGACTGCGGCCTGATAAACAACAGTAGTGCCATCTCTTCTCCTTCGGGATGGAGATCACACCATTGTGAAGAAGGTACCTGGCACTCGGCAGCCAGGTAGCCGCAAGACACGGCATGCTCCAGGGGCATCTTCTTGCCTATACCATACGTAGATCAACCGATGTATTTAACCATCGATCCATAATCCAGATAATTCACTAATACATAAAGAAGATTGAGGAGGGGGCCGGGGAGATTGATTACTTGGGGATCTAGCAGCAGACGGCGAGGTAGCCGAAGCCGCCGACGGCGATGTGGAGGATTTTCATGGCGTGGTAGCTGCTGGCGGCGACGGTGCCGTCGACCTCTCTCCTCCGTTCTCGTCCAGCCTCTTCGCGAACTCTGCAACATTGGAATACGCATTAAGCGGAGCATATGAATAGGCGCGGAAGATCGAAGGAAGGAACAAAAAGGGTATCTTTTTTTCTGATCGCCGCGCAATGGAAAGATGATTGAATACTTACGTGTGGATTAGTACCGTTCAGGTGGCGGACACTGCAGCAGGAAGTCCATGTCCATCCTCTCTCTCGCTGTTTCGACGGCGCCGGCGTCTTGGAATCTATCTGACTCTTGTGGAACGGAAGGCAAGGGGAAGGAGGCGAAGGTTGTGGAAGCAGAGATCGTGAGAATGCGGGAGTTACGGGATTAATAGGTGGGCGTGGGCGGGCAGCAGCGTGGGAATATTTTGGGCCGCAAAAAATTCTAATCGTCGAGCAGCAAAATCGCACAACCCTACGCGCGCGCCGCGTGGTGTCAGTTAGATTTTTTTGGATCCAGATTTTTCGCTAATTGAATGGTATAAGCAAAATTATCGTTCTTTCCCGGAAAATATTAATATCCTTATTGGTTCAACTTAATCCGATTCGTTCTCTTCCTCAAAATAAATGTACACCATCCGACGTCATCTTAATTATACATCTCCGGTGGTGAATTTTCTCTCTTTTCTATTTTCTCTTTATCTATACTACTATTAAAAGAGCAAACTTGTTGGGATATTTTAAATCTGAACCGTTCAATATCCGATCAAACAGCTCAGATCGTCCTAATGTTTGACAACTCAACAATGTCTGATTTTTCCCGTTTTACCCTCTCACCAAATCACATAATACTACTAAATTGCCACTCCTCTCCGAATCGTTATTTTTGTTTGCCACCGCCTAAAAAAGGATGCCCTCCAAATTGCTCCTCTTGTTCGCCCGCGGCGCGGCCTCTGCTCCTCCCCTCGGCGAGCGGGATGCCAAACGTCGATGTTGCTGCTCCTCTCAATCACCCACGGCATTCGCGTCATCATTCGCCGAGGCCTTCTCCTCTAGGAGGTTGACGAATGACGACCTGCACCACGCGACGACATTCGACCGCCGTCCCACGCTGCCACACCCACCACGCCGTCTCCATGCTCGGGTCCCCGCTGCCGGCGAGACCGCACGCAAACAAGCGCTGCTGCTGTTTCCTCGCGCCCAGGAGGAGCAAGGTCGTATCCGCCGCAGCCGCCGTTGCGGAGCTAGCCGGGGACTCAAAATCCGTCGCCGCCGATGTGGATTCACTTCGGCGCTACAAGCAAGCGCCACCGTCGGCGTCCCACCCAGCGCGCCTTTATACTGAGAACGACCGTTGGTCCGAGGCTCCACGTTGAGTAATGCCCCGTTGGTCCATGCCTGCACGCCGACGAACGCCTCAACCTGCGTGCTCCACCCTCGGCCATGGAGTCACCCAACGGCCGACGCCCTCCGCTCCGGGGACTCTCAGTTCTTGCCTCTGATCTCTGATGTAGACCATCCTGGGCCCCTTTCTTCTTGCGTACGGTTGCTCTGCCGGCCCTCCGGATCGTGTGGAAATATGACGATGTCTGCTAGCTGCTGCTTCACCAATTCAGGTTGCCCCTTTGCTAATATCTTATTGTTGCATACATGGGTTTCTGGCTGATCTCTTCTACTACCTCCGATCCATATTAGTGGGCACAACTTTGTCTAGATACACATGTATCTAGTCTAAATACTTAACTAGATACATATGAATTTAGACAAAGCTATGCCCACTAATATGGATCGGAGGGAGTACTTGATTTAGGGATAATTGTCCGGTTTTTGTCCGGCTTTCAACTGTCTTCTCTCACACCGGCAGAAAGTAACTGCTTGTTTGATGCCTACAAGTAGTTCGACCAAATGCCTAACGAGTTTCGCATCATTACTATCTCTGATTTCAGGTACCTCTTCCGTACTCTCTTGTCCGGTTTGTAATTTCATCTGACAGTTAACTTGCACTTTCATCTGTTCTTATTTTCTTAGGACCAATATTGGTGGATCGAGGTCATTTTGATTGGTGGCAAATATCATGCATATCACCCAAAGACAAATTTACCATATGTACAACATGTAGATTATATATAATTTTGGTGGCAAGTACTGTATCAAGCATATGAGCTATTTGTCTTCTTTACGTGCCAAGGTCCTAATTGGTCCGAATGACCAGTTCGTGAAGCACTGAAGTGTTGTAGTATGACAAGGGATGAAGGGATACAGGTTTTTTGCTCCTTCACAATGTACCACGTCATTGTTAATGGAAGAACCACACAAAGGGTCATTTATTAGCTTGTATGATCTTCCATTTTTTCTATTAAATTGTGTTATCATCTTAAGTGTTTCTTATTTCAATAGACCTTCAAATTTTCCCTTATCTTTCAATATGCGCTTGTATATTATTTGGCCTTGCCTTTTCTAATGCACACTGCGGCAGGTTGAACTATTATTGCTTTATTTTGTTGCAGAGTGGCCCTTCTTCGGTTTGGAGTGGGGCTGTCGTCGCCTTCATGGTTGGAGGCAAGTGCAGCTCGGACTGGTACCAAACATTTACGGTCTGAAGGGTGAAAACATTGATGAAGCATGTATGATGTTATTTTCTTTCGACAGATGTGTAAATTGTGTACTTTTTGGAAAAGTGTTTTTTGCTCCCGAGCACCAGTGCTCCCGGTGTTTTCAAAAAATCAAAAACAATATTTATCCAGGATGTAGTTAATGGTGTATTCTACAAACGTGTAAAAAATCAACTTCAAATACATTGTATTTGGAGCTATAAAAATGAATTTTTAAATAAGCATACTCAGATCCACACTTTTGTCATTTTTGTGTAACCCAGAATACAAAGTATTTGAAGTATATTTTGGCATGTTTGTAGAATACACCAATGGCTATATTCGGGGTTTATTTCAGAATTTTTTGAAACTCGTAAATATTGTTTTCAATTTTTTTGAAACGCTAGGATCACTGGTGCCCGCGAGCACAAAATCTCCACCCGTGTACTTTTGTACTACTATATTTTAAATGTGATCTCTTTTGAACATTTATAGAAAGGTGTGACAGCACGCAGATGTCGTGCAATGAATTGCTTTGTCGAACGAGAGTAAGCTTCTATATGTATGCAATATTTTTAGTTTTAGTTATACTTTTAGTCGAAATGTGCATTGCACGTATGTTATTTTCTTGATCTGAAACTTTCATCTATTTAATCATGGATAGTTTAGTGAATTATGTAATCATTCTGTTGAGTGGAACATAATTCATCTATGTATTTTTGCTCATAAATACTATCTTTTGTTGTGGTAATTAGAGGAGAATCCTAAAACCAAGATGGGCCATTGAAGACTAATGCTCCGCAATGGCCAAAGGAAGGTTGTGGTCAAAGTGTATCAAGACTTGCTATTGATGTTTGTTGAATTGAAATATATGCTATTTGTGATAGGTATTTTTTATGGTTGTTTCTTAGGCACTAGGTGAGGAGCAATATGAGTAGATCATAGGTTAACTTGACGGTTTATGAGCAAAATGCTAGGCTGAGACTGTTGCCTGATTTTGTTGGTGTTCCATAAAGTGCTTATGGTGGGCGCGTACCGTTAACCAGAATAGGTTTTTGTTCATGTTATTAATTGATATATAGGTTCCAGGAATTGTTCTTCAATATGGACTAATATTGCTATGTTGGTTCTTTTGGAGTCTTTTTTTTTTGTGTGGTTCTTTTCTAAAGGTTGAACTATACTTCCACATTTTGACAAAATGAGCATGCTTCTTACAATCTATGTGCCCGTGATTTTCGTGAAGACTCTGCGTGTACCCTTAATGTGAGTTTAAGGAATGTCATTCAGCTTAATCGGACATTGTAGAGACGTGCGCTTGCACGTGCAAATTTACTATTAAGAAAACAACCAAACAAACTCACATCGTCTCCACCTTGAGGAATCAAAATGGATATCCGCGATCGGGCTATTGAATAAAATAACCGAGGGGCACCTTAACCGTCGGTTATCATTATTCACGCTCGGGTATCAGCACCTATGACCGAGGGTTAGTAATTGATCGTCGGTAATTTAAAATATAGCCGAGAGTTGTGTTTGAGTCGTCAGATATTACAAAGAACCGTAGGCTATTACACGGTAATCCCCGAGCGGCGGTTCATCCCTGTCGGCCATTTGAAAAACCATTGGTTATACGAGGTAATAACCGAGGGTTCGACCAAATCCGTCGGCAATTAGTGGCACCGTCAGCCATTAGTGTAATAGCTGACCGGCGGTCGGTTATTAAAATGCACCGTCAGAAATAAGGGGATTTCTAGTAGTACTAGAGGTTGTCGGCTTACCGTAGTTTAGGTCACCACATCTGGTTATTTAAAACACCGGATAACTTTTGCATCCCAATGAATATTTCTGATTAATAAAGCGACAGACTTCCCCTAAAAAAACATATTTTGTGAAATTTCACCAAATTTTGTGCATTTACAAACAAAAGAAGATAATGACTTGTTTGGTAAACTAGGAGTGTTAATATTATTGGTTTTGATAAACATCATGCGACTAAGAATTTCTGATGTCTCGGTCGACCTATTGAACCGTTAGATTATTTGCTTCAAATTCGTGGATTATCAATTATGCTAAACATCGGGCGACTAAGATTTTCTTATGTCTCGGTCGACCACCTATTGAACCACTTGATTATTTGCTTCAAAATTCGTGGAGTTGTAGATACTGAAAGAAAATCATTAAATCGGGCACATGGTTCGAACACATGACATGTGGCTCTCCCTAATACTCCCTCCGTTTTTTAATATAAGATTTTTTAGGTGTTGCACATATTGTCTACATGCATACTAAAGTGAGTGAACATGCACATTAATACATGTCTACATGCATTTGTGTAGATGTGCATGTGAACAAATGCTAAAACATCTTATATTAAAAAACGGAGGGAGTAGCACTTATTTCGATGCTAGTTACGTGTACGTCATGTATTATAGACGATTCCACCAATACCTCATTGACAAAAGTTCAACTAGGGTATTCCATGTTTTTCCATTTTTTTTGTTATCTATATATATTGCCCTTATTTAACTACATTATAAGATGCAAAAAAAATATTACAAATGTATATCTACCTCAGCCAAAAAATTGAAATCATATTTATATATTTTTTCCTTTTTTTGTCTTCTTATTTCTAAGTTGTACTTTTCAGCACATCATTGTTGCATTTTTTATAAATGTGCAACTACCTCACGAGAAAAGTGCAACAAATGTGTTCTATGTTTTTTATAAAATATATGGACTGAATAAGCCGCTGCAAGGATTTCTCCCATAAAGTTGTTTTTAATATTTATCCACAGTAACCAAAAAGATTGTTTATGAAGAAACAACAAGAACTAGTGATTGTTTAACAACTTGTATGGGTTGTCTTTTTTATGGATCTACGCTTAGTGTGATGTGAACATAAGTAGATTGGCCATCTTAGGTTTTTTATTATTATATTTGAGATTAAATTGCTCATATATTCAGTTAGACATTGTTTACATTCTTGATTACAAGCAAGCACTCAAAGGCATGCAGAAATGGGAGCCATCGGGTGTTAATAGATGTTGCACATCTTTGATAATCGAGCTAGCCGAGTCACCTGTCCATGATATGACATAACTATAGTTTAATATTAAACTTTTATACTACAAACTTATTTTTAGCATGCTATGGTATTAGCATGTATAATTTTTTGTTACATAATTGTCAGAATTCATCACATAGGAAACTTTTTAAATATTAGTTAAATTTATTGTTTGTTATAATATTGTGATGTATGTCTTTGAAAAATACATTTGCATTTCGCTATATTAAAAAAAAATACAGTATTCCCTTCGAATTAAAAACATCTTACATAATTGTCACAATTACAGTATGCCTTAATAGTTGTTTTAGTATTGAGTAGGTAAGCATATTTATAGAAATATCCAGAGTATAGATTGAGTATAAGTTGAATTGTTGGTAAGATTTTTACTGATTTTTTCTGGTGAAACGTGTATAGTTGTTTAATGGCTCCTTCCATCGAGTTCAGATCACTAACGTCTTCTTTCCTTAGTTTCTGTTTGGAGTCCTTTTTCATGCCAGAGTAAATAACAAACATGTCAGTGTAATTAGCTCTTCACTGTTTAAGCTTCGCAACAAAACAACTTTTCGGGGCTTGTTCGGTTTGCTAGTTTACCAAGGGGATTGGCGTGAATTAACATATGGATTAGATCCCATGTAAGTCAAAATCCCCGCCAATTCTCTACAATCTACCTCGGTTCACTTGGCATACGGATTAACCGAACAAGGCCTCACTGTTTGTTGTTTGCACTGCGAGAGCATCCTTAGGGCACCACCAACATCCCGCAAAGGACCATGCCTGTCTGATTCTGTCTGAACAGATAGGGGAGGCGCTCCGACCCACTGTAAATGGACCGCTGTCCGCGCGAACAGCCATTTCGCCCCAAATCTAGTCCAAGTTTGGTCTACACGTTTGGGGAGGCGAAAGTGAGATTGCACTGGTTTGCTGGTGTCCGCCCGTGGCCCACCTGACAGCGAGCGTGGCCGCTTCGGTTACCTCGCTGGGTCCTTAAATGGAGACCAGTGCCCAGATCCGTCCCCATCCACTCCTCACTCCACTCGCACGCGCAGTCAAACCCTAGCCGACGCCAAACCCTAGATGCGCCCTTCGCCGGCCACGATGAAGAAGTCGGCGTGGTGGAAGGCCGGCCGGAACGACAAGGAGGTCTCCTCCTCACGAGGGCCCCCCTCCGATACGGGTCGCCGCGCAGCCCGCCGCCGCGCCGCTCAGGCTCACGTCTCCACCGACGTGGCCCAGATCTACTGGGAGGTGGTCGTGCCGTTGTCGTGGAGCGATGTCCACCTCCCGGGCAGCTGGCATCTCAACCGCCGCCGCATCCTGTTGCCGCTGGTCCCTCGCTCCGTCAGGGCGCGCACCGAGGAGATCCTGCGGCGGTGGTCATTCATGCCGGCCGACTTCCTACATGACCCCGCCTACAACGTGAACTCCCGGCTCTGGGACCGGTGGTTCGAGCTGGAGCACGACGCGCGGCGGCGGTCCTACTTCGTCGCTGTGGCGCCGGAGGGCTACGAGGATCCCCCCTTGTCGGTCTGGAGTCCGACGAGGACTTCGACCTCGACTGGGGCGACGCGGAAGTGGAGGATGGCGGCGCCACCGTCAAAATGGAGGCCACGAGTGATGACGTGGAAACACACGTTTGTTGGGAGACCCCAAGAGGAAGGTATGAAGTAGTGCAGCAACAATTTTCCCTTGATATCTACCAAGGTTGTCAGATCCAGTAGGAATTGGAAGAGATTCAACACGGTGTCAGCGGCGCCGTTAACGATGACTGACGTGGAGCTGCACATAACACAATCAAAGTACTTTGCCCCAACGAAACAGGAAGGTTGTCAATCTTCCTGGTTTGCTGAATACAAAGGATTAAACTTATGGTGTGGAATATGATGATGAGTGCAAAAAGGAACAACAGGAAATAAACGTAGAGCGTGGTAAAAATGGTGTTTGTATCAGTGTAGAATAAAGGGCCATGGTCCACAGTTCACTAGTGGTGTCTCTCCATAAACAGATAAATATGCATACATGTTGGGTAAACAAATTACAGCTGGGCAATTGACAAAATGCAAGCGCATGACAATGCAATATATGACAAGAACATGTTCATTGTTAGATCTATTGGGCATTACATCAATATACATAGACCGCTTACTAGCTGCATCTATGACTAATAATCCACTCCCGAGATAACTTCCGTGTCTCCCGTGAGTATTAAGTTGCAAGCAACAGATAATAGCATTAAGCAAAGTGTGTAATGTAAACAATGCAATATGACAGATAAGCGAACCCATAAGCATAGCAAAGTTGCTTTCTCCCTAGTGGTAACAACACATCTACAGCCTTAGTTGTTTTTGTCGATCAAGCCCAGGCACATAGAGACATGAACCCACTATCTAGCATAAATACTCCTCTTGCAATCATTAACATCTACTTGGCCAAAGCATCTACTAACAACGGAGAGCATGCAGGAACATAGATAAAACATGTTATAAATAGATGAACAAACTTGATCATAACTTCACAATTAATCGGATCACAGCAAACACAACATATAGCATTACATAAAGATGATCTTGATCATGTTAGGCAGCTCACAACACTAGTACAGAATGACACATCGGAAACGGGCCAAAAACCCCATCGGAAACGGAAAAAGGGTCCGTGTCCCTGACCCCGTTACTGATGTGAAGGCCCTCATCGGTAACGGAGGCGAAAAACCGTCGCTGATGAGGCGTCGGTTTGGCTACGGTTGTGCACAACCTCCGTTTTTGATGTGTCGGAACATCAGTAACGGAGATTCTGTTTCTGCTCGTTTGCATTGAGGTTTCTTCATAAGCCTAGAGCAGGAATAGATTTGGCACTGCACATTTAAAATTTCACAGCAAAGCACAAAAAGGCTAACAAATTCATTCATTCATAAGGTATAACAAATGGCACCGATACATTGCATCACAAGACAACCAATTACTTATCTTCATTGTCATGCCTCTCTAAATCTATCATTGACATGTCTAGCTAAATCTATCTATGTCATGCCTCTCTAAACTTATCCTTGTCATTTCCAACTTAATTTATCTTCATGACTTGCTGTTAGAGTTCATGAATTCAATCTTCTTCTTGGACGGTGTCGCCAAAATATAATCAACTCGCCTCTTTGTCCCCGACCTTGTATTTAGCTCATTTAAATGAGCTAAACGGATCAGCACCATACTCTGCACATAGTGCAATAAGCGAGTGCTGATGTACTGAAGGTGCCTCTTTTGTAAAGTGGTCACTGAAATGCAAAGAGAGAATATATGACTCCATGTTAGCTCAATATACATCTAGCATAAAGGACATACAACACAAAAGGATGCATAAGACAGAATAACAAACTTACAAACACATTGCATAGTTGTGTACCAACAATTATGCCGGACGACAAGCGCACCTTGGCTAAGGACCCGGCTTTTTATACAGTGTCACCGAAATGTACATCTGTTTTGCAAAGGAGATAAGTCAGACATGAGTTTCATACACTACCGATTTGTGCTAGTTATGTTCTTTTCGAGCGACACTACGTAGTCGTCCTCAGTGGCGAAGCTAGAACATATTGAACCAGGATGCACACATGTTACCACAATACATTTAAAACAATTTTTAGGGCTGCATATGTGATGAAAAATTGCTAATTTACAAAGAAAAATTCCTTCTCCCGGTGTCCTGTGCACCCGGCCATTGTTCAGGAATTCGGCCGAATCACCGATTAACTGCCCAGTTAATCGCTGCTCGGAGGGTCGCCGACGCGAATAGCACCTATTCGGCGAGTTAACTGGTCAAGCCGATTAACTGGCAGTTAATCGGCTGTCAGACCGATTAATCGGTGTCAGACCGAATAATCGGCTGCACCATTTAACTTTTTTTTTTTGGCGAGGCTTATATTTAGCCCGTGACTGCCTCCCGCTCGACCAAACTAGCTAGGGTTTTCCTCCCGCCCGTTCTGCTCCTGGCGGCTGGCTTCTCCGACGGCCATCCTCGAGCTCCAGACACCGCCGGCCTCCTTCTCCCTCCCCTTTCCCTCCCATCCAGCGCCTCCCCATCGTCTGCGCCTCGACCTGATGTGCGCCTCGACCTGCAGCAGCTGATCTGCGCCTCGACCTGCAGCAGCTGCTCTGACCTGCGTGCTGCAGCAGCTCCTCCACCATGGCTTCACCAGCTAGCAAGGTAAAACCTCCCTCTTTCTCTCTATGTTGCTGTAGTTTTTTTGTTGCTCTAGTTGCTGCAGTAGATCTATGTTGCTGGATGTGCTTGATGGCTGAAAACTTGTTAATTTCTGTTGTCATGTTAACGAATGTTGCTGGATCTCCTCATTGCTAGGCTGCTAGTAAACTTGTTAATTTCTGTTAATTTCTTGCTATTGTTTTGCGATGAAAACTTGTTAATTTCTGTTGTCATGTTGATTTACTTGTTGTGCATCATATTTACAGGGGTCTGTAGCAGGTCCTACCGCTACTAGTTCTCAAGCTCTGAAAAGAAATTCAGATGATATGGGGTGGGAGTTTGCTGTACTATGTGATCCTCTAAATCCACAGGCTGTGAAGTGCAAGTTGTGCGGAAAGGAAATGCATGGAGGGGTCAATCGGATGAAGCAACATATTGCTGGGATTAGGGGGCAAGTCTCTCCCTGCTTGGTAGCTAGTGAAGATGAGAAGAAAAGGTGTAAGGACGCTCTTGAGGAACCGCAGCGGAGGAAGAGGGCTAAAGAAAAACATGATCAAGAAGTGGCAGCTAGTGTTGTCATTGAAATTGAGGAGAACAATGAGAATGATGAAAATCTTGATGCAATTGGAGGTGGTGAAGCTCGCAAGACAGGGCCTATGGACAAATATGTGATGCCAATTGATCCTTCCATCCCATTGAAGAAGTTCCAGCAGAACATAAATGATGCACTTGACAAGGAGAGATCTTATAAAGTAGGCCAATATTTGGCTAGATGGATCTACAAGAAAAATATCCCTTTCAATGCTGTCAATGATGATGACTTCAAGGCATTTTGTGAAGCCCTTGGTCGGTTTGGTCCTAGGTGGAAGCCACCCTCCCAATATATGCTGCGAGAGAAGATGTTGTTGCAAGAGGTTGAAAGAACAAAAGAGTTGATGAAGCCACATGAAGTTGAGAGGGTGGATACCAGGTGCTCCATCATGACGATGCTTGGACCGACAAGAAAAGGAGAAGTATAATGAACTTATGTGTGCATTGCAAGTTAGGGACTGCCTTTATTGGATCAAAGGAGGCGTCAGCTGATGCACACACTAGTCTTTACATCTATGAGTATGTAGTTGAGTGCATTGAGAAAATTGGTAGGTGCTGATTTTACAAGAATTCTCAACTTTGCTTTTGTTTATTGCTTTCCATGATGTGAATACTTGCTGACTTTTCATCTTCATTGATTGTAGGTGTTGACAATGTGGTGCAAGTTGTCACAGACAATGCTTCCAACAACATGGGAGCAAAGGAGTTGCTCAAAGGAAATTTTCCAAAGATATTCTGGTCATCATGTGCAACTCACACCCTCAATTTGATGGTACAAGCAGTTGGGAATCTGAGGCAATTTGGTCCTACAATCACTAAAGCCAAGGATATGACAATATTCCTCTATGCACATCACAAGACGTTGTCATTGATGAGGTCCTTCACAAAAAAGAGGGAAATTGTTAGGCCGGGAGTGACAAGATTTGCTTCGGCATTCCTTACCTTGCAAAGTTTGGTTGCTAAGAAAAAGGAACTAAGGGCAATGGCTTGTAGTGATGAATGGGAAGCATGTAAGCACACAAGCACAAAGAAAGGAAAGTTAGCTCATGCCACAATAATGAGTAGAGGATTTTGGAATGGTGTCTCTCTTTGCATCAAGGTATGTTCTTGTTTGTGTTGGATTGTGTGGCTGTTTTCTCATACTTGTTTGTGTTAGATTGTGTGGCTGTTTTCTCATATTTGTTTCAATTCTATGTTGCAATGCAAGGTTTTTGAACCATTGGTGAAGGTGCTTCGGTTGGCTGATGGTGATGGTCCATCGATGGCCTCCATGTATGGTGAGATAATAAGTGCAAAAAAGGATATCATGCTTGCTGTTCAGAATTCAGAAAAAAGACTATTTGGTGATCACCAATGCCATGGATAGCAAGATGAGAGGGAGGCTGGATTCTCCATTACATATGGCAGCATACATGTTGAATCCCAAGTATAGTTATGCTGACTCAAGCATCTTCAAAGAGGTATAGCTAATGGCTGGGTTTATGGAAGTCATGGAGACACTTTTTTATGAGGATGATGAGAAGCAAAATGTTGTCCTTAACATAGACTTCAACAAGTTTAAGAAAAAAGATGGCATGTTTGGGAAGGTGGCAGCCATGAAAGCAATCAATAATGCTGATTTCGATGCTGGTAAGCTTGTTATTGGCTGATTGCATATTGTTCTAGCATTTCTGAAATTATTGGCTGATTGCATATTGTTCTAGCATTTCTGAAATTATTGGCTGATTGCATATTGTTCCTCTTTTTCTAAATTGCAGCTGAATGGTGGGGCACTTATGGATTACAAACTCCTACATTGCAAGAAGTGGCCATTAGGATACTCAACTTGACCACAAGTTCATCAGGTTGTGAAAGAAATTGGAGCGCATATGAAATGGTAACTCTAGTCACCCTCAATCTATCAAATCTGAAAAATATTGCTTCTTGCAAAATATTCTAACAATGCTCCCATTTGCACTTTGTAGGTGGATGCAAAGAGGAGAAATAGACTTGATGTGGTCCGTAGAGACAACATGGTCTATGTCCAATTCAATGGAAGAATGATGGACAAAAGAAGCAAGTTATCCTCTTCTAGTGATCCTCTTCTTGGTGAAGATGCATCACGAGCACAAGATTGGATTGTTGAAGGTGCATATGCTGATGAGGAGATTGATCCTATAACGGGGCTGTCATACAACATCATTGATGAAGCAATGGGGGCAACCGAAGCTATGGAGCCTCGTAGGAGTGCAAGAGTGAGAGAGCTCCATGAAGTTGAAGAATTTGTTTCCGATGATGATGAAGCTGACGACCATGGAATGGGCAATGATGAAGACATTGAGTACGAGTCCGATGATGATGGTGTGATGGCAACCAAAGACGATGAGGAGGACAACCAGCAGCCTTGAGTGATTGAGTCGTCTATTAGCATCTCATAACCTACCATAAGACCTTATTTTGCTTGCTTGTGATGTGTTGCTTGCAGCTGATTGGTTTGGTACTTTATTTTGCTACTTTGTTTGTGGAGACTATGTGAGTTGTGAGAGCTATTTATGGTCTGTGACGTGTGAACCTTATTATTTGGTTGTCATTATCTGTGTTGGTGTGGCTGTCATTATCTATGTTGGTGTGGCTGTCATGTACTCCTGTCATTTACTCATTTATCTTGCTTATCATTGTGTTACCAATTTGCCAATTTGTGGCTGTCATTTATCTTGACAAGTTTAGAGCACACACTAATGCGTATGTTTATTATTTTGTAGGATTGTTGCCTCTCGGTTTGGATGCATCAAGACCAGAGCGCCCAGGTACCATTTATACACTTCTTGGCTGTTTTTTTTGCCATTTTGTATGCCATATTTCAGTATAGTTACATAGTTGGTAACATGGGAGTATGAAATAACACAGGAAAACTATATATAAGTTGCCAAAATATTGTCATGTCCTGTTTTCTCGACCGATTAATGCTTGACCGATTAATTCAGTTAATCGGCCGATTCGCCGATTAATCCCTATTCAGTGGCCGACCGAGCCGTTATCAGTTACCGAATTCCTGAACAGGCTCAAGGTGGATCTGCCAGTGGTCGTCCTCATCGTCCTCGGATGTATTACAACCCTAGTTCTAGTTCTGTTCATGAGTGTCCTATGGAAGAAAACCTAAGCAGAACAATGACAAC
The DNA here is from genome assembly GCA_947311845.1 of Poa pratensis. Lineage (NCBI taxonomy): Eukaryota > Viridiplantae > Streptophyta > Magnoliopsida > Poales > Poaceae > Poa > Poa pratensis. Next base: position 113,545,975 of record CAMZMU010000063.1, read on the forward strand.
AACCCTAGTTCGTCGACACGACGGCCGGTCACAAATAGATGTATTACCTTTGGATCTGGCGGCGGGAGTACGTAGTCATCCTCGTCGTCCTCGGATCGACACGCCATGCGCCCTCCAGCTACAGATCAGGCGACGAGATCTGCCCGGGTGGAGCAAAGAATGGGTACGCGCTGCCACGGTCGGAGGAGAGGAAGATGCGCGCCGACACGGTCGGAGGAGAAGAAGATGCGCGCCGCCACGGTCGGAGGGAGGGAGATGCGCGCCGCCACGGTCGGAGGAGAGGAGATGCGCGCCGCCACGGTCGGAGGGAGGGAGATGCGCGCCGCCACGGTGGAGCTAAGATCTGGTGCTGCGTGGAGGCGCCGCCACACTTTGAGAGTGAGGCTGAGAGTGAGCGATAGAGTTTAGGGCTGTGTGAAGGGCACATTTATAGCAAAGTAGAACATCGGAAATGGAGGGTATAAACAACCGTTTCCTTTGATTTTTTCACTGACACACTGGTCTTATACTGATCTCTACTAGTATTGAAGTTGAAGAACATAAAAATAAATAACTATAACTACTCCTCGGGCTCCGCCTTCTCCTGCTCGTATGCGAGGAGAGCCGCGTAGTCGTCCGTGTCGTCGCGCGGCTCCTCGCCGACGATGTCATCGCCGCCCGTGCGCCCCTCCCACATCTCGTCGTCGTAGGCAGGATCATCGCGCAGCTCCGGCGGGAGGAGGAGCCGGCGGCTCTGAAGCAGCTCAACTCTTTCCGGCGGCATAGGCACCGACGCGCGGTTGAGGTGCCAGCCACCGGGTAGACGAACCTTTGACCATGGCACTGGCCTCCTATATTGTCAGTGCCGCTCCGCGACGGCCTGCCCGACGATGACGCGGTTCCATCCAGGCGACCGCGGACGAGCGTCTCTCCGCCGCGGCGAGCGGCTGCGGTCGCGGGCGCCCGAGGATCCCGCGTCCTCTTCCGGCGGCATAGGCACCCTCCTGTGGTTGACGCGCCAGCCAGCGGGGAGGCTAACATTTGACCAGGGCACTGACCTCCTATATTGCCAGTGCCTCTGCGCGACGGCCTCCGGCACAACGACGCGGTTCCAATTCAGCGAAAGCGGGAAACTGCTGCGGCGAACGCCCGAGGAGTTGCTAGGAGTTTCCATGGCTGCGGCGAAGTGGCGTACTGAGATAGCAGGGAGATCGTGGGTTTTTAAGGAGTAGTGGGCGGTGCCGCGGCGTCACTACGCCACTACGCCATAGCAGTTACTCCGCTCGCATCGAATTCCAAGAAGATGGAACGTGTCCACATTGCACACGGACACACAAAAGTCTCCGTTACTATAGAGGCACATATCGGAAACGGAGCCAGAATTAAGACCGTTGCCAATACGATGGGTAACGGAGTTAATACTTTCTCGTTACCTATGTTGACGGGCCAGCCACGGCCCAGGTCAGGTTTGTACGCACTGGCCGCGCGGAAAGCGCGATTCTCCGTCGCCTAACGCCTGCCGTTTCCATAGAGAGGTATCCGATGTGTCGTTCTGTACTAGTGCAAGATCTAAACATATTAGCACAAAGTGGAGAGACTACCAACTAGCTACTGCTATGGACCCGTAGTCCCGTGAAGAACTACTCACGCATCACTCCGGAGGAAGGCATGGTGATGTAGAGCCCTACGGTGATGATTTCCCCTCCGGCAAGGTGCCGGGAAGAACTGTAGAAACCCTCCCGAACTAGGGTTGACGATGACGGCGGCGTCAGAACTTTTCGTGGATTTTCGCTCGGGTACTTAGGATTTCCCAAATAGATGTGATTTATAGGCGAAGGGGCGGCGTCAGAGGGCAGCAAGGGGGGCCAGGTGGGTGACGGCGCGGGCCACCCTTGGCCGCGCCGTGGGGCCACCTGCCTCCTAGGGTTGCCTCCTGGGCCTCTCCTTCGGGAAGGTGCTTCGTTCCCATCCAGAAATAAATCAGTTAAATTGGCGGCTTTTTCCGAGAATATTTTCAGAAGAGTTTTTCTGAAACAAAAAGACAGCAAAAAACAGAAACTGGCACTGTGGCATCTTGTTAATAGGTTAGTCCCAGAAATGCATAAAAGTGATATACAGTGTAATTAAAACATGTGGTAATCAACATATAACAGGCATGAAACATCAAAAATTATATATACGTTTTGGACGTATCAGCGAGCGATGATGCGCCGCCCAACTGGACGGCCTACCGCGGTCACCAGCCCGCACCGCCCGTCGGCGACGACAAGGCCGCCCTACAGGAAGCCATCTATGCCTCCAACTTGGAGAATCTGCCGCAGTGGCCGGACATCATGGTTGCGCTGCACGCGTCGGCTGAGGAGGCGGCGCAGCGGGCCCGCGACGAGGAGGCGGCGCGGCAAGCCGCCGAGCGCGCATGATGGCTGTTGCCATGGTCTTCGTGGCCAGAGCTCTGGTGAAAGGATAAGGATGTCGCCTAGAGGGGGGTGAATAGGCGATTAAAAACTTTTCTGGTTTAGGCTTGATAAATGCGGAATAAAACTAGGTGTTTTAATTTAACAAGCATACAAGCTAATTATACTAGACTCACCTATGTGCAACAACAACTTATGCTAAGCAAGATAAGCAACAAGGTGATAGCAAGATAAAGGACTTCAAGCACGAAGGCTATCACAATGAAAAGTGCATTAGTAAAGAGCTCGGGTATAGAAATAACCGAGGCACACGGAGACGATGATGTATTCCCGAGTTCCTCCTTTTTAGGGGAGTACGTCTCGTTGGAGGGGTGTGAGTTTCAAACTCAAACGCCACAAATGGCCTCACCCTATTCTCTGATGAACCTTGCCCAAAAGCTCGGTTCACCTTTCACTATCGGAATCCTTCAAGGCGGAATCCGGAGCCTTTACAACAATCTCGAAGCACAACCCACAAAAGAATTGGGAGCTCCCAAGTGACCACAAAAGGTCTCAACAAGCCACAAAAGACCTTGACCACAAAAGGTTACAAGAACACCACGACCCAAGAGTAACAAGCTCACGAACTTTCACTTCCACGAATCCTCGTGGAGAGAGCAAACCGATGCAACAAAGTGTAATGGCAAAAACACAAGAAGTGTTCAAGTCCTTCACTCTCAAATTCCAACAAAGCAACAAATGCTTATGGGGGAATAAGAGAGGAAGAACAATGGAGGAGAAACACCAAGAACTACAAGATCAAGATCTAATAGGTTCCCCTCACTTAGAGGAGAGATGGATTGGTGGAAATGTAGATCTAGATCTCCTCTCACTTTTTCCTCAAAGATATGCAAGAATCATGGGAGGAATTCAGAGAGGGGCAAGCTTTCCAAGGTCAACAATGGTGAGAGAGAGAGAGAGAAAAAGGTGCTTGGCAAAGCTAGTCTCTTTGGGGAAGAAGGAGGCCTTTTATAGGTCCCACGAAAAAGAGAGCCGTTGCAGAAAAACTGCGGACCCGAAATTTCCGGTGCAAGTCCGGAAATTTCCGGACCTCCGAAAAACGGCTAAGTCACTTACGATTTTCGCTACTGGACTCTGGCAAGAACATGGCCGGAAATAGTGCCGGATATTTCCGGAGGGCCCCGAATTTCCTCCCCCAGAAAACTACAGAAACACCATTACGAAAACGACAATAAGTTTTGCACCCGGACTCCGTTTTCGATGTTCTTGGGCTCGTTGAAATCACCACAACGAGCACGACAAGATTGTGCAGAGAAAAATCATAGTCCATCATGTGAGGAGGGAACCAAAGAGGAGAGTTTGACCTCTCTTAGAAAAGACAAACCGGTAAAACCTTCAAACATAAAAAACACAACAAGATGTTCATATTAAATCCGTTTTTGATGAACTAGAGTTTGGTATGGAGATGAATACAAGCTCTAAATCCTCACATAGATAAAATCCAAATAAGAACCAAGAAAGATGATATGCCAAGTATGTAAAGGTTTGAGCTCTCCAGAAAGATGCGATCAAATTACTCATTTGAGAGCCCCTCTTGATAGTACGGTGTCTATCCTATAACCCGGTCTCCCACTAATATCATGAGACCGGTAAAATAGCTTGCGCATTTCACTTGAGCTAGATGATGACGATCTTGATCTCTTCAAGTTGGAACATCTTTCTTGATCGTGCTTGCTAGCACATTGCTTGATGAAGACTTCTCCAAATGCTCCGTCTTCATGTATCCATTACAAGCTTCAATCAAATGATATCTTTCGAGATGATTCATATTGAACTTGCACTTCATATCTTCTAAATATATATGATGGCTTGGAGATGAACATGAATGTTCCCTCAATCTTCTTTTCCAAGCCACATTTTACCATGTACGCTTCTAGAGTCCAACACATGAACTCCAATCTTTTCCTATGGACAAGATTTACAAGAATATCTCAATGCAAACATTAGTACATAACGATTACCATTAATTACCAAAACCACACATGGGGGTACCATGCACTTTCACCTGGGCGCCGACGCGAGCTTGGTTGCAGGACCCCGAGGCGCCACAGACGCCTCCGCCGACGGGGCCACCGGCGCATCTGTGGGCGGCGCCGGTCTACATCGTCCTCTCGGACGACGAGGACTAGGAGGCCACGGCGAGCACCTGGCCGCGGTGGCGTCGGCACCGGCACCGCCCAATCGACCCCCCAAACCCAGTAGTTCAGGGTTTATATTTTCTTTTTCTTTTTATGTATTTTGTGTCACTGGCCCGTGGGGCCTGTTACTAATATATGTAAATTATTTTAGTATTTATTTTTTTCTATTTTTTAGTTATGCGGTGGGCCGTTGGGGCACCCCACCCCGAACGGACAGGGGCCCAAATTCTGTCCGTGGTCCCCCAAACGGATCAAATCTATGAGACCAACCAGGACTATCCCACGACAGCTTCTTTTTATAGAAAGAAATGCTCCTTAGTGAGAATTTCAGAAATTCGTCCCCGACGGTGCTCGAACTCTGGTTGTCAGGTTTAGCCACCGCTCTGATTTGGGTATTTGCGGGATGCCGTCGGAGGTGCCCGATCACAGCCTCTTCGTCTTCAGCGTCACAGAACCAGTGCACGATTTCCTCCTGCTCCACCAACAATGCACCTGCTAGCTAACCGACGGCAAACAACCAATTCCTTACTGCAACTTAGGACGCGTTTGGTAGCCTGCACGTTGCCTGGCTTGGCCCGCCAGCTGCAAAAGCCCAGTGTTTGGATGCCTGCATGAGCTGCTGGGCCAGGCCAGCACGCTTCGTAAAGCAGCGTCGGGCCAGGCCCCAGAGGAACGCTCAAATCGACCGTTCCCGTGGAGCCAGGCCTGCCAGCTGCAAAAGCGAGCGCTCCAGCTGCAACCGCGTTGCTCACCATGGCTTCCCCTCACCCTCCTTAGGCTTACTTCTTCTTCCTCCTCCCAACTGATGCTACAATGCTCAAATCAAAATACGCTATACACGAAAATGATCCGCATTGATTATGTGCTTCCATTCTGACAATCGGTTTCGACTTTCGTTAAGTCTTAACGTCTAATTTTGTGTTCATGCGTAAATCCCTTTGTGACGAATTTCGCCAAATTAACCGCACACAATTGACGGTTTGAAATTTCCTTTTAGGAGTAGCTTCGCATCACCATTTCTCACAACTTTCATGTTGTAAGTTTTTCGTTTAGATGCTAGTAGATGAATAAATCATGTACTGTATCTATGCGTATTTAGACTGTTCTTGTTGTACGTCCTTGCCGCCGGTGAGCTCCCGCCGTCTCCGTCAGCAACCTCCGTCGCTGTCAGTCTGTCGCTGCCGCCCACGCTGATGTGTCCGTCCGCGCCGTCACCGCAATGGCCTTCGTCGCTGCCGCCCACGCCGTTGTCTCTGTCGAGCTATTCCGCTGCCATGCCGCGTCTCGGCCGACCTCCAGTGCCGCCATGCCGCGTCGCCGCCGTCCACCTCCGTCGCCGCCATGCCGTGTCGTCGTCGCTCCATTGGTATACCATGGACCTTATCCAAGCATGATGACGGATGGTAACTTCACCTATGTGAAGAAAGGTGAGACTAACAAAAACTTGCATACAACCAAACGGTGTGCAGAAAAGTGTGCTAGCGATGCGATGCTGGCTACCAAACGAACTGCAGAACCAGGCTGAGAGGGTGACTCAGCCAGACCAGGTCCTGCCAGACCTGTCCACAGGGAGATGAAATTTGGGTGCAGCCTACCAAACGCACCCTTAAACATGCTGCTACGAATGCACGCCAACGGCCTCGTAGCTGATAATTAAGCACAACAAAATGATGCGATCCCACGTGAAAACGTGACCGCGAGTCTGCGATCTGCGATCCCAAAACCAAGTCAAAAGCCGTCGCAACGGGCACACACTACGCACCAGTCCACGCCGCACCGCAAACCCAAACCCCATCCGGCACCATGGCGGCGCCGGTACCGGAGCCGGAGGTGTTCGACGTCGTCATCTTCGGCGCCTCGGGCTTCACGGGCAAGTACGTCATCCGCGAGGCGCTCAAGTTCCTCTCCCCCAACGCATCCCCGCTCCGCACCCTCGCGCTCGCCGGCCGCAGCCGGGACCGCGTCGCCGCGGCCCTCCGCTGGGCCGCGGCGCCGGGCCCTCCTCCCCCCGACGTCCCTATCCTCGTCGCCGACGCGTCCGACCCGGCCTCCCTCGCCGCGCTGGCCGCGCGGGCGCGGGTCCTGCTCTCCTGCGCCGGGCCCTTCCGCCTCTACGGCCGCCAGGTCGCCGCGGCCTGCGCGGCCGCGGGGGCCGACTGCCTCGACATCTCCGGCGAGCCCGAGTTCATGGAGCGCGTCGAGGCGGATCTCCACGACGCCGCCGCGAAGAGCGGGTCGCTGATCGTATCCGCGTGCGGGTTTGACTCCATCCCCGCCGAGCTCGGCTTCCTGTTCAACTCCAGGCAGTGGGATCCGCCGTCCGCGCCCGTCAGCATCGTCGCGCACCTCAGCCTCGAGTCCGACAAGAAGATCGTCGGGAATTTCGGCACCTTTGAGTCGGCCGTGCTTGGTATCGCTAGCGCCAGCCAGCTGCAGGCGCTGCGCAGGTCCCGCCCCAGGCCAGCCAAGCCCAATGTGAGTTGCAACTATTCTTAGATTGCATTTTAGTAAATTGATTTACTTAGTACTTGTTTTATCATCGCGACATGCTCGTATGATAGTGCAGTTTAGGAATTGAGTTACTCACTGTACTTGTTTTATTTATCATGGCGACCTGCTTGTATGATATGAGGGAATTAACAGTCCCCGATCATAGCAACTTTTACATTCAGTTAGAAGGACGATTTATGTCTTCTAAATCATGTTTCCTGACCTTCATGGTACACACTTGTACTGTAAACTTCAATAGTGCTAATTACTCGCTTTGTTGGTCCCAATTCACCTGTTAAGCTAGTATGGTTTTTCCTCTTGCTGCCAAATTATAGCCCTTTTCTACTAAAGTTCTGTTGACGTTTGAATGAAATAGCTTGTATGTGTACTACATTTCATCAGGATGGTATTAGCTTAGCTTTGAGTAGTAGTAGACAGAAAGTCCCAAGTGTGCCGGAGTGTTAGTGCTATTAGTTATAATAAAACTTGGTGTACAAAATATGCAATACACCTGTTTGAGGAGTTGCCCGTTAACCTCTATACCTTCTTTTCATCTTCCATTCTTTTCCATGATCAACTCTTAGGAAGTGAGAAATATAGTAGAACTGGGAATCCCACTTAGTTTCAGAAGTCATCTAAGATGATAAATACATTTGTGAAAAGGATTATTTGTCCAGTTACTGAAACTTGAAGATGACATGTCAGGAAGGATTCCTTGATAATTTGAGCATATAGGAACCTGTTTGTACACGATGACAGTTTTGTTTGGTGTGTATTTCCAGCTGTCTCTATTTTAGTTGCGTTCGTTCAATGTCTAAGAGCTATTAACACTAGCGTTTATGATAAAGCATTATGAGCTTGGAGCATTGTCCTCCATTAACAGTATCCTTTGTCATCATGTTCCTGATCAACAGAGAGTAAATATCATCAAAAACCTATTTGCAATTCAGAAATCCCAAACTTGAATATTGAAGGGAGTAAAAGTATTGGTAACTAAACAAATTAAAATGCTAAAATATGTAAATGTTGAGGTTATTGTAAAAGTAAGAGGGAAGGGGGTGGTGGGGATACTTGATGATGACAAAGCAAAATGGTTCACTTCCTGTCAAACGCACAATCGGAATTCTGTGTGAAGATGGAGTTGATCATACAAGAATGCAACTCATATTACAACTTAGATCTCTGTGTTTTTAGCTGTTCTGATCTTTGCTGTAATACATTGGTCATGGCATATAGAATATTGAATATATTTTTATGTTTTGTAGTGAGTCATACTCCTAGTAAAAATGTCCACCAGATTTGTTATTGTGAATTCAGTGTGTGCAATGATGCATTGGTGACCTGTGATGCTAAGGTTTCTCCTTTGTATGCAGATCCCAGGGCCTCCACCTCCCAAAGGTTCACTGATTGAGCATGACAAGGCACTAGGATTATGGGTCCTGAAGTTGCCTTCCGCTGACACAGTGGTTGTGAAGAGAACCCTGTCAAAATTGACCGAGCACCCCGAGGGCCTTCCCGGTGTGGAGGAAACCCCAGAATTCGCTGAGCGCAGGAAGGAGTTCTGGTCCTCTGTCAAGCCTGCACATTTCGGAGTGAAGATCGGCACCCGTTCCATCCTGGGCGTCTTGCGGTTCATCTGGACCGGGCTGTTCATCGGCGTTCTCGGGGGTTCCTCCTTTGGCAGGTCGCTCCTTCTAAAATTCCCCGAGTTCTTCTCCCTGGGTTGGTTCAGGAAGACTGGGCCAACCGAGGAAGAGGTGCGCAGCGCCTCGTTCAAGATGTGGTTCGTCGGCGAGGCTACAGCGATTCGGCCCGTGGAGGCAAGCCAGACAAGGAGATCGTGACCAGAGTTTCGGGACCGGAGATCGGGTACATCACGACCCCGATCGTGCTCGTCCAGTGCGCCCTCGTCCTGCTGAGCCAGAGGGCCAACCTGCCGAAAGGAGGGGTGTACACTCCAGGCGTCGTCTTCGGCCCCACGGATCTCCAGAATCGTCTCGAGGAGAACGGCCTGTCGTTCGACCTCATCTCGACGAGGACCCTCCCTTCGGAGTAGCGGGCACCTTCCCCTTCCCGAACCTGCTCGCTGGTGCTTCCAAACAATCGCCCTGTTTCTCTCCATCGTTAAACCAGTTACCACTGAATGTCTACGAGGCTAGCAGCGATTCGGTGGTCGTATACTATTTCAGAAGAAATATGGTTTCGTATGCTGTCTTTATGTGAAATAAACAGTAACACGTGAAGAAAGGATTAGGATGTGCTCGTGTAATGTGAATCGCTGAATCATACTGTAGTACTTGTGACATATATAAAGCGTGTAATGCCTGAGTTGGCATAGGTCTGTATGTCTGTATAAGGGTGTACGTGAATTCCAACTTCCATGTCGTCCTGCTTGGTGCTGGTGCTGGTGCTGGTGCTGTTGCTAGAATTCTGTAACCGGCGTGAGAAGCCGTGCTAGTGTTTGCAACTAGTTGCGCCAGCATGTCCCACTTCTATGATTTAAAAAATGCGAAATAAATCATGGTCGAAACATTTGACAACGTGTGGCCCGCATACAAGAAAAATGATATGTGAACATCACATGATAGCTCTCTCCACTTAGATCTTTTTCTTTTTTGCACGGTCATATTTTGGAACGAAATTTATAAATAGATGTACATGATTTATTTCACATTTTTTTTAAACTTAGTAGTGGGAAATCCGACAATAGGGTGAAACTGCAACTAGTTATGAAATATCCATTTTCGCATAAATAAAAAACGACTGGAGTTTCCGTGCAATTAAATCATCTCCTCCGTGTCTCCGAGGTACCAGTACAAGTCAGCGACAAGATGGAGCCAAACACGCGCGAACGCCGCCGCCTTCGCACACATGCTGGTTCCGTTAAGGCCACACGGCTTTCGCCGGCCGACCGAGCAGCTTTGGTAGACCGTGGGAACCAAACGAAAGGTTTTGCGTGGGCGAAGCGAACGGCGGCGACTCGTCGGTGCGCAAGCCGTGCACGCCTCGTCGGACCAATCGAGTAAGTAGTGTCTTTTGGTTTCGGCTACACGCCATGATGGATGGTCGTGCCGCCTGGATCATCATGATTCGTCCCTGAGCTTTCTGTTGAGAGAGAGTGTGCCCCTCTTTCGACTGTCCACCATGGGTTGATCCAGTACGCAAGTGTGTGCGCTTTACTAACGGCCTGTGCTGCTTTGCACTAACGACTACTCCAGAGAAAGTATCTAGTACTACAAGGTCTTCGTGTGCTACCAATTTCTCTGTCAATCCAGTCCCTACAATCTGATTCAAGGGACAGGATCAAATATACATCTAGTTCTGCCACCCACCATGGCGCATTTGCAAAATAGTCCTCCTATTCCTCCGAATTGTGACACATGATCCTTGATTTCTGGTTCCTCTCTGACTCTCTCTCTCCTCGCTCACGGGATTCAACTCGCCCGCAAATCACCAAAGTTTAGAGTATAAACTAAAATCTCAAAGATGTCAGCGAAGAAACAATATGCATCAGAAAAGCTTAGAGTACAAATCACAGGGTAGCTGCGAATAAAATTTCCATTAAAAGAACCACATTCGAGAACAATTGATTAATCAATCAAGGTAATTTTTTATCTGTATCCAAATTCAATGAAGATCTGTGTCAATCAACAAAGAGATCAGCCGATGCATAAAAAAAAGGGGTCGTATTTAAATCTGGAAGAAGAATGTAAAGAAGAAAATCGTGCAGATATTAAGGTACAATCTGATTCGTGTGGTCGAACTAGAGTGCCGGCGCTGGCCGCCACTGCCGACGGCCGGCTTGCAAAGTGCAGCTGGTAAATCTTCTTCATCCGCGTGGTCGAGCTGGAGTGACGGTGCCGGCCGACTCCCTAGCAGCGATGGCTTTGTGGCGGCAGATCGAACGCGCCCGCGTGCTTCCCTAACCTAGACTAGATTTTGCGGCGTTGACTGCTGTGAGCGCTCTCTTCCTTGATCTACTTTTGCATGAGAAATCAAAACAATGGGTGTGGATTGCAAATGTTACGGGGAAGACTAGTCCGCAGCTATGCTGTACCTCCGATTTAATCTAACGGTAGTGATTTGTCTGGAATCACGTAGCATGCATAGGGGCTGGAGCACTAGATATCCAGTACAGTACTAACAAAAGACTTGCACGGCGTGTTTCTAGGATATGATGTGCGTCGTAGGAGCAGTCGCGATCTTTGACCACTTGCCTGCCATGGTCTTCCTTGGCCGTGATAAACAGGGGTCATGGTCCAAGACAGCGACTGGACCGACGGCTGCATAAAACAGCAAGGAAGCGTGTGTCCTGAAATAAGCTTTTGCCCCCCAACATTGTTATTAAAAAAATCATATTTATAAGTTTTTTAAAATCTAAAAATTCTGCATGTTGTCAATGAAATATCCCACAAGCTCAAAAATCTCAATTCGAAATATTAATTCAGAGCTACGTAAAAATGACAAATATGTGGATCTGAATATATGAACATTCATCCAGATTTTCTTACAACTTGTAAATATAGTTTTTAAATTCTTAAAAATCAAATGGATCACTGGAACTCGGTAGCCAAAACAAATCTTTCTATTTGCCCCGCTTTACATATAAACCACCAATCACACTATACGGTCTAACAATATAAAGTAGTGAGAAAGCCCTCTTACAAATCATATCACCGGATAAATGAAAAATAAAACACCAAAAGGCAGAAAAACAACATGACACCAAGCCATAAACTAGGGCCCCTGAGCTCCACGACAACGTTCCAGGAGGGTAACGGCTTGAAGCGACACCGTCGCCGAGTCCGATGTGGACATGTTTTCACTTGGGGTTCTAGCACGGGGAGGATAACCACGACAACGACCACATCATCAAGAGGAAATCGGCACAGGCAGGTGTTGTAACATCATGTCCTAAGGCTTAATATGATTGATATGATACTCATATTGCTACCTCTTTTTCGGAAGCTCATCTCAAAAAAACTCCGATGTTAAAGTGTGCTTGGCTCGGAGCAATTGTGGGATGGGTGACCAACCGGAAAAGTCCTTCCCGGTTGCGCATGAGTGACAAGAAAGTGCGCAGAAAAGACTAGTGTTGGTCCGTGGGGCCAGTCTAGAGATCTTAAAGAGCTGCCAGGGGTAACAACCGCTGGCCGGGGGTGTTACAGGTGTCGTACCGGTCGGCGGCACATCACAGGGCTTTTCTCTCGGTAGCACAACCAAAGAACCCGATCTGGGCGCCACCACTGCCGACGAAAGAGACCGTGCCCGGCGACCCGCCACTGCAACCCTCGCCGCCCACAAGACAAAGGGACGCTAACACTATCGCCACCACCATGCTCGCCAGATAGCCAACATGTGATCCGCGCTAAGGGCCACTATTGAAAGGACAAGGATGTCGCCTAGAGGAGGGGGGTGAATAGGCGATTTAAACTTTTCCGGTTTAGGCTTGCTAATTGCGGAATAAAACTAGGTGTTTAAATTAACAAGCCAACAACCTAAATAAACTAGGCTCACTTATGTGCACCAACAACTAATGCTAAGCAAGACAAGCAACAAAGTGATAGCAAGATAAAGAACTTCAAGCACGAAGGCTATCACAAAGTAAAGTGCATAAGTAAAGAGTTTGGGTATAGAAATAACCGAGGCACACGGAGACGAAGATGTATTCCCGAGTTCCTCCTTTTTAGGGGAGTACGTCTCGTTGGAGAGGTGTGAGGCACCACAAAGGTCGATCTCAACGCCACAAAGGCTTCACCTTCTTCTCCGATGAACCGCACCACAAAGTTTTGGTTCACCTTCCACTATCGGAATCCTTCTAGGCGGAAACCGGAGCCTTTACAACAACAATCCGAGGCACAACCCACAATTGGATTGGGGCTCCCGAACGGCTACAAGTGACCACAAAAGGTCTCAACCACCACAAAGGCGTCTAGGGTCCAAAGACCCAAGAGTAACAAGTTCACAAGCTTTCAACTTCCACGAATCCTCGTGGAGAGCACAAACCGATGCACAAAGCAATGGCAAGAGCACAAGTGCTCAAGTCCTTCACTCTCAAATTCTAACAAAGCAACAAATGCTTATGGGGGAATAAGAGAGGAAGAACAAAGTAGGAGACCACCAAGAACTCCAAGATCAAGATCTACTAGGTTCCCCTCACTTAGAGGAGGAATGGATTGGTGGAAATATAGAGCTAGATCTCCTCTCACTTACCCTCGAAGATATGCAAGAATCATGGGAGGGATTGAGAGGAAGGCAAGATTTTCCGAATGACAACAATGGAGGAGAGAGAGGGAAAAACGAGCACAAGAAGTTGTTAAAACCATTGGGAAGAAAACCACTTAAATAGGTACCGTTAAAAAATGACCGTTGGGCAGATTTCGCGGGGCCGGCCTTGGGCCCGGCCTGGGCTGGTCAGGAGGCCGGCCAAACAAGCCACGGTGGCGCAGAGGGCCCGGCCTGTGGGCTGGCCACCCGGCTGAGGCGCCCGGCCTTGGGCCCGGCCTGGGCCGGCCTGTGGGCTAGCCACCCGGCAGAGACGCCCGGCCTTGGGCCCGGCCTGGGCCGGCCTAGGGCTGGCCACCCAGAAACCAAAAAAAGAAACACCCAGAACTTTTGCGAGAAAACTCCAAATGGAATGAAACCAACTTTGTTGGAAAGATAACGACAAGAGCTTTCCTACAAGAATCATGGGAGGGATTGAGAGAAAGGCAAGCTTTTCCAAATGTCAACAATGGAGGAGAGAGGGGAAAACGAGCTCAAAAGGTTAGAGAACCGTTGGGGAAGAAAGCCCCTTAAATAGGTCCACTTAAAAAGTGCCCGTTGGGCAGTGCAGGGAGGCCGGCCTGGCCGGCCTCACGCGCTGCACTAGAGGCTTCAGAGGAGCCGGCCTGGGCCCGGCCCAGGCCGGCCACCCGCCCGAACCAGCCGGCCTAGAGCCCGGCCTGGCCGGCCTGGGGGCTGGCCACCCAGCAGAGCCGGCCGGCCTGGGGGCTGGCCACCCAGCAGAGGCGCCCGGCCTGGGACCTGGCCAGGCTGGCCACCCAGAAACAAAACTTCTTCGACCTCTAGCTTTTGCAAGAAAACTCCAAATGGGATGAAACCAACTTTGTTGGAAATATTAAGAACCATAAATAGAGTTAAGTTGCCACACATGGGAAGGTGTGGAACTTTCCTCAAGGATAAACCGATAATATTTCCAACACGAAAACGCAACAAGTTTTTCATCCGGACTCCGTTTTCTATGATCTTGGCTTGCTCCGAAGATAATCACAAACTCTACAAGAGCATGCATGACGTGGTGTGGAACACGGCATATGCCACGGGATGGCTAAGATAGGTGTGGGGACCGAAAACTGCAACATCGGCACCCGGCGGATTGCGCCTGAGCACTAACACGGGAAGTACCCAGGTTTGGAGCCCTCCCGGAGGAGGTAAAACTCCTACTCCTGTGTCGGGGGAATACTTTCTGGATTAACCCGCGGCCCAGTGCGACTTAACTTACTCGCACGGAGAAAGGCCCACTTGGGAGCAAGCCCAATATTGAACCGCCATAAGGGGAAAGATCTAGAAGACATATCCCGGAGGACGTGAAGACCAAGTAGTCTCCGAGTAGGCCTCTGTGGATATTCCTTATGGGGAAGTTTCCTTTTGTAACCTAGCGAGCCTCTGTGTATATAAAGAGGACTCGCAGGACTTAGAGCGGGTCAAGCTATCAAGCCCTAAACCCTAGCTCATACGGCGAGTACCAGATCGGATCGCCTCCATTGTAACACCTCGATTATCATATCAATACCAATCTAGGGTAGGCAGGAAGTAGGTCTTTTACCTCACATTGAGGGGGCCGAACCTGGGTAAATCTGTGTTGATCTTTGTTCCTGCGATCCCAAGCTCGGAGATGCTTGACTCGCATAATCCCACACCTACGAAGTCATCTATGACACCTGACGTGACAAACCCACGACAGTTGGCGCCCACCGTGGGGCCTGCGGTCAAGAGCGTCACGTTCCGCGCAGGATCCATGAAGGGAGCTGAAGATCTTGTTGTTGGCCGTATCATCACGGTCAATGGCACACCCCTCATCGACGATTCAAGCTGGGGGCCGGAAGCAGATTATTTGGAGACCGGCCACGTCATCCCGTTCGGATCCATCAACGTCTTCGTCGGCTTCATCGGTGGCAGGTCCGTTAGATCGGTCCAAGAAGGCGATTCAGTAGAAGAAGTCGCCGATGATGGGGAAGAATCCGTGGAAAGCATGGACTCGCAAGAGTTTGGGTCCATCATACCTGCCTTTGAAGAAAGTTGCTGGGGTTACCCACCAGAAATCACATTATCACCAGATCAAGAGATGGCGCAAGTCGCGGTTTACATGGCCGGAGGAGCAGGCGCATCAGGAACTGCTGGAGAAACCGAGGCATCGGCACCCCCAAGCAACCCACTTCTTGTCCCGTGTCAGCCACGAACGCCGCCCTCCGTGCAACAGAAATTGAGGCCGCCAGGGCCGAGCTCCTGTATGAGGTTCGAAGGATGGAAGAAGAGCGCCGCAGGCTCGATCAGATAAACCAAGGAATCCAACAGGAGCGGCAGAGAGTAGCCGCGCTGGCTGCGACTCAACCAGGTTGACCCGCAAACACAGCTGCGCGCGACTCAACCAACAGTGGAAATCCCGCTCACTCCAGCCGCGGGACGGGAATCCAGACGACTGCGGAAGGAAGGGTACCAACAAATCAAGAGACCCAGCAACAACCAAGGAGGTTTCACACCCCGCAGGGCCATTACCAGAACCCTGTCGATAATATGTATGCTGCGGCTAATATCTTGACTCAGATGGTACCAACAGGCGATGACCCGGTCAATGCTGAGGCGCGCGCGCGATTCAGATGCTAAGTACGGCAGTCCTGCAACAAGCCAATAGGGCGGAAGCCGAAGCACAGCTGCCCCTCGTACCAGCCAATCACAGGATTGCAGCAGAAAGAAGCGTCCAAAGCAGGCCACCAGAGAACGTATCAGGAGTCGCACAGAGGCAGCAGGAGCAAGTCGCAGAAGCGCAGAATACGCCAGTGCAAAAGCGGCCCGCAGATAACCCCGCAGGCGCCCCACAGCCCTGTCCTCGCGACTCAAGGGACCGCGTGTTTCACTGAAAGGATCAGATCGGAACCTTTTCCTGAAGATTTCAAAGGGCCACGCAAGGTGGCAAACTACAACGCCAGCATGGATCCAACCACTGGCTCAACAATTACGAGATGGGATGAGCATTGAACGCCTCAGAGATATGTGCAGCTACCTAACATGATGCTAGAAGGTGCAGCGCACATATGGCTGCAAAATTTGCCTCCCAACTCTATAAATACTTGGGAGGAACTGAAGGATGCCTTCGTTAAGAACTTCCAAGGAACTTGCAAACGACTCTGCAATATAGAAGATCTAGAGCGTTGTGTCCAGAAGGAAGGCGAGTCAAGTCGCCATTGGATGAAAAGGGTGGCAGAAATAATACACTCCTCAGATAATATACCACCAAGCTCAGCCGTCCTGGTGATGGAGAAAAACTGCAAGTTTGAGCCGCTGATTCATAAGCTGGGTCGCATGAAGGATAAAGTCAAGAGCCTCAGCGAGGTGATGGCTGCGGCTAACAAATATGCCAGCTCAGATAAAACCAGAGACGCGTCAGACGGAGAAGAAGAGGAGGTTGCTGCAAAGGAAAGAAAAACTCCAACAAGCCCCAGCAGCAGCAAACGAGCCACAACAACGCGAATCAAAACAAACGCAAAAACGAAGATGGTCACTCAGGGCTCGTCGCCAATGCGCGTGGAGGATTCAGAGGCCAGCGTGGAAGGGGTCGAGGATACGGCTCCCGTCCAATCAATATGCAAGAAGTTTTCAACCGGCCATGCGACCTTCATGCGACAGGTGATGGACGGCCAGCGGACCATACCAAGGCGCAATGCCATATTACAAAAGTGGAAAGAAGAGAGCCAACACAACGGGGGGAATTCCCATGAAGGAAACCCTAGTGCGGCTCATAACACAAATATTGGGCAGCACGGCGCGAGTAACCCCAGGCAGACGGGGCAGTATCACACAATAGTTATCGATACCTCCAAAAGGAAGAGAAATTGAGCCGCAGAAGTCAGCAGGTGAACGCCGTGATACCAGCAACACCCAATTGGTTAAGGTGGTCAGAATACGCGTAACCTGGAGTCGCGACGACCACCCGCCACAAGTACGGGAACCTGGCAAGTTGGCTGGTTGTGGCACCGTACGTTGCAGGATACAAGCTGACCAAAGTGCTTATGGATGGAGGAAGCAGCATTAATATCTTGTACTACGATACTTTCCAGCGTCTAGGACTCAAGGATTCCAGCCTGCAGCCCACGTCAACAGTATTTCACGGCATTGTCCCAGGAAGGTCCGCACGGCCAGTGGGGAAAATAACCCTAGGGGTAACTTTTGGAACAGAAGAGAACTTTAGAAGCGAATTCCTAAGCTTCGAAGTGGTAAAATTCCAAAGCCCATATCACGCCTTGTTTGGAAGAACGGCCTTTGCTAAGTTTATGGCCAGGCCATGCTACGTGTACCTACAGTTGAAGATACCAGGACCAAAAGGGGTCATCACAGTGTACGGAGATAGAGAAAAAGCATAGAATGTGAAAAGGAGATGCGGCCTTCGCAGAATCCGCCTGTGCCGCGGAAGAGCTAAAAGGTTATAAGTCGCAGGTGGACCCAAACGACATGAGTGTGGTTACCACGCCATCTGCCGAGCCACCAATGAAATTCAAAGCGGCCCAGGACACTAAGCAGATAAATCTTGTTCCTGGCGACTCATCCAAGCAAACCAGCATTGGAGCACACATGGAAGAAGAGCAGGAGAAGGCCCTCGTCGCTTTTCTCCAGGAAAATAAGGACATCTTCGCATGGAAGCCGTCAGATATGCCAGGGGTACCAAGAGAATTAGCAGAACATAGCCTCAAAGTGAACCCTGCGGCTAAACCAGTGAAGCAGCCACTACGGCGTTTCCACGATGATAGGAGAAAGGCAATAGGAGAGGAAATAGCTCGCTTGCTGGCTGCAGGATTCATCACGAGGTATACCATCCGGAATGGGTGGCAAACCAGTATTGGTTATGAAAAAGAACGGTACGTGGCGAATGTGCGTTGATTACACCAGTCTTAACAAAGCTTGTCCAAAGGATCCATTTGCTTTGCCAGAATCGACCAAGTAATTGATTCAACTGCTGGGTGCGAGCTGTTATGCTTTTTGGACGCCTATTCAGGCTACCATCAAATCAAGATGAAGAGGGAGGACCAAGAAAAGACGTCCTTCATCACACCCTTCGGAGCTTTTTGTTATGTCAGCATGCCCTTTGGGTTGAAGAACGCAGGTGCGACTTACCAAAGATGCATTCAGAATTGCCTACATGAGCAAATAGGTCGCAACGTTCATGCCTACGTGGATGATATTGTGGTTAAGTCGCAAGTTAGCCAGGATCTTATTGGTGATCTGGCAGAGACATTCACAAATCTCAGAAAATACAACATGAAGCTCAACCCCACAAAGTGCGTCTTTGGAGTACCAGCAGGAAAGCTATTGGGATTCATAGTATCAGAAAGAGGCATTGAGGCCAATCCTGACAAGATAAAGGCCGTGATGGATCTCCAAAAGCCAGAAAAGATAAAAGATGTGCAGCGACTTACTGGTTGCGTAGCAGCTTTGAGTCGCTTTATATCAAGATTGGGAGAGAAAGCACTACCTTTGTACAGACTGTTGAAAAAATCAGACACCTTCGTTTGGGACGCAGAGGCCGACGAAGCTCTGACAGCCTTGAAACATCAATTGACAAATGCTCCAGTTCTGGCGGCTCCAAAGGATAAAGAGCCAATGCTACTATACATAGCGGCAAATTCCCGCGCTGTGAGCGCTGTCATGGTTGTGGAGAGACAAGAAACAGGAAAGGAATACCCTGTCCAGAGACCAGTATACTACGTGAGCGAAGTCCTCACAGCTTCCAAACAGCGTTACCCACAGTGGCAGAAGTTGGTGTTTGGAGTGTTCATGGCGAGTCGCAAGCTGAAGCACTACTTCCAAGAGCATCCAATAACTGTGGTTAGTTCAGCACCATTGGCAGATATCATTCGTAATCGAGAAGCTACTGGAAGAGTCGCTAAGTGGGCGATCGAGTTGGGACCACATCACATCAGCTACGAGCCGCGCACATCAATTAAGTCGCAAGCCCTTGCAGATTTTATTAACGATTGGACAGAAATCCAAGTCGCTCCTAGCATGGCAGAAACCAAATACTGGACCATGCATTTTGATGGGTCAAGACAGTTGCAAGGCTCGGGGGCTGGAGTTGTTCTAACATCTCCCAAGGGAGACAAGCTGCGGTATGTGTACAGATACACTTCAACTGCACAAATAACGTGGCGGAGTACGAGGCACTGCTTCATGGTCTACGTATAGCAAAGGAGATGAACATCAGTCGCATACGCTGTTTTGGCGATTCAGACTTGGTGGCACAGCAGGTCTCCGGAACGTGGGACAGCAAGGATGCGAACATGGCTGCATATAGAAGAGAGGTGGACAGAATTGCTGGACATTTCACTGGATACCAAGTTGAACATATTGATCGGAGACAAAACGAAGCTGCAGATGCCCTGTCTCGGCTTGGATCCAACAGACAGTCAGTCCCACCCAATGTTTTCCTGGATGAACTGCACAATCCATCAGTCAAACCTCCAGCAGAGATTGACATTGCAGAGCCAGAGGATGATTCAACTTTAGTCGCAGCCCTGCATGAACAGCCAGGATGGACAGAGCCATACATGGCATATTTAAGTCGCGGAGTGCTGCCAGACGATGAATTGAGGCGCGCAAAATCATACGACGATCAAAGGCCTATACAATCATCAACAACGAATTATACAAGCGCAGCGTGTCAGGAGCATTCCAAAGATGTGTCTCACCAGAAGAGGGACGAAAAATCTTGCACGAAATTCATTCAGGCGATTGTGGCCATCATGCTTCGTCAAGATCTTTGGTGGCAAAGGCGTTCCGACATGGATTCTTCTGGTTAACAGCATTAGCAGACGCAGAGCAAATTGTCAGAGTGTGCGATGGATGTCAAAGATACGCTAGGCAAGATCATATGCCAGCTCAAGCACTTCGCACAATACCCATCACATGGCCTTTTGCCGTATGGGGTTTTGACATGGTAGGGCCCTTCAGACGGTCTTCAAACGGAAAAACTCACCTCTGTCATGGTGGACAAATTCACAAAGTGGATAGAAGCAGAACCTGTGGGAGATTGCGAGGCTGAAACAGCAGTCAAGTTCTTGAAGAAGGTCATATTCCGCTTCGGGTACCCCCATAGTATCATTACAGACAATGGGAGCAACACCTCTGAAGGGGCTACACAGATATTTTGCGCAGACAATGGGATAAGATTGGACCTCACGTCAGTAGCACACCCGCAGAGCAATGGACAAGCTGAGCGAGCTAACCAGGAAATTCTCCATGGAATTAAGCCGCGCCTTATTGAAAAGGTCGAAGCATCTCCAGGATGTTGGGTGGAAGAACTGCCAGCAGTACTGTGGAGCTTAAGAACAACCCCTAACAGATCCACAGGATTTACACCATATTTCATGGTCTATGGAGCAGAAGCAGTCATGCCCAGCGACATCATACATGATTCACCAAGAGTTGCGGCTTACATCGAGACAGATAATGAGATAGCTCGGCAAGACTCGGTGGACACATTAGAAGAGGTTAGAGACTTGGCAGCATCAAGGTCAGCGTATATCAACAAGACTTGCGACGCTATCATGCCAGACGCATCAAAACCCGCACCTTTCAAGAAGGCGACCTAGTACTGCGACTTAAACAAGATCACAAGGGAATGCATAAGCTGTCCTCTCCATGGGAAGGACCCTACATCATCAGCAAGAAGCACCTCGCCCTTGGAACGTCGCACACCTGCGACCGTACTATACATAAGAAAAGGCTAATCAGAGCCAAGCATCATCCTTTCCAGCTTTATAGCTGAGTATCATCACAGCCACTCAGGGCTAGAACTTCAACTTTGGTCGCCACCTAGGCGCGACCTCTGCAACATCTGATCGCCACCCAGGCGCGATCGACCCTTGTATCAGAAACCGGCTGCCACCTAGGCGCGGCCGTAAACTTTGTATCATCTCTGGTCGCCACCTAGGCGCGACCGACCCCATGTATCACCATGGATCGCCACCTACGCGCGATCCAACCCTATGTATAACAGCCGATTGCCTAGGTGGCGACCTACGCGCGATCCAACCCTATGTATAACCCCGTGTCATCATAATCAAAGCTTATCATAGCTTAGCCTATCATGGCAATATCATTATGTTTCTTGGGGTCTTTGTTACCCTGAAACAGCCGATTTATTGGCAATTATCAAATTTACCTTAAGTTGGATTGCTACTCGCATTATGTGGCCAAAGTACTGGGGTGTGGCGTCAATCGAGCTTGATTGCCTATCATGGCCGCTCTCGACCCTGAACACACATGTTCCTAGGAAATACTGAGTCGCGCGAGTGCCCACTTAAGGATTCAGATGGCCTAACTAGAGGTCGATGTACTGCTTATAGTACGGCAACACCAAATTACAATTACTTGTATCTTAACAATTGTTTTTATATCAAGTTACAGGTGATGACCTTTAGAGTTCTCTGAGAAGAATTGAGATGATTACCACATTACATCCTCTCAATCCTTGGGGCTACATCATATTATCATCAAAAATTTGAAGATGGGTCGTCATCAAGTTCTGAAGCTATCAGGATACTCTAACAAAGAGGCTCACGAAGTCAGATGATCTTCCAGGTGCGAGTCAAGGCCAATCCTGCACAATTATAAGTCGCGAAACAAGGAAAAGCGCGCCCTAAACATTCAAGATCAAGAAATACTATGAAGTTCAGGCCACGCTTGGGGGCTAATGTCGGGGGAATACTTTCTGGATTAACCCGCGGCCCAGTGCGACTTAACTTACTCGCACGGACAAAGGCCCACTTAGGAGCAAGCCCAATATTGAACCGCCATAAGGGGAAAGATCTAGAAGACATATCCCGGAGGACGTGAAGACCAAGTAGTCTCTGAGTAGGCCTCTGTGGACATATCCTTATGGGGGAAGTTTCCTTTTGTAACCTAGCGAGCCTCTGTGTATATAAAGAGGACTCACAGGACTTAGAGCGGGTCAAGCTATCAAGCCCTAAACCCTAGCTCATACGGCGAGTACCAGATCGGATCGCCTCCATTGTAACACCTCGATTATCATATCAATACCAATCTAGGGTAGGCAGGAAGTAGGTCTTTTACCTCACATTGAGGGGGCCGAACCTGGGTAAATCTATGTTGATCTTTGTTCCTGCGATCCCAAGCTCGGAGATGCTTGACTCGCATAATCCCACACCTACGAAGTCATCTATGACACCTGACGTGACAAACCCACGACATCCTGCTCGATCTCTTGATCATCGGTGGACACAGTACAAAGTTGCTCCTTGAGCTGTCTGGTGAGCTTCGCATGGCTCTTGCCTCTCTCTAGCTCTCGGGGTGGGGAGGAAGAGGTGTTGGTTGAGGAAGAATCGACCCCTCTACTTGGGCATCCAGACAGCCTTATATAGGGCTGGCTGCCTGGCTTACAGGCGGGTCCGGCTGGCCGCGCCAGCCGGTCTATGTCGGCTACAGAGGTGTTTCTTCATGACGTTGCGTGTCCGCCGAGCAGTAGAACCTCGTAGGCCTGCATGCGATGTCGGGGTAGACTTGGCGACGTGGAGAGCCAGGCGTCGAAGAGGCCAGCCCCCGCCTACTCGTCCGGCAGCTCCTAGAACACCATGCTGGCGTGCTGGGCGGCGGCCCGTGTCTCCCGCCTGTCGGGGCTTCTAGGCTCCGTAGGGACGCAAGATTAGACCTTGCTTTAGCCCATACCTGGATGTCGCGGAGAGACAGCCGGGCGTGGCTCCTGCTCCCGCCCAACACGGGCCCTTGTCTTCTGCTTGTCGTAGACGGACGACAGCCGGTCCTCCGGCTGCGAGCCGTCCGAGTCCGGCTGCAACGGTTGACTCTAGTCGCATAAGGCGGGGGTCGCTTGTCGTTATCTGTTTGTCTCTGAGGAGCGTGATGATGACGGGCCTGTGGCCCGGCTGCGCCAGGCTAGGCGGGACCTGACTCCGCTCGGGGCAGGCGGACCCTGCTCAGCCAGGCAGCCGGGGGCGGCCAAGCTGGAGGCTTGCTTTTGATCTTGCGTTTCACTCGGGATCTTCTGTGGGTCTTTGGGTACCCCGGTTTCATCCCCACGACACTAGCCTCTGAACACGTTGGAGCTGAATGCTGCCGGCTACGGTGGGGAGAGCTTCTGCATGTTCACCACCTTGGAAAGATTGTCCGGGTAGAAGGACAGAACATCGGATGTTCCGCCGGCCGGCTACTGTTGATGACGCAGGCGATGACGCTGGCACGTCCCATCCGTCTGCCAGGCGGTCGTCCGGCAGTCGAGGTGACGCCTCGATTTCCGCTGCAGGATCTTCTGTGGCGACGTAGTAGGGGCGGGATCTTCTGCGGCGAAACCGCCGCCCGCGATCTCGCCCACAACCACGCGGTTGCAATCCACGCGGCGCGAAATCCGGAGGCGGTTACGGGAGCGCCAGGCCCATAAATAGGAGGCGAGGCGTTGAGGAGAAGGGTTCGCCTCCATTCTCCTCCTTGCCTCAGCCCTCCCGAGCGCTCCGCCGCAACCACCCCGAGCGCTTCCTTCTTCTTCCTCTTCTCCGGCGAGGTAGATCTTTCGCCGGCGCAACCGTTTCCTCTCCGACGCGGGAAAGCACGGCACGGCGACCACGGCCACCGCCAATCGACGCCGGCGACGACGGACGCCTTCTTTGATGCGCTGGAGCCCGAGATGGCGGACGGGAATGAGGCGGCGGCGAGTGGCGCGGCTCGCACATCACGATGGAGGACATCAGGGGCCTCCGCGCGCGGGCTCCTGTCGACGGAGGAGCGCGTGGGCGTGCGCCTCGCCGCGGACGGCGAGGTGGTTCCCGCGCCGCAGGCCGGCGAGGCGGTGGTCTTCAGGGACCACTTCGACCGTGGGCTTGCATTGCCGGTGAGCCCCTTTTTCCAGAGCTTTCTCCAGACTTTCGGCTTGCAGCCACACCACCTTGGGGCCAACTCTGTAGCTTCGCTGAGCTACTTCGCCACTATCTGCGAGGGATGGCTCGGCATCTGGCCGAGCCATCCTCTCTTCTACCGGCTGTACTACCTCCGCGGCTGCTATCTTGGCAACAAGGAGGAGAATGGCTTCGTCGATTACGGGGCCACGATCGTCTACCGCCGGCCACAGACGGAGCTGCCGGGCTTCAAGAAGCCTGATACGTGAAGGAGTGGCAGCGGACGTACTTTTACGTCCGCAACCTGAAGGCGAGGAGGACCACATCCGCCTGCCCGCATACCAGCCGGCCGCGCCCGTGCGGGACAACTGGGGCCTCAAGAAGATCGGTGACCAGACGGACATCGACAAGATGCTCCAACGGTCGACGCGCTCTTCAAGAAGGAGGGGCTGACCACTCGGGACCTGACCGTCTGCTGGCTCTACAACCGGATAGCGCTGCTACAGAGCAGGACTCACAAGATCTGCCATCTGAGCGGGCGCCTCGACCCCACCCGGCAGACTTGGAAGAGGGGGAAGCTGGAGGCCCTGAACGGCTGGCTTCAGCACGTCGCCAAGGAGGACCGGGTGGCGGAGAACTGCACATACGACAAATCGCCGTATACTCGAAGGAAGCGGGCCCCTAAGGTATGCTATCTTGCTCGGACTTGTGCTTTTTTCTTCTATGCCTCGGCCGGCTGCTCATTCAGCCGGTTGCGCAGCTCTTAAAGATCCAGCTGGAGGACGGGCCCCGGTTCCTGCCGGACATCCGGCTGGAGACGACGGGTCCTGGGGAGGACTTCTCCGAGGGCGAGGAGGGGGTCGCCGCGGCCGGGGTGGCGGCAACGCCGAGGGCGATGACGACGATGGCGCCCGGGGGACGGTGGCCGCGTCGAGGGCGACCAGGAGGACGACGCGCCGGCTGACCAGGCGCCGGTTGGAGGAGGCGGGGCGGGCGACGCGCCGCCGGATGCTCGGGGTAAGCCGGTTGCCTCTGTCTCGAGCGTTGAGGAAGTCAAAAAGCCCGTGGTAGTCATTGATCTCTCAGACACTAAGAGTATTGAGAGTGGAGAGACCGCGGGATCGACCTCGGCCCCCCGCCAGAAGAGGACGAAGCCGGCTACTCCAGCCAGCTTGGAGGAGGAGGATAACGATGACGAGCCGGTGCTGAGGAAGCGGCCGAGAAGGGTTCTGGCCAACGTGTGTGGGTAAGTGTTCATGCGACGCTCTTTCTGCTCTGTTGGTTTTAGGTGGGTGAATCTTCATGTCTTCTGCAGGGGCCAAGGTCCTTGACCGTTGGCAGGGCCGCGGAGGCGGTCACCGCGCCGGCTACTCCAGCGGACGCGGCTGCCCGAGCGGCGAAGGAGCGGGAGGCCGGCCGAGGGGAGCCGCGTGAGCGGCCAACCATGCCTGCTGTGGGGACCCAGCCGGTTGGGCCCCCAGCCGGGGCAATCCCTCCGCCAGGCGAGGGCGAGGTCGGAGAGGCCGGCGATGCCCCGGGGCAGCCGGAGTTGGAGCGATGGCCGCTCCAAAGTCGAGGAAGGCCGGCGCGACGTCGTCCACGAAGAGGGCCGAGTCGGCGGTGAGGAAGAAGGTGGGCCCATCGGCCGCGGAGAAGGCCAAGGGGCAGTCGGAGGGCGCCACCGCCGCCTGCGATCGGCAGCTGGCGCCTGCTAACCCTTCCATCACCACCAACGCCGGGAAGATCCGGACGCCGGGTGACCCCTTCTCCTTCTCCTTGGAGATTGGGCAAGGGGTGCGTGATCTACTTGCGGACGTCGAGCGCCTCCAGGAGTTGCTCAAGGTATGTGACTGCGCTTGGTTTCTTTCCTTGGTGCACGGCCGGCTACAGGAGCCGACGCTGATCTTGATCATGATGTCTCTCTTTAGTGGTCCCAGAAGGAATCGGGCAAGAAGGTCCAGCGGCTGGAGCAGGAGCTGGCGGCCGCCAAAGGTGAGCTCGTGACCCGGCTGCGGATCGCCTATCCGGAGCCGGCTGCTGACTTTCTGCTTGTTTTGTAGAATCCGACGCGGCGCTGCGCGCCCAGCTGGAGAGCTATAAGTTCAGCGAGCTCTCGGCGAAGGTGGAGCGCCTTAAGAAGCGCGACGAGGAGCGGCAGGCAGAGCTTGATGGCCTGGCCAAGGACAAGGAGGCGGTGGAGAAGGCTGCGGTGGAAGTGCGGCAAAACTTCGAGCTGGTGGAGAAGTGCTACAACGAGCATCGCGCGGACGACCAGGCGGCGATCGAGAAGCTGAAGGAGGAGGTCTCCCGCCTGAAGTCGGAGGACGATTCCGCGCGCAAGGAGTTGGCGCGGATCGACATCGCCGTCTGGGGTAATCTTCGCGTTGATGCATTTGTCTTGCTGTCTTTCAGCTTCCTTGTAAATTTCTTCGTCCGGCTGTAGGCTTTTATCCGTCTGCGGCCATGGAGGCGGCGAGGGCTCGGCTGGCCGGCCTGGGGGTGGAGCCGACCGAAGCGGCCATAGCCGACTGCTTGACCTCCATGGCGGACCGGGTGGGGCAGCTTGGGACTGACGCCTGCGCGCTGCCGTACGCGGCCAAGCGGCTTTGCAGGTACGTCTGGCCCGACCAGGGGACTCCGATCGTCCTAGCCGAGCTGGCGCGTCAGCTTGGGCTGGCGCCGGCTGGGGTGGAGAGCCTGCAGGAGTCGGCGGCGCGCGGGGGAGCCTTGTGGTCCGTGTGCCTCCTGAAGTCCTGGTATCCGGGTGCTGACTTGGAGTTGCTCAAGGAGGGCTTCCGGGAAGACGACACGTACGAGGAGCTCAAGCAGCACCCGGACTTCCGCGATGCCGCCTGCACCATTGTTGACTTCGTCGATCTTGCGGAGTTCATCCCTGACAGGGTCCAGCCGGCCAGGGACTCCGAGGCCGAGTATGCTGATGACGACGGTGGCGACGAGGTCGAGGAGCCAACGAAGGACCCCAAAGGGAAGGCAGTTGAAGAAACCGGCTGCTCCAAGACCGGCGACGTGGCCAGCTCCTCCAAGCCTGCCGAGTGAAGACCCCGGAATGTCGGGTGGAACCTTGTATCGTGAACTTGCTTCCGTTTGTCGTGAACTTGCTTTATTTTGTCCCCGGGATGCCGTGTGTGCTTGTATAAAACTTCTGGTATTTGTTTCGTGACTTGCGCGGAGCTTCGTCTCCTTTGCCTTATTTCTGCTCGAGATTCTTCTGTGTTGTCTTTGCATTTTACGTTTCTTCGTGACGTAGTGAAGGCGACAGATCCTGTTGGGGATATACCTACTAGGGGTATCACCAGCATGGATCAATCCGGCTAGTCCAGGGTGGCCCGCAGTGGTGGTGAAGGCTTTGCCTGCCGGGCGGCCCAGATAGCTGACGACCAAGGAAGGCGGATGCCGGCAAGGAGGAGGCCCAAGACTGAAGCCCATGAAGCCACCAAGACCAAGACGGAAGGCGGCAGGCTTGCCGGCTAGGTTTAGGACTCTGTATGCTTGCCGGATACGTAATCACCTTGTAACCCTAGGTCCAGCCGCCTATATAAGCCGGACCTCGGGACGCCTTTAGGGCAACCAATCCATACGATTCAACACACAACCAACTCATTGTAACCTGTCACGGCTATTGCCTTATAGTGAGTTATAGCAGCACGTAGGGCTCCGCCACCGTGTGGAGCCTGAAGCTGGGTAAACTGCCGTGTACAATCCCGACCTCGACGACGTCCACCTTCTTGCCCTACGTTCACCCTCGGCTAGCAGGACCCCGTCTCCTATCTCTGATGCCGATACGACGACAGTTGGCGCCCACCGTGGGGCCTAAGGCGTCAGGCGTCACGTTCCAGGCGGGAACCCTAGGCGGCATCGGCGAAACAATCGCCGTTGGTCGCTGTTCGCTATGGCGACAACCACTACATCAGCTGCGACGAGTCCTACATCCCCGCAGACGACTACATTGTCGGATGCGGAGTTGTGCCGTTTGGCGGCGTCGATGTATTCATCGGCTACACTTCTGAGGCGTATGGGTTGCCGCGAATTTATTCGCCATCCCACCCGCCCTACAATCAAGACGGATCTGAGTTTGCCTCCCCTGAGGAGTCCGCAGATTCAGATCTACACTTTGTCGGCATGACACTGGGATCCGACTCCCAGCCCAACAGTCAAGATCCCGAATCTATTCTTCCTGCACTCCAGGATGATGCGATGTCGGATGCCGGATCCAGATCTACCGTTCACGTCAACGTAGATTCTGACTCCGAAGAAGATTCTGCAGCATGTTCGAGCAACGGGTCAAGCAGTGTTTCAGTTACACCTGAGCCTCCGCCTTCTGAGCGGCTACGGGCTCCTCCGTCAACATGCAGCAGGTTTTCGTGGCGGATGTCACCGGTGCAGCCTCAGAAGGCGGCGGCAACTGACGCCGCCAACCTGGGGACCCCGGCAACCGATCCACTGTTTCCAGAGCCTCCTGGGGCTCCAAAGAAGAGGATTCTAGAGAAGGCGAGCCCAGCAAGATAGGGAACATGGCGGCCTGGCGGAAGTTCTGCACACGCCGGTAAACGACAAAACCAATCCGGCTGATTTGGAGAAACTTCGAACACCTTGGTGGAGCAAACTGAGTACCTCAAAAGCAAGCAAGCAGAGGTCCAGAGCCTCCTCGACGAAGCCAAGGAGGAAAACGCCAAGATAACCGCCAAGTTAGACCCCAAGCGCAATCTTTTCACCACCACTCCATTGCCCAAGCCGGCAGGACCTGTGGCGGAAAAAAAACAAGAAAGGCAGGGATCCTGACAACTTCAAATCCCCTGCCCAAAAGCTTGGTTTCGAGTGGGCTACAGCGCCGCAGCGTAAGGACAAGAACGGGGACGTCATCCTCGCAACCCCTGTCCTCAACACTGCAGCCGCCTTAGACATCCTCAACAATGATGACTATGACAAGGACGAGAAGATTTACTACGCATCGATCCTTGCTCACAAAGCTCTAGAGCAGCAGGCCCGTGCTGATTCTCGCGCCGACATGGCGGACGCAAGGGGAGGAAAGTTGGAATCAAATCCAACGCTTGCAAAGCTGCGGCCGGTGGCAACCCGAAGATCCGTCCGGCTCCAGTAGCCACGGAAAAGGGAAGGACAAGGAGAAAGACCCACGCAAATCACCACCTCCCAAAGGCAGCGTGACGAGGCGTCCAGACCGGCAACAGGCGCAAGGCCTCACCTCCTCCGCCTAGGCGGGATGAAGGCGGAAGCAGGGGCAGCAAGCAGCCGCCAAGGAGTGGCGGCAACCGCGACAACGCCCCGCCGCCAAGAAGAAGCAGGGACCGCACACAGTCCCCACCACCAGTGCCCAGGCACGAAGGCGGAAGCCGGGGACACAACAACGAGCCTAGGCACAGCCGGGCAGCGCAGGACGAGCCCATGCCGATAGATCTGGCAAACAGCTCAGTCCGCAAGACGCGAGACATCGTCTCAATGACATCAAGGCTGGAAAGCAGGATGCCTATCTAGGACCTGAGTGCTTTGGCCCAGCCATCCGCAACGTTCAAGTACCCGAGACATGACATCAGTGTCAAAAACTCATCAAAGGTACAATGGAGCGGACAAGCCAAACTCATGGTTGTCGGACTACGCGCTGGCAGTTGAAATTGCCGGGGCAATGGCCTCGTCGCGCACGCTTCCTTCCCCTCATGCTGGAGGGGACAGCCCGAAGCTGGATCGAAAACTTGCCGGAGAAAAGCATTCATAGTTGGCATGACATGGAAAAGGTGTTCACGCAGCACTTCCAAGGCACGTACAAGCGACCCAATACATACACAGATTTGGTTCGTTGCGTGCAAAAGCCAGATGAAACAGCTACAAGCTTCTTGGCAAGGTGGATTCAAACAAAGGCAAGCTGCGAGAACGTAGACGACAATCAAGCAATCCATGCCTTCACCACAGGCCTCCTGAAGGGCTCAAGTCTCAGACATAAGCTCGTACGCATGCAGTCAAGGATCTCGGAGTCATGCTCGAAGTAGCAGCCATGTACGCACAGGCGGATGATGATGCACGCGATGGAGATGGCGCACATGACATGGCGCCAAGCAGGCGAGCAAGTCACAAACGCAAGGCTCCCCAGGACGACAAAGCCGGACCGTCAAACGAGGTCGCCGCCGCCTTCGAAGGCAAAGGCGGCAACCGCAAGTGGAAAGGAAAGGGTAAAGATGGCGGCTCCAGCAAGCAACGCCTGTACGATCAGGCAAAAGCCTTGCCCTGCCCAATCCACGCGTCCTTAGGCAAAGTTAACCACACATTAGGGGAATGCCGGTTCATGGAGGACTTCAAGAAGGACCCCGAGGTTGGCTGGAAGTCAAAAAAGAGCAAAAAGGCTGAGAAGACAAAGAAGGAAGACGATGATGGGGCATTTCCATGTCCGAGGATGAGGAACCTAAGCTGGTGCGCAAAGAAAGAAATACCCAAGGTACATGGCCAATTGGTGTGCTTCTTGGGCACTCCTTCGGCAAAGAAGAAAAGGCGGAGATGCGCGAGCTAAACGCCACAGTACCAGATGTTCCCCAGTATCTAGACTGGTCAGAGGAGCCAATAACTTGGGATAGAGATGATCACCCAGATCACGTACCTCACCCCGGCAAATACGCCCTTGTCGTCGACCCAATTGTCGATAACTTCAGACTCACCAAGGTGTTGATGGATGGCGGCAGCAGCCTCAACATCATCTACGCGGACACACTGAAGCGCATGAACTTGTCGGAAAGCCAGCTTGACTACAGCAAAGTCAAGTTTCATGGCATCGTTCCGGGAAAGCAAGCCAAGTCAATGGGAAGCATCAAATTGGAGGTTACTTTCGGACCTGAGACAAACTACCGCTCGGAGTATCTCAGGTTCGAAGTAGTCCCCTTCAAAGTGCCTACCACGCCATCTTTGGACGGCCAGCTTTCGCCAAGTTCATGGCTCGCCGTGTTACATACAGCAAGCTGAAGATGCCGGGACCCAATGGTACAATCACCATCAGTGGCAACTTCAAGAAAGCAAAGGAGTGCGAGCGTGGCAACGCCGCCTTCGCTGAGGCAGTCCTCCATGCAGAGGAATTAGCCATGTTGAAAAAGAGGATACGTCGCACTGCCGGAGATGTAAAGACCGCTGAGCAAGAACACTTTCAAGGCGTCCGAAGACACAAAGAAGGCGGATCTGGTCCCAGGTGACAGCTCCAAGCAAGTCACCATAGGGGCAGGCCTGGACGACAAATAGGAAAGCGCGCTCGTCAGGTTCCTCCGTGAGAATCAGGACATCTTTGCATGGTCATCAGCCGACATGCCAGGTGTCCCGAGGGAACTTGCCGAGCACTCTCTTAACGTCTACGAAGGAGCCAAGCCAGTGAAGCAAGGAATAAGGCGCTACGGTGAGAAGAAGCGGACAGCAATAGGGAAGGAGATCATCAAGTTGCAAGAAGCCAAGTTCATTAGGGAGGTAGTACACACTGATTGGTTGGCAAATCCTGTAATGGTTCCAAAACCTAATAAGGAAATGAGAATGTGCATTGATTATACCGGTTTGAACAAGTGCTGTCCTAAGGACCACTTTGCTTTGCCTCGTATAGATCAGGTCATAGACTCCACAGCCGGCTCCGAGCTGCTGTGCTTTTTGGATGCGTACTCCGGGTACCACCAAATCAAAATGCGAGAATCCGACCAAATCAAAACGCGTTCACTACGCCCTACGGGACCTTCTGCTACATCACGATGCCCTTCGGTCTAAAAAATGCCGGCGCAACGTATCAGCGGTGTATGCAAAGATGCCTTCACGAGCAAATTGGCCGCAATGTTCACGTCTATGTTGACGACATTGCCGTCATGTCAAGAAAGAAGGCAGATTTGCTTGACGATTTGAGAGAAACCTTTGATAGCCTCCGGGTATATAGGATGAAGCTCAACCCGAAAAAATGCGTCTTCGGGGTTCCTGCCGGCAAATTGCTTGGCTTTATCGTTTCCGAACGAGGAATAGAAGTAAATCCAGAAAAAATCAAAGCGATCCTCAACATATCCAGGCCCAAGGACCTGAAGGACGTGCAGCGACTTGCCGGCTCGGCGGCTGCCGTCAGTCGTTTCATTAGCCGTCTTGGTGAGAAGGCACCTCTCTACCGGCTTCTGAAGAAATCCGACAACTTTGAGTGGACAGACGAAGCAGACGCCGCCTTGCAGCAACTCAAGGACGCGTTAACGTCTGCTCCAATCTTGGCAGCTCCTCGTTCGCAGGAACCAATGCTGCTTTACATCGCGGCAACTAACTTGGTTGTTAGCGTGGTCCTGGTTGTGGAACGCAAGACGGAAAAATCAGACTTGCCGGAACAACGTCCGGTTTACTTCATCAGTGAAGTATTTTCCGCCTCAAAACAGCGTTATCCGCATTACCAGAAGCTGGTCTACGGTGTTTTCTACGCCGCCAGAAGTTAAGGCACTATTTCCAGGAGCATTCAATAACGGTGTGAGCAAGGCACCTCTGGGGGATATCATCAATAATACAGATGCAACAGGCCGCGTTGCCAAATGGGGCATCGAACTTGCCGCCTTCGACATCATATAAACCCAGAACGGCCATTAAATCTCAAGCCTTAGCAGACTTTGTAGCAGATTGGACGGAGGCCATGGACGAAGTACCTCTCCCTGAAGATGCATATTGGATCATGCACTTTGATGGATCAAAAATGCTTCAGGGCTCGGGGGCTGGCATTGTTTTAAGAAACCCTCAAGGAGACAAGCTTAGTTATGTGTTACAAATTCACTTCAAGGCAACTAATAATGTTGCTGAATACGAAGCTCTCCTTCATGGTTTACACATTGCCAAGGAACTTGGCGTCCAGCGTGTCCTCTGCTACGGAGATTCAGACTTGGTGGCGCAACAGATACGTGGTACTTGGGACACAAAGAGCGAGACAATGGCGGCATATCGAGCTACCGTCGACGAATTCGCCAAGTGTTTCCTAGGCTACGAGGTCCGCCACATCCCAAGAGCTCAAAATGAGGCGGCAGATACACTTGCCAGAATGGGGTCTGAACGCAAAAAGGTACCAAAAGATGTTTTCCTGGAACACCTACACAAGCCGTCAATAAAAGGAGCAGACCTCCTTGACCCAGAATCGGCAGAACCAGTTGAAGATGCTAGCTATGCCGTCTACCTGGTAAAGCCGGATTGGACGACGCCATATTTGGACTTCCTGATCAATCAGGAGTTGCCGGACGATGAGGTTTTGAAAAGGCAAATCATAAGAAGAGCCAAGGCATTCACAATAATCAAAGGCGAATTGTACAAGCGTAGCACCACTGGTGTTTACCAACGTTGCATTTCGCCCGAAGAAGGCAGAGAACTGTTGGATGAGATACATGCTGGCGTGTGTGGACATCACGCTTCCTCACGCGCCCTTGTTTCAAAAGCCTTCCGACAAGGTTTCTACTGGTTGACAGCCAAGCAAGATGCAGAGACATCGTCAAAAGATGCAGGGGCTGCCAACTTTATGCCAGACAATCACACATGCCGGCTCAGAGCTTAAAACAATACCCATCACATGGCCTTTCGCAGTCTGGGGCTTGGACATGGTTGGTCCGTTTAAAACGGCGCCTGGTGGCTACACACATTTACTTGTGGCTGTAGACAAGTTCACCAAGTGGGTTGAAGCTAAGCCTATCAAAAAGCTAGACGGTGCCACAGCCGCAAATTTTCTGTGGGGAATAATCTCTCGGTTCGGGGTGCCTCATAGCATTATCACCGATAACGGCACTAACTTGTCGCAAGGCGAAGTTGAGGAATACTGTTATAAGCATGGTATCCGCCTAGATCTTGCCTCAGTAGCACACCCGCAGGCAAACGGTCAAGTAGAGCGTACAAATGGTTTAGTCCTACAAGGCATCAAACCACGTCTCGAAGTACCATTGCACAGAGCGGCTGGGGCTTGGGTGGATGAGTTGCAATCTGTCCTTTGGAGTTTACGCACAACTCCAAACAGATCAACCAAGTTTACTCCTTTCTTCTTAGTCTATGGCGCAGAAGCAGTGTTGCCAACCGACATGATGTATGATTCTCCCAGAATTCAAGCCTACGTCCAGGAAGACGCAGAAGATGCAAGACAGGATGGCCTTGACCTACTTGATGAAGAACGAGACGTTGCTCTCGCACGATCCGCCATCTATCAGCAAAGTTTGAGGCGTTATCACAGCAGAAGAGTGCGGCAACGAAGTTTTAGAGTTGGTGACCTGGTCCTCCGCCTAATCCAAGACAGGAAAGGCTTGCATAAGTTATCCCCGCCTTGGGAAGGACCTTTTGTGGTCAGTAAGGTGTTGCTCAATGGTTCTTATTACTTGGTAGACGCGCGAGACGGATACAAGAAGAAGCGAGGTCGCAAGCGCAAAGGAAGGTTGACGACAATGAAGAAACCAAGCGACCCTGGAACATTGAGCAGCTACGTCCTTTTTACACTTAGCAATTTCCACATTGTAATAAGTACTATATGATTATGAAATAAAAGTCTGTGGTTTGCTCATTCAGTTTTGGGATCATGCCATCTTTTGTCTTTTCTCGCAATCATATATCTGTTGTCATAAAAGTTACCGAACAAAATAATTTTTGCTCCGTGCTAAGGTTCAAACTTTTTGACATTTGCCGTCTGCCGGCTAAAAAAGCAAACAATCTTTGCACCGCCTAATATGCTTATCTGTCTGTTTGTGTGTGGGTCGCCTAGTAGTATGTCGTTGGCACCAACATGCTGGCTTTGGTCTCTGAGTCTAAATTAGTTGGTATTGCACCTGGTTGGCTCAGCTAAAGTAACTAAGATGAGGTTCCGCCAACATATGAAAAAGCTAAACATGCAAACGAGATACATATTAAGGCGGGCCACTTAAATAAGCCTACCGCCAAGTGTAGCATAAAAGTTGGCCCAAATATTTACAAACCCAAAATATAAAGTTTTTTGCGTTAACAGATTAACGCAGTGTTTTGTGCTACCATTGCAGGAGAGGACAGTCAAGGAGTTGCCGCCTTGGTGGAGGTGTTGAGAGATCCTGGGGGCTGACGCCGGCATCTTGGGGCTGGCTCCGCCATCCTGGGGGCTGCGCTCGTCAGCTCCGGCTTCGCCTTCTCCGCCTACGGCAGCTTCAGGATCCGCCAAGGAGGGATCGGCTGGCAACATGTGGATCCGGGTGTTCCTTGTAGAACTTGCGGATGTCAACCATGTTGGCAACCCGGGTCGCATAGCCTCGAACAGACCGCAGCACGTCCTGCATCACGATGGCTTGGTTGTTTTCGTCTTCGGTGGGGAAGTACTCGGTGACTTGATGAATATCAGCCTCCGGATACCACGCCGCCGTCATCGCCAATGCCAACTTGGCGCCGCCTCGTGCTGCTGATCGTAGCGTGCCGTCATGTTCGGTCGCCGCCTTCTCCAGCAAGTCCGGCAGGCATCAAAGTTGACGGGATCGCCGTCCTCGCCAGGGTAGAACTTGGCGGCAAACGCTTTGCCCGCACCGACAATCTGGTTGACGATTTCGCCAACCTTCAAGATACGGGCAAGGCGCGGCGTCGTAGCCATGTCA
Organism: Poa pratensis; assembly: GCA_947311845.1. Taxonomy (NCBI): domain Eukaryota; kingdom Viridiplantae; phylum Streptophyta; class Magnoliopsida; order Poales; family Poaceae; genus Poa; species Poa pratensis. The sequence goes on from CAMZMU010000063.1 coordinate 113,581,773, forward strand.
TCACCCAGATTAGCCGGCACTGCACAAATACAAACAGTTACACACTGCATTGAAATTTCAAGAGTTCAAAGTATCAAAGAAGGATGAAGGGTAGAGATACCCAAGACATGCTCGTGGATGGCGTTGACCTCGTCCAGATGGTTCTCAAGTGTTTCCTGAGCTAGCTGGACTGCCTGTGACAGTTGTTCCTGCTGCGCTTTGGCATTCTTGTTCACCTGGTCGAGGTTGTTGCTCATAGCTTCAAGTTGTCCCGTCAACTTGCTAACCTCGGCGGCATGGGCCAGCTCCCGCTCATCCAGCTCCTTGGCATGATCCGCCTTCAGCTTTGCCACCAACTCAGCAAGATCTGCAGCTTCGTTCATCAAAGCTTGCATGTCAGTGGAGTTCTTGAGAATATCTTGCGCAGTGTTTAGTAATTCTACAAATAAAGAAAGACGACTAAAATACTTGTCGGAAAAGCAAAAAGAAGTCGGACGAAAAGAAGGCAAAGAAAATTGTCACCTTCATCCTTTTTGCGAGCTTCCAAGCTCGCAATCTGGGCGTCCTTCATCTCCACGTCCTGCTGCAGTTGCTGGCATTTTTGTTTTTCTTCTCTTGAGCACGGAACAGCTCAAGATTGGAAGCAAGAACGGCCTGCATGCACGAAAAAACGTTGGGTTAGCACTATATAGTCAACGAGACCACTTTGCCGGCTAAAAAATCTTTCAGCCGCCAAAGTGCTCGGGGGCTGGGACTATAGGTTATTACCTCAAGTTGACCGTGCAGGGTCTCGTGGAGATCATCCATGTGCGCGTACCATTTACGGGTACCTTCACGCATGGTCCTTAGCGTTTGCCGGGGTCTTGTAACCCTTTGCCAGATTGGGAGCTCGGATGGGAGGATGATCCGCCATGGTCAGCCGCCATCTGTCATCCATCTCTTGCTTCATGGCAATAAATCGAGCGGCATCACTAGCCGAAGCTTCAGCCGTCTTGGAAAAGGTGGTCCGGCAACTGACTTTTTGCCCGCCATCTTCTCCGTAGCCGCCTCTGAGGTACCAGCAGCTGTGTACGTTCCCTGGCATACAACCACGGGAACGCCAACTGTGGGCGTTGTCGGCGCAGCGGCTGGAGAAGAACGTGGTGGCTTGCCCCTACCGGCAGAATCTTCAGGTTGGGCGGAGCTTGGGCATGGCAGGCTTGCCCCTGTAAGCAGAAAAGTGCAAGTTTGTCAGTACAAACTTATATCAAAATGGCTAAGTCAGGGAAAGCAAAAGCTTGCCTACCGCTTGAATGGGACATTCTCCAAGGTATCATCCTCTGCATCACAGAGGTGGCCGCTTTCTTCCTCTTCTCCAAATCCTTGGTGGAGCCGCCTATTTGCGTTTCTTCGACTTGCTGGCACCGGTGTCGTACCAGTTAGGAGCCAAGTCTTCATCCCCCAAGGTTTGCAGCTGAAAAGGAAAAAAGACAGAACATTAATTCAGTACCCAGTGGCAAAGATGTCAAGGAAATGACAAATAGCTCTGGCTTACCACTGGGGCTGGGTTGTCATGGGTGAACATGGCGACGCCTTCAGCCGCCTTCACCGACAGAGGCTTCACAAGCTCTCTGAGCCGGTACTCTAGTGCATCTTGGTCAAGGGTGCTGTTGCCGGCGTCATCCGCCTTGTACTCGCACATCTTCAGTGGGCGATGGCGGAGTGGCATTATCTTCCTCGACACCCAGCAGATGACGGTGTCAACTCCGTCAAGTTGCGGAGCCTTCATCGTCTTCGTCAAGAACTCGATCCGCCTGACGGCAATTCGAAGCTCAGCCGACAAGCTGCTAAGCGGCACTTTTGCCGTCCAACAGGCCTTGTGGGTTGGCGGACCGTTGACAAAAACAGGCATCCCCTGTGTTGTGCCGGGTGTGGGATGTCCTTGCAGTAGAAAAAGGTGCTGGTCCAGTGCTTCACCGACTCGATGTATGGGATCTTTGGGTACCAGTCGGGTTGGCGGCAGTTGAAGGTTACGCTACCGCAGGTTGCCAGATGGCCGCCTGGTATGGTTTGCCGGCGGCATAGGAAGCAGTACTTGAATAGCTCTATGGACGCAGCTATGCCTAAGTACCCTTCGCACAAAGCCTGGAAGCCGGCTAGCACTAGAATACTGTTGGGCGCTATGTTGTGCGGCTGCAGCCCGTAGAAACTAAGCACCGCCAGAAAGAAGGCGGAAAGCGGCAAAGACATACCGCGGAGGCAATGCGACGCCAACATGACGCGCTCGCCGTCTTGCGGGTCAGGGACTGCCTCGTCGCCTGGAACCCTCCAGGAGCATTCCGTCTTGGGCGGTATGTAGCCGCCTTCCTCCAGCTCCTTCAGATAAGCTGACGTCATAACTGACGGCAGCCAATACCTGGAACCAAGGTCCGCCGTCTCCTCTTCATCCTCGGCGTCGTCGTCGTCGGCGGCAGCTTCCGCCGTGGCCTCAATGCAGGTCGCCGCTAGGGATGGGAGCGGGAAGGTGGGAGTGGACGCGCAGGTGCCACCGGAGTTGGGGAAGAAGAGGAAACCTCACCCGCGGCCACGGTGGGGACAGGAAGGGTCTCCGGCGCGCTCGTGGGAACCGCCGCTGCCGCTGGCGCAGATCCAGATCCAGCCATGGTCGCCGAGGTCACAGCCAGCGCCGCCGCCGCCGAATCTTGCTGAGAAGCGCTCGCCATTTGCCGTGGAGGCTCTGCTCGTGTTCGCCGGAGTTGAGTGCGGGGAGGTGGAGAGCTCGAGAAGTTGAGGAGGCCGCGGTGGATGCGAATGGAGAAGAAGTTCTACTCCGATGTGCTTTGGGTATTTATCTCTCTGCATCAAGATCCGTGCGCGATATTGGGGGAACACACGATCTCCGCCACGTGCCCACGATTTGCACGTCGTCGCAACGGTGTCAGCGGCCTCTCCCCGATTCTCGTGCGTAGTGGAGAAGTAATCATGACGCATGCCCAGTCCAAACTATCGTGGACTGCTTGACGTCATCCGTCAACATGACGGGATCAGTCAAATGACATGACTAGTGCCGGGAAGATTCCTGACAACTGTCAGGCCGTCTTTCCCATGATGGCGGCAAATCATCCGACTACTTTAGGCGGAACGCCGTTTATTTCAACTTTGGAATGCTTCAAGCTCTTCAGTCGCCAACAAGACAAGACGGACGTCGCCGACAAAAGAAGACGGCGCCTGAAGAACTCGAACCCTTCCAGGGGCTAATGTTGGGGATATACCTACTAGGGGTATCATCAGCATGGATCAATCCGGCTAGTCCCGGGTGGCCCGCAGTGGTGGTGAAGGCTTTTGCCTGCCGGGCGGCCCAGATAGCTGACGACCAAGGAAGGCGGATGTCGGCAAGGAGAGGCCCATGACTGAAGCCCATGAAGCCATCAAGACCAAGACGGAAGGCGGCAGACTTGCCGGCTAGGTTTAGGACTCTGTATGCTTGCCGGATACGTAATCACCTTGTAACCCTAGGTCCGGCCGCCTATATAAGCCGGACCCCGAGAAGCCTTTAGGGCAACCAATCCATACGATTCAACACACAACCAACTCATTGTAACCTGTATCACGGCTATTGCCTTATAGTGAGTTATAGCAGCACGTAGGGCTCCGCCACCGTCGTGGAGCCTGAAGCTGGGTAAACTGCCGTGTAAAATCCCGACCTCGACGATGTCCACCTTCTTGCCCTAAGTTCACCCTCGGCTAGCAGGACCCCGTCTCCTATCTCTGATGCCGATACGACGACAGATCCTGTTGACCCTCACTAGCCCCCGAGATTTGGCCCGACTGGCGCAGCCAGTCAGGCCGAATCTGGACCGTCTTCAAAGAATTTGCCCGGCTGACCGCGACAGCCGGGCGTCCGCGCAGACTAGTCCCCGAGATTCAACCCGGCCGGCGTAGCCGGCCGGGTCGAATCTTTCTGGCTAGCCTTTGAGAGCTTGTGAGGCCGGCAAGAAACAACATATTGAACTTTGTTAAATCGTTAGTCCACAAAATCTAAAGGGGTTGGTAGTTTTTAACTTGGCAGTTTTTATTCGCTTAAGGGCGGCTCGCCTTTGTTTTACCGCTCGTGCCCCTTCCCGTGCATGCGGTCAACCGACCCTGCTCTTGCCGGCTGAACTCTGCAGCCGGATCCGAAGAGAGGGCCGGCCAAGGGCGCACGGTACTGAGATCTTGAGAGGCTAGACTTAGGCGAGCAAAAGCGCGGTTTTCCTGTCGCGAGCCGGAAATCTTTCCTTTCTTATTTGCCTTTTCGTGTGACTCTAGCTTTGTGCTCTGGCCGGCTGACTCTGCAGCCGGATCCGAGAGTTTAGCCTTGGAATCGGGCACGGTACTTAGCATATCGTAAGCGAGGATTGGTAGCCGGGTAGCCACAGTCGGGAGAAAGAACAAACAACAACTCTGATACACCTGCAGCCCCCGAGTGTGCGCTTGGGGGTGCTAACTTTTATTGAAAGGGAATACAGGGTGTTACACTCGCTCTAGGAGTAGAATGGCCTGAGGAGGCTAGCATTCCATGGGCGTTCCCCTTCTTCGTAAGGGGTGAATGGCTTGTTCTTTTTCTTCTCGCGTGCGTCTGCGAGATAGTATGCGTTGTTGCGCAACGCTCTGCTGATGATGAAGGGGCCCTCCCAGGGGAGGACAGCTTGTGGAGGCCTTTGGTGTCTTGGATCCATCGAAGCACGAGGTCTCCTTCGTGGAATGTGACCGGGTGAACCTTCCGGCTGTGGTACCGACGCAGGTTTTGCTGATATATGGCCGATCTGGACAGGGCCAGCTCTCGTGCCTCTTCGAGGCGGTCTACACCATCTTCATTTGCCCGCTTGGCTTCTTCTTCTGTGTAGGGGACGGCTCGCGGGGATTCGAACTCGATGTCGGCCGGTAGGACGGCTTCTGCGCCGTAGACGGGGAAGAAAGGTGTGTAGTTTGTCGAGTGGTTGGGGTGGTCCTGAGGCTCCAGAGTACATGTGGGAGCTCTTCTATCCAGCAGGCGGGTGCCCGCTCGAGTGGGTCCACCAGCCGTGGCCGGATTCCGGCTAGGACCAGGCCGTTTGCTTTCTCCACTTGGCCGTTTGACTAGGGACGAGCCACCGAGGCGAGGTCCGGCCGGATTCCCTTCTCGGCGCAGAAGCGCTTGATGACGCCCTTGGTGAAGTTCGTGCCGTTGTCGGTGTGATGCTGTGCGGGTAGCCGTAGAGGTAGATTATGTCTTGAAAAAAGGTGATGACCATCTGGCCGTCCAGCTTCTTGATCGGCTTGGCCTCGATCCACTTGGTGAACTTGTCCACCGCTACGAGGAGGTGAGTCATGCCGCTTCACGCCGTTTGAAGGGACCGACCATGTCGAGCCCCCAAACGGCGAATGGCCATGTGATGGGGATGGTTTGCAGGGCTGCAGCGGCGTGTGCTTCTGCTTGCTGAAGCGCTGGCAGCCGGTGCAGGCGCGGACCAGCTGCTCGGTGTCAGCCAGAGCAGACGGCCAGTAGAACCCGTAGCGTAGGGCCTTCGAGGGAATTGATCTGGACGCGGCGTGGTGTCCGTACTCGCCCTTGTGGATGTCCTTTAGCAGGTGGCGCCCTTCTGCCGGCTCAACGCAGCGCTGGAAGACGCCAGTCGCGCTGCGCTTGTAGAGCTCGTTGTTGATGATGGTGTATGCCTTGGAACGGCGCAGAACTTGTCGAGATTGCACCTCCTCCGTTGGGAGCGTGCGTGGGCGAGGAAGTCGAGGAACGGCCGTGCCCAGGAGGGAACTTCGTGGATGGTGAAGATGCCGGCTAGCGCCAACTGGGCGGCTTTTGGGTTCGGCTGCGCAGCCCCCAGGTGTGACGGAGCAGCACCCGGGTTGTGGTGGCGCAGAACCCGGGTTTCCTTTGGTTTTGTCGATGAGCTCGGGACGGGTCCGGCTGGCGCCATGTAGCTGGATGCGGCGGCAGCCCCCGAGTGTCCGCTTTCGGCTGGGACGTTCCCAGCCCCGGGCTTGCTTGTCCGGCTGGGAGGTTGGGGTCCATCGGGAGATAATGGATTCCGAGTCGGGTGACGGTGTGATGGACGGCTTGTAGAGATGCTCGAGGGAGACGCCAGGGGAATGGCTCGCCGGGTGCTGCGAGCTTGGCGAGGATGTCGGTTGTCTCGTTGTTGGCCCTGGGCACGTGGTGGAACTCACATCCCTCGAAACTGGCACAAAGCTGCTGCACGAAGAACCGGTAGGAGGCCATGTTGGCGTCCTTGGTGTCCCAGTTTCCTGAGGTTTGCTGGACCACCAGGTCCGAGTCGCCGAAGCACAGGATGCGCGGGATGCTCATTGCCTTGGCGAGCTTGAGGCCGTGGATGAGGGCCTCGTACTCGGCGACGTTGTTGGATGCTTTGAAGTGGACCTGCACGGCGTATTCCAGCCGGTTTCCCTTGGGCGAGGTGAGGACGATTCCGGCTCCAGTCCTTCGTACATCTTGGAGCCGTCGAAGTGCATCCGCCAGTGCCTGGAGTCGGGCACAGGCGGCAGGTACTGTGTTTCCGCCCAGTCGACGATGAAGTCGGCGATGAGCTAGGACTGATGGCTGCTCTTGGCCGGTACAGGATCATGTGCGGGGCTAGGTCAACTGCCCACTTCGCGACCCGGCCGGTTGCGTCCTTGTTGCCGATAATGTCGCCGAGTGGAGCCGTGCTCACCACGGTGATGGTGTGCTCTTGGAAGTAGTTGTGTAGCTTCTTCTCCGCCATGTGCACGCCGTACACGAGCTTCTGGTAGTGGGGGTAGTTTTGCATTGACTGCGAGAGGACCTCGCTCACGTAGTAGACTGGCCGCTGGACCGGGTGCTCCTTGCCCGGCTCTTGGCGCTCCACCACCAAGACGATGCTGACGCAGCGGTTGGTGGCCGCGATGTACATGAGTATGGGCTCCCTTGGAGCAGGCGGTGCCAGGATCGGTTCCTTGGACAGTGCTCTCTTGAGCTCGGCGAAGGATGCATCTGCTTCGTCCGTCCAGACGAACTTGCCAGTTTTTCTTCAGCAGGTGGTACAAGGGTAGGGCCTTCTCACCCAGCCGGCTGATGAACCGGCTGAGTGACGCCAGGCAGCCGGTGAGCTTCTGGACGTCCTTTACGTCTGTTGGCCAGTGCATGTTCTCGATGGCGGCGATCTTGTCCGGGTTGGCCTCGATCCCTCGCGCGGAGACGAGCAATCCGAGTAGCTGGCCAGCCGGCATGCCGAAGACGCACTTGTCGGGTTCAGCTTTATCTGGAACCGGCGGAGGTTGTCGAAGGTCTCCTTCAGGTCGTCGATGAGGGTGCGGCGCTCCTGGGTCTTGATGACGATGTCGTCTACGTAGGCGTGGACGTTGCGCCCGATCTGGTTGTGCAGGCACCTCTGCATGCACCTCTGGTACGTGGCACCTGCGTTCTTCAAGCCGAAGGACATGACCGTGTAGCAGAAGGCCCCGAACGGGGTTATGAAGGAAGTTTTCAGCTGGTCAGCCGGATTGAGCTTGATCTGGTTGTAGCCGGAGTACGCGTCTATGAAGGACAGGTAGTCGCAGCCGGCGGTGGAGTCGATGACTTGGTCGATGCGTGGCAAGGCGAAGGGGTCCTTGGGGCACACCTAGTTGAGGCTGGTGTAGTCGATGCACATGCGCAGGTTTTATTCTTCTTCAACACCAGGACTGGGTTGGCCAGCCAGTCTGGAGGAACACTTCCATGATGAAGCCCGCTTCCAGTAGCCGGGCGATCTCTTCTCCGATTGCTCTTCTCTTCTTCGAAACGACGGATAGATTGCTTGACCGACCTAGCATCCGGCTTGACATGCAAAGAGTGCTCAGCGAACTCCGTCGGTACACCTGGCATGTCTTTGGGAGACCATGCGAAGATGCCTCGATTCTCACGGAGGAATTTGATGAGCTCGCCTTCCTATTTGTCGCTGAGGGTGTTGCCGATGGTGAGGAACTTCCCGTCCGGCTTGCTTGCGTCCAGCGAGACCTGCTTGCTGTCTTTCTTGGCTTGGAACTGTGTCTCGCCCGACTGCTTCTTTGTAGCCAGAACTGCCGGGTGCTCGGCTGCTACGGCGCGCTTGATCTCCCTGAACTCTTCAGCCGCCACAAGCGACTCGGCGAGCCTCGGGCCGGCCGAGGAGCACGCCATGGAGCGCTTGAAATCACCGGCAATGGTGATGATCCCGCTTGGGCCCGGCAGCTTCATCTTCAGGTAGCCGTAGTGGGGTACGGCCATGAATTGGACGAGAGCCGGGCGGCCCAGAATGGCGTGGTAGGGGCTACGGTGGTTCACCACCTCGAAATGGATGCTCTCGCGGCGAAAATTCTTGTCATCTCCAAACACGACATCCAGCCGGATGGTGCCAATTGGTGTGCAGGACTGCCCTGGCACAATGCCATGGAAGATCCTCCGGCTGGGGACCAAGTTGGCCTCCGTTATTCCCAGCTTGTCGGCGGTGTCCTTGTACAGGATGTTGATGCTGCTTCCCCCGTCGATGAGCACTCGGGAGAAGGTGACGGCGAACTCCTGGTCAGTGACGAAGGTGGGATCCAGGAGCATGCTGTAGCCCCGGATTCGGCATGATGTCCGGGTGGTCCTCGGGCCGAAGGAGACGGGTTGCTTGGCCCAGTCCATCAGCTGCTGGACGGCGGGGACGACTGCGTTTACTTCTGCAACGCGCACCCGCTGGCTGCGCTTGTCGTTGCGCTCGATGACGGAGATGACGTAGGCGGCATCCTTGTTGGGGTAGACGTCGTGAGATGTGCCGGCTCCGGCAGCCGGCTGCCTCGGGCGCTCGTTGTTGCCACCTTGAGGGGGAGGGCAGGCTGGGGGAGGGGGCGGGCCTTCGCGCTGCAGCCGGCGTGTCCAGGTGCAGCGGGCTGTCGTATGGCTAGCCGGCTTGCCGGGTAGGCTGTGGTACCGGCATGGCTGTTCATCATGTCTTCAAACTGGTACGTGGGCTTTGTCCACGCACGGTCCTCTGGTTTGTTCCATTGGCGAGGGTTGCGATTCCTGCCCTCGTCGCCGGCCGCTGGTCGGCTTCAGCTGCGTTGACGGCTCGGTTTTCATACCGCCCGTCTGTCATGCCGCTTCTCTTCCGGCTGTCCCGGTCTCGGTCGTTGCGGCGATCACGTTTGTCGCGGTTACCCATGTTGTCCCGGTTGTCACGGTTGTCGCGGCCGCCTTGATTGTCGTTGTTGCTGGGGCCGACTAGATCCCTCGTAGCTGGCTTGTCTTGCGCCGGCTGATCCCCTCCATCTGCACCGGGATCCTCATGGCGGAGTCGGCCGTGGCATACTTGTCCGCTATGGTCATGAGTTCCGCCATGGACTTTGGCTCGTCTAGGAGGAGAGCGTGCTTGAGCATCGTGCCCTCCCTGCAGCCGTTGATGAAGTAGCCGATCGCCTGGATGTCGTGGACTCCTTCGCAGGGTTGCGCAAGCTCGACCATCTCGTGAGGTAGTCGCGGTCGGACTCGTCTTGCTCTGGGTGCAGCTGGCGCTTGTAGGTGCTGGAGAAGTTCTTGACGAAGACTTGCTGGAAGTCCAGCCAGCAGTTGATCGACGCATCCGGCAGGCTATTGAGCCAGGTGCGGGCCGAGTCCTTCAGCACGAGGGACACATAGCGCACCGCTACACGCTTGTTGCCGCCTGCGATGGAGACGGCGGTGACGTAGTCGGATAGCCAGTCCTCTGGCTTGGTGCTCCCGTTGTACTTGGGCGTGTCGCGCGGGAGGGTGAAACTCCACGGGAAAGGTTCTCGAGCAATGCGAGGTCCGAAGCACCGGTGGACCTCGCCTTCTTCTTCTTCGAGCCGACGAGACCTCTCCAGGTCGTCGAGGCAGTCGCGGGCGTCAGGGCCGGCTGCTGGCCCTAGATCTCCCAGCCGATCGTGGACGTTTCCCTTGCGGCAGCTTGCGGGTTGTCGTAGTTGTACCGGCCGTCGCTGGCAGCCGGCGCGTAGTTGTAGTTCTGGCCGGCTCCATCAGCCGGTCCGTGGAAGCGGCTTGGCCTGGAGTTGATGCTGCGTGCTCGACCCCCACCCTGCGGGGGGGCTTGCTGGGGCTGGATGTTCGGCGATGAGGCTTGTCCGCCTGCCCTTGTTGCGCCGGGTGCGGGGGCGCTAGGCGGAGGAGGTGGAGGGGGTGGTGAGTTCATCGCAGACGCGGCCTGGTTCTGGCGGAACTGGTAGTCGGCGGTGTCGAGGAGGTCCTGGACGCGTTGGTGCTGCCTGCGCAGCTCGTCCCCCCCTAGGTTGGGCAGCTCTGCTGTGGCGGCTCGCGCTGCCTTCATGTTCTTCGCGGGGGAGCTGTAGACGGGTCGTCGAGCAGGAGGTGCTCCGACTGGGGCAACCGGCTCGCCAGCGGTAGCCGGCCCTCCCGCCATCTCGTTGGCGAGGTTGCGCCTGACGTTGCCCCGTGGGTTGGGCTCGACGGGGACGGGGGTGAAGCCGTGGGCGAAGTTGTACTCACAGACATGTGCTTCCATGCGGTGATGTGTGGCCGCGACGCCCTGCGCGCTGTTGAGGAGGCGCTGGCGCGTTTGCTCGAGGAGGATGGCGGCCTGCGCCGGGTCCGCATCGACGGCGATGGGCGTGGCCAGGCCTTGGAGCATGGCCTGGACGGAGTCGTCGGGATTGGTGCTGCTGGGTGCTCGCCACGTCAGACACCATAACCTCCGCATGGATGCGGATCTTGGTGCCGCCGTCGCAGCCGGCCGTCTCAACGGGGAGGCGGTCGTTGCAGGGCTGGACGCTGGCGGGGTAGCCGGGCGTGAGGGCGACGTAGACGCGGTGCTCGCCGAAGTGCACGACGGTGCCATCCTCGGGGAAGGCGGAGCCGGCGAAGCAGTCCGCATTGTCGCTGACGAAGTCGATGGAGCCGAACATCGAGATGAGGCCGGAGGCAACTCGCTCGCCGAGGCGGGTGCGGGATCCCGCACGGAATGTGACCCCGGATGCTGCTACCGGCCCCACGGTGGGCGCCAAATGACGTGGTGTGGAACACGGCATATGCCACGGGATGGCTAAGATAGGTGTGGGGACCGGAAACTGCAACATCGGCACCCGGCGGGATTCTGCCTGAGCGCTAACACGGGAAGTATCCAGGTTCGGAGCCCTCCCGGAGGAGGTAAAACTCCTACTCCTGCTCGATCTCTTGATCATCGCTGGACACAGTACAAAGTTGCTCCTTGAGCTGTCTGGTGAGCTTTGCATGGCTCTTGCCTCTCTCTAGCTCTCGGGGATGGGGAGGAAGAGGTGTTAGTTGAGGAAGAATCGACCCCTCTACTTGGGCATCGAGACAGCCTTATATAGGGCTTGCTGCCTGGCTTACAGGCGGGTCCGGCTGGCCGCGCCAGCCGGTCTATGTCGGCTACAGAGGTGTTTCTTCATGACGCTGCGTGTCCGCCGAGCAGTAGAACCTCGTAGGCCTGCATGCGATGTCGGGGTAGACTTGGCGACGTGGAGAGCCAGGCGGCGAAGAGGCCAGGCCCCGCCTACTCGTCCGGCTGCTCCTGGAACTCCATGCTGGCATGCCGGGCGGCGGCCCGTGTCTCCCGCCTGTCGGGGCTTCTAAGCTCCGTAGGGGACGCAGGGTTAGACCTCGCTTTAGCCCATGCCTGGATGTCGCGGAGAGACAGCCAGGCGTGGCTCCTGCTCCCGCCCAACATGGGCCCTTGTCTTCTGCTTGTCGTAGACGGACGACAGCCGGTCCTCCGGCTGCCAGCCGTCCGAGTCCGGCTGCAACGGTTGACTCTAGTCGCATAAGGCGAGCGTCGCTTGTCGTTATCTGTTTGTCTATGAGGAGCATGATGATGACGAGCCTGCGGCCCGGCTGCGCCAGGCTAGGCGGGACCCGACTCCGCTCGGGCAGGCGGACCCGGCTCAGCCAGGCAGCCGGGGCGGCCAGGCTAGAGGCTTGTTTTTGATCTTGCGTTTCACTCGGGATCTTCTGTGGGTCTTTGGGTACCCCGGTTTCATCCGGGTACCCCCGGTTTCATCCCCACGACAATGCATATACACATCATAGTCCATCATGTGAGGAGGATAACACAAGAGGAGAGTTTGACCTCTCTACAAGAGACGAACCGGTAAAACCTCCAACATCAAAAACACCACAAGATATTCAAATGAAATCCGTTTTTGATGAACTAGAGCTTGGTATGGAGATGAACACAAACTCTATATTCTCACATGGATAAAAGTCAAATAAGAACCAAGAAAGATGATATGCCAAATATGCAAAGGTTTGAGCTCTCCACAAAGATGCGATCAAGTTACTCACTTGATAGCCCCTCTTAATAGAACGCCGTCTATCCTATAACCCGGTCTCCCACTAACACCACGAGACGGTAAAATAGAAACCCTATCAAGATCATACCTTTGCCTTGCGCATTCCACTTGAGGTAAATGATGACGATCTTGACTCCCTCAAGTTGGAACACCTTTCTTGATTGTGCTTGCTAGCACATGCTTGATGAAGACTTCTCCAAATACTCTCTCATACACCATGATGGGAGAGCCTTGCTAAGCTCCGTCTGCATGAATCCACTTTGCACTTCATCTTCTTATCTTGATATGGATGATGGCTTGGAGATAACATGAAAGTTCACTCAATCTCTTCTCCAAGCCATGCTTGCAATAAGCTCAACTCTTCACATGATTATTCTTCATATAAACCCTTGGATAGAACATTGGTCATCATGTAATCTTCTAGAGTCCAACACATGAACTCCAATCTTTTCCTATGGACAAGATCTACAAAAATATCTCAATGCAAACATTAGTCCATATGGATTGTCATTAATTACCAAAACCACACATGGCGCAACACATGCACTTTCAACTATCCCTGCATCTAGGATCCTAACCATGCCTCCGAACATCGACAACCAATCAGACCACGTCAACACCACCCACAGGTGACGAGACGGAAATGCACCTTCTTTCTCACTCCACGCACCCCCTCGACCTCGACAGCGCCGCCTTCACCCGGGGTAGCAACCGACAACCAAATCGGTTTTCGTGTCCATTGCGGATGTCGGATCTGAACGAGAAGCAGCCAACCCCTTTGATCCCCCACCCTACGCCGACCGTGCAAGGGTGGCCCCTAGGCGAGGCGAATTCAACCGATGCCACCGACAAACGGTACGAGCAGTTGTAGCCCCATCCGGGACCACCGGACGACGACGTACGTCGGGAGGACGAGTAGGAGACATGGGAGGAAGGAAGAAGAGGGGGAAGTACCACACAGCCATTGTGACATAGTCACGCCCCCACGTCACCACCGTGGACACGCGGGACCCTAACTATGCCCCCGAACACCGACACAACCAATCAGACCACGTTTACTCCACCCATAGGAGACGAGACGAAAATGCACCTTCTTTCTCACTCCACCACACTCCATGGATGAAGACGCAGCCCTCGACCTCGACGGCGCAGCCATCACCCGTGTCAACAACAAGCAACCAGATCGGTCTTCGTCCATTGCGGTGGCCGGATGAATGGAAAGCAGCCAACCCCTTTGATCCCCACCCTACGTCAACCGTGCAAGGGTGGCCCCTAGCCGAGGCAATTGCAACGAATGCCACCGCCAAACGGTACAGGCAGTTCTAGCCCCAGCAGGGACCACCAGACGGTGACGAACATTGCCCGGCCAGCGTCGGGAGGACGAGTAGGGCATACGAGGAAGGAAGAAGAGGGGGAAGTACCACCCAGCCATTGCGACATAGTCAGGCCTCCACGCCACCACCGCGGACACGCGCCGAGCGCCACACCTCTGACTAGCAACACCATCCCCCTACCGTCGCGCAAATAGGAAGGAACGCCCGACCGACAAATGCCGACCGGGCTTCGCCTGGCAACACCTTCCGGCGGCGGCGGTGTGGGTTCCTCTGAGGGTGTACACACATACGACGCAGTTGATTTGTCACCGTACAACTGTATTGTGGTGTAATGTGGAGGGCCAAAACTTTATTCCTTCATTATCTCGCTCCTAGTTACTCATATTTATATTTGCAATTCACATAAAGAATGAACGCCAAACTAAACGAAACAACCAAAAACTTTGTACACGAAGAATTAATTTGTACTGTAACCTTGATCAACTATGTCATGGAACATGTTAATTGACTCTCCGTCGTTGCGCCGCTCCTTCTCGGCGGCGATGTCGAGCAGCGCGGCGAGCACGTCCGGCATGTCAGGCCGCTCGTGCGGCGCGTCGGACGTGCACCGCATGCCGAGCGCGAGGAGCTCCCAGAACACCGCGCCGCTCGTCGATCCATCCACCCCTTGTTGTTTCTGGCCATCCTTCGCCGTACGCCGGGCCCAGTCGACGAGGCATTCCTCCTCGCCGACGTCGACGGCGCGTCGGCCCGTGGCGAGCTCCATCAGAAGCACACCGTAGCTGTACACGTCGCCCTTCGTCGTGGCGCGCCACGTCTGCCCGTACTCCGGCGCCACGTACCCGACCGTGCCGGCCACCACCGTGCTCACGTGCGTGTCGCCGGGGCGGACCACCCTGGCCAGCCCGAAGTCCGTCACCCTGGCGCGGCCGTCGCGGCCCAGGAGCACGTTGCTGGCCTTCACGTCGCGGTGCACCACGGCGGGCACGCACTCATGGTGCAGGAACGTGAGCGCCCGCGCCACGCCGACGGCCGCCTCCAGCCGCGCCGCCCACCCGAACGCGGCCGTGTCGCAGATGAGCGCATCCAGGCTGCCGCCCTCCAGGTGCTCGTAGACCAGTATCTTGGCGCCGCCGGAGAGGCACCATCCGTAGAGCGTGACGAGGTTCGGGTGCGGCCACGTGAACCCCATCCGGTCGGCGAGGACCTCCATCTCCGCGCGGAACTCGCGCTCACCGTCGTCGTCCCCGGAGCCATTGCGCGGCCTGGACAGCTTCTTGACCGCCACGGCGCGGCCGTCGGGCAGCACCCCGCGGTACACCACGCCGTAGCCACCACGCCCGATCACCCGGTTGTCGGAGAAGTTGCCCGTGGCCGCCACGATGTCGCGGTAGGTGAACGCCGTCTTGTCCAGTCGGAACACCTTCACTCCCTCCGTCGAAGAGGAGAACCCGGTCACTGACGACGACGACCCGGACGGCGGCGACGATGTCCACAGCTGGGAAGCGTACTTGCCGCACTTGGGGTGCTCGCGAGAGAACGAGTCCGGGTAGCCCGGCTCCTGGTCCACCGGGAACCGGGCGCGCAGGCTGGTGATGATGAACACGACGGTGCCGGCGATGAAGGCGACGCCGAGCGAGAAAAACAACCACATCACAATGGTTTTCGGAAGCATGCTGCGTCTCCTTACGGGAACATCAGCAGCTTCCGGTCGCGGTTGCTGATTAACAGCAGCTCCACCCTGTTGAAATAAGATGAGCGGATCACCGAGGAAGGACTGCTCGTCGAAGGTGCCGAATTGGCCGGTGGTGGAGACATTGCCGGAGAGGAGCGGGTTATATGACACATTGAACATAACCAGCTCGGTGATCTTGAACAGGCTCGCCGGGAGCTCGCCGGAGAGGTTGTTGAAGGACAGGTCCATCCTCTCCAGGCACAGAATGTCACCGATCTCGGTCGGAATCGGGCCCGAAATGTTGTTCCTCGAGACGTTCAGCATGACGAGCGGGAGCCGGCCGATCTCCGGCGGCAGCTGCCCCGTGAGACGGTTGCCGTCTAGATGGAGCAAGCTGATGTTCCGCATTGCACCAATCCGCGATGGGATCTCGCCGGAAAGCAAGTTCCTAGACAGCTGCACGTACCCGGAGACTGTGTTCGACCTCAGCGGCGACGACGAGTTGGTGCAAATTGGGACGATTCCGTAGCCCTTGAGGATGCGGTCCCATATGCTGCGGCAGTTCTCCCGATTCATGACCGAATAAACGAAGCTGAATGGAGGATAGCTCGCCGGTATCCACCGTCTCATGGCCTGGCATTCGCCGGAGCCGGCGAGCACGCTCGGATCGTTCCGGTTCTTGGCGAAGGTTGGGCCAGGATTCTTCCCTATCTCTGCCATCTCCGGCGGGATCTTTCCAGTTAACTGGTTGTCGGCCAGGTTCAGCCAGAGCAAGCTGGTGCAGTTGCCGATTTCAGACGGTATCTCGCCGGAGAGCTGGTTCCCAGCGAGCATCAGCCAGAGGAGCGACGCAAGATTTCCTATGCTCGCCGGGATCCTTCCTGAGAGCGTGTTATAAGACAGGTCCAGCGCCTGGAGCTCCGTGATCCCGCCGTACTCCGGTGGTATCTCGCCAGAGAAGTTGTTCTCGGCGAGCATCAGATACTTGAGGCTCTTCATATCGGCCACCTCTGGAGGGAGATTACCGGTGAAATGATTGAAGCTGAGGTCAAGCCTGGCGAGCTCCGGCAGCCGGAGAACGCCGGAGGACACGATGCCGCCGGCGTAGTTGTTGTGATGCAGCACTAGATACTTCAAGCTCACAAGCTTGCCAAAAATCTCTTGCACTTCGCCTCCAAACTTGTTGCTGCTGAAGTCCAAGAACTGAAGCTTCGTGCAGTTCGTCAGCTCTGGCGGTATCTGCCTGTCGAAATTGTTCTTTCCAAGTATCAGCGTCTCGAGGGCGGCGAGCTTTCCGATTCCGGCAGGTACCTTCCCGGTGAAATAATTCCCCCACAGCGACATGTACGTCAAATTCGCGCACTTGGCGATGGAATCTGGGAAGTTTCCGATCAGCTGGTTCGCCGAAAGGTCCAAAGAGTTGAGTTTGCAGCTGTCCTGAAACGTGCTCGACGGGATGATCCCGGTGAGGTTGTTCTCTGCGGCGCTGAATTGCCTGAATCTTGCGACGCCCGGCCATAGCTCGCCTGTGAAGTTGTTGGAGCTGAGGTCGACATTCTCAAGCCTGGCGCAGCCGCCGAACAGGCCGGTGATGTTGCCGGTGAGCCTGTTGGTGGACAAGTCGAGCAAGGTGAGGTCGGCGCATATCGCCGGGAAGTTGCCGGCGACGCCACCCTCGAACCGGTTCCCCGACACGTCGAGCACCTGTAGCCTGGTCAGGCCGGACAGGTCCAGGGACCCGGTGATGAGGTTGTGGGAGAGGTTGAGGTGCACGAGGCCGCGGCATTGGTTGAGGTCGGCCGCGGGGAGCGTGCCGGTGATGGAGTTGTCGGAGAGGTCGAGCGAAGTGAGCGCCGAGAGCCGCGAGAAGTTGCCGAACGCCGCGCCGGAGATGGTCGAGCGCGTCAGGTTCAGCGACGTCACGCGGCGGTTCACGTCGCAACTGACGCCGCTCCACCCGCACGGCGACGGGTCCGACTCCGGCCACGCGTCGTAGCCCCCGCGGTTGACCTTGTTGTTCGCGATCAGGAACCGCTTGAGCTCCAGCAGCACCTCCCTGTCGCTGCCGCCGTCCTGCGCGCCGATCAGCACCACCTCACCTTCAGTTAAGACAACAGAATCTATCCCGTCAAAACAACTCCACGCGTAATTCAGACAAGACACCAATAACAGAGCAGAGCAAGAACATGGCACGAAATCCTACCCGCGACGAGGAGTAGGCAGAGGAATTCGAGGAGCAGGGGAGACATGGCCTGCGTTCCTGAATCATGGAAGAATCAATCCTAGACGAAAGGTGCGGGAAGCCTCCTCCTCTGCTTCTTGGCTTGGCTCCCGCCTCTGCTTCTTGGCTTTGGCTCTACTGAATTCGCTCGAAGGCGATGAGAGGTGACCTCCTGAGCTTGCTTATCTTGCTCTCCTCAGTTCGGTGGAAGACGAGCAAAGGAAAGACAAAAGGTACTGTAGTCTTCACATGGCAATAGAAAAACCAGAGGTTATTTAGGCATAATCCACATGTGAGTGGAGACTGGAGAGAAGAATGGACTAGTATGCATGGCCGTCGCTGTCTCCCCGTCCGTGCCTTTGAATTCTTGCTGCTTTTAGTCTTAATTAACAGCAAGTTCTGTCTGATTTGGGGTTCTCCACTTTTGCGACCGCTGACTGAATGCACGGGGAGGCAAAACCGCAAAGGTAACGAAGACTGGCCGACTGACTTGGGCTCTGGCCTCTGAAATTTCGTTTAAGGCCTTGATTTGCCACGATTTATATTCGGGGTTTGAAAATATATTTTTCGATCAAACATTCGTCACCAGTGTCGGGAATGGCCTCCTTGTTCCTAGCGCACGTACAACCCCGCCGAAATTCAACCTGAAGCTTCGTTGGATGTTTCCTGTACGAAGCGCGCGTGCTCGGACTATCTGAACTGTGTTTCAGGAAACACGCATGCCGTGGACTGTTTTTCTAAATTCATTTGTATTTTGGGAGATTTTTCCAGGGAACAGCGGCCGCCGTTGTTGACGAGGATAAATAGCCCGACGCTTTCGGTCGGTCTGCCGCCGGAGTTATGGAAGAGAGCGGCTTTGCGCACGGGCGGCCCGGGGAAGAGCGTGCGCGTGGCGCAGTCTTGAAGCTCCTAAAACGTAATGATGCGCGTCCGGCGGTCAGGAGGGAAAGCAAAGCCGGTGGAGCGCACTGTGCACCGACAATTAAATGGCGGCAGAGAATAAGAATGTACGTCGGTCCCCGCCAGTGCTAAACGTACGTCCAAGACTGGCAAAGCCAATGAAGAAAATGACGCATGGATTGCAGATTTGCAAACCTGATACGATGATGTGATGTTCATCAATTCTCCTATCAAGCACCTACTTCTAATTTCTTCTAAGATAACCGAGAAGCGTAAAATCCACTTTGCACCAAGTTTTTTTTATATCTGCTATACGATATTTTTATCGATTTTTTATATATAATAAGGAAAACAAAAGCCAGCACAAAGACTTGACACATCACCAACAGCACAAAACAAAAATGCACTAAAAACAATATTTGTCATCTTTTTTTCTTCAATTGTTCGACGCCTTCCGGAGGTTGAACCATGAACTGAACAAGCAGAACAAGACCGGGACACCTACAAACGTCGCTGCCAACAAGTGTTTGTAGACCATAATAGCCACTCGATGCGAACAACGATATCAAATAACCTCTGAAGTAACATATGACGTGGATACACGGAAAACAGAAAAAAGAAACAACACACAGGCTAGGTGTCGGGGGGCTGCCCCCGGGTAGGGCAAAGATGATGTGTTATGAACAGTTAAGGTCTAACCGGATCAAGGAAAGAAGAGCCGGCTAAGTTAGCCGGGTCGCTTGGGCCGGATCTCAAGGCGATTCGGTCAGTCCTACTTCAAGCCAGTGAAAGAAAGACCAAAGGGGATCCGGTGAGGTTTAACCGGATCCAGGAAAGAAGAGCCGGCTAAGTTATCCGGATCCGGGTAGGGCAACTCGGATGTTGCACAGGGGCCAATGTCAGTAAAAGTCACGGGCACTGTAAGGTTACTGACCGGGGCTCAGAAGACAGCAAGGTGCTGCCACAGGTTTTCCGGGTCACAAGCCCCTAGGCGCTGACTCGGCCAATTCGGGAAAGGGGCAGTGCTAGGCTACTGTGGTCTACACTGCCTTAAGCTCAAAGAGGAAAGATAAGCCTGTGGTGAACAGAGGGTGAGCTGGGCTGAGTGACAGTGGCCAGTGTTTGTCCTGTTCTCCTTGTCCATGCCATTGTCCTCTGCGGCCAGGGGCAAAAGGGTAATTCGGTTACTGTATATATGCAACACCACCTTCTCCTGTGAGGGATCGACCATTGTGAGCATCATTTCCCCCCAAGCTTCATCTTCTACCTGGAGCTCTCTCCATTGTTCATCATACAGCTCAAGGAGCGCTCTGTACTTGTAAACACTTGAGATATAAGAGAGTAGGCTAGAGCTGCAGTAGGGGTGTTACCTCCACAAGAGGGCCCCGAAGCAGGGTACATCGTGGTGTTCTTGGCTGTTCTTGGTTTGCTTTGTTCTTGTTGTTTCCTGCGAGGTTCTTGTTTGATCTTCATGCGTGCTTCATAAGCGCGCAAACCCTCCCCGGTTCCCCCAACGCCCAAGCGAGCCCACACTTAAGCCATACCCATGGCATCTGCCGTGACACCACCACGACAGTTGGCGCCCACCGTGGGGCAAGCATTGGCGTTGGCTGGGGTTTCCATCCGGACGGGCTCCGTCACTGGTGCCGGCGAGCGGGTCCTCTCCGGGCTCGTGTGCAAGCTCGGCGAGTTCAACTTCATCAGCGACAACGCGGGGTGCTTCTCCAACAAGCCTTCCCCGCGATGGCTTCCTCATGACGCTGGGCAGCTTCGTCACCTACGTCGCCACCGAGCCAGTTCGCGAGTACCCGGCGCAGGTGCTCGTGGCTGCGGATCCTCCTTCTTTCCGCGCAGCTCGCGGAGGGCGTAGCGCTCGCCCTGGGAGCAGCGTGGAGGTCATGGTGGCTGCCGCAAACGCTGCTGCTGGCAAAGGAGGTGCCAGCGCGAGCGTGCCAGAGGAGCTGGCCACGCCGGTCGATCCGGCTGACAAGCCGACCCGGACAGCTAAGTTCCCTAAGGAGAAACCCGATCCGGTTGGTCCCCTTGGCATGTCAAGCAGGGATGCTTCCTTAGAGGGTATCTTGGAAAAGCTAGCTCGGCCAGTGGCTCCTGGAGCAAATGTTGATCTTACTGTAGCTCAGCTAGAGGCAGAGCGCCTGAGGTTGCAGAAAGAGGCTCGGTTAGTGATAGAGTCTAGGCAAGAGTTTGATAGAGATCTGAGAGAATACAATGCTGCCAATGGTATCACAGATGGCTTTACTCCTGTAGTGCACCGCTCGCGCAAGAAAGCCGAGTTGCGTAACAGAGGCAAGGACCTCAATGACGAGTTGGCTAGAGCTGCAGGTTCAAGCTCAAGTAAAGCCACTAGTCATAGGTCCGGAACAGGCAAGCCGGTTTATAGCTCCCCGGCTAAGAATCTTAGGGCTGCAGCAGCAGCACGAGCCGAGTTAAGTAACCTGACCGGGGACGCTTGGCGCAAGCAGGCGGAGAGAGTGAATGAGCTAGTGGATGTGTGCAACAGGCAGAATGAGGCCTACCGGAAAGCTAATCCGGATGCTGGTGGTTCCCGGGTAGTTGTCTCGGTTAGGGCTGCTAGCCAGAAATCTAAGGGGCAAGCGTCCTCTCCGCATGTTGTGATTGACCGAGCTCAAAGTGTGAACTCGGGTAAGAGCAAGCAGCTGCAAACTTATGATGCGGTATATGCGAGCAAGCAGCTTGCAGCCCAAGGAAAAGGTGGACAAGACAGAAACAGTGGTGGTCAAGGCAATCCGGGTACTGGAAGGGGAAATTCGGCTGGCCGAGGTCAACCACCTCGCCACCCCGGACAGCAGGTGATGGCGCAGGTGCAGCAGCAAAGTGGTGGCCAGGTGGGCTACCGCTACGACGATGGCAATTCGGCTATGGCGCGAGCCGGATACCAGACGTATGACAATGCATTGGCGTCGAGACTGGGGCCTCGGATGTTGGATCCGGATGATCAGCGTCTCAGGTTGGACAGAATCTATCAGTCCGAGAAGTTGGAAGAGCAAGGCCCACCGGGTCCACCATGCTTTGGACCTCGGATAATGAATGAACCAAGTGTGCCGTTGTTCCAGCTCGGCCGCAACACGAAGCCGTATAATGGCAGCACCAAGCCACAGGATTGGCTGACGGACTATGTATCATCAGTGCACATTGCGGGGGGCAATCGCCGATGGGCGGTCCGGTATCTCCCGCATATGTTAGAAGGTCCAGCCCGAATTTGGCTGAATAACTTGCCACCGGGTAGTATCAATTGTTGGATGGATTTGGAACAGGCGTTTAACAGCAACTTCTCCAGCACCTACAAGAGGCCAAACCGACCTCAGCTCCTGGCTGCATGCAAGCAGGAAGAGAGGGAGACAGACCGAGAGTATTTGACTCGGTGGAGCAACATGCGCAATTCTTGCGAAGGTGTAGTGGAGGAGCAGGCCATTTCATGGTTTGCACAGGGATGCAGGCATGGTACACCACTTTGGCAGAAACTCCAAAGAGATATGCCGAAAACCCTGGCAGATATGATCCGGATAGCAGACACGTATGCGCTGGGTGATCCAACACAGCCCGCATTGGATGCAGTGGGAGCAAACAGGAGGCAACCGGTTAATAACCGAGTTGGGCCATTAAGGCCCAGTGACCGACATGAATTCGGTTACAAGAGAAGAGATCCGGATTACAGGTATGGTTCGGATCAAGTTGCTGCAGTAAACATGGATCAACCCGGTGGAGGAGATGCGCAGAGGCAGAAAACTGATGGTCCGGCTTGGAGGCCGAATCAAGGTGCCTGGCCGAAGAAAGTGTGGGAGGGACCAAGTCCACCTCTGACTTTTGAGTCCAGATTGGATGGGCCTTGCTGTTATCACACCACTGATCCGCGCAAACCGGCTAATCATTCGACCCGGAACTGTAGTTGGCATCACCGCATTCAGGCGGAAGGTCAAAGAGGACCACCTCAGAGAGGCGCTCCTAGACCGAATTTCAGGCCAAACATGCCGCTAACCGGAGCCAATGCGACCCCGGTCAACGCTGGAACTCCAAGGCCAGCAGCAACGAAGCCGGTTAACCTGGTGAACATGGGAGGCAGTGACAATGGTGATGGCCCAAGTAGGCAAGGTGGATACCCTGGGAATGATTACAAGGAAGCACATCAGAGTTATGTGGTTTTCGTGACCGAGCCAACTGACAAGAAAAGTCAGTTGAGACGAGCAAAGGAGGTGAATGCCGTGATGCCAGCAGTTCCAAAGTACTTGAACTGGTCTGAGCAGGAGATCACTTGGAGCAGGGCGGATAACCCAAGGATCATGCCAAGCCCAGGGAACTATGCACTGGTGGTGGATCCAACTTTGGTTGGACCCAAGCTGAACGTGAAATTTAGCCGAGTCTTGGTCGACAATGGCAGTGCCATAAACATCATGTATCGGGACACAATGGTCAAGTTGGGTATTTCGCCGAATCAGTTGCAACAGAGCAGCTGTACTTTCCATGGCATAGTACCCGGGGTATCTTGTTCCCCCATGGGTAAGATCTGGGTAGATGTGTTGTTCGGTACCAGGGACAATCACAGACTTGAGAGTCTCGAGTTCGAGGTGGTGGATTTGGAAAGCCCATACCATGCTCTGCTTGGCAGGCCAGCATTAGCCAAGTTCATGATATCTACTCATGTGGCCTACCTCAAGATGAAAATGCCTGGCCCGAATGGTGTTATCACCGTTGCGGGAGACTACAAGAAGGCCATACAGTGTGCTACAGTTGGTTCTAACTTAGCTGAATCACTGGTGATACAAGCTGAAAAGAGCAAGATGCACGAGGTGGTGGCAATGGCGAAGTCAGCTCAGCTCGGCGTGCTGGCCATGACTAATCCGGATGCGGGTGCAACATTTGAGGTGCCCAAGGAGACGAAGAAGATCCCCATTGACCCGGAGAACCCGGAGCGCATGGCCATCATTGGTGCCGGGCTGGGTGAGAAATAGGAAAGCGCGCTCTGTCACTTCCTCCGTGAGAATCGGGATATCTTTGCATGGTCAGCTAAGGACCTGCCTGGTGTTCCGAGGGAGTTGGCAGAGCATTCTTTGTTTGTCAGGCCGGATGTGAAACCGGTTAGGCAACCGACTCGGCGGCTTTCAGATGATCGAAGAAAGGTGGTGCTCGATGAGCTGGCTAAGCTGCTGGCAGCCGGATTCATTATGGAGGTGTTGCATCCGGACTGGATATCTAATCCAGTTCTAGTAGAGAAGAAGAAGGACGAACCAGCTGTGGTCAAGGTGTGGCGCATGTGCATCGATTTCACCAACCTAAACAAGGCGTGTCCAAAGGATCCATTTCCTTTGCCTCGGATTGATCAAGTGATCGATTCTACTGCTGGGTGTGAGTTGTTGTCTTTTATTGATGCGTACTCTGGTTTTCACCAGATACCACTGAACCCTAAAGATCAAATAAAGACTGCTTTTATTACCCCGTATGGGGCGTATTGCTATCGTGTCATGTGTTTCGGTTTGAGAAATGCTGGTGCAACTTATCAGAGATGTATGCAAAAGTGCTTGCATTCTCAAATGGGTAAAAATGTGCAGGTGTATGTGGATGACATTGTCATCAAAACAAAAGAAAAACGTACTCTCCTCGAGGATCTCGAGGAAACATTTGTGAACTTGAGAAAATATCGGTTAAAATTGAATCCGGACAAGTGCACCTTTGGTGTCCCAGCTGGAAAGTTGCTTGGTTTCCTTGTATCGAGCCGAGGTATTGAGGTGAATCCGGCTAAGATCCGAGCCATAGAAAGAATGAAATTGCCTAAATGTCTAAAAGATGTACAAAAATTCACCGGGTGTTTAGCCTCGTTGAGTCGGTTTGTGAGTCGGCTAGGAGAAAAAGCCTTGCCCTTGTATCAGTTAATGAAAAAGAGCACCGGGTTCACGTGGACCCCGCAAGCAGATTCGGCTTTCAACGAATTAAAAAAGATGTTGTCCACTGCTCCAGTTTTGGCATCACCTTTGCCGAATGAGCCAATGCTACTTTACATTGCGGCCACTAACCGGGTCGTAAGTGTGGTCATGGTGGTAGAGCGAGAAGAGGATGGTAAATCTGTGCAGAGGCCGGTGTACTATTTGAGTGAGGTGATCTCAACTTCGAAGCAAAATTATCCTCACTACCAAAAGATGACATATGGTGTGTACCTGGCGGTCAAGAAGTTGAAACACTACTTTCAAGAGCATCCGATTACAGTGGTATGTGAAGCTCCAATTGCGGAGATCATTGGGTGCAAAGATGCAACTGGCCGAGTTGCCAAATGGGCGATAGAAGTGTCTCCTTACACACCGCATTATGAGAGAAGAGATGCTATCAAGTCTCAGGCTTTGCCGGATTTCCTTTGTGACTGGGCTGAGATGCAATATGAACCACCTAAACCGGATTACAATTACTGGAGGTTGCACTTTGACGGTTCCAAATGCAAAATCGGGCTAGGTGCTGGGGTGGTGCTCACATCACCAAAACAGGATCAATTGCGATATGTATTGCAGATTCATTTCTCAGCGTCAAACAATGTAGCCGAGTATGAGGCACTGATCCATGGGCTTAATGTGGCTCGGGACATCGGCGTTCGCCGGATTGAGTGTTTCGGTGATTCGGATTTGGTCGTGCAGCAATCTTCTGGAAATTGGGATGCTCTTGATGCCAATATGGCACTGTATCGGTTTCATGTTCAGAAAATTTCGGGATTTTTTGAAGGCTGTGAGTACAAGCATATACCTCGGCTGGAAAACCAAGCTGCAGATGTTCTGTCAAAACTCGGGTCGTCTAGGGAGGCAATCCCACCCGGAATATCCTTGAATCATCTAAGGGTCCCTTCAATCAAACCTTCGCCTGATTCCGAGTCGATTTTTATTCCCAAGCAAGAATCCGAAGCTATTCCTATGAATGTTGATGTGGAGTATATCGAGGAAGACCCGGGGACGGCATGCCCGGACTCGGGGACTGCTCACACAGATTCGGAAAATGCTAACCGAGTCTTGGGAAAGAGGAGCAGAGATGAAGATGAGGATAACCGGATTGTGGGGAATGGGCAGAAGCTGATAGAAGAAATAATGGCGGCCAAACCTGTGGAAGAAAATGAGCACTTGTTCCCTTTGCATCCAGTACCAGAGTGGGCTGAAGAGATCATGAAGTTCATCGAGGAAGGAAGCTTGCCAAGCGATGAGACCAAGGCTAGGCGTGTCCAGAGGAGATCCAAGGCTTATACCATCATCAACAAGGAGTTATACAAAAGAAGTGTAACCGAGGTGTTGCAGCGCTGCGTGGAGCCAGCAGAGGGCAAGGAGATGCTCCTAGAGATACACCAAGGTGAATGTGGACATCATTGCAGTACAAGAGCCCTGGTGGCTAAAGTGTTCCGGCATGGATTTTATTGGCCCACTGCTCATGCAGATGCGGAGGACATAGTCCGCAGGTGCGAAGGATGCCAGAGATTTGCTAAGCAAACACACTTACCCGCATCGGCACTGAAGACAATTCCTATTACTTGGCCATTTGCGGTGTGGTGTTTGGATATGGTGGGAGATTTCAAGCCGGCTAGGGGCAACATGACACATATGCTGGTGATGGTGGATAAGTTCACCAAGTGGATAGAGGTGAAACCAATACGGAAAGTGGATGGCCGTTCGGCTGTAATCTTCTTGAAAGAAATCATTTTGAGATACGGATACCCTCATAGCATCATCTCGGATAACGGCACAAACTTTGCTGTCGGAGAGTTTGCCCGATTCTGCATGAATAAGGGGATCCGGTTAGACATAGCCTCAGTGGCACATCCAGAGTCCAATGGACAAGTGGAAAGATCAAATGCTCTAGTGTTAGCCGGCATCAAGGCTCGTCTCATTGAACCATTGTTGAAAACTCCGGGGTGCTGGATAGATGAAATCCCATCAGTTCTATGGGGTCTAAGGACTACACCGAATCGGTCAACAGGCTATACGCCATTCTTTCTGGTTTATGGGGCAGAAGCTGTCCTACCCACTGACATAGAATATGATGCACCAAGGGTGGCAATGTACACTGAAACCGAGGCAAAGGAGGCCCGGGAAGATGCAGTGGATCTGCTAGAGGAAGCAAGAGAATTGGCCCTGTCTCGGACAGCAATATACCAGCAAAATCTCAGGCGTTATCATAGCCGAAAGATCAGTCCTCGAGTGTTTCATGAGGGTGATCTAGTGCTGAGGCTGGTGCAGCGCAGCAAAGGCCGACACAAATTGTCACCTCCATGGGAGGGACCATTCATTGTGAGCAAGGCTATGCACAATGATTCGTACTACCTTGTAGATGCACAGGAATCAAGGGAGGATGGCTTGGACAGACCCGGACAGGAAACCAAGCGACCTTGGAATGTAGCTCTGCTTCGACCCTTCTACTCTTAAAGGGCGCAATGTATGTATTTCAATTTATCATGAATGAAATCGCGGTAATCCGAGTCTGGACTCGGGGACTGCTTCGTCCTTATGCATGTGTTGTTTATTACTGTTTTGTTTTTTGCCGTTCGTGTGCCGAATCGCTTTGAACCTTGTTCTAAGCTTCAAGTAATGTATGTTGTGTTGTTGATCTCGTGACTCGACTGACAAACACCAAAATGGTAGTCAAGAGCAGAGATGAGGAATATGGGAAACATGAAAATGGACACGGGGACTCGGTCCAAAACCGATTCGGCACATGTCGTTTACTAACCCCTGTTATTTCTTTTTTCGTTTATGTTGAATGATTCTAAACCACAACTCGTGCGTTTCAAGTATTGTATGCTATGATTCCTATCTTGTGACTCGACTGTCAAAACACCCAAAGAGGTAGACAAGAGCAAAGATTTGGCAAAAGTAGTAAACAAGAAAACAAACTCGGGGACTCGGTTTAAGATGATCCAACATAAACCTTGTCCGGATCGCGTTAAGCATGATAAGCATAGTCTCGAAAGAACTTAAAATAGTCTATTACATCTGCTCCCGGCATACCGGGGATTTAATGTTTTTGTTAAGTACTTCAGGGTGCAGCGGACTCGGTCGCGGCGGACTCGGTCATAGGAGTTTCGGTTGCAGGAACTCCTGTGGTAGGAGCTTCGGTTAGCGGAGCTTCGGGGGCACGGGCTTCAGCTACGGGTGCTTCGGTTGAAGTGGACGCGGTTACGGGAGGTTCTGTTGCTGGAGCAGACTCAGAAGATGGTGGCACTTCGGAAGTAATCTTGACTGGAGAGCTTGAAGGATGGGCGGATTCGGGAATATCCGGATCAGGTGAAGCCTGTTTAGTGATCACAGTCAAGTTAGTGGCTGGAATCACAGGAGACTCGGTTGGAGTTTGTTCGGTGAGCTTGGCCGAGTCGGAGGCTGGTACCTTGCTGGATTCTTCTTCTTCATCAGACCCGCCCTCAGAATCGGCGTATTCTTCAGCGGAGGCATCATCCGATTCCTCTTCTTCAGTGTCTTCTCCATCCGAGTAGACTGGAGCCTCCAGATCAAGATGCTTGGTGCGTGCAAATTCGGCCATAAAGTTGGCGGCTTCTTCACGGATCTTGATCCGGTTGGGATCTGAAGCCCATGAAGAACCCTCGCGAAAGGAGCGCACTTTGGCAAGATCAATCAGCTCATACCAAGACATGATGAATAACAAAGCTGCATCAGCACCAGCGCGGGCGGACGAAGACCTCCACTTCTGTAGCCGGGTCATGGCTTGGTCCAGGTCTCTGATCAGCTCCTCCACAGGCACAACTTGCCGCGCTTCAGGAAATAAGATCCGGTGAGCCTTGAGACTTGCATTGAGCAGACCAATATGGGAATCCTTCAAAGGAGCAATCCGAGCCTTGAGTGCTGTGATATGATCTTCGATGTCCCATGTCTCTGGTAGTGGAGCCTCGGTTAATTTAGCTCTCTCAGCTCGGGCGTCTCTCACAGCCCTGGCGGCTTGAAGCCGGATGCTGGTAAACTCTCCTACAAACAAATAAGCTAATACTGAGTTCAGCAAGAAGGAACACAAGCATATGTATCGGTTAAGGGCAGAAAGAAAAAAGGGATTCGGTGAACTTACGATCCATGTCATCATTAAGGCTAGCAAGTGCAGCAAGCCATTTCGCACTGGCCGCTTTGTGAGCACTCAGTTCTTCTTTAGCCGCTTTGACTTCGGCTTCAGATTCGGCTATGGTCGTTTGAATTTGCTGGTCCAGTTTGGCCCGCTTCTCAAGTCCGGCTTTGAAAGTATCCCGCTCCTTCTGGATAGTATCTTTTTCACGCTTCAGCGTATCCCGCTCTCCTTTAACCTTGTTCTTCACTTTTTCAACTCGGTCAAGCTCTCGCTGGAGCCGAGTCACTTCTGATTTTTCCTCGGATAAGGCGCGTTTGTGCTCTTCTTCTTTCTTGTCCATTTCAAGACAGAGCCCATCGAAGGAAGTTTGGAGCTTCTGGTGCTGATGGGCGAGCTGCTTAAAGAGCTTGCCGCGAGCGGTCATGGTTTCCTGAAAGAAAACAGGCAAACGGCGTCAGAAGAATCTCGGGGACTGGCCCGAGATTAACCGAATCAGTTGAAAAGGAGACTCGGGGACTGGAAGTCCCACGGTGTCCTCGGTTAAGGCAACATTCATCATAATTTTTTTTAGAGATTCAAGCCGAATGACTTTCTTACTCGGAGGAGTATCAGTCGTTCGACCCGAATCTCGGGGACTGGGTATAGTACTGTTTGATTATGTTGAAATAAAAGCAAGGTTCGGATAAATTTACCTCGAACACCCGGTTAGCTTCAGTGACCGAGGTCTGTACAGAGTGTAAGGATTGGAACATCCGACTAGGCCCAGCCGGGTGTGGCGCTGAAGTAGAGAAGCCTGTGGCAAAGTCAGCATCATTCCAAGCTTCAATGAATTGCTTGGCGGACTCGAGCTTATCGCTGCTCGGAGGGCGCGGATTCGACGCGGACTGGCCGAATCGAATCGCTGATGGGGCGGCAGAAACCTTCTTGCTAGCAACCACCTGCTTATCCGAGGTAGTCGGAGTTGTGCCAGAGGCACCCTGAGTCGGCTTGGGTTGCGGTGACGCACCAGAAGTCTGCTTCGGATGTGGCTCCTTGTGCTGCTTCTCGGAAACTTGCTGTTGCTGTTGCTGCTTCTGCTTCTTCTTCTTCTGCTGCTCTTGGTTCAGTGCAGTTTGAGCTGCAGGAGCAGGGCGGGAATCAGGCTTAGGCGAGGACGTAGCCGATGTCTTGGCCTTTTCCTTCTCCAGCTCCTTGAGAGGGCGTGGCCAACTTGAATCTCGGATTGGAGCCGAGGTTTCCTCACACTCCAAGTCGATAACCGGCTCTGAAATGGGAGTCGGCTGGGGAATATTGGTAGTGGTGACACGCGTTGGTGAGGTGGCAGTTCGGTCAGGAAATTGGGTTTCCATGGCCGTATCCAGTGGAGGGATAGGAGAAGAGATGGATGAATGAGTCTGCGCGGTGATGAGGACATCACTGCATAAAGTAAAGCAAACGGTTAACTCGGATAGATATGACTCGGTTAATAGAGGAAGAAAGCAAATAAAGTTCGCTCAATGTTACCCCTTGGTGGTGGGCATCGGTTTGACGCGATTTGGCTTGTCGCCGGACTTCTTCCTTCTTTTTGTCTGTGGGGCATCTGTTTCGGGCGCCTCAGCGCGTTTCCGAGAGGCCTCTCCAGTATCTTGTTTGGCTGGAACACAAGGAGGTGGTTTCCATGAAATCGGAATAGCGTCGATGGGTTCTAAGATGCAGCAATCTTCATCTTCCTCGTCGGAAAGGTGGTGAATGTCTGATTGCTTACCCTTGCGGACTGGCTTGGCACGGGGAATTGGCAAGTAGTCATCCGTATCCGGATCCTCTTCGCCCTCGCGCGGCGGGCTGAGATCCGGTGTCCATGCCTTGGTGGAAAGATCTCCGTCTTCAATAAGTTGACGGTCAAACAGCTACAAAAAAGACAATGCGAATCCGGATCAGGCCAGGATTATTCGGATGAAGTAAGAGTGGATTCGGAAAGTGGTGAGCTAACCTGTGGAGGAAGTTTTTCCCGGTAGAATGGCTTTACACCCCACCGCCATTTATCCGACATCTCATTGGCAGCAATGGCGTTTACCCGTCTGAAGACGGAAGCTTTGTCAAGCTCGTGTTTGCTGATCCGGGTAGGATCTAGTGCGCCACGCGTGTGGCATATCTTGTGGTCACGCCTTTGAAGAGGGCTGACTCGGCGAGAGATGAAGGTCCGGAGGAGGTCGTCAGAGACCATACCCTTCTTCAAAAAATCCTCCAGAGTGGTATGCACTGTCTGAAGTTCAGCAATTGTTTCAGCCGGATTGTAACCGAAGTTCAGTTCGGCTGTGGGCGGCTCCATCCTGAACTCGGGCAGATTGAGGGCATCATGGCCCTCAGCACTCTTCACATAAAGGAAGGTCCTTTGCCACTTCTTGACCGTGTCTAGGCCAGTGACACGGGGAAAGGTGGATCCCTGCCTTGGCGTGATGCTAACCGAACCGCAAGCAGTCAGTTGTTTCGGCTTGGTACCTGGAATGGTATGCTTGCGGAGGTGGAAGTATTTGGCCCATATATCCACACTCGGCCAGAGGCCGAGATAGCCTTCGCAGAAGGAAGTGAAAGCTGATAAAGAGACGAAGGCGTT
This sequence comes from Poa pratensis, assembly GCA_947311845.1. Classification (NCBI taxonomy): domain Eukaryota; kingdom Viridiplantae; phylum Streptophyta; class Magnoliopsida; order Poales; family Poaceae; genus Poa; species Poa pratensis. The sequence continues at coordinate 113,612,831 of CAMZMU010000063.1, forward strand.
CGCCGGGAGATGGTGAAGTTGTAGTCCGAAAAAGTCCAGAAAGGCCCGAAAGAAGTCACTAGCAGGCAATCCGAACCCGCGCTCGAAATGCGCTATGAATACCACGCGCTCACCGGGTTCGGGGGCCGGCGCGAGTTCTTTTCCGGGTCTGCGGCATATAACTTGCGGCGTTATACGCCGGGTGGCTCGTAGCCATTCCAAATCATTCCGGGTAACATCAGATCCTTCCCATCTGCCAGGGGGAAGTTTGGCCATAACCGAATCAGTCCTGCAGCAAAAAGACGGATAACCGGGTCAGGAAATTCGGAATCCATGGAACCAAAGGAGAATCGGATAACATTAAAGCCGAATCGGATCTAAGGTGACTCGGCTAATCCTATCCCGGGTAGGGTTAACCGGGTCCGGTGGAGAAGGTGATGCGGTTGGAGATCGCAAACATCTTTCCGCGAGTTTCTAGGGTTGGGAAGATCTACAGCAGTAGTAAAAAAGAAAGAAAATCACAGGCAAAAACATGGTTGAACTGCTCCTACGGAGACAAGTCTATCTAGGCTAGTCTGATACAAAACTTGGACAGAAAGTTTGCAGAGTATGCTACGGCAGGGACATGGGCTTAGATACGCATCAATCTAGCAAGAACAGGCGTGTGTATTTCAAAAAGTATGAACTCGTCACGGTGGCTATGGCGAGAGGAGGAAGAACTTACAGTGCTAGTTCCTCGAAGGAGAGATTCGACGGAGAAACGGCGGAGATGGGCGCGAGGCGCGGCTCCGGTGATCTTGCTCTGGTACGCTGTGCGTCCCTGGCGCGGCAACCTTGAATGGCGAGGTCGCGGCGGCGTCGATGGAGCGGGTCAGTGGGAGTCGAGAGGAAGAAGACGGGGAAAAACCACCGCGCCCTCTTTATAGCCTCCAGCGGTAACTGCCCCCCACTACCGCGCGGTTACCGGAGCACGGTTAGATCCCTTGCGTCGCGGAACTCTGTGGCAGCTGCTGTGGCCGTGTATTTCAAGCACACGTGGTCACGCCGCAGAATTGGAAGCGGTGGAACGGATCCTATGTGCCGGTCAACGGAGAAAACGAGGAGACGTGGTCTTCTGGTCAAATACACTCAAGTACCCGGTGGATCCGGATAACGAGCTGACAACCCGGGTTATACGGCTTTGCACAGGCTTTTCCTGCCAAATGTCCCGGAAAATTCGGTGACAACTAGAAGTGATCCGGTTAATGATGTTGGTTTTGAATCTGGAACGGCCCTTCAGCCGAGGCTGTAGGACCATACCAGCTTCGGGGACTACTGTCGGGGGGCTGCCCCCGGGTAGGGCAAAGATGATGTGTTATGAACAGTTAAGGTCTAACCGGATCAAGGAAAGAAGAGCCGGCTAAGTTAGCCGGGTCCTTGGGCCGGATCTCAAGGCGATTCGGTCAGTCCTACTTCAAGCCAGAGTGAAAGGAAAGACCAAAGGGGATCCGGTGAGGTTTAACCGGATCCAGGAAAGAAGAGCCGGCTAAGTTATCCGGATCCGGGTAGGGCAACTCGGATGTTGCACAGGGGCCAATGTCAGTAAAAGTCACGGGCACTGTAAGGTTACTGACCGGGGCTCAGAAGACAGCAAGGTGCTGCCACAGGTTTTCCGGGTCACAGCCCCTAGGCGCTGACTCGGCCAATTCGGGAAAGGGGCAGTGCTAGGCTACTGTGGTCTACACTGCCTTAAGCTCAAAGAGGAAAGATAAGCCTGTGGAGAACAGAGGGTGAGCTGGGCTGAGTGACAGTGGCCAGTGTTTGTCCTGTTCTCCTTGTCCATGCCATTGTCCTCTGCGGCCAGGGGCAAAAGGGTAATTCGGTTACTGTATATATGCAACACCACCTTCTCCTGTGAGAGGGATCGACCATTGTGAGCATCATTTCCCCCCAAGCTTCATCTTCTACCTGGAGCTCTCTCCATTGTTCATCATACAGCTCAAGGAGCGCTCTGTACTTGTAAACACTTGAGATATAAGAGAGTAGGCTAGAGCTGCAGTAGGGGTGTTACCTCCACAAGAGGGCCCCGAAGCAGGGTACATCGTGGTGTTCTTGGCTGTTCTTGGTTTGCTTTGTTCTTGTTGTTTCCTGCGAGGTTCTTGTTTGATCTTCATGCGTGCTTCATAAGCGCGCAAACCCTCCCCGGTTCCCCCAACGCCCAAGCGAGCCCACACTTAAGCCATACCCATGGCATCTGCCGTGACACCACCACGACACTAGGCTAGGGGAGCATGGTTGTGCCGTTCTGGCATAGAGGTGAGACTCGTCGACGATGTAAAATGCATGTATGGTGATATCGTCTGAAATACGAAAATTATGTTAGACTCCCGAGAGTGATCGCCTTAACTATAACAAAAAATCATATTTGTAAGTTTTGGAAAACTGAAATTTATGGGTGTATCCAATGATATATCCTACAAGTTTTGCAAAATCGCAACGCTTTTTTCTCAAACTATAGTCAAATCCATACTTTTTTAATGACCATTGTGTAGTTTAGAATACAAAGTATTTCAATTGAGATTTTGCACGTTCGTAAGATACATCAGTGCGTACTTCTAGAATCATTTTCATATTTTCGAAACGTATAAATATAATTCTTGAATTAAACTTATAAATGGGTCAGTGAGGCTATACACCGCGGCCTCTCGCCGGCGAGAAGGTTTCCATCTTTTTTTTAGCTTGTTTCAGTGTCTCCTTAGGAATGTTGTGGCGGCGACATCCTAAAGTCGTAATAAGTTCCGCCCCATCCTATCCTTATTCTGGTGATGCGCCTAGCGCCAGCGGAGGGCATGTGGAGTTGTGTGTCCGGTGGATTCTTGGGATCCGGTCCGTTATTTTTTTTGTCTGTGTGGTTACAGGTCTGACTCTTCTGATTTACGTTTGTCATTATTGGTGATGCTTACTACTCTAGTACGCTGGAGGGACTTAGCACGACGATTTTCCGTTTGTATACTATAACAATCTCTACTACGACAAGAATTTACCCGGCTCCGATAAGGGAGGGTGAGGACGGCGGCGCGTCATCCACTCGCTCTAGAGTTTGTAGTCGTCGTTAGTAGAGTTTTTAGTCATCGTTAGGTGGTCCGAAAATATATTTATAATTTTATTACTTTTTGGATTATTTATACTGTTGTTGATGATCAATATATCGTTTGACCTTTTTGTCAAAAATTAATTATAAATAGATCAGTGAATCTTGGGAGTGAGAAATCCCTATCTGCGCACGAAAATATATTTTTCATACTGACGGTAAGAACAGAATGAAACGCTTTCATGCTTTTCTCAAAAAGGAACTCGTTCATCTGTTTTCCTGCTTTCCAAAAAGGAATTGGCACCAACCGTAAAGCGAGCTGGTGAGAATATGGAGGAGACCTGTCAACCAACGGTCGGGCACGGTATAGATACTTCATGCTACTTTAGCATTTGTTCAGGACCTAGTTTTAGGTGAACGTAAATCCTGGCCAGTGAATTAATTTGGATGTATACATCCAAAAACTTTTGTGAGCTCCTCCAATGCTCGGTTCACAACATTTGCAACATCAAACAACTACTACACCTCCCGCCGCCGTTCCACATCAGAGAACAAAAATCAAAGGGAAAGAGGGCTAGGGAGAGGACGGCTTGGGCAGGGCCAGGGAGAGGCGCCGCAGTTCTCCTCCCGCTGCTGCTCCACCTCCCGCCGCTATTCCCCATCCCTCCCGGTCGGTCTAGGTTAGGGTAGGTCACGACGACTGCGTGGATGACCGACCGACGAAGGAGCACGCCTGGGAGGAGACCATGGAGGGGAAGAGGATGCGGGGAAGGGGAGAGGGAGAGGAGGGCGAGGAGTAGTTTACAAGTTCCGCTTCCGTTGGGTTTATCTAGGTCGATCTCGATCGGGCCGGGTGCGTGTTTTGTCGCGAGTGAAGGGGTACGAGGGAGGATTCCGAGCGATTTCGCGCGGGGATGGGGGGGTGGGGCGAGGTTCGTATCCGCGAGCTTGACCATACACTCGCGGGAGGGGGGCATCTGCGAGCTTGAGCAGACACTCGCGGGAAGAGGGGCGTATTGAAATATCAACGAATGCGTATTGTATGTTAAGCCAAATCATGTTCCTAACTCTATCAATTCACCACTTCCAAGTGATATGAAATGATGACGTCAATGTCCTTTCATTTCATTCCGAACGAGCTCTCAGTTTCCATTCCTGAATACTAAGACCACCCAAACAGCGGAATTCGGCATAGAAGATTTCATGTGGGCAATTCCAAACCCCAAAGCCTACATCCAAACACAGCATATATAAGTGGAATCGCGCGCATGTACGTCCTCTTCTTGGTGCGCTCTGCTTCAACATGCACCGTGTGTTTCTGCATTTTAGAAGACGCTTAAGGCCGCGCTTGGTTCGCTTTTTTGTAGCCAAAACCGGCCGGCTAATTACGGAGGTGGTGAGGTCCTGCTAATAATTCTATAGAGAACTTGAAACAAAAGTCGTTTATAGCGTCAAACACGTGGCAGGAAATAAATCTTGACGTGACGTGCGCATGCATTTCCTACGTAACGGCGCGTCGCCCTTATATATATATTTCCAAAGGAAACGTCGAGATCGATTTCCACACGCTGTTTTCTAACCATATATATGGCGGCGACATGCAAGAATATTATTTTTCACATTAGTTTATACGCATGCGTGCATGGCATGGGTTTGAAAAAACTGCGTGTTGTCTCTTGTTACGTGCATCAGAGGGCACTCTCCAGTCAAGCGATTACTTGGCTTTGAATTGAACTCGTGCTTTGACTTGTTACGAGTACTATACCTAGTACCTGTGCTGCTGCATGTTAGTTAGTTTATTTAGTTGCTCACCAGCCACAGTCAGCTTGTTTCTTTCTGCTGGTTAGGATGACTCCAACGGGGTGACGCATCGAGTCCGCGCGCCTCCGTTCCTGTCCGTGGAGGTCAAAAACACGGTCCAACGGGGCGACGCAAACGGACCGCGGTCCGTTTTTTGGTCCGTCGCGACCCATTCTTAGCCCAAATTTGGGCCACCGATGCGTCGGCCGCGGACGAGAGCGGAGCGCTTTTGTGTCCTGCCCTAGTCCGCCCCTGCCCCGCAAATCAGACCATTCCCCACCCCAAATTCCTCCGACGATGAGAGTGACGGCCTGGTTGCCACCCTCAATGTGTTGCAGCGGTCTCCGGTGTTCAACAGGCTCTCCAATGGCCTGGCACCCCAGGTGACCTATGAGATCAATGGTCACGAGTATGACAAGCCTTACTATCTCGCTGATGGGATTTACCCTACATGGACTACATTTGTCAAGACCATCTCCAATCCCGATGATGAGAAGAAGAAGAGGTTCGCCAAGGAACAAGAGAGTGCTAGAAAGGATGTGGAGCGTGCATTCGGTGCCCTGCAGTCACGATGGGCTATTGTTCGCCACCCTGCTAGGACATGGGACAAGGACCAACTATGGGAGGTGATGACTGCTTGTGTGATCATGCACAACATGATCGTGGAGGATGAACGCGACGAGGACATGCATGGTCAGGCATGGCAGTTTCAGGGTCAGTTGGTTGAGCCCCAGGGACCGTCCACATTTGATCAGTTCCTCGACTTCCACCGTGATGTTCGTGAGAAGTTGTCTCATCTTCGGCTCCAAAATGATTTGGTGGAGCATGTCTGGCAGCACTACGGTAACCAGTAGTTCCATTTGATGAACTATTGGTCTTTATATTTATTTGGTTTGTAGACTATGCATTTGTGAAACAATTTGTATTATTTACCGAACTATTTGGATTGTAATAACTATTTAGATTGTATTATTTGTGTTGTAGTATTTGGATTGCTATATGTTTTGTTATAATGTATTATTTTGCTTGCAATGTGATCCATCAAAAACCCTGGCCGAAAATGATCAAAATGATCAAAAACTCTGGCCGGGCGGACTCAATGCGTCGGCCCGTTGGGTCCAGTGGCCGGAAATGGGCGGACATGGGCCGGACACACGTCCGTTCCCCGACGCAAACGGACAAAACGCGGACCAAACACGCGTCCGTTTGTGTCGCCCCGTTGAAATCATCCTTATGTCAGAATGCAAAACTAGCTAGTTTAATTAAGCTGATGGAGCTAATCAAGGCGCATGCATGCATGCATGATGAACAGCGTGTAATATTCTCGTCCTGGACGAGACACGGCCGGACAAAATCCGGCGAGAAGTTGGCCGCGCGGCGCGGCGGACAGGAGCTAGCCGGCGACATGCATGCATGTGGCGTCAGCTCCACGTGCGATCTCGCTCTGTTCTTGTCATCCCATGGTACTTTACGCCTGGCACAGATCCTATCTTCAAGTAAACTACACCCTTGCCTGATGATCGGTGATCCGTTTAGATCCGAGAAAATCAAGACGGAATGATCCATTGTTGGATCGAGGGTGCATGGTTGGTCGCGAGAACAGCGCAGAAAGAATTAAGCATGGCGCCGTCGGGAGTAGGTGACAAAACGGATGCTGTTGCGAGCGATCCATCTGATCTACGGAGTAGTATGTTTCTTGTTCCGTTCCCGGCGGCGTCGCAATCAGCGGCACATGCGTGCCCGCCGCCCGCCGAGGCCGGTCAAGGGATAATGCATGGTCCGGCGATGTGGGTCGACGTCGACCTGCTGAGCCGGGCGACAGAGTATGTGCCAAGTTTGGTTTTCGTTGGGAGTTTGTTGCTTGCAAGGAAGGCGGTAGGCACTGAGCCACTGATCGCTGTGTGTTCAGTTTGGCGACAGACTGGATTGCGGAAGCCCACGTAGACCTGTTTGAGCTTGGGCTTCTGAATCGGATACAATACACAATGGACCCATGGCCCATCGGCCCACTACTTCTGGGGCACACTTATTTGCAGCTTGTACATGTATAGAGATTTCTCCTGGGCACCAGTGATCCTGGCGTTTTAAAAAAATCGAAAAAAATATTTACGTATTTCAAAAAATTCTGAAAAAAATCTCGAATGTAACCATTGGTGTATTCTACAAACATGTCAAAAATAAACTTCAAATACTTTGTATTTTGAGCTACACAAAAATAACAAAATTGTGTATAACGATGCACGTTTCCCTCGCTCAGTGCTTCGAACACGAGAAGAACCCCCGATTATCCACCGTGGCACCCCTCCCTTGATTTCTCACGTCTCCCTGTTTCCAGCCTCTCTTCTCGTCGGCCCGTCGGCGGTCACGGTGGCCGGTGATACGTCTCCAACGTATCCATAATTTCTGCTGTTCCATGCTTATATTATACCATTTGCTACATGTTTTATATACACTTCGTATCACTTTTATGCATTTTCTGGGACTAACCTATTAACAAAATGCCACAGTGTCAGTTCCCTATTTTCTGCTGTTTTTGGTTTCAGAAAGTTACTTCTGGAAATATTCTCGGAATTGCACGAAACAAAAGGCCAGGTCCCTATTTTTCCAGCACGTACACGGAGTCCGAAGGAGACACGAAGGGGAGCCACGAGGTGGCCAAACCACCTGGAGGCGCGGGCCCACCCCCTGCCGCGCCTGGGTGTGGTTTGGGCCCCTCGGGGGTCCGCCGACATCGCTCCTTCGCCTATTTATTCCCCGAGACGCGAAAACCAACCCTAAAACACCAAGCCTTTCATCCAGAACATATTCGCTGTCGCCGTCGTCGTCAACCTAACTCGGGGGGTTCCTGAAGCTCTTCCCGGCACCCTGCCGGAGAGGGGAATCATCACCGGAGGGCTCTACATCGCCATGCCCGCCTCCGGAGTGATGCGTGAGTAGTTCATCCTTGGACTATGGGTCCATAGCAGTAGCTAGATGGTTGTCTTCTCCACTTGTGCCATCATATTTAGATCTTGTGATCTGCCTATCATGATCAAGATCATCTTATTGTAATGCTACATGTTGTGTTTGCTGGGATCTGACTTATATTGATACCTATGTGGAGCTGAATATTTATTATCATGTCTATGTCATTTGTGATCTTGCATGCTCTCCGTTACTTGTTGAAGCCTTGGCCACGTGAATACTTGTAACTCCAAGAGGGGGTATTTATGCATGATAGTTGGGTTCAACCTCTATTTAACCTGGGATAGTGACAGCAAGTTCTAAGGTTGTAGATGTGTTGTTGCCACTAGGGGTAAAACAGCAATGCTTTATTCAAGGATGAATGTATTGTTTACATTACGCACATTACTTAATGCAATTGTCTGTTGCTTGCAACTTAATACTGGAAGGGGTACGGATGTTAACCGGAAAGTGGACTATTTAGGCATAGATGCATGCTGGATAGCGGTCTATGTACTTTGTCGTAATGCCCAAATGAATCTCATAGTAGACACCACAACTCACACATGCATGTTATATGCACTTATCAATTGTCAATTGCCCAGCTGTAATTTGTTTACCCAGCATGTTAGTTATCTTATTGGAGAGACACCACTAGTGAACTGTGGACCCCGGTCCATTCTTTTACATCTGAAATACAATCTACTGCAATCATTGTTCTCTACTGTTTTATGCAAACAAACATCATCTTCCATTCGATACGTTTAACCCTTTGTTTTCAGCAAGCCGGTGAGATTGACAACCTCACTGTTAAGTTGGGGCAAGGTAATTTGGTTGTGTTGTGCAGGTTCCACGTTGGCACCGGAATCCCTGGTGTTGTGCCGCACTACACTCCTCCACCAACACCTTCAAAGCAAACCTCGTTTTCCTACTGGTCCGATTAAACCTTGGTTTCATACTGAGGGAAAACTTACTGCTGCACTCATCATACCTTCCTCTTGGGGTTCCCAACTGACGTGTGACGTACAAGCATTGTTTCTGGCACTATTGACCTAGAGCCAGCAGCCGGCGGCTGGCAATGGCCGGTAATGCGCGAATGGTCTGTGAATTCCTGAACTTGAGCGTCGTGTTGCACACTGGTTCTTTCCCTTTTCTTCTCATCTCGACGATGTTGTGTGCGATTCAAACTGGCATGGAGATGCTCATGTTTCCTTGGAACGTATTTGGATGGAGACCATGGCGAAACCTACCAGCTTTGAGCCACAACGTAGTCCGATGCCTCACACAAGCGTCTGGTCGGGCACGACGGCCAATAGCGTCTGCGCCTTCCTCGCCAGCACTGAGCCAACGCGCAAGTAAAGGTCGAGCTTGTGACTACAGGTGGCACCACCGAAGGAGCCCGGGCACAGACAAGCACGAGGCACGCACGGCGGAGGGAGGCAAGGACGGCGAGCGCATAGTCGACCGCGTCGCGGACCTTGCCCGGCCGGCGACGGGAACAGGAAGCCACCTCCCCGCCATGCACAGAGTCCACTACTTGAACGACGCTAGCTACGTCGCCTCTGTGTCAGCCGTCCCCGGCTCGCTGCTCCGCGTGCGCTTGCAGTTCCTCTCTTAATTACTCTTCGCTATGGTGGATATCAATGGGGAAAACGCCATAGTAATGACACACAACATGGCGGTCGCTGGTTGGGTACTTGGGTAGCTAAGACGAGGTGGTACGAGGGCGTGCTCTGGAACGGCATCAGGACGACATCAAGTTCTACGTCGGGCGGCTCCTCTCAGGCCTCGGGCCTCAAGCGCAACACCAATCTTGACTAAAACCCGTAGCTTCACCTCTGACGACAAGCCCGAAAATTTTCTCGAACAAAAAGGCAGATAAACTGGCGATCACCTCTGAAGTTCTCAGGCGCGCGGCACGCGAGTGTGGGAATATGCAGAGAGCCTAGCAGCTGGGGCATGAGAGCGGAGCTGCTAGCCTCGGGAAAGTTCCCGACCGAGTGGCAGCGGGAGAGCCAAGATCTTTTTTCTAGGTGGTCATGCTTTGTCTTTAAATCGTGTTTTGCTGAAGATAAAATATTTTGCACCTGGGCTGGGTGCTTATGAGACTAACTAGAGCACCCCTTAGCTACACCCCCGCTAAGACTACCCATAGTGGGGTATCATAGATGGTATCATGCATTCTATGCATGCAAAAAGCTGATGCGACACTATAATTAATGATGAGAGAGCAGGTGGTGTTATCATTGATAGATACCATAACATAACGCATTCCAATGCACAATGAGTCCACAAATCTAATAAATACACTATACATGATACTACACATATGTTACTATGCACTATGAAGCTAGTAACATAACCTAGTATCGTGTGCATGATACCTATGTTACTTCCCACTGTAAGCAGTCTAAGTGATGTGGTGGCGCCATTAGAAGTGGAAAGAGGAGATAAAGGGAAAAATCTCGGTTGGTGGCATGGGAAAAAAACGACGAGTGAATGGGCCAAACGTGCATATTTCTGCTTAAAACTTAATGGCAAGATTGTATGTTTTGCAACTAATTACCCTAAAGTACAACTAACAACCCCAAACTACACGGTTTTGGGTAAACAAAGATCGTGATTGTGGTAGTGCCTCTCTCCGATATCTATTTTAAATCTCCCGTTGCAACGCGCGGGCACGTTTGCTAGTTCAGGCTAAACCACATACAGCAATTCAGGTTGCTAGTTCAGGCTAAACCACATACAGCAATTCAGGCGACATATATCTACAACATATTCAACCTCTTAAAAACTGAGCAATCAATTCAAGATGGAGGGAAACACGGTTGTTCCTAATTGTACCAATAGAAGTTTGTAGCTGACCATTCAAAACTCTGTTAGTGATTCAAATTCATCTCCCCGAAACCGTGGTAGCAAATACTATACTTCACTTGAACACGCAATGTTTAGGCAACTCCAATCATTGATGCAAATGTTCAGGGTGAACAAAAAGCCTCATATTCACCAGAAGATCCATGAAGGACTTTTAGGGAGCGATTAAGTAAAGATCGTGGGAAACTGGTAATTAAACTGAAGGGAAAGATCTTTAACTCTCAAATTAATTACATATAGTAAATGTGCACGTGTCATGCACGAGTTTAATACAAGACATATATTAGCAAATCATAGAACAAGTTTAATCTCATTATCCAAGTGAAAAATGAAAATATAACAAAATCGTCACACCTGTATAATTTTGGTACACATGCTTAAAGTAACTGAACCGACAACTTAAAAGGTAAAAAGTCTATCCTGATGACCTTGACTAGATCTTGTACAACTTGGGCGGTGTTGGCTTCACATTCGTTTTCCTCGTACATCAGCATGTGTACCAATATTGAACACTCATTGTGGCATCTGGTCGTGTAACTTCTTTATCATTCCAAAGATGGGATAAACTTTAGAACAAATAACCCGGACATGTTGCTATAGAGATGTACGTACATATTGTTGTTAGTAAAAGTGTATAAAAAGGATATTCTGCTATGCTGGTGGATAAACTGAGTCAGTGAAGATTGATTTGAGAGTCTCCGTTTCAGTTTGACATGCTACTTCGAGCGTGTTTTCAGAACCTGGCGGACCAATTATGACTGCTCAATAGCCCTTCTCTCTAGCCCTTCTCTCAGTTTGACATGCTACTTCGAGCGTGTTTTCAGAACCTGGTGGACCAATTATGACTGCTCAATAGCCCTTCTCTCTAGCTTCTCCCCTTAGATCAAAGGGTTTATTTTCTAGCATATGACCTCCATCTTTCCTCTCTTAAGTTACAAGTGATCAGATTGTTATGGAAATAAGTATGACGAAATTAAATAACTTTATTAGCCAAGATGTCTAGACGTACACAAGTAAGAATAGTTCAAAGGCTCCAAATCAATATAAGGACAAATATCTGCATAAATATTATTTCCTCATAATAAAAGGTGTATGGTGCTACCATTATTACAAGATAAATCTCATAGACGGCGTAAGATTTTTAGGTCGAGGTTATACAGATATGTTTAGAACAGTGGCCATGATAGGGTATTATAAATCTGTTGCTGTGTCGTTTATAGTTCCAGACTCTACTATGCACACCTATACTTACATTCATCTTTCCCCAAAGTTCAATCTATTATCAACAACACATAGTGGATGTGAAAAACATGGGAATATATTTCCATTACATTTACTTCTTAAACCGCTATTGGCACAAATAAATTTGTAAATGCAAGGATGGCATGTGAGATTGAGGAATATGATTACTCCTTTTGCAATATTTTCTTATTTTTAAGTATTTTGTAGGTCATCAATGGGCATGTAACAGGTGGAGGATTTTAGTGAAGCATATGATAGCAAAGTATAGAAGGAGCTGCTTCATTGCACCACAATGAGGACATTGACTACAACGTTGAGCAGGTTGTGTAGAAGAGCTCTGAGCAAAAAGAGTTGCCATCATTTTTAAATATTTTGTCTGTTTGAGATGAACAATAGTTTCAGGGTGAATAAACAAGTTTAGCATATATTGTGATTAGTTGATTCATTTCAGTTATGTGCCCTAGAATTGGCATTGTATTTGGATTAGATATAACAAAGCTAACATTCTACGAATTTAGTTCTTCGTAAATTTCTCATACTTTGTCTAGCTATAATAACTATGCATTATCCATTTGCGTGTAATTTCCTAGCAATATTTTTTCTGTAACATGCCTCACTAAATTATCAAAAAAGACGTGCGTTGCACGTGCAACATTACTAGTTACATATTAATGTGTGAACTTTTGTCATACATATATTTATCTAAACAAACAGCTTTGTATATTTTGTTTCCTATGCGTACTAAAAAAACAAGTATAAGCAAATCAAAAAAAATCTGTGATTACTCCACAAAATCAACTAAGAATATATAGGCCCATGGAATATCCCTCCAGCAATGCTCCAAAAGCACCAAAGCAACCAAATATGAATTCTCACCATGACAAAAAAGATTAAAGAAGACATGCCATTGCTACTTTTGAAAGGGGAACTAATCTGTTGTTTCAGTGAGTCTTATAGACAACCAACGTCTTGTCATAAGTGCAATAAGCAGTAAGCATATAATCATAACGGAAAGAAACCACAAGTCTAAATGAAAAAACAATACTCAGGATATCTTATTCCCAAATCAGCTTACAAATTGTTAAGAAACAAAGGAAGTAACTATGTTCTAAAAACCATACCTATTTACGGATCTTGTTAAAACTTGGAGTGATCCATATAGGAGTTGGCCAATTTACCCATTGTTGGGGAGAGACTACATCAATGGCACATTCAGCCTCCAAATCAAATATTCCAACATCCCGACGACTGACTTTCGAATCTGGTTCCGAGCTGAACTCATCGTCATCGGTGAAATACACATGGTTGGGCAATAACGTTGGGTAATCCTTTGTAGAAACACAAAATGTGTGATTATGCCCAATGAACAACTCGTCATCCCCCAAGGTCGCATCCACAACATCTTCCTTGTCAAAGTCAAGCTTGTATATAGAAATACCAGTTGTATGGATCTCTTCTGTCTCCTCGCCTAAGTTAATTGTGTACCTCCAGGTTTGCAGCAAATCGCCAGACGAAGTCCGGCAAATGTACACATTATGGGCGATGAATGGCGATGTATCCTTGAAAATTATGTCTTGTGTGGCACAAGAACCTCCAACGGTATAGCGATGGATTCCACCTAGGAGATTCATTGCATAGAACGCACCATCATGGAATATGCAGTCAGAGTAATCGCGGAAGGAATTGGTTATCCAGTGCCACTTATTATCACCAACTCTCGCGAATGAGAGCTGATTGTAGGGTTTGTGAATCATCATGACGGTGCAATCACCCTGCGAAGGATCGCAGGATAATACTAGCTTCCGATACAATACTCCGCGGAGCTCGTCCAGAGCATATGGCTGCGGCGGCTGGTACTCATTTCCGGTAGTGTCGTACCAAGAAAGGTCGTACCTTTCGAGGCTCCCGGCGTGGTCGAAGACAGGGGTTACCTGCTCGACGGTGACGACGGATGGGAGCGCGATCTGCTCCCCGGTCACGGGGTTGAGGAGGTGGAGCTCGGAGCGACCGTCGGCCGCGACGAGCCACCCGTGAGACGAGCCGACGATGTCTCGCTCCCCGATGGGAGGGTCGGGGATACGCGCCTTGTAGGTCTTCTTATCAGCGAGGCTGAATAGCTCGGCAGCGCGGGCGCCGGTTGCGGCGGCGGTGTAGAGGAGGCAGGGCGTTTGGGGACGGTTGTACATGCCGAGGCGGCGGAGGGCGCGGGCTGTGTCGCGCCAGGTGGCGCAGACGGCAGAGGAGGAGAAGAGGTCTGGGAACTCGAGCTCGCCAAGGACGATGTTGAGGAGGTCAGCGGGCAGCTCGGACCAGTCTGGATCGGCCGCCGGTGGTTCCTCCATGGGGCCTGGAATTTTGGTTCGCCTCCACAGGACGGCGATGCAAGGGAGGATATCGCCCTGGATCCCAGAAGCCCGAGATTCCCCATCGGTGACGAGCCGGCCGGCCAGTATGGACAGATAATTACAGTACGAGTTAGAGCATCTTTAGTTCTTTAGCAGATCCTGTAAAAAAAGGTCAGACCCAAATATTTGCAGTTTGGCTAAAAAAATACGCACGACACAGATCCTGGATAAGGGCCCAACCAGATTTTTTCCAGCTTCCCCATACTATCACCTCCATGTCCCATACATCCAGTTTTGGAGTCGATTTACATGTTCCAAACCGACCAAAATGAAATGAAACGAGTCAGAGCTCCCGTCGACGCCGGAGCCAGCGACTGCCGAGGTCAATCCCACGACGAGGAAACTCGATTTCGGCGCCAATCCTCGACTCCCAGTGAGGAGGTTTGATTCTGAACGACTTTATGAAAATCGCGGCATGTGCTTGCAGTCCCATGGAATCACCTCCATGGGAGCACTTCCACACGATGATGCAGGTCGGGACGGGGAGGTCAGTGATAGAAAAGCCCGATGAGGGCCCAAGCCGGGCGGCGAGTGGCCGTGCTCGTACCTTAATGTAAGCAACTCCATGGCCAAGATCTCCCATGGGAGCACCTCCACGGGGGAGGCAGGTCAAGGCAGGAGAGGCCAGCGCTAGGAGGGCCAGGTAGCTGCGCAGGGGCGGCGATGGGAGCCGGAGCGTTTATTCTGACTTTTTTTTTGCGAAACACAGTACAACGTAGATACTCACATACACGCGCATACACTCACCCCTATGAACGCACACACGCACACCCTACTCCTATGAGCACCTTCAAGAGACTGAGCCGGCGGATCGGGTCTTGAGATTGACGAAGTCACCACGGGCGCCCCGCTGTCGACGGGAACGTCGCCTCCCACTGAAGAATATTCCGCCTTAAATGAGAAACACCAACGTCAAACTTAGGGTTTGAACTCTAGCGGGCTGGGAGTATAACCACCCTCCTAACCATCTTGTCACAGGAAAGTTCTCTAATCTAACGGAACTCAGTTTGTACGTATAAACTTGTTTGGGGAAGATGAACAAAATAAAACAACGTTTTATGTTTTTCGGTTTTGCTAGCTGAGAATTAGCTTAGTGCTCAGTCAACTCCCTAACATTCATTTTTGCATTGAGATTCGTATAGTTTGGTTGTCGTTTGTCTAGAATATCTGTACGCTCGCAACAGCGCTATACAAGGAGAACTATTATCGATAGGCCGTGGGCCGGCCCAATTCTCGTACTCCCAAGTTTCTTCGTTGTCTTTTTTTTAGATTAAGTTTCTTCATTGTCGTGTAAGTCTATACGTACTCGTTTGTCATACCTTTTTTTTTCAAAAACGTACCAGCTCGCTCGCCTTTTTTTTCCTTCTTTGTTTTTTGGTTTGGCTGTTTATTTTATTTTTTGTCTATCGGGATATTTTCATGGTTCTTTTTTGTTTCTTCCAGTTCATATTTATTTTTATTTTTCGGCTAACATTGTTTTTAAACATCAGCAATGTTTTTAATGTTGAGGAAAATATTTTTATGTTGGTCATTTGTACACGCGCTGTCTCGTGGGTCGTTCGACTTTTTGTATTCTAAGATGCGTCTCGTCGTTAGTTTTTCTTTTTTGAGTACTAATCATGTCGCTATCTGGGTTGCTAGCTGCGAGAAGTACGTGCACGTATGATTCTGTAGTTGGACCTTTTACTTATTTTGTTTGTCTACAACCTACTGAAATTTGTATAATGGGTTTTTCTTCAGAGTAGCTTATATACAAAATTGAGCCTATACCCGCGGTCGGTTTTTTCTTGTATTCTGGATTTTTGTTAAATCTGAAAAGAAACATATATGTTTTGTTTATATTTCCTCGGACTTATTTATTTTTCTTATATTTTTATTTTTCCATTTCCATGGTAAATTTTAGGTGTCCTAATTTTTCTCTACATTGTTATTGATTGTCTTAAATAATGCACCTATATGTGTTTTTGGAGAGTACGCCATTATTAAATGTTGTTTATTCATGATTATTTTAACTCTACATTATTTAAATAGTTTTTGGAAGTATTAATTCTTAATCGTATGAGAATAAGTTTAAGTACCAGTCAACTTCGTAGGTGTTAGATCTAGACCGCCTAATTATTTGTGAGTCGACTGTTGGCTTTTGTTTTGTTTTTTCTGTACGGAGGCGGGAGTTTTTATTTTGATTTGTGCCGACCATGGTTTTCGGTTTTAACTATGCAGGTTACATAAAATTGCTATGTGTCAGTCTTTTCCGGTTTTAAGTCGGGTTGCAACTGAGATTTTTTTGGGTTCAAGTGCGGCTGCAACTGAGATTATTCTACCAGCCAATCAGGGTTGTAATAGACTCACCTTTAATTCACGTTGCAACTAATTTTTTCCAGTTGCAAGTGGTGTTGTAAATGAGATATTATTTCCAGTTGCAACTGCGGTTGCAACTGAGATTTTTTCCAGTTGTAATTGGAGTTGTAACTTTGCAAATGAGATACTTTTTTCTAGTTTCCAGTGCGGTTGCAACTGAGATATTCTTTGCAGTTGCTAGCGGAGTTGTAAGTAAGATATTTTTGTCAGTTGCAACTAGAGTTGTAATTAGAATATATTTTTTTCCAGTTGCAAGTGTGGTTGCAAGTGAGATGTTTTTTTTACTTGCAAGTGGAGTTGTAACTGAGATATTTTTTCGCAACTGAGATATTTTTTTTAGTTGCAAGTGGAGTTGTAACTGAGATATTTTTCTGGTTTCAACTGCGGTTGCAACTGAGATATTTTTTTTTCAGTTGGAAGTGGTGTTGTAAATGAGAAATTATTTCCAGTTTCAAGTGTGGTTGCAACTGAGATTTTTTTTCCAGTTGCAGTGGATTTGTAGCTGATATATTTTTTCTGGTTGCAACTACAGCTGAAACTGAGATATTTATTTCCAGTTGCAAGTGCGGCTTCAACTGAGATATTATTTACAGTTGCTAGCGGAGTTCTAAGTAAGATATTTTTCTCAGCAGCAAATAGAGTTTTAATTTGTATATTGTTTCATAGTTGCAAGTGCGGTTGTAAGTGAGATGATTTTTTTACTTGCAGGTGGAGTTGTATCTGAGATATTTTTTTCAGCTGCAAGAGCGGTTGCAAGTGGTGTTGTAAATGAGATATTTTTTCCAGTTACAAGTGCGGTTGCAACTGAGATTTTTTTCAGTTGCAAGTGGAGTTGTAACTGATATATTTTTTCTACTTGCAATTGCAGTTGCAACTGAAATATTTTTTTCAGTTGCAAGTGCGGTTGCAACTGAGATTTTTTTCAGTTGTAAATAGAGTTCTAACTGAGATAATTTTTCTAGTTGCAATTGCAGTTGCAACTGAGATATTTTTTCTAGTTGCAAGTGCGGTTGCAATTGAGATATTCTTTGCATTTGCTAGTGAAGTTGTAAGTAAGATATTTTTGTCAGTTGCAACTAGAGTTGTAATTGAGATATTTTTCCAGTTGCAAATGCGGAAGCAAGTGAGATGTTTTTTTACTTGCAAGTGGAGCTGTAACTGAGATATTTTTTCCAGCTGCAAGAGCGGTTGCAACTGAGACATTTTTTCCAGTTGCAAGTGGAGTTGTAACTGAGATTTTTTTCGAGCTGCAAGTGTAACTACATCTGAGATAGTTTTTTTTTCAGTTGCAAGTGGAGTTGTAATTAAGATATGTTTTTCCAGCTGCAAGCGCAGATGCAACTGAGATATTTTTTATAGTTGAAAATGGAGTTATAACTAAGATATATTTTCCAGTTAAAAGTGTGATTGCAATTGAGACATTATTCTAGTTGTAGTTGGGTTTGCAAGTGAGATATCCTTTCAGTTAGAAATGTGTCAAATACTGTCATTTTTTAGTTGTAAGCGGGGTAGCAAGTAAGTTTTCAATTACATATTTATTTAAACATATACTTTGATAGAAATTTCACTAATATTACGCGACAAAATATTTTTAAAATATTGCGCTATAGATTTAGGTAAAAAAAAATGCACATTTGTTTTGGACAAAAAAAAATCAGCCTTTCGTCCTATAAGCTCCCATCCTTTTACTTACAAAGAAAAGAAAAGGGGTGACAGGTCATGTACAACAACAATCGACGCGTCGACCCAAACTAAAAAGTTACAACACGTAGGTTATGGAAATCGGCAAGACCTATCTACTCTTTAAGTGGAATTTCAAATGATCGGCTAAGTGCGATGAATTTGATAAAATTTGTCTAAAAATGGTTCGGACTTCAGTCCAAAATTAATAAGTTATATTGACGAAACTCGAAACCGATCACGGGAATGGAACCCATTAGTCAGCGCGTATATATTTCGTATATATTTTATCTCAGTTGCTGCTCCACCTACAACTGAAAATCTCATCCTCTTCTTGTCTCCCACTCAGTATTACTAGTGTTGTTTATGTTAAGAAAGAGAAGAATTAAGTATCGTACATTCCTAATTAAAATAAAAAGAATGAAGAACCGTACCTAGAAGGCTCCATCCGTGTCAAGCCATAGGCACGTAGGCCCAATGCTTGTAGCTTCAAGGCCCAGATACACGTAACGAGGCTGTGCACCAACAATCGATCAGGAAACATAAAACGATGACACAGTGACATCAACTGACTGAGAATTAGCTTAATTCTCAGTCAGCTGAGCACTAGATGGACCCTATGTTTTTAGTGAATCTATTATGTCCGTGTCTTCACGATACATAAAATAGTTTTCGGTTGGTTCCACCTTTATAGGATCTGTTAAAGATGATCTTACAACCGAATCTGAAAGCCGAATAAGAGGCACAACCCATGTGGCCACTAATCTCAACATATGTGTCATGCTTCACGGGTCCCAAACATAGTTTTCCTACCCATCGCACACACCTACTACATTTATACTACACTTGTACTACTACATTTCAACTAGCCACTATACTCATCGTTCGAACTAATCCAATCGAACGAGGAGGAGGACGACGACTCCACCTTCACCGCTGTCAAGGGGTCGGCCTCCTCGGTGGTCTTCTTCTTCTTCACCGCTGTGTCACTCGTCCAATAAAACTCGAGCTCCGCTTGCACATACTCCGGGTGCTCTTCTCATAGCTTCGCCATGACTAGCCTATCGGTTCCCGGACAGCGAGCGACCGCTCAGTGCTGCGGTGCAGTCACAAAAAGCTGCACCGGTGGCATGAGCCACTCCGCCTCTTGTCGGGTCTCCTAGGGAAGTTAAGCTCGGATTTCGGGCGAGCAAACCTCCACACGGGAGTGTACTAGGCGCATGCGGCCATCTGCGGCGTGTCGAAGGTACCGAGCCACACCTGGTGGCCACACCAGGTGACATATGGGGCACGAAACCCAAATTTTTTGCGCACGATGTAACAAAATTCATCACCGGATACAAATAAATCATCTTATGGATCATGTTTTTCTGGACTTCGGTGAGGTAAAAATCTGTTTTTTTTTTTTTTGCACAAGGCTAAATTAAAAATAGGTCATTTGCTGGAGATTACTGGGGAAGTGGAGATGCTCTTATGTTGCAGCCTGACAGAGCCATGTATCGAGTTGAGTTCGAAGGCCTTCTTCCCGTTTGCATCTCGGTTCAGAAGTCAGAACCCCCAAACCACCAAAACCTGAAACGAGCAGCCAGCAATGGCCTCTAGAACGCTATCCTTCTCCTCGCTGGCTTCCGCGTTCGCCCCCTACCGCCCGCGCTCCAGGCCCACGCATCCTCCCCTCCGCCTCCTCGGCCTCCATCTGAGCTCCGGCCA
Source organism: Poa pratensis (assembly GCA_947311845.1). Lineage (NCBI taxonomy): Eukaryota > Viridiplantae > Streptophyta > Magnoliopsida > Poales > Poaceae > Poa > Poa pratensis. The sequence goes on from CAMZMU010000063.1 coordinate 113,632,892, forward strand.
CCTCCTCCGCGCATCCACTCTCTACACCGCCGCCGCCGTCGCCCCTGATGCGGATGAGGACGCGGACGCCGACCCCTACGAGGGCGTCGACACGGTTGAGCACCTCCTCGCCCCAAAGCCCACCTCCCCGGGCGGCAGCGGTCGGTTGAGCCGCCTCATGAAGCTGCAGCGCCGTGCCGACGCCGACGGCCCGGCGGCGGGGCGGGGGAGATGGTTCCCTTACCTGGACGCGTTCCGTGGAGCTGGGGGCGTGGAGGTGACCAGCCAGGAGGTGGTGGAGGTGCTGGAGCCGTACATCCTCGAGCCGAGGCGGGACCGGATCCGCCACGCCGTCCAGAGCAGGAGCTACTCCGTGTGCCTGGTCGTGGAGGGCCTCACCGACTTTGGCAATGTCTCCGCGGCGTTCCGGTCTGCCGACGCGCTCGGCGTGCAGTCCGTGCACGTCATCTCCTGCGAGGCCAACAAAAGGTGCTGAGGTGAAAAGGAGAACACAAATTACCCAATATGCTAGTACCTCGGTATTTACTTAGCGATTGACATTGATGTGAATCTTTTCGGACTGAATGTGCTAGGCTGAATCCAAGTGAAGTGTTTTCCATCATACAGTTTGCATTTATTTGTTCTCTCCTAATTTTCCCATTTATTACTCTCCAAGACTTAGCTTATATGAGATGGTATTCTTATTATCTCCTTTGGTGCCAAATAGCCGCGAAACAGTTTCTAGATTGTGCACTTTATTTTATTTGTTCCATTAGAAGATTAGCTTGCACCCCAGAAATTCCAGTTAAAATAGTTACGGATATGGTTTCTGAAGTAGTACTTCTACTGATTAGCTATTCACTCGTAGGATGTGAATAATATCACTCAACAGTAATTTTCTGGTTACCACTGGAGTCTTAGTTTCTATTATTGTTTCCTGATTGTGTCCCGATAAGAAATTTGGAGGTTCTGTACTGAGACAGAAATTATGCATTCATTGTTTGTACGAAAGCTCATAGTTTTCACATCCTTTGAAAATAGTAGATGTAAGTTTGCACAAGTTAGTTTACTATCAATTAAGACACCGTTTGACTATTGCAGGTATAGAGACAATAGGCATGTGAGCATGGGTGCTGAGAAATGGCTCGACATTGAGCTATGGAATTCACCTGCAGAATGTTTCCATGCTTTGAAAAAACGTGGGTATCGCATTGCATCTACTTGCTTGGGAACTGATTCGGTAGTCTCCCGCTCTTGCTCATTTTATCTTTTCAATGCTCTTGCAATATTGGATATTCTTTAGGAAATCTATAAACCGCACAGACTTCATGCTTTACATCTCAATTAATGCATTGTCATTTGTTGTCTGCTGTCAAAAGGAGTTTTGGTTTGCAAAGAAAAAGAAAAACAATCCAGCTACTTGCATAGAGGAAAAGCATGTGTTCTAAGTATATGGTAAAAGCCTTGAAATTGTAGTATGTCGGTGGTGCATAGCAGCCAAATTGTTGATGGTTGATCGTGGAATAGTTATGAATTGTGATAATAATCTATTTGAGGTGATTTGCATGCAGTCTATAAGTTGTAGTAGATTGCTGGTGAATATTGAAATTGAAATTGATGATATATGTTACTGTCTCACATAAACATTATAGAAGACATTTGTAACTTCTACCTTTAGTAGGTTTTTGAAATAAAAATCTGTGATACGACATTATCCATGTTCCTTTTTGAAAGAAAACTTTAAGGGAACCTTTACAGTTGCATCGGGTCGTACATCCACTCCCCAGACAAGTGAAATACTCTCGCTTCTAATTTTCCATGTTCTTAATACCTTTCCTTATTACCCTCTCCGTTCCTAAATATAAGATGTTTTAGATGTTACACATGTTGTCTAGATACATACACAAATGAGTGAACATACACATGTAATGTGTCTAGATACATTTGTGTACATGTGTATGTGGACAAAGTATAAAACATCTTATATTTGGGAACGGAGGGAGTACTTTGTTTTAAATGATTCATCAGGATTGCAGTTCACATCAAAATATCATGTTTATATTTAATACGTTTGAGGAAATAATTATGCTCTGGGTGTATTTGTAGGTTTCTGTGTATGACATGGATTGGTCTCATCCGACGGCTATTGTTGTGGGCAATGAGACTAAGTACGGTCTCTTCTCGCCAGCTATGTATCTTTTATCATAGTTTTGCTCTTATTAGTATAACAATTTAAGTGAAGCAGTCAGTTTCATCTTCCTGCTTTCTAATGTATATTTATGGCGCTTGTTTTACTAATGCAAGAATGTTGTAATCTTAGATCTAGTTACAGCTTTGCTGTGAGGTATTGAATGTCTCCTCTTGCAAGAGGATTTGCACATGTTCCTTCGCGAATATCTAGTTGCAATACTGCAAATAAAAATAGTATCGTATTTTGGCATGTGTCCTACACTAGAATATCCAATGCTGATAGATTAGTTTTATGTTTTCAGGTAAGGTTACAAACTAGAATATCCATTGTTGTTATCATGTAAAGATTAAAGAATACCATGGATTCATGCTTTTAAAAGTTTACACACGAGTTTAGGAATTTTTTCCCAGCATGCTAATGTTTCATTATAGAGTTAAGGTTCGATATTAAGTAATTCTTCTGTGACAGGGGTATTAGCGATGTCTCTCTGAAGATGTCAGACTTGCACTGTTGTGTTCCAATGAAAGGCATGGTGGATTCTTTTAATGTATCTGTTGCAGCTGGAATCCTTATGCACCATGCTGTATGTGATAGAGTTTCCCGCCTTGTAAGTACACTTTTTGCCATTGTGATGTCCTGTCATCTCGATTGAAAACTTGATACGCTCAAACATTAAAACTCTGCCTGTCATTGTATTTTAACGCTGCTTCAGAATGGGTCACCTTCTGACAAGAAAGCACATGTGTGACTGTGTCCTCCTATTCTGATTTCCCACTTTTCCGTTTGATGGATGCTTATGGTGATTATAGTATACAGAGTCATTTTCCCATCAATAATTACATGTTGCACTAATCTTAAGTTTTTTTTTCTGTGACGACCATTATCTTAAACTAGGGCCATACAGTTAGTTATTATTTACTTGTAGTCCTAAATTTGATAAAGTCATTTAGGATAAACAGGAGGTTTGTAGGCAGTAGAGCAGTCTTAAATGGGTTTATAGATTATGAATTGGATGCTTTTGAGCGGGCTTGTGAGTAGCCAACTTGCCCCTGGCAACTCTTGTTGCTACTTATTTTATTAGCACAAAGTATAGCCACCCAGGTCAGTTTGTACTTTCACAGATGGTTTGGCCTACAAACATGTAATAACCTTGTAATTCAAGGGGATTAATGGTTAATGGATCGTACAGTTTGAATTGTTCCCAGACTGAAAAGATCACGTGGCCTATCATTCTGCTCTAAAAAATACAGAATGTATTTGTGCTTTCATGCATTTATTTTCTCTGTCCATGCTGGTTAACTTACCTTTAAACGAGGGAATGCTGACTCAAAGCAAGCTCTTTAAACGTGAATCATGTTATCTCCATTTTTAATTACAGGGTCAGCATAGTGATCTCTCGCCTGAAGAAAATAGAATATTGCTTGCAGAGTTTTATTTGCGGCATAGAGAGAGCTCAGCTACTGTAATTCACGAATATGCCAAAAGGAAGGCAGATAATTTGGTGCCCGAACTTTGAGAAGATGAGTGATCAGTGACTGCTGCAGGAGATATATGTACAAGCTAGTTTATTAAGGAGTGATTTGTTTTGGCAGTTGGCTAATTCGGTATATGATCAACTGTAGACTGGCTGGTAAGTTGTTTCGTTTGCCTTTTGATTTGCTATTTGTTTGAACCATATGTTCATATTTTCAGTACTACTAGATGCTAATAGATTGCCACACAATATTGCTTTTTAACTACAATGGTTTGGTTGCTGCAATACCCCGCCTGTGTAGCAGTTGGGCACTCACCTATAGGCTTTACCCATAGAATGTGAATCCTTTTATGATTAACTTTTATCAACATCAAATTTCTAAATATCCATTTAAGGCAATTTGTGTTCTTTAAATCTTTTTTGTTCCCTTTATATCACCTTTTGAGCCGCTTATCTTGCTTAATGTTTGCAGACAATAATTTGAGTTGTGATTTTGCTCTTTTTCCAATGAAGGCTATATCCTGGAAAGGAACGCAAGCTGGTGGGCAGTGACATGATGACTCCAAACAGAACACGGACATGACTAGATTATCTAAGCTATTGCACAAACATAAAGCATTACGATGTCCATGTGATTTGGCTTGCCACTCCAAACTATAATATTTTTTAGGCGTCATAACTGGATGCTGCACCATAATTATCGATATATGTAGTTTTTTTTGGAAAATATAAAAGGACCGATGCAGTCCCTAGTTAGTTTAAAGCGATTATTTGCAATATGTTTCCATAGAATTGCACTGGTGTTGTAACTGTAGCCACCTGCTAGTTTTTTGTGTAATTTTTAAAAATATCATCTAATTATAAGCTGCAACTTTGTGATACATGGTTGTGTTTCTTTTTGTGACAAATTTGATAAAAGAAGAGTAACTTTCAGAATTTCACTTTGTCTCATAGGAGCATATACTCCCACTGCTCAAACAAGAAATTCAAAATATTGAAAATAACGGGTGTACATCTAGATATTTTATGTTTGAACACAAAGTTTTTGAAAGAAACATTTTTTTTTTCTGCCTGTGTAAAAAAGAAAAATATATTGTCAAAATTCATTTCGGACCACCAAAATTTGTCTATATAAACAAGTCCATAAAATCGTTTTTTTGTGAAAACTTTGTGTGTGAACATTAAACATCCAAATATACACGCTATATTTTTTTTTGCTGGCTTAATGTGAATGCATTGTGACCTAAGATTTTTTATTTGTTGAGTTGCGTAAAACCTTTATGTGTCATCAAAGTTATATATTTAGCTTCATGCAAAATAAATTTCTTTAAAAATAGACATCAATCTAAACAATTAATCAAAAGTTCATGGCACGTTCATTTGCGTTTGAATATATGACAATAGTGATAACTGATTTTCTGACAGCATAGATGTAATCTCTTTAGGGTGAAACGACCACCACAAACCCATATCTTTGGGGTTTCTTTGGATCACAGGATTGCAAAACACAGTAATTGAAAAACTTAGAAGTTTAGTAATTGAAAAACTTAGAAGTTTAATAGGATTGCAGGTACAAAATACAAGAAAACTAAAGGAATAGTTATTTGGATGAACATAAGAAAAGTGTCATGGTTCTATGTGAATGAGTGTAAAAAAGATGTTAGAGTGTATGTTGAAATTCCTATGGGGTTGGGAGGGAACGTATCAGGTGAAAATGAACTACATTCCGCAAATCTGAAAATAGAAACATGTGTCGTTCGATTGGACCTACACTATCGCTAGCTCCATGACCTCTATCCATTTTGCAAAAACACTCCTGACAATACATAAATAAGACATCTCCTCTCGCTCTCATGGTGTTTCTTCCCATTCTCCAGACCGCATGGCAAGTCGACCGCGACCAACAGCGGCCACGGCAAGTTGCGTCCTTGCCGACGTCGTCGATGCTTTCAAGTCTAGTTTCCCTGCAGCACAACATCGTCGAACTCGCACATCCTGTTGCCGCCTAATTGGAAATCGATGTTGTACGCATGTAGGGGTGGGCATAAAAACCGAAGACCGAAAACCGAAACCGAAAAGACCGAGACCGAAACCGAAATGACCGAGACCGAAAAAACCGTTAAAAGTTTGGGTAGCAAATTAGAAAAGACCGAAATTAGATCAGAAATTCGGTCATCACTTATAAATAACCCGAATAGACCGAAAAAACCGATTTTATTTTATTGTGAGTGAATTTACGTACGGAAGCAGCCGGATTTGTGTGCCAGCCCAGCTTATGTGTACATCTAGTCTATAGGCCAACTACTAAACCAAGTATACTATCTTGTCTCTAGGCTCAACAACTGAGTATCCCAGCCCAGCGTACTGTAAATTCTCCCGTGCGCGAGAGACTAGTCGATCGCTTCTCACTTTCCCAGTCCCGGGCGCTGATTCCACTTCTTGCGCCCTATATTTTGGTCTATTTGGTCATGACCGAAGACCGGACCGAATAGACCGAAGACCGAAGAACAGAAAACCGAAAAGACCGAATTTATTACGGGTATCATTTCTGGATGACCGAAATTGTTAAAGACCGGAAAGACCGAACCGAACTAACCGAAAAGACCGAACGCCCACCCCTATACGCATGCACCTTAAAGGATACCACGCATGTGCCTCTCTGCACTCAGATCTGGCCGAGACATTTCTTTGTTTTTTGCCTAATCATCTCGATTGAGGAACTTTGATCCAAGAATTTGCTTGATCACGATTCACAGACCGGTGGATGAAGCAAATAGACTACAGGGTGAGTTTTGCAAAATGCTCCTGACAATTGAATGGCTCAGATTGAAAATTTGCACATTTGCAAAATGTTCCATTTGCACCTGATATTTCCCGGGGATTGGGGTGTAAGGATTTTGGAGTTGGTATTCCTTTTTTTTTTTTGAAAGGAGTTGTTATTCCTTTGATCCCAAAGGTTTCCTTAGGAAAGAATCATGTGGATTAGAGTCCTCCAAAAAAATTTACAAACATCCTTCGATCCAAAGAGTACCTAAGAGTAAAAATATTCCTACACAAATGTCATAAATTTTCTATAATAAAATAAATAAACATATTTTTTTGTCTCAAAACATAACTTTGCATATTTCATCAAAATGTTAATTTACTGTACTTTTGTGATGTGTAGAAATGAAATAACTATAAGTATACAATTGAAGTCGTGGTGGCCATCTTTTGTTGTTCCTTCAGGCGATGCCTCCTGTATTGCCAGCAAATATAATGGGAGGTCCCAGCCGCCAATATCTAGGCCAAACTCAAAGCATTCGTACTATCTTTATCTAGGCACGAACACAGTTTAGGACTCTTTGTTTAATCTATTCTATCCCAAATATCTCAGATTGAGGTGGCTTCGCACTCTTTGTTTAAATCAGTTTAGTAGTATTCCTCATCTATTTTAGGAGTAAAGTAGTAAGGACACCTTAAACCCAAGCTGGTGCATGTTTTTCTTTTAACTAAGCTGGTGCATGTTGGTATATCTAGTTTCTAGTTTTATCCTGTAAAATTACGGCGTCGCAAGTTCTAACAGCTGGTGCATTTTTCAAGATAAGATGAAAACAAACAAAGCATAGAGTCCCATGTTTATGAGTACGACAAATGGTGTTCAAACGCTTTATCTCACCATCGCCCATCCTATAAATTGGCGACCACCCCCCGTGTATCCGCCGTACAACATACCACAAACCCAAAACCCGATCAAGAACCTCCACGCATGCGCGAGATGGCGCCATCCAAGTCTGCCCCCGCCTTCCTCCTGGCCTTCGCCGTGGTGCTCGCGGCCGCGCTGCTGCAGCCGTCGGCCGCCATTAGAGCCCAACCAGAAAAAGTCAAGCCCGCGTGTGTCCATGTTAAGCCACCTCAATCTATAACCCCGTCGCCACCTCCCCCGGCAGCTACTCCACCGAGCTTCCCAACCCCATCTGTCCCTGCATCGCCGAGCTCGCCGGCGCCTACCCCACCGCCGCCACAGCTACCGGCCACACCGGTCACGCCGACTACCCCGCCACCGCGACAGCTACCCGCTACCCCACCGCCGCCACAGCTACCCGCCACCCCTGTCTCGCCAGCTACACCACCACCTCCGCCGGCGCAGCTCACTGAGTGCCTGACGCCGCTGATGGGACTGATGCCATGCATGGGCTACCTAACCAACACCACCGTGCCGACGGCTCCGGCCACGTGCTGCGACGCCTTCAAGTCTATCGTGGACAGGGACGGAGACAAGGGGGGACGAGCAGGGGCTGCGCCCCCCCTATGCTCATGCTTTTCATTTCTATATTAGCCTACATTGCTCCTTGATTAGTGTAAATTAGCTTGATTAGCCCCCTCATCAAGATTACACACACAATTAAGCTAATCTTGCCCCCGTTAATCCAAGATTCTGGCTTCCCTGATCGTGGACAATGCCCCCATCTGCCTCTGCCACGGCCTGAACGGCGACATCAACAAGATCATGCCCGCGCCCATGAACTTCATGCGCATGATGTCCCTCCAGGATCATGTAACGTCCCGCTGCCGCTGCAAACGCTCGCCCAGTGCTCCTGTAAGTCTAATGTCCATGCTTTTTTGCTATTAATTATGTTGTGAATCATGTGCATCATCTGAAAAAGATCTATTTTTTCTCGCTATTATGACAGCGGTACCTGTGCCACCACTGAACCCTCCAGCAGCCCCATCTCAAGTAATTATTATTTTCATTCTGTCGCTAATTTGACCACGCTAATCCGTGTTGATTTATCTTATGATCTGCATGAAGTCTGATAAAACATGATTTCCTTTTCTTGTGCAGAGCCATCACAGTAGAATCAAGACGATGCATCGGGCCGTCAAGATGATCGACTAGCTTTGTTTCAGTATAGGCAGGAAGATACGGAGTAGAGTACTATATACTACCAGTCCAATACATTCAGTGTATATATAGAATTATAGATAGGGGTATACTATTTAAGTCTTGGTTCAGTTTCTTATATAAGTGTGCATTTGTATACAATTTTTCTAGGGGTATTGGTATACAATTGAATCAGAATTGATTATCGAATCAGTTTTTTTTTTGCAAAGAACTAAAAATGTCATTATTTCATTATGTGCTGGAGGGGAAAGCCCACGCGTGGTGGGCTTTGCACCACGACGAGGCCCGAATAACGTGGGCCTTAGCCTTGCGCCGTGCGTCGGGTTCAGCCTTTTTTTTCTCTGGTCCTGCTGGTTTCATCCACTAGCAGCGTCCACTAGCCGAAGCGCAGGCCCACTAATAAATGGAAAGAAGTGCAAGTGGACAGGACGAAAGTTCGCTGTGCGGGAAAGCGATTGACTGACGCTGTACGAGCGCGAGTTGGCCACTTGGGCAGCCCAAGTGGGTACCTAACACGTCCTTCACTTGTCATTGCCAGCCAGCGACCTGCCCTATCTCCCCGGGGAATCCAGGCCCATGCCGTGCGTGCATATACCTGATTTGTTTTTTTTCTGGGTTCATATACCTGATTATTATGAGTATATCTGAAGAATTAAACCAGCGGGACGAACCTTAGGGTTGACGAATTGATCACCTCGCTATCGACCAAAACATTGCACACTGAAAAATATTCGCCTTAATACATAAGTGTCAAATCTAGAGTTTAAACTCTGGCCGGCTGGGTATAACCAACCTCCTAATCATTAAATTATAGGTTGGTTTGCACATGAGAAATCACAAAACTGACTATTTCGATTATTTGTAGAATTTTTTTAAAAGAGAAGATTCTAGGACTTCTTTGATTCCAAGGACTTCTCTAGGAATTTTAAGATATCTTATTTTCCTATGTAGGAGGCTCAAGGGTTAACTTAGAGCAGAAATAGTGAAAGTGATTCCGTAAAGGGGTGCCCTGGCTTTATTTGAGGCTCTTACTTGTCTACTGTAACAAGGTTGTTTGAATCTTACTCTCTCTGTTTCACATTAGATGATTTTTATTTACTCACATGTGGATGTATCTAGACACCACATACAAATGGAAGTTATCTAATTTGGAACGGGGAGTGATAAAAAAATGATGTCTAGTTGTCTACTATGCTAGAAAAAGATCTTGTTCATGTAGGAGTATGTTTTAAAAAAGATCTTGGTCCATGTGATATACTCCAACCCATGGGGATGATGAGTATTTAAGTGACTTGGTAAATGATGGGACTGGCCTAGTATAATACCCATCGATACGGTCAAATATCCGCCCTCCATCAGACGGCCAAAATGATCTGAACCATCAAAATCAGTCTTCCCCTGCAGATTGCAGCCGCCTGACTTTTTCCTCTCCACCCTCCCGGTCCCTTTCCTCTTCATCCCTCCCCGATCCCTTCCTCCCGCAAGCCGCTCTCATGCTCCTGCCCTACCAAAGCTCCAATCCCACCAAATGCGGCTCCACAAATATCTCGTGCACTCCCCCGCCGCCGCGCCCTAGAGCTGCCGCCGCGCCGTAGCTCGGCATATCCGCCGACGCCTCGCGCCCTCAGACCCACCTCCTCTCGCGCGCACCGCCGCCGCCCGAGGTCGCCGTCCGCGTTCAGCCTCGTCGCGTCCCTGCTGTCTCCACCCCGTCGGCATCCTTGGGCAGTGGTGTTTCAGGTACGAGCTTTTGGTCATCCGATTATCGCTTGATCCCGGTCCAGCTCCCACAAATTTTGGGTGCACGCCCGGCACAGCTTCTAGATCCGCCCCCCGCTGCGCCGGACCGATTAGCCGTAGGTCACTGCATGATGTAGCTCCCGGAGGCGGATTTAACATTTAACTGATCTGTTATAGCACTAGCAAGTAGCGACTAAATGCACTTCATCGAACTGACTTGCTAAATCCGAGCAGGAAAGAAGGGGGTGCATCAGTGCATGGGGAGGTAGGCGTCGCCGCCGGAGCTGATTCGATTGCTGGAGATGGTGCTGGTGGTGAAGCAGCACCGCTGCACGCACTCGGCGACCTGCTCGTGCACCAAGGGCCACCTCAGCGAGGATGCGCTCTTCCTCGTCTTCCGCCACATGAACTGGAACCCCAGGTTGATCGCCAACCTCTCCTGCGTGTGCAAGTGGTTCGACGAGGTCGCCAAGCAGGTCCTGTGGAAGGAGTTCTGCCATGCCAGGGCGCCCAAGATGATGCTGGATCTGCACTCTGACGGCAGCCACATTGTCGACGGGAACTGGAAGGCGCTCGGGAAGCTGCTCATCTACTGCAACGGCTGTACGAAAGGGGGATTGTTCGGCAACGTCCATGTCCCGGGCCACTTTGTGTTCAGGACACGCTTCTCGAGGACTGCGGGCAAGAGCTTCCTGCCTCTGCAGTGTAGGATGGATGTCTTGTATGTCTCCGATCCGTGCGAGCATCTTGATCAGGGGGAAGACGGCGACCTGGGTTTTTTCCGTGGCATCTTCAAGTCCTTTGCCACTTCAAGGGTCAAGAAGATCTTGATTGAGAAGCGGGCTAGGTTCCATCCAAAGGAGGTGTGCCCCTATTGTAAGGCTAAGCTATGGAACATGCTGCACGCTGATATGATGCCGGCAAGTGCTTCCGCCAGGCTGGGTGCTTACGATGATTCTGTCGAGTACTTTGTATGCCTGAATGGACATATTATTGGATTGGGTACCCTGCTACCTCTCTCGGATTCTGAGGAGGCACCCGAGGAGTAATCTCCAGGAACATGAATCAGGTGATGATATGCTATGTTTTCTTGATTGCTCTCATTAAGTTTAATTTGAAAGTGCACCATAGCTTTATCTTCAAAGGTTTTTTTATTCGTTACTTGTGCATATAATCAGATAGGTTTCTTTATAATAAATATCTTTAGGTAAACACTAAACAGACTGATACCTTTCTCTTTATGAAGATGCAAACTGAATCTCAAGCATTTTTATTGCTTGACATGCTTGTACATTAATTCTTCAATCTGTTTACAAATACCAATCTCTGTGGCCTGACAATTTGAAAGAACACGGTCATAGAATTATCAGTGTACAATTTTGTATTGTGCACGTCAAGGTGCCACATGAGTAATTCAATTTTATTTAAATCTTGCATACATGTGGTTTACCCAGCACATGCTATTTACCTCCTGAAACTCCAAAAGAATCAGTGGACAGTTTTTGAGCAGTGTGCAAAAGATGCTTTTGTTTGTTTTAGATTCCATATACTACCTCCGATCAGAAAAAAGTGTCGTGAGTCAAACTAGAGAGTTGTACTTCCGACGTTATTTCCTAACTACACAAATAACGGATCCGAGGGAGTACAAAATTTCATGCTTGAAAAGTTCCAAAGACATTACTATTTGAAACTTCCTTGTTTCTTTACATGATTGTTTTCTACATACTATTTGAAATGTTTATGTCAGCATGAAAGCTCACTGGGCCAGCTCTAGCTCTTATCGACTAATATTTAAGAAAGTTTCAGAGATACTACTATTTGAACTTGGTCTTGCTTGTTTATATGATTGTTTTCTAGACACCTTCAAATGTTTATATCAGCATGAAAGGTCACTAGGGCCAACTCTTGCTCTTATTATCTACTAATCTTAGCGCATGTTAGTGCCTTTACTTTCTTAAATGAAGTTCGAATCATGGATGTAACTAATTTTGAATCAAAAATTTCCTTTGCCTTTTTTTTGTTCAATCCTCATCAAGCATACTAACTGTTTGTTCTTAAAACACTTAGTTTTTTCAGCCACATATCCCTCTTGTTTCTCTCTATAATTTGTTTGGGAAAAAACTGCACTGCTTATGTATCTTTAATTGTGTGATGTATCAACCTCGTACTCTTTGTACCTATAGTAGTATATTATAGCTGATAAAACAAAACTTGGGCAGCATAACTGACAATTGGAATAAGGCAGCATTAATGTATTTGACGATAAATCAACTTATCAATAACCAGGACATCTATCTTTTGACGAAGAACAGAATTTCAATAAGCCGTTCAACCAGAGCAGGCTGTTACACCAGGACCATAATTGGCTCCCATCTTGGACTGAAAATTAGTTTCTTCAAAAGCGAAGAAATATGTTCTGAATATAGCTGTTATTGGTGACAGGTTTGCAAGATGGAATCCTCGGGCCTTTGGTCTTTTGTTGCTGAACCTTGGTTGTGTCTAACAGCGAGAAGGCACGGGCGCCACAAAACTGCAAGGTGACAAGAATGTGCAGCTAGCTTTGCATCTAACTGCAGTGTTGTCCGTCCTGGTGCTTTGCATCAGATGAAAAATGATGTTTCTTCATGGTCTCTTTTTACTTTGGATTCCCTATTACTTGTTCTCGTCATTGTAATGGACACGTCTACCTGCCGCTTTGTCCTACATGTGCAGAGCATATGTATCAAAGAATGATGAGACCGAGTTGTAAAATTGGTGCCCATACTGGACCGCATATATTCATGTGTTGCTCTTAACTGCATTGTTATTTTTCGTGCTAACTTGATCTGTCTTTTGCTGTTATAGAAATTTGGGAACTGATGCAGTCCACCTCTATTGGTAGTAGATTGATTTATCTTTGACTGCACTATCATGTTTTAGAACCATGTGAGTTGCCATTTATGATTATGTTCACATATCTAATTCTCCTATGGTGGATCTTATGATTATTGATGAGATATTAGATGTAAATGTTCAGTATGTGTTTGATGTATTTGTAGATGCATATTATTACCCCGTTCATGTGTGCAATTTTTGATCCAACTATGCTAGAACGCAAAAGGATGGATGTGTGTGTTTGATAGAGTAAACCTGTAGTAATAAGTGACAGCAAATTTGGGAACATTATGATTTTTAACTTTCTATGTTTGCCTCACTATGGATAATCACTACGGGAAAATACATCTTCGCCGGGTGGTCAAAATACTCGGCGAAGGCTGGAATCCAACTCGGCGAAGGCTTCGCCGAGTGTGGCACTCGGCGACACACACTCGGCAAAATTCGCCTCGGCGAAGAATCTTCGCAGAGTCCTTTTTGTCGCGATACACGGCAAAGAATTCGCCGAGTGTTTTATTGCCCACTCGGCAAAGAAAAGTGAATTAACAGGAAAACGATGCAAACGGATCTGTAGCGCATCGTTTGGGTTTGCCGAGTGCTTATGTTGATACTCGGCAAAAATGATAATGTGAATTAAAAAAAATCGCCACCGACGGCGGCTTGTTGTAGCCACACATCGGAGGACAGCGCCGCCGGGCAACGGCGACGTGGAAGAAGGCCGTCGCGTGGCCGGCGCAAGGGGGAGCTCGAGGAAGCCACGGCGACGTCGAAGAACGGTCGGAGCTGAGCCATCCTCTCCACGGTGACACCCGTGTAGCCCTCGTCGTCGCACCCTGGCCTGTTGGGCGTGGTCCCCGACGCGCGGTGCGCTGCCGCCGCCGTGATGCGCCAGCCGCGGTGCTCCGCGGTGCCCTGCATCCCTGACGCGCGGTACGCCGCCACCGCCCCGACGCGCCAGCCGCGGTGGCCCGCCGTCGCCTTCATCCCCGCATCCTCGCCGCCCGGTCGGTCGCCTCCGGCCGCACCGCTTCGAGATGAGCTGCTCCGTCGGTGGGGAACGAGCCGCCGTAAGAGCTGCTCCAGTCGCCGGAGGAGCCATGGGAGCTGCACCGTTGGAGCTGCTGCTGCTGCTCGGCCGGAGGAGCTGCACCTGCATATGGCGTGTGAGAGAGAGCGAGGATAGATGAGATGAGGTGTGTGGCCCGGGAGAGAGAGGATAGGGGAGACCAGGATAAGGACAGACAATGAAAAAAAAGGAGGGGCTAGTCACCCACGTGCCACGTCACCTATCCATGGCAGCGGGCTTTCGGAGCCGTTGGATCCTTCTGGATCCAACGGCTTAGACGCGCGATCCGCGTGAAATTCTTCCTGGCCAATCAGCACTCATGGTGACCTTTTTGTTACTTAAAAAAGGAAAAATGATAATTCTAAAACATAATTTGAAAATCCAGTTTGGCAACATTGTTAACCATACCAAGATACACCTATGTGTTGAATATGAGCACATTATCCTAAACTATGTCACCGAAATGGCGTTAACTTGATCATTTGACATGAAACCTATACATGTTTATTGACGATAGACCTTTTTGTGAAGATTTTTTTCAAAACTTTTGTCCAAACTCTAGTTTATTATTTTTTTCTACCAACTAGTATACATAAAAGGACTCCATGCCAAAGGATTTCGTTTTTTTGAGTAATTTTGAATTTTCTTTTATTTCATTGAAAAAAGGTTAAAATGCCCACCATGTCTATTCATCGAAACTAGTCGAATTTTTTAAAACTATTGATGGTTCCGTGAAATAACCACTACTTATGTATCTTAAAATGATTTTTTAAAAAACTTCAGACCAAACTATCACATAGTTGTAGTTCAAATTTGAATTACTATCCGAAAATTGGTATAAAGTCATAGGCGAAATTAGATAGAAAGCGAGAAAATTCGTAATATTTTTGTGTTATCCATCAAATATGGACTACTTTGTGTGTAAATATGATGGATACCATTTTTCACCATAATTTTTTCACTTTCTTCACAAAAAAAGACATTTTTGACACTTCAAAATTGGAAAATGATATTTCTATACATAAGTTGAAGACTCGGTTTGGCAACATTGTTTCTCATACCAAGATACATCTATGTGTTAAATATGGTCATTTTATAACAAACTATGCCACCGGAATGGCCATAACTTTGTCATTTGGCATGAAACCTATACATTTAACTTATAAATGTCCACCACAACCAAGGAGGGTCCTCAGCCGTGCTACTGTAGCTTAGGCAACTTATCTTGGCCGTCCATCCGCACCGTCCTTTCACCCCTGTCCGTTGGATCCTCATTTTTTTCCGTTTTTCACTTGCTGGCACACACGGCAGGTCCATAACGGGTGGGGTCTTCACCGGCCCGGACCCACGCGCAGCACGTCGCCCGCGTCGCCGTTTCTTTTCGCAGCGGAGGGCAAGCAGCGAGAGCGGACGGTGAAACCCTCGCCCAACCCGTGCTCGCTCTCCTTCCTCCAATCCTCCCCGCCCCCTTCCCATTCCTGCTCCTCCCCGCCCCCATCGTCCTCTCCCCATGATGCCGGCTGCTGCTCCTCTGCCTCGCCTCCTCTTCTCTCCGTGCGGAAGGGAAGGGAGCGGGTGGCCACTTCGATGCGGCAGCGGCGCATCTGGAGGAACGGGTCGCCGGCAGGAGGCGCATCTGGAGGAAAGCACGGCGAGCACGAGCGGGGACGCCCTCTCGCGCCGCCGCCGCCATCCATCACCTCGCCGTCGGCCAGCTCTACCCGCTCCCCATCGTCCTCCCAGCCTCCTCTCTCGTCTCTCCCGCGTTTTGGCAAGCGGATGGAGTCGGACCGGGCCGCCGCGGTGTTGCCGGTCTCGCGCAGCCGCTATGTCGGCGGGGCTTGAAGCCGCATGGAGGAGGCTGGTTGGGGCCACGAGGATGATCTGGCGGCTCAGCAGCAACGCGAAGGAGGACCGGCCATGGATGGGAGGTGGCCGGCGGCTGGGGCCAAGGCGAAGAGGAAGTTGGGGAGGCTCGCATCTTGTTCTCGCCTGGAGTCTGCAGGGGAGAGGAAGGAGATGGGAGGTGGCCGGCGGCTCGGGCCAAGACGAATAGGAGGGGAGAGCAGACCGGCCCTCATTCGTCCTGGAGATCGTCCTCCTCCTCACTGTCATGAAGCCATCCTGGCGGCCGCCGCACAACGACGAGGTACGCAATGAACAACTCTCTTCTTTCTTTGTTTCTTGATTTAATCGATGGATTCATCTTGATCTGGTGTGTTGATTTATAGTTCTTTCATTCTTTTTTAATCCCAGTTTTTGATTCCTTTTTACTGAGATTGAGATGGATTAGGGGTGAGATGAGGCAGCCTCACGAACGTGAACTATTTCATCAGGTACAGGTGAGCTTGTTCCTATTATGTTTTCTGTTTTTCTCTGAATCTTTTGCCTAGGCAAATAATTTACTGGTGTTGCCAATGCAAACAGGTGGTTCTATCAATGGTATGACATTTAGCTGGTTCTATTGGACAGCCACGCCACTCAGCATACGTGGCTGTATTCAGATTAAAGTTAAGCGTGGGTTTGTTGTGTGTTCAAATGATCACCCATCAGGTCAAATTTTATGTACATGCTTAATTGATGATATTGTATCTTGATGATTTTTCAGGTAAAGATCAATATGGCTGCTACTTGTGATGAACCTTATGCCATAGTATGCTATCCAGTGATGTGTTTCAGTTTTCAGTTTTTCATTTAAGAAGTAATAGAGGATATGTCATATGTTTGGTTGCTAATATTTTCTCTGGTATATGTAGGTGTTGTATAATCTCGGTTATATGTTTTAAATGGCAAGGTCGGCTAAACTGGTAGCCTGAAAGTTGTGGACTTAATTACCTCGCAGCCTTGTCGACGAGGGGATACAAGGCAAGATCAAGAGTATGCCATTGCCAGACGATAAATTTAGTTACCTGAAACCTCTTATATGAAGCAAGTGCAGATTACATATCAGTTTTGAACATGCATTTGTTTACACTCCATTTTTTAAATCGACCAACTTTAGATGATTCTTGGGTGCCTTATGTTCAAGCTTAATTTTTATTTTGTTCAGCGTCAAACTCGATTGGAGAAATTTTCCCAGTGCTCCTGCAGTGTCAAATTGCAAAAAAGAACTTAAGATCAGTTATCATTGAATGTGTGACGAATGATTTTCTGCAGTGTCAAATTGCAAATTAATAATCCAGGTTATAATATGATAATACAATACATACTTTGACTTGATCATGTCCTGAATTCATATGTTGCTCAAATAGTTTGGACAACTCTGTATGTAAGACCAAAAGGTAGTCAGTGTATGATTTATGAGATGTTGACCATTCCATCCTTCTCCATACTTGCTAAGCACTTTAACACGTTAACCTGAGTTAGCATATCATAGGCCAAGTTCATTTGTTATTTATCCTACTGATTGTCTATGTGAGATGCTTATATAGTTATATTAGTTTTTATTTCCTTGCAATGAAGTAGTAGATGCTCATTCATTATGCATATGAGAAATGCCTAATGATTTGGTGGTTGCAGACTGAGTTATCTAATGGTTGTTTTTTAGATTGATGTGACATAAGAAATGATTTTACCTCGTCAATTATGCATATTAGAAATTCCATGTAGAAAATTGTGTCTTGCAACATTTTATATATTTACTACATTGTCCGGAATTAAACTTCAGTCTGGAAGCATCACGGAAATAACAGGGAATTAATGATGTGGAATTGTACTTAAGAAAATATACTTAAGGAAGCCGATACAGCTATACTGGAACACAATGTATATTACTATGCTGGAATTATACCCGGGAACAGTATAGAGTGGAATGCCAGGTTGTTCATAGGATTGGCTCTATGGATTGTTAAAGCCTGCGAGTTTGATTTGTATTCGAACTCGGCGCATGACTCACACATGCGTGTTGGGACCTAATTGTTTAACAGTAATAGGCTCGGTTAATGGCTGTTAATGATAGTGGTTGGTTTAACAAGTCACGAGTCCTATCTGGAAACAGATTGAGTTATCTGGAATTTGGAGTCTATATAAAGGTCCCACCCTCTAGCCTCAATATGCATTGTGAGCGGCACCACCGATAAGGCAGAAGAATAGAGGGTAGACCGAATTAGCTCTAACCCTAATTTTTTTACATTGGTATCAGAGCCGATGGTTCATCACCGTCGGAAGCCTCCGTCCGCTGTGCAACTCTGCCGTCGCGTTGCCGCTGCGCATGCTTCGCTGGTCCGGCCCATGGCCTGACGTGCTTCTGTGCCGCACGCCCCTCGCCGGAAGTCGGAATCTGAAACCGATTCAACCTCCGCCTCCGCCCGTTTAGAATCTGACGACATCCGTCGCTTCCGCCACTTCGTTCGATCCCGTGGTCCCGGTGTCAACGTCGGTCGCCGATTTGCTCGTCGTGAGTCGTGACTCACTCAGCGACCTCGCGGAAGTCCCTGCACGTGGATCAAGCAGATACAAGCAGCAGGCCATCGGAAACTTGTTTCGTTTGCTGCGCTTCATAGATTTTGCCTCTTCACGTCAATCGAGTAACACGAAGATTTTAAAAGCTACGCGGGAGAAAGATCGATCAATCGCAGAAGTAGACCTGCGCTGTGATTTCCGCCGTATCAGGTGCGTCCCGCCCGCCTGCATGAAGCAACACTCGATATGGAAACAGTATTTGATTTTGTGTGCACAGATCGAGGAAATAGTAGTATTAGCTACTTGATGGACAGCGGTTTGTATTTTTTTTTTTTTTTGAGGAAGGATCCGCTCCATATATTCAAAACACTCAGAACAGATTACAGATTACAGCAACAAGCACTAAGCATCTTGATCAACAAGAAGGAAGAACAAACGGATCCACAAGCCGGCTCCCAAGAACCTAGAGAGCGCCGTCGTCGCCGTACCTCAAACCGCTGGAGAAGAAGAGCCGCCACATGTCGTAGAAGGCCGCAAGAGTCGTCCGCCGCGCCGCGACGTCACCTAGTCTCGTTGAACGAGCACGGCCGCAACTCCACCTTCCCAGCACCGCCGCACACCCAGCCGACGAAGCACTGCCCAGGCCAGCCACCAACAGCCCCCACCCGCCTCCGGCCGCTGCTCCCCCCGCCACCACGGCCGGCCGGAGCAAAGACGACGCAGAGGACCACCAACCACCGCACCAAACCGAAACCAGAGCAAGCACCACCACCTCCACCTCCCCCTGCCACCTCGGCCAGCCAGAGAGAGAGACGGAGAAGCTCACCCAGACGAAGCACCCAAACCTCCCAGAGTCGCCGCAGACGGCGACCCAGCGACGAAGGAGAGGAGGAACACAGCTCCCACGAAGAGCGGATGCCGACGCCGCCACGCCATCCGCACGGGGAGACCAAGACCTCCAGAGATCCGCAGATCCTGGAGTACCAAAAAGGGCGAGCACCACGCCAGAGCCCCGAGGACCACCGGCACAGAGGGGACGATGCTCGACCACGGTCCGGAAAGAGGAATCACCGTTCACGCTAGGGGTCAAGGAATTTTTATTTTTTTTAATCTGCCATCAGTATATCCACGGTAGAAGACAGCAAGGAATTACTTAATTGGTTCACGTCTGTTCATCAACTCTTCACGTTGCCTGTTATACGGAAGGAAACACTTATTTTCTGCTGAGAATATTGATTATTGGTAATACTTCTTGCTGGAACAATTGCGGAAAGGGCTACTGCTGCAACTGCAATCTGTTTTTTGGTCTTCGGTTCATCAGGGAAATCACGGAAAAATAGCACGGACACTTCAAGCCCTGATGTGGATTATTATTTCTTCTCTCGGATCATGGTTATGTCATTCATCTGTTAAAACCGGAAATTGCCAAAAGGAAAAGGAAAACTATGGAATTTGGACTAAGGAAAATAGACTAGTCCACATGGTTATATCAATATTTGATCGTTTAGCTTATTAATATGAGAGCGTACAGATTACGGAATATTTTACATAACCTGGAAGTTTATTTATTGTGGACTTCTTTTATTGGACACCACTCGCCTCTAGAGGAAGTTGGAATTCACTCCGAGAAATTTGTTAAGCTCTTCGTCAGATGGATTAATTATTATTTTTTGTCACTATGATTGTTTTTAATTGCTACGGGATTGACATTATCACCGGAATATATTGGACTCATTGGATTACTTCGGAATCGATCGGAGTATTTTAATAATTCATCGGAATTCTCTGGCGCAACGATGATGAGGCGACATGCATGAAGCATGTTTATAATGGAAGTGACATTACTTATTATTTTGGAGGAATATGGGAAATACTCCAATGGAAGAGGAAATCGATATTTACTCAACGGTATGTCCAATGTTATTTCTTGCATGAAATATTTGTTTGTCACTACTTTTCCATATAGTTGGATAATGGATTTTGCCTCTACATCATAATTTGATGGAATACAATAGCAAATTTACTGACATGTGAACAATTCCAAAGGAATAATAAATGTATTAATTAGTCACTAATGATAAATTGTATATACTTTGGAATTGGAAATTATGTAATCGAACTCTGTTTATGGAGGAACTTTCTTTTTGTCACTTACGATGAGAAGGAATTTTAATTTACACTTCTCTATCGGAATTTGTTGATTATGTATGCTATTTGGAAAAGGAAGAGTGAAATTATTGCTCAACGGAAAGGTTAGTGCAATATTGAATTTAACACAACGGTCTCATGTTCTATTAATTCCGTTGGAAGTTTGTTGTGAAGATAACTCCATAGGGAGGAATACTGATAATAGGAACACATGCTCGGAATTTATTATTGATGTTATTTACGACTTGGTCATACTCTACAAACATAATTACGCTTGTTAATTCTGGAATTATAAACTTTAAGTGGGAGGACTACATTATGGATTTCTCTTCAATGTGACATTTGGTTTTACACTCCCATTAGAGGTTCAATTATTTTATCTCATTTACAACTTGGTCACATATCAAGGAACATAATTAGTGGATTATTAATTCTGGAATTCAAAGCTTTAGTGGGAGGATTATGATACTTTATCAACACATATTTACGGTATTTTTGGACACTCCTACTTGAGGTGGATATATTTATTTATTTCATGATTCACTTGATATGGTTATTAATATCTTTGACAATACAAGTCGGAAGGTTTTTGTTGTATTAACATCTCATACTGAAGTGGAAAATCAGTTCATCAAAGGATTACAAGGTTTGAAACTGATTGGTGGGGGAAGTACACTTCAGGAATATTAATTGAAACTAATGTGATGAGCATGGAATTATTCACCGCTGTGTGATATCATATACTCATGGTTGAATGGAGGAATACAACTCTTGGTTATTCACTGGATTATGAAAGCATTACATACTACTATTTGTTGAGTAAGTCATTATTTATCACAGTCACTGTTTTATTTTGTGAACTGGAAGGAAGTATTCTATTTATATTTTGGTAGTATGGAATTGGAATCATTGTTTACTACAAAGCACACCAAGATTTATTTTAATGTTTATATTTCTAGTGGATCAAATGGTATTTCGTTTTTGATCTGGAAAAGTGAAAATTGGTGGAAAGTAGGAATATGATTTTCTCATGAAGGGTGTATTTAGTCACACCGAATATATATGAATAAACTCAAAGTAAACTCCCAACACTAACATGCTTAGGAAAAGTGGGAGGAATTAAATTGGGCCATCATATCTTGGCTACTATTGTGTGTTATTTGAGGAAGTTACTCTATATTTTAGAGGAAAGAAAAATACTAAACTTGTTGCTAATGTTAACTATGGGTGGAAACATTGCGGGAAGGAAAAACTCAATGATGAATAATAAAAGTTGGGAACTTGTTATTTTACCAAACAACCGCATGCCTATAGGATGTTATTGGATTTATTTACAAGGAAGTTTAATGCAACATTCTTAGTGGAAGTTACAATTCTAAGTTTGTTGTTTAATTCTTTACACAAAGGAAATATTTATACTTTGTGGAAACTCTGGAATTTAGAGAGGTGTTGTTGTTTAATTATTTACACAAAGGAAGTGTTATACTTTGTGGAAACTCTGGAATTTAGAGGAGGTGGGAACAATGACATGTTTGCTAATTGAATTGATCAATTCATGTTTTTTGGAACAAGCTTCACATCAATGGTATGTCAGGTCATATGGATTTATTTATGATGGAAGATAATGGTTTTATTTATGATGGAAGACAATCATATAAAGGTTAGTGTTAATTGTTTTGTGTTATTGCTACATGTGCTAACTATGTTCTTATTGTTTTTGAAATATCACATTGATGGAAGTGAAGCTTGGTTCGGTTCTAACTTTCATATGAAAGGTATGTTGAAAGCTTCCAATCTTTTGGGAGTGGAATTACATAGAGAATGTTTTGATATTTTTTCTATGGAAAAGTGCAAACTGTCATGTACCTTTTGATTAAGGGAATGATACTCTGCGAGGAATTATATTTAAACTCGTGAGGAAAAAGGAAGAATAATTGTCATCCTCAGTTATTGTGGGACATTATTCGTGCGACCTGAACTTAGCCATGCCGTAATTGTTGCTATTTTGATTAGCACGGAAACGATTTGCTGGAATTATTAGCAAACGGAATATGAATCTTATTGAAATTTTTGGAATCACATAATGGACTTGTCGCGCAATGTCAAGGAAATATGGATTACTCATTATTCATTGATGATCTCAACCTTCAACTACGTGGATATTGACGCTATTTGTGATCTTGGTGAAAGGTAATCTATTTTATGTTATGTGTTAATATTTACTTTTGTAGGTTTTATGGTGTACAAAGGAAACATGATTTAGTACTGTTATTTATGAAATATGAATACTTTGATGCATCAAGCATTGAAGGAAGGTCTATGGCTAAGGAATTTTCTTTGTGAACTTAAGGTCGTGGAAAGGTGCATCATAACCTGTTACTTTGTGATAATTTGACTCCAAAAGTCACAAAGGTTTATATAAACGTGAGTGCACTGAAGGAAGAATTAACGCCTAACCATGTAATAGCATGGGAATTCACTTAGCTGAAATAAAATGTTTTCAGTCAAGTGGGAGATGTAGGAAATTGTGTCTTGCAACATTTTATATATTTACTACATTGTCCGGAATTAAACTTCAGTCTGGAAGCATCACGGAAATAACAGGGAATTAATGATGTGGAATTGTACTTAAGGAAATATACTTAAGGAAGCCGGTACGGCTATACTGGAACACAGTGTATATTAATATGCTGGAATTATACCCGGGAACAGTATAGAGCGGAATGCCAGGTTGTTCATAGGATTGGCTCTATGGATTGTTAAAGCCTGCGAGTTTGATTTTGTATTCGAACTCGGCGCATGACTCACACATGTGTGTTGGGACCTAATTGTTTAACAGTAATAGGCTCGGTTAATGGCTGTTAATGATTGTGGTTGGTTTAACAAGTCACGAGTCCTATCTGGAAACAGATTGAGTTATCTGGAATTTGGAGTCTATATAAAGGTCCCACCCTCTAGCCTCAATATGCATTGTGAGCGGCACCACCGATAAGGCAGAGGAATAGAGGGTAGACCGAATTAGCTCTAACCCTAATTTTTTTACATTCCAGACTCTCTTCTAACTTTGGTTTATGACTAACTCTTGTGTAGTTGAAGGTTTCTTGGAAACTTTATCTTCCTAAAATGTACGATTGTGTGAGACTTTCCTATTTATCAAAATGTTTATCTGTTCTTAATCGTTTACGCTGATATAGTTGAAGATTCCTTGTTTCTGCTTTAAGCGCTTAATAGTCCTTTAATTCTCATAGTCTGCTCTTTAAAGATAGTTTTTTTGGATCAGAAGAAAATTAAAAGTTTGAATGCCGTAAAGTTTTTCTTGTGCCATTTGCAGTATTGGTTGATATTGTGGTTTGCTTGCTTCAGGGATGTGATTGTGGTTTCAAAGTTGGAGCAGAGAGTTGAGAAGTGGTAGCGCATGGCGCAGGTGCCTTCAATTTTGCACTCCCTGGTGATGTTTGACACTGCTGCTCCCTTTTATCAGGTGAACACTGCGTAAACAATAATGAGATGGGTCTTTTATTAGGTGATTTGAGTTGTCTAGGATCTATTTTCTTTCAGCTCTTGGCTGGGCAGAACTACCTGATGCCCAACCAATGATTAATGTTTGCGACCATTCTTGTTTTGTTCCGGGCCTGACTCACTATCTATAGGTAATCTCACAAAAGTTAATGAAGGCTATTTACACAAGTAGGTAATCTTATAACTCAATGTTATTTTAGTATGGTTCTTCTGATATGTTGAGTGTATGAATGGTTTCTATGAATCATTTTTTGTGCCTTCAGTCTTTTCCTTCTTTCCATCTATATATCACAATTTTCTTTTGCTTATGCAGCGAAAAGCATTGATGTTCGTGTTCATTTGCTTATGCGGTGAAAAGCATCACTCTTTGTGCATAGCTGTTCATTGGTACAATGTGGACGGTGAGCAGAGAAATAGGACAACTTTTTGGCCAGCTCCGCCTTGCCCATGCTTCTGAGATGTAATGCTGCCAGCAGTAACACATAATTTCCTGTACTTTGCAACAACAGAAGAAGAACAGGGGAGGAAAGAAGAGCAACTTCAGCACGCGTCCATAATGTCAGGTAATCAAGTGATCACTGGTCAAATTGCTGAAGTCTCCCTTAAGATTGCATTAGTAGGGTTGGATTGGTCAGTTACCTGCATAACTATGCACTTCCACATGTAGCTCACTGTGATTCAGCAAGATAATCCTATAGTGCCACCGAATCCATTGAAGGATACATCAATAAATGAAACGGTGATGCTGAGAGATTATTTTTTTCCAGAAAAGTTGCTGCATGTTAAATACATAACAAGTGCAATTATTTTAGCTTAAACACTTGAGCAGTCATAGGCAGCGAGGCAGGTGTTCCTATTCGTGCTTCGCCTCCATCAGAGCAAAACTATGTCTTCTCCGTTCTTCCTTATGGCTGGCTCACACGAGCTTCTCCATCTGATTCCTCCCTCTCTAACTAAATTTTATTTTGCATCTAGGGTTTTGGTGTTCAGGAGATTCACCGGCAACAACAACGGCCATCATTGGTTTTCGTGGACTCCGTGGCTGTTGTAGGTGTGCTTATCCTACTCACCTCTCTTTCCCTCATTTCCTATTCTGTGTATTCTTTATTTTTCTCACCAGCTTGAAATCTTTGGAAACTGATGCCTCACATAATTCAGTAACAAGTTTTATTGATTTATTTCAGGCTCTGGTTCGCATAATGATCTTGGGGCTGAAATCAGTAACCATCTTTGCACGCGAGGAGGCTCTCAGGCATCAGGATTTGGAAACTGATGGCTCTGGTTCCTGATTTGGAAACTGATGGAATAAACATCTACATGCAGTCACTAGGCGGCCATCGAGACGCGCCGTGCTTCTGGCTACAGCTCCTTGTGTGAGCTCCTCCTTCCTATCCTTTGCCCCTATTTAATTTCTATTCTGCAGCTATGGTTTAGATAGTTGGTACATTCCTAGACTGATTTCATGTTTCTACGTCTGTGCATTTTCCTTCTGTAAATCTTGCTGCACAAGATGTTGTGAAGGATGAATTGAGAATTGATGGCATCATCGGAGCTGAGACCTGGTCATGCAGGTCTGAACCACATTTCCCTGTTAATAGTCTCTACCGCCAATTGATAGATTCATATTTATTGTACCATTCATTTGTTGATTTTGCTACACAGGATATTGCGGGAGATGAGTTGTAACTGACGGAAACGGGGGCATACAGGTTGCATCTGAGCCACATTTCCTTACCATTCAAAATCCATTTCTTTTACTGCATAAGTTTCAGCAATATTGCTTTTATGCGATACTACCATTCACCAAGACTGATTAGCTACTGCTAATATCAGGAGTTTTTTTTGTATGCAGGTGGCTTTATGAGTCAGGAGTTATGCCTTCTCTCACTTATTGATTTATTCTTTGCATTATTGCATATCAATTGTTAGGAATACCGCTCAATTATTCTCACGTAGGAATACCGCTTTCCTCTTTTTCAGGTCGCACGATGTACTGGAGATTAGTGTAAGATGAAAGCGGAAAGGGTAGTATGGTAGTCAAGTTCTTCGTGGAAAGCTTGCCTTGGTTGATCTTGCCGAAAGGTAATAGCTATATTATGTTTGGACTACTGCTTTTTGACCCTGTCAACTAAAATAAGCTATAAAAACTGCATCTCTAAATTGGTCGAAACATAATAACGCACTCCTGTTTTGTCGGTGTTATGTCCAAGAATGTGCTCTTGCATGCATTCTTGAAACATGAATTTTTTTGTTAGTTTTGACAATGAGACCGTGGCTACATTCGAGTTTGGTGAATGGATGAGCGGAGGGGTGTGTAGAGTTCCTGTTACAGATAATGATCCCCGCGGCTGTTTCCCAGTACTGTATTTTTTTGTTTAGAAAACAAAGTATTATATGTTGACTGATTGGTGCCTCTCCTATTTTGTAGGTTTGGTCCTTTCTTCCCTTACTCTTTTCTGGTTATTTTGACTCTTCCACTGAGGTGCTTACCGAGGGGTGATTAGAGTTTCTCTTGCAGAAGAATTAGTCCCTAAACCCATAGAGAATGATTTGATGCTTCGCTTGGATGATCATTTTTCCTTTAGAGGCAGCATGTAATCTGGTGGAAGGATTTATATTTTCTAGCTTGCCATTGTGATTGAATAAGAACATCAGTTTTATTGTGTAGCATGTCATTTGGTAGCTCCCTCGACCTTTGGGGGAGTATAGCTGGAATTCAGCTTGCTTTGGTAGTTCCAGGCTAACTTAATAATTTACAGGAAAACACTTATTTTTCTAGGATCCATTGCCATAACATCTAAATAACTGGATAAGTTAATAGCTAGATGCTGAAAGCCTGAAACAGATCCTAGATTTTGTCAGTGCACAAATTTTCTGTGATGGTTTTATGGATTCTTATTAGATTGATACTTTTTTTATAAACTGGTATGTAGCAGACTGGTTCTATCTAATATTGATGCATTCCGATATACCCAGTAAAGAGTGTGAGCGTGGAGAGGTTTTAATAGTTGCTTCTGTTCTGTTTTACGATCGCCATCTTCTTCTAATTAATTACCTGTATGTTGTTACCTCTGTAGTTTGTTCATTTTTTTGTCACTTCCGCTAATATGATGTGGCATTAGAGGACGATTGATGGATAGTGAGGTTACCTATGTTGTTACCTATGTTGTTACCTATGTTGTTACCTTTGGGTCTCTTTCGTACAAAAGAATTAGGTATGCACATGGTTAAAATAGGGCGTTCTTTTGCTGATTGTTGCCTTCGCAATGTCAGGATTTGGCTAAAACCTATCCTGTACTTATGGTTCTCTATTTTGACCTTCTATGAAAGAAGTCCATACTCTGTAATCAGAGATTAGTTGTAGGAGAGATAAATCTATCCTATGCTTATTAGTGTTGTAGATTATTTCTGTGACCTGGTTTTGGTGTGAGGAATTGGGCAAACTTAATTGGGGGTTGTCAATTTGATTTGATACAAGATTGGAAGCTTGGGTTAATGCTAACATTAGCTATTACAGGTTTGAATCATTCAATGATGATGCACTGCTTTAAATTTTGAAAGTATGGAGAGTGCTCAATTGGTAGCACTAAGCAGCATAGTGGGCAACTGTGGCTATGGCGGCTCGAAGGGAGGCAATGCCTTCTTGATGTCGATGGCTTGACCTGTTTGGCCTCTCTCCCCGGGCCAATGATTTGTCAGCGAGTTTTGTCTTAGCAGCGTGTTACACCCTCCTCTCCCCTCCATTTGGTTTTAGCTTTCCGTCACCGCCGCAACATCGATGGTTCCAAGCCCGAGGTAAAACTACATCTTCTCTTTATTCCTTATTTATGTTTATTATATTGTGCTTAATTCATTTCTGTAAGATTCATGTGGAGCTCGCAGCCTGTACATTAGATACCCTCTCTAATATATTATTTTAAGTTTGAGCTTGCAAATCAGCCTACACTTTGCACAACCATAACACTTAGATATGTGCAGACTATTGGTTACTATTGTGCCTTCTTTGGAACTGGAAGTAATTTGCATCTGTATCTTATAAAACTTATGCCAACCAGCAATTTATTCAGGTAGCACCACCAGAAAACGCCAACAAATAAATCATACTATTTGATACTTATAAGTTGTAGATGTTCTTTTATCTTTCTTTTTTGAACATAATTTTTTTCACTAATCTTGAGAGCGAAATGCTAGGTGAGTTGGCCTGAGCTAGCATCATCATTGCTTTGTAGATTAGATAACATCATCATTTGGGAGTTGTTTTTCATGTGGATATGTGAATTTGCATGATGTTTTTATTATCTCTGTCCAGATCATGTTTTGTGTGATAATGGGATTTAGCATTTTCATGAGTTTTTTTACTATAGGTACATGGATAAACAGAACTTAATCTTTCGATGTGAATGTAATGCATGTTTGTCACTAGCATCTTACTGGCCTTTGATTTTGCTTTGTATTATTAACAGACCGATATTACTTAAGTTTGCTATTAAAACATTTTATTCTGATCAAATGCAACATCCTCACCTTTGGAGAAGCAGACCAGCAGGTAAATATAGAACATCAGTTCTTGTTTTCCCATCTTCAGTACTACTATATAACAGGGAGCGAGCTGTTTTTTCCCTCATATAGTCACATTGATTTTTACAGTATTCGGTTTTGCTTGCAAGAGACTTTCACATGATTATGAGATAGTTATTGTCTCATACCTTTCGTTTAGTGTGGTTCTGATAACAATTGAATTTACCTTTTCTCTACTATGTTGTATTTAAACCAAGTCGAGGTACATTGCATTTTGGGCAATAGTTTAATTACATTATTCATAAGATCATGACCTTGCTTTATGGTTTCTGCTGTATCCAAACTGTTCTCTATCACTGTGCAGTCGGGAGAGAGGGAATTCTTTTCACTGCCCTTGAATCGCTATGTTCTCACCGTAAATCAATCCACACGAATAGTGTGTGCATCATGTCTGACAAGTAGGTCCAGAAAATCAGATACACAAACAATCAACCAGGAAGTGAGGCATGCCAATGGAACAAGCGGTGAAAATAATAGGGCGGGGATAAATCCAACGCGAGGCTCGCTTGTCGCGGTGGCTATGTGTACTGCCCCTAGCTGGAAAACCGTTTTTCTTTTTTGTTTGGTCCTTGTAGTGAACATAAGGTTTCTACTAATAAAAATCAGAGGAAACACCCTGATTTGGTGAGTTTGTTCAGTGGAATTGTGGATAATGCATAAATATCCATCAGATATCGTCGTACATACACATGAATCCTTTTTAACTGCTATAGCATAGGTAGAGCAAGATAGTTGAACAGTAGATTCATTTAGAGACTTCTTACCTTCTGTAGTCCTACCCATGTCGCTGTTTTGTTCTTCTGATTTTAAATACCGAAATCAGTGCCCAGGTTTGGAGTCTTGGAGTGTTTAGAGTGACCCATCTAAATAACCATTATGCTTGTTGTACCTTAAAATATATTAAGTAGCACAACAGCTGTGAACAAAATGATGCCCCTTGTGTATTTAACTGCAGATGTCGCAGGACCCATGTAACCGCAACTATATTAAGTAATGCACATTGGATTCAAAATCCCATTTGCTATGAGCAATTTTCTTTTTTTGCAGCTCTGGTACCTATGGATAGAGTATATGTTCTTCCTTCCTGCTTCTCTTTACCATTTACAATATTTTTGTTCTTACATAGGTTTCTAAATGCGTACAATGGTGATTCTGAAGTTAGCGTCTCCTACTGTGGTATCTGGTACTTCAAGATAATACTTCTTTAGATTGCACAAAATATTTCAAACAAATGTTCACTTTGTAATCTGTATGAATTATAGAAAAAACTTGAAGGCATTTAATTGTCAGTATATATATACTATGAATTAGGGAGTTCATCAAAATATCAGTACACACCAGACAAACAATTTAGTTCTTTTATTATCAAGTAATTTATGTTTGTGTGCATTATTGATGTTTAATACATACAACATCACCATTTTCAGATTACTATCCGTATAACTGAGCTCAGCTAACGTTGACAAGATGATTTTTTTTCACCAATATACCATCTATTTTTCATTACTCATATTTGTTCACAAATTATCGATGGTAGCCGCATGAGGGTCACAAGAATTTCAAACACAAACAACAATGTACACAAAATATATAAAACTTAAGGCGACATTACGGTCCTGCTTTCGGCACCTGCGCCAGTGGCGCAACCGGTCATCTAGTGTCTATAGATGATAGACATTTTTGTGAAGATTTTTTTTGAAACGTTTGTCCAAACTCAAGTTTATTATTCTTGCTAGTAACAAGTACACATAAAAGGAGTCCCCACTAAAGGATTTCGTTTTTTGAGTATTTTTTATTTTCTTTGAAAAAAAATCAAAGATTTCTACATCTTTGCCGAGGGGGGCACTCGGCGAAGATTTCTTCGCCGAGAGGGGCACTCGGCGAAGATCTTTTTCCGTCACGGCGCCGTCGGTCTGGTCGTCAGGTGCCACGTGGCTGTTTTATTCGCCGGGACTTGCGCTTTGCCGAGTGTTTTTTGTGGTCTTTGCCGACAAAAATGGCTTCGCCGAGTGCCGCGTTGCTGCTGTCTCGGCGAAGGCTGTGTTTGCCGAGTGGTTGGCTCTTCGCCGAGCTCTTTCGATGCGGCGTCGGCGTAGGACCTCTTCGCCGAGTGGCCCCGTGTTTTTGCACTCGGCAAAGCCGAGACCACTCGACGGAGACTCATTTTCCCGTAGTGAATGAGATGCGATGTGCTAGATCTATCTAGTGACACCAAAGATTGCCTCGCTAACTCGAGATTATGCATGAGATATACAACATCATGTCAAAGTACCTAAAACAATGTGGTGTGCCACCACGAGAGTGTAGCCACTTAAATTCTAGTATGCAGAATTTTCTATTACTAGAGGAGTATTAGAGAGTTGTTTTTCAACGCGGACGTTTGGCTCCCGAGCACCACTGCACTCGAAATCACGCCCCTTGGTAAGTGCGTCAGGATATGTGTTGAATTACTATTCGTGTGTGGAAAAGGAGGTATTCTACTATATATAAAAGGCCGATAGATTAGCTTCCTATCGTGCTTCCACGTCGCCCGCATTCTCCGCACCATCCGATCGCCCGAATGGACGTCCCAGATAAGCCCACGTCGTCCCAATCGCGCAGTTACTGTTCAGTATGTATTTTCTACCAACAGGACGACGACACGTGGCCCGGTCATCACCCGGTCGCAGCCCGTCCCGCCGGTCACCGTGACTATTTTGCAGAAAAGTGCCCGGAAAAAAGAGCCCGTGCCCCGCAGTCCATGTCCTAGAACTGCGAAGGACCTTTTCGCAACTTTGCGAAACTCCAGATACTTTTTTGTAAAAATGCCATCGCATTCTTACCCCTCCCTTCTTCTTCCGCGAGCGCAGCCGGAATCGCCGCCGTCGCGCAGCTCGGCCGCTACGCGCCTCCCCGCCCCAATCCGAGGTCACAGGGAGCTGCGCCGCCGCGCCCTTCACCTCCTGGCCACCGGAAGCGTCCCGGGACGGCCGGAACAGGTGGGATTCGTCGTCGCCCTTCTCCGAGCGCACCGCCGCGGT
This sequence comes from Poa pratensis, assembly GCA_947311845.1. Lineage (NCBI taxonomy): Eukaryota > Viridiplantae > Streptophyta > Magnoliopsida > Poales > Poaceae > Poa > Poa pratensis. The sequence goes on from CAMZMU010000063.1 coordinate 113,664,767, forward strand.
TTCGGTCGCCGCCGGCGTCTCCGGCGACCAAATGGCGCGCCGCGCCGCCCATCCGCCTCGCCTCCGCGCCCTCTATCAAATCCGCGCGCTGGGGCCTTCGCGCGCGTCCGCCGTCACGCGCCGGTGAGCTCGGCGTCGCCGGCCGTTCGGCCGCCCGCTGACGCCAGGGCTGGCGTCACCCATCACTGGATGACGGGTGGGTCCCCTTTGTCAGCATTTTCGTAATATCAGATATTAAAAAATACAAACAATTCATATCTTTTGATATCCAGGTCAGAAAAATTCAAAAAAAATACCAAAATTTAAAGAAAAAATATTCCTTTTCAGCTAACACATTTACATGCATTTTCACACAACATACAAAATAATCACTTTAAAAATGAAATTCAAAAGAATGGATATCCAGTTCAGAAAAATAAAAAAAAAAACCAAAATTTAAAGAAAAAATATTCCTTTTCACCTAACACATTTACATGTATTTTCACACAACATAAAAATAATCACTTAAAAAAATGAAATTCAAAGGAATGGTATCTTTCGGTGTGCATTTCAAAAGAATACAAAAAAAACAAAAAATTTGAGAAACAACAACTTCTTTACAAATAGCACATTTACATGTAGCTTTACAGAACATAAAAACAATTACACAAAAAACTAAAAATTAGCATGTCAGCCTCCTTTTCCATTTTTTCCCATTAAAAAGAAACAGCAAGTGATTAATTTTGATAATTTAATATCTTCAAATACAAGCATCAAAAAAATATGAAAACAATATCAAAATGAACACAAAAAAAATACTTAATTATTTGTGGCATAACGCAACACATTTGGAAAGTTTCAAATTGGTTTAGATTTAGACGAAAAACAACAAAAAATTAATATTCGAAAATTAATATCTTTAAATATGACCATCAATCGTCAGAAAAATATTAAAATATATCAAAACGGTTACAAGAAAAAATGCTAGCTAACTACGCCATACGATCAAAATTTAAATTTGAATATCTCAAATTTAAAAATTCCCTCCAAATTCGACCATTTTTGCGAGCGCTAGAAGAATTCAAATCCAAATAATTCCACAGATTACGCCATACGATCAAAATTTAAATTCGAATACTACAAATTTCCAAATTCTCTTCGAATTCGCCCATTTTTGCGAGATTTAGCAGAATTCAAAACCGAATAATTTCACCAAATTTCAAATTAAATCCCTCTAAAAAAACTACAATTCGTTCAAGTCCACGAGCGCGGCGAAGTCCGCGCTTATCGCCTAGTACAAGTAATACGGGGCGGGACTGTTTACCAGTACGGGGCAGGTGGTAGGAGCACTTAAGCATTCTGGTTGGCTGGTGTGCCACTACATTCAACGAACGTGTCAGCGTGGACAGTGGTTGCATGCTACATATAAAGTGTTTTTCTTGATCCAGAGGAAATAAACAAAAGTTGTGACGGTAAAAATAAAAGTTACTACAGCCTAGAAAATAATGAGCATCGTGACATGTCTCTGTTATAAGGGTTCTCTACGTGGAATATAATTTTATACTTATTAAGTTATTGTTGTACCTGGGCTTTAATTTCTTAGTTATCTAAAGTGTATTAGTGGAATATAACTTCATAGTGGGATATACATCGGAAATTCACTTTGGCTCTCCAGACTAGATGCTACTATCGTGAAAAAAGACAACTGAAAATATAAAATTCAAAAAAATGTCCGGTGTATATCCAGACATTTTATGTTCGCACACAATTCGCAGAAATGGCATTTTATATAGCTCGTGTAAAGAATATAAAAATTATCTATTGAAAATTCATTTCGGAACACCAAAATTTATCTCTTTTGCAATGACTAACAAAATTCTATTTTTGAAATCTCAAAATTGCAAAAACAAGCCCGCTATATCCAGACATTTTTATGTTCGCACATAATTCACAAAAAAATGTTATTTTTATAGCCCATGTAAAAGGAAAAAATATCTCGTGAAAAGTCATTTCCAAACACTAAAAATTGTGTTTTTTTACGAAAATGAAAAAACTCTATTTTTAAATGTCAAAATTGTGAAAATATGTTCATACACAATTTAAAAGGATTTTTTTGGTTGTGTACAGATACAAAAAATCTAGTGAAAAGTCATTTCGGAACACCGACAATTGTCTTCTATACAAAGACCAAAAAGTTCCATTTTTGAAATGTAAAAATTTCCAAAAACAAAATCCGGTGCTTATCCGGATATTGATGTTCCCACAAATTCGTGAACAAAAGATACTTGTATGGCGCATGCGAAAAAGACAAAGAAATCTCTTGTGAAAAGTCATTTCGAAATACCGATATTGTCTTTTTCACAAAAAAGAGAATATGTCTATTTTTAAATTTCAAATTTCTGAAAATGTGTTCGTGTATATTCGGACGTTTTATGTTCGCACGCAATTAAAAAAGATCATTTTATGTCTAGTGTAAAAATACAAATAAAAATTCTCGTGAAATGTCGTTCGGCCATATGAATTTTTTTCTTCTTTACAAAGACTAAAAAATGTCTATTTTAAAATGTCAAAATTCCGAAAAAATGTCCGGTGTATTTCATTGTTGAGTGATCTCATGTCCTCCTGATGCGGATTGACATGGAGGATGAAATAGAGTTGGCTTCAGTTCGTCTCCAACGGCAACACCTAGCGACCCCACCGCAACTAGCTGAAGCAAGCCTATATGCTCTGGTCGCACTATGTGCTTGGCGTGCTACACAACGAAGCTCTGGCAGACTGGCACAACAATAAATGAAGACCAGAACTTCTATACGGCAACAACTGCACTGTTCAGGTTGCAATACGGCTGACAAAAGAATAAATACACGTACAAGTACGACTGAATGGATGGCCTGATTGACACAACGGATGGACCTGATATCGAGTGCAGTGGCGCTCGAGTGCCAAAGATGATTTTCGGTTGTTTTTGCACTATCTGTGTTGCATTATCTCTATATTAGGAGGTGATGTCCATATAAATGTGAATCAAACATTGCATAGAATTTACATCAATATTATCGTGATTTGAAAATCTATATTCGTGCCATCATATTTATTAGAGAGAGAGTTCAAGTGAAACCATGGATATTGGTCCATTTCTAAGCGTAAGAAACATCTTTTACTTTACTTTACTTTATTTTATATTTTCTGCATTTATAATCGAAAAATCTGATTATTTTTGCTTTGCTTGCATTTATAGTTTGCATATAAAGCCCGCGCGGAAACACTTTTCTGACAGTATTGCATTTATTTACTTAATTTTGTTTTCATCTCATTCTCTATGTTGCTTGACAACCACCACGGTGAAGCTGTGGACAAAAGGTATTCATTTTTATTTTTCTAGGTTGTAAGAAGTGGAAAAGGAGATAGAACTAGCATTGCCCTTAGATTTCGATATTAACCCTGATTCATTCTTGTGGGAAAAGTTACTCTTACTACAACACTACGCGCTTGGAATCCCAGCGAGTTGGTGTACACGTAGTTTGTTGTCATCCCTCCCACATATACGAATCGAAGACCTACTAGGAGATGAACTACCCCTGCACTAGTTCTACCTCGAGTGAAATATAGGTTTTGACTAAGAATGTTGTGGATTCAACTTCTTCGTCTAAAGGATATTTTGTTGGGGTGTGGTATTGGGAGCTATATTTATCAGATATGCAAAGAAAAGGAGTAACTATAACGCCGACAATCGTTGGTGAAGGAGGCGGAGTAGAGGTATATTGGGGTTTCTTTTGAAGCAAAGTGCACTTTATTGATGATTACTAACTAATGGTATAATACGTGGACGAGGAACATCCATGATAAAACATTTGAAAGTTCATCTTCTCTAGTTTCACCTTTTGCATCCTAACATTCCACTATGAATTTGATTTAAAATATCAAAAGATCAAATATGCTAAAGATGTACTAATCTATGAGTTTGAGAAGTCTTACTATTGTTGAAAACACCACTGTCGCTCAGGATATACCCCTTACAACGCAACTTGTCAAATTGCTACTTGTCTACGGTGGAGAGAAGAAAACAACAAATGGAGAAAAACTGATGGTTGACAATTCACACCATCATCGTGCCGCCACCAACAAAACTGATCAAAGTATGAAAGGAAAATATGAAAAGATCAAGGGCGATGAGCCGTTGGACGAAAACAACAAATGGAGAAAAACTGATGGTTGACAATTCACACCATCATCATGCTTCCACCAACAAAATAGATCAAAGCATGAAAGGAAAATATGATAAGATCGAGGGTGGATGAGCCGTTGGACGAAAACACCACTTGCTCTCCCGTGTTAGCCACATCGCCCACACCACTCTGGTTACAAATCTAGGAGACTATGTACTATGTCACGCTTCTTCATCGTCTAGAAAGATCAATGTATATCTATTTTCATCGTTGGTAGTCATGCTCTCTAAACAATTCACCGTGCTCCGTTTCATCGTCGAACTCCTCGTAACCATATCACTCGCCTTAAATGATCATGTTGTGTATGATAACACAAACCTTTATTATGTACCAATGGATATCTACTTTTTGGAATCTAGCATGACCAACCATTGCACACTGAGCTTTTAGAACACCAAATGCCCTCTCAAAATTCATTCTCTCTCCTTGAATTCTTGCAAAATGAACCCACTTTGTTCTCTCATGGACTGGAACTAGCTTTCATAAAAGTACCAACTGCAAGGCAATACCCCATGTTATAACTGTAACCATTCACCTCGAAATCCACTCTCGGAGCTTATCCATGAAGTTTTTTTTTTAGCAAAGCTTATCCATGAAGCTAGAATTTGAAAGAGCGGTGATCTCTAGAAAACTACTGTACTGGCCCGGCCCAGAACAACCGCCTACGTGCTGCGTATAAGAAATATGGGCCTGGTCCAATACAACCTTCGTCTTGCCGTGGCCGTCGCCTCTTCTCTCTCTCCTCCCGCCTGCTGTTTCGAGTTCTCCCCCAACGGCAAGAAACGCAGGTCGTTTCCTCTCACAGAACCCCACGCCTCCACAACCCTAGTGCGGGCGTGGTCCATGGAGACCGCGGCGGCGCCCGTGAGGCTCACGGAGGAGCAGCGCCGCCGCATCGAGGCCAACCGCATCGCCGCCCTTGAGAGACTCAAGCGCTTCTCCGCCGCCGCCGGCGCCACCTCTGACCCCTCCTCGTTCAGGCTCGCCAAATGCCCAAGAACCGCTCCTCCTCTGCCCCCGCGTCCTTGTCCGCCGCCGCTTCCCCCGCCTCCGCCTCCGCCTCCGACGGGGTTCAAGGCGGTGCTGGAGATTTGCAGTCCCGACGAGTTCCAGGTGACAGTGGGCCCAGCGGAGGGCAGGGTTTTACCCGGGGAGGCCGAGTGCCTCCGCGCCATCGAGGCCAACCGCATCGCCGCCCTTGAGAGACTCAAGCGCTCCTCCGCCGCCGCCGGCACCACCTCAGACCCCTCCTCGTTCAGGCTCGCCAAATGCCCAAAAATCGCTCCTCCTCTGCCCCCGCGTCCTTATCCGCCGCCGCTTCCGCCGCCTCCGCCTCCGACGGGGTTCCAGGCGGTGCTGGAGATTTGCAGCCCCGACGAGTTCCAGGTGACGGTGGGCCCAGCGGAGGGCAAGATTTTCCCCGGGGAGGCCGAGTGCCTCCGCGCCATCGAGGGCTGCGTCGCTTCGGTACGATCCCCGCATTCTTGAATTTCTTGTCTAATTTATGAATCTTTTGCCGATTCGGGCTCTGCTTAGGGATTCGGTTCTTTCTTGACGACGCGCAGCTAATTCGGTGCTTTCTTGGATCCCTCTCAGAGTTTCTCACAACATTTTTTTTTGGTATTCTTGGCAAAACGTTGGTATTTGCGAGTGTTTTTTTCAGCAAATTTTGTTCTTCGACATGCCTGAACCGGTCGAAGAATGTGGTGGCTCTTTGTCCATTCCTTGTGCGAAATAAATGGCCGTTCTTTGATTTGTGTTCTTGGTCCGTTACTCGTTCAAGGGCGTTTCCTTCGCTAAATTGAGTTGCATCTTTAATGTCTGCCAGAGCTTCACTGGATTCTTGAAATGGATTTTCTTGTCAGAAGTTTCGGTTTCCGTCTAATTAACCCAATTCCTTGTGCCATCTCCAAATTCAGACTTCACCTTCCTCCAAATTTACTTTGCCCAATGTTCCGTCTGTCTAAGGCAATAGAATGTTAAACACAACATAGGAAGGTCGGTGAAAATTGCTGGTCTAACTGCTGAGCTTTGAAATTTTTGACTGGCCTTCTAAATATCAAATTTATGGACAAATTGCTGGTATCTACGAATGCAGCAACAAAGATTTCAATGTAACCTTTTTTTAATCAATAAATGATGGTGCCACTAATGTCTGTTCACAATATACTCTTCCGGTCCTGTATAAAGCTGTCGTTTTCAACAAGGATAGAGCAACCTATTGAAATTTTGAGTACTTATATCTTTAATAAAAAAGTAAAATTTCAGATTAGATACTTGAATCATTCTTGAACAGTAAATTCAGTCATTCACAAATCACAATATACATTTTTTATAAATTATTGAAGAGAAATTAATGATCAAAGTTGTATTTTGTAGACTGCGCCAATGTCCAAAATAACAGCTTTTGTAGGACAGGGGGCGGGGTAGATGGTGAAGATCTAATTTTTCGGAGAGCTTTGAGACACTTTATGGCTAATCATAAAATGACGAAAAACATTGGTGCTGTGGATTGTATACAATTCTGACTATCCTTTTTAGGGAACGGATAATTTGTGAATATAAAGCATAGAAAAAGTAAACCTCTGCTAATAATTGATTTAATCTGTTCTTAGTCCCTTTTCTGGGTTGATAAGCCTTTTGGTCTTGAATTTAAACTGATCTTCTTCCCTCTTATTGTTTGTAGGCTGTACCATTCTCTACAACCCAAAGTCAAAGCGGTCATGTTTCTTCTGTCTTTAAGCTCATGCACTATGAGCTTGTGTTGCAATGCTTGAAGAAGTTGCCTGGAATTGCTGTGCAAGGAATAGCTTATAAAACAAGACGTACTGTTCAAAATTATGCTATAGAGTGTGCTTCCGATAAAGAAGTGGATGAGCTTCTCACAAAGTTGCCACAACACTTACGAGATGCGCTACTACCCTTTCAACTTGAAGGCGTGAAATTTGGGCTTCGAAGGCGTGGGCGCTGCCTTATTGCAGATGAAATGGGGCTTGGCAAGACTCTCCAGGCGAGCATATCGTGTTTTGTGTATTAACTATCGCGTGGTTAGTTTATATGCAGAAAATTGTTTCATGGTTTTGTTATGAATAGGCAACTTGTATTCCATGGGGTCCAATGGCCACAATATATAGTACATATGACTTGAGAGACAAGAAAGTAAATCTAGTCTAATAAGGACTCCTAGACCAATGCTAATACTCCTTAACACCCCCCCTCAAATGCAAAGCGTATGCAATAGCATTGCATTTGAAGAAGTGTAAAACTAGAAAACAAATGATAATCCAAAATCCGCATCTTGAGAGTGTCGCCATAGCATGAAGAGTCTTCAGTAACCTTTGAGTCAAGCCACAATCGATCGAAGAAGAGACCGACACAGACCGAGAGACGGTCAGAAGAAAAGCATGTCACAAAAGATCATAGCACAATAAGCCCAACGGCACAAGAAGCCCAACGGCAAGGAATGTGGTAGATCAATGACAATGCAACAGATGGCACATCAGAGAAAGACACACACCACATCGAGAGAAAGATGGGTTGTCAAAAGATGGCACATCAAGAGAATCAAGCATTGCGCACAAAATCATAGCCCAAGAAAACCGGCGGCGACACAAGCACGACGGCGAGAAAATGGGCGCAGATCCACAATGCAAAGACAGGCCACGGAAATCCTATAAAACGGACCAGGACCGGAAAAGAAAAGCAGGCTGACAAAACAAAAAAGGTATAGTGGACTCGCATGACAAGAGAAACACGATAGAACAACGGATTTGGTGGACGCAACGGAGAGCAATGGAAAATATAGAATACTAAAAAGCACACACTAGACTAGGTGATAGGGCGGAGAGACCGGCGTCGGTGGCAGCGGAAGAAAGATGAAGCCAGTCAAGCTCCCAAATGGCATGATAATCAAGGCGCCGAAGGCCAGGACCAACCAGAGTTCCCGTGTTGTGCTCCAGACTCAGAGCTAGAAGGGTTAGCAGCAAGACCAACTGAACCTGTCGAGACAGAACCCGAAGAAGCAAGCAAACGTAGAAGCTTTGCAATATCCTGCTCAGTGAGAGAGACAGCTGGCGGTGTCGAAGAAGCACGAGTCCCAGAAGAAGTGTGTTCCATATCACGCTGTTTCCTGAAGCAATCAGACTCGGGGTGACCATCCCTGTTGCAGTAGTTGCAGTGAGTACGAGCACGAGAGCGACCGACACCACTAGGAGGAGTGGGTAGGAGCGGCGGGGCACTGGAGCGAGGAGGCACTGGGGGAGCATACGGCGTAGCAGGAACTCGAGCAGCAAGCACGGAGGGAACCACAAGCATACCAGCACCACGAAGACGGGTCTCCTCAGAACGAAGCTCAGAAAGCACCTCCGAAATAGGAACACGGCCACGCGCAAACAACTGAGCACGTCGGGGCTCAAACTCTGGACGGAGCCTAGACAAGAACTCGTAGACGCGCTGAAACTCCAAGTCCGACCGCACCGTCCGGCAACACGAGCATGTACCACAAACAGCAGTGCGAAGAGAGTCAAGCTGGCGCCAAATAGCAGAACTCTGTGTGTAGAACTCATCAATAGTGGAGTCATCCTGCTGAAGAGCATGCTCCTGACGAACCACACCAGAGGGCTGGTAGCGCTCGCGAAGGTGAGTCCACATCTCGGAGACAGTACTGAGACCCATAAACTCAGAGGCAAACTGAGGTAGAACACTAGAAGTGAGAACAGCTGCAGCACGAGCATCATCATCATACCACTGAGTGTAAGCAGCGAGATCATCATGATAAGTGGAAAGAGAATTCGAGTAGTCTGAGACCTTCTGATCATAAGCAGCAACCGCGACATCATCAGCACTCTTGGCTGCATCCTTATCAGCCTGAGAAGCATCTGCGCCGAGAACTGGTGGCATCGGCGGTGTAGGAGCCACAGGAGGAACCGGGCACAGTGGACATGAGAGCTCGCCGGATAGAACGCCCCAAAGACGAAGACCACGCATGTGAATGCGCATAAAGCCAACAAACTCGGTGTAGTTAGCACCATCAAAAATCACCGGGCAGCGAGGGATGGCAACATAGCTCAACGACGAAGACATTGTACTTTTTTTTTTCTCTCACGAACAAATTTGGGACGGAACGTAACCACGCAGCAGCAGCCGAACAAGACCACGGGCAACAACAGCACGGAGAGATAGAGGAGATCGGTGGCAGTCAACCAACAACAGCAGCAGCAAGCAATGAAGGAGATCGGAATCGGCCGGAAAGCAGCAGCAAGTCAAGATCGGAATCGGCCGGAAAGCAGCAGCAGCAAGTCAAGATCGGAATCGGCCGGAAAGCAGCAGCAGCAAGCGGAGATCGGAATCCCGCAGCGGCGTCCTGTGCGCGAGAGGAGATGTGCGTGTGCACGTCACGCCAGCGTGAGAAGAGAGGAAATCGACGGAACGCTGTAGGAAGCCGAGCAGTAAAGGGAATCGATCGACAACGGATCGGGAGAAGGACGAGTTGCGCGTCCGGAGAAAGACCGGAAAAAAAATACCGTAGCTCATGATACCATGTTATGAATAGGCAACTTGTATTCCATGGGGTCCAATGGCCACAATATATAGTACATATGACTTGAGAGACAAGAAAGTAAATCTAGTCTAATAAGGACTCCTAGACCAATACTAATACTCTTTAACAGGTTTCACAACTTACAAAAATTCTCTACATTGGCACATAAATAAACACTGATATTTTGAGCGTGCATCAATACATTTCGAGCACAACGAATTGGATTTTTTATGAATATTTTACTGAACTATGGTTATTAGTTCCACTATCATGTAAGTGCAGTAACACGCTTTTTTAGATCATTAGATCATATGAATAAATCGTCATATTTTCTTTTGAGCATAATATTTTTCCTCGTCAAAGCAGTATCTATATCTTTTATTAGAAAGGGGACGCAGTGTATTATGTTCTCATTCATTTAAAAATGCAGGCAATTGCAATAGCTTGTTGCTACAAGGATGAGGGCTCTCTATTAATAGTGTGTCCTGCTGTTCTGCGTTATACCTGGGCAGAGGAACTGGAACGCTGGGATCCTTCGTTTCTGCCAAAAGATATTCATCTTGGTACTAATTTAGAGTTTCATTATGCGCGAGTTATTTTTTCCTGATGTCAAACCTGCTATTACAATTATTGCATAGTTCTAGTGTATCTCATTTTGACCATGAATAACCTTGAAGTAATAACAATCGCCATATATGAATTGCATGTTTTGTATTTTATCTATAAAAATTCTGAACACTGAAAACTTTTGGCCTCGATATCAGTCATTTGGTGCATGAGTTCAGAATGAAACATTGCAGTAAAAACAGCTGCCGGACAAAATTGCATGGGCACAAAGTAACATTCTATATGAACAAAAGACCACCTTATAACTAGTTTTAGTTGTTCTTCTCTCCAATATTGTTTTCCATAAGTTGAATTATATTGGGATCTCGCTGAACTTAAAATTCCATAGATTTGCTTGTATCGTGATGATGTTCTAACTAAGGTTCATTTTTTTTCCAATTAAATGTCACACTGAATGCAGAAAATAAATTATGATCCCTGAACCACATTGCCGCACCTAGTTGTGGCGAGGTGTGTTAAGCCACTCCTCTGGGGGCCACACCATAAGCAAGTTTAGTAAAAACATGAGTCTTTGACAGGTCAGTTCATGTCTAAAACATTGTGCCAAAGAACCAAACACCTAAAGTGGAATGTTGAACTTGCCTAAGCAGAACTCCTTCATGCAAAAATCAAATTAGTCCAGACACATTGATACTATATATGATCCTAAGCACAATCACTTAGTACAATGGAAAGTGAAACATATTTATATAGAAGTAGAATTCCGTCATGTCCATCTTCTTCCCGCATCTGCCGGTGCCCCCAACGTCCTGCGCCGCCTTTGCTGAGCAGAACTAGGGTTCATCGTTCTTGGCTGGTACGCCGCCGCTGACCGTCCACAGCCATTGACCTCCTCCGTCTCCCTCCGTTTGCCTTCTGGGCTGCCCGTCCGGCCTGTGTCCGTCCAGTCCAGCCGCTGACGGCGCTGGATCAAGGTCGAGGAGAAGACGAGCGAGCGGTGGAAGCGCTGGCTGCTGGTCGCCTCGTCAAGTCTCCTCCGCACGGCCCAAGCCAGAACTCAACGCAGCCCAGTAATATCCTTTCCTTTTCTTTCTCAAACGAGCAGAAAATACAGAGATGAGAGATGTATATATATAATTTTTTGACCAAAAATCAACCCTACCTTGCCCTACTGGGAGCTCCACCCATGTTGACAGCAACCGGAGTATTTTTGCTTTAATTATTGTGAAATCACTGGAAGTGCATACATTCTACACAACTTGTTTCATTGCAGTAAGAAACGAGTTTTCAGAATGAATGCAATTAGTAAGTTTGACAATGAAGTAAAACAATAAGTTATATGATAATTTGAAGTAGGTCCATCCAGCAATATGCAAGAACTAGGTCCATGCGCCACAGGTAGCAAGTTTCACGATGCACCACAGTTTTCAGAATGAATGCAATTAATAAGCTGCATGGAGTAGCTTGATACATCAACTGGTGAAGCCAAATGTGCCAACACGAGGAGCATAGGCAGGGGGAGGAGACGCTAGAGGGGAGGTGGTGGTATGCTAGGGCATCGGAAGGAGACACGATGAGTGTGCGGACGATGCAGAAGTTTTGGGGGAGTCATGGAGTATGCAGGCTCCACTTGTCAGCATCATTTTTTCTGGGCACTGCTCTAATCCCATCTCTGGAATATAGTAAGACTACCCACAGTGGTAGTATCATGCATTCCATGTATGCAAAAAGCTGACATGTCACTGCAATTAATGATGAGAGAGTGGATAGTGGTATCATAAGTAGATACCGTAACATAATGCATTCCAATACACAATGAATCTATAAACATAATAAATGCAATATTACATGATACTGCGCAGATGTTACTACCCACTATGGAGTTAGTAAAATAGACTAGTATCATGTGCATGATATTAGTGTATGTTACTTCCCACTGTGATGTATGTACACACTAAAACACGTCTAAATACATCCGTATTCAGACAAATCTGAGTCAAGTATTTTGGAACGGAGGGAGTATAATCCTGCTATGGTAGTAAAAACCATCAACCCTAACCCTATTCCTTGTTCCTTGTATAAATAATTCTTCAATTTTGGATACTACCCTATTGCCTTGGCTTTCAGTATTTAATTTTGTATAAATAGCACTAAATTTGACTGTTCCACTTATATCTGTATTTTTCCTTGTTCTGTTTTTCAGTGTTTGGCCGACAAGACAGTCTTGATTATTTAGATGCTTGTCCGAAGGTTGTTATTATTTCATACAAGATGTTAAGCCACCTTCGGAAAAGCATGATTACTAGGAGATGGGCAGTGATGATCATTGATGAATCCCACAACATACGCTGCACAAAGATGAAACAAGAAAATAACCAGGTGATGATACTATCAGGCACAATCAACTGTATCAAATCCCAATCCACGAAGGAGATTTAGTTCTTTGTGTATTTGGCACATCTTATTTTTTTACTCTTGTAATCATAACATTATTTTGTTTGGTTACTCCGTTTGATGAAAAAAGGTGCTTTTCACCTGCTTCTGCTTTCATCGTTTCACTGTGCTTTCTTAGTTAAAATACTGTAAGAATGAAGAACCACTGAAATACTGTGGAACAATCTTATCCTTATTACTTCAGTCTTCAGGCACCTTATTCAATTTAAGTCCTACTAACTAGCCTGATGTATCAACATTCAACTTGCTTCACTAATGATCACTGCTACTCTCTTGTGACAGACAGACGCTATACTGGAACTAGCTCACAGTATCAACCACATCGTGTTGCTTTCTGGGACGCCCTCTTTGTCAAGGTTGTAACTTCTAAATGTACCCATTGAATTTCTCTCGGGGATCCTTGTGCTGTTGTGCTATTTCACTCATGGATATATAAAACTTTGAACATGCAAATAGATTTATAGTTATATTATTTTCCTGAAGATGTAGTTCATAGTTCTGTTTTCTGGTTACCAGTTGTTACATGTGACATTTCTCTATTCTGTGTGTAAGCTCAGTATCTGTATTGTGACGTTAAAATTGCCCATGTGTGTCTTCCAGTCTTATATATTATTTTCCTGAAGATGTAGTTCATAGTTGTTCTGTTTTCTGGTTACCAGTTGTTACATGTGACATTTCTCTATTCTGTGTGTAAGCTCAGTATCTGTATTGTGACGTTAAAATTGCCCATATGTGTCTTCCAGTCTTATATACATTTTACCCTGCGCATAACATATCTGACTGCTAGTCTGATGTTGACTTCCATATTTGTTTCCATAACAGACCTTTCGACATCTATCACCAGATAAATATGTTACGGTAAGGAAAGCAGAATGACATCTTATGTGTTGGTCATATTGATCTTTTGTGATCACACTCTCCCTTGTTTTTCAGTCCCAATTTGCTTGGACTTGATAAATATGAGTTTGCAAAGACATATTGTTCACTGCATGTTGCTCAAAGATCTCAGGGTAAAACCTACCAGGTATTTATATCTTGTGATTGTCCTTATTGTCAAGGAGATTGTTAGGTTGCTATTACTAACTCTATTAGATTATCATTTGTTATGTTAGGTACCAACTGTGTTGCAGCCTTGCAAGCAGAAATAAGTTTCAGTAAACATGAATTAATGCTTCAAAACCTTGCAGACTTGCACTTGCAATTAATTTCAGCAAGTAGTATCTGACTATCTGTATATAAATGTTTTGATATTTTTTACACGTTGTGTCATGTCCAGGACTTTTCAAAGGGTGCTCGGTTGACAGAGTTAAATGTTTTGCTCAGTCAGACTCTCATGGTCGGCTCTTTCTCTCTTTCAGCTATTGAAGCCTCTTTGTATACCTTTTTCTGATTATTGTTTTCATGATATTGTATCTTGTTCCTGATATCCAAACTATTCATGGTCACTGCATATTTGGCTTAAGTTCTTGATGATATTTGTTAATGGATTTTGATCTACTTGGCGGCATACAATTTTCACGTGTATAGTTTGTTCACCCGATTACATATACAGTCTGCATGGTAGTATGTTATGGAATGCCGTAGTCTATGCATGATGAAATTATTTATGTTGTACGATGGGAGTACATAAAAGTTAAACTATCCTTTACTTGGTCGGTAATGTTTATACCAATGAAGATATGTTTTATTGCAGAAGCATGTTTAAGAATAACTGAATGAGACTAGCTTCAGTTTCTAATACTCCATACATCCGCTTATAGTTATTATTATTATTTAGAATGCGTGCAATTGAACTTCTACAAGTTTGACCACAAATACACGTAAAAGTATTTTGATTTGTCACATGAAATCAATATGACTAGATTTATCAATGGAAGGGCTTCTGTATGATCCAATATTCTTAAGTATAACATTAGTACGATTTAAATGGATAAATTAATGGTAAAATGTCTGTATTGGAGGTAGTGTCGATGTCTGAAATGATAAGCGAAGGAGAATGAAAGTAGTAAGTTGCTTGCTATTTGCTTATACTTAAGCCTGTTACATAGTTTTGCTTCCTGTCACAAGCCATGAAACTGCAATGATGCTCTAGTCTTATACTTAATGGTTTATCAGTTTCAGATCTAACGACTGGAGTTTGCTTCTGTGCTGCAGATCAGGCGCTTGAAGGAGCATTTGTTGAGTGAACTGCCCCCCAAGCGCCGACAAATTATTAGGTTGAAGTTGAAGGCATTGGATACCAGGACAGCTAAGTCTTCTTGTATCCAAGGGGTGGACAATAGTATATATAGTAGTTCTGATACTTTTACAGTTGCCACGCCTGAGAAAGGCAATGACTATGAAGAAGCGAAAGTGGGAAAAGGTAACATTTGTGCTGCTAATAGCAGATATCAGTTAAATATGTCAATCTTACTAACGCAATCATCTTTTATCAATTTGCAATGGACTGATGTGATGTCGAGTAGAAAGTTGATGGCATTACAACTGTCTGTTTTAATATCAATCACTTCCCAGTTGAAGATTTTCAACTATACTTGTTCTAATCTATTGAACATGAATTGTCATTATCATAATTCGAAAAATCATGCTTTATATACCATAACTTAGTCTTTTTTATTCTTATCTAGCCTGTTCCTCAACTTATAAATAATTCTTACTATGAGACGTCAAATGTCTCAAAACTGGTAGTGAGAGATCAATCAAATGTTTTCCGTCATTTTACCATTCAAGATGATGATTGTAGATTGTGTGTCCCTTTCCTTTGATTTTTTTTTTCATTTCTTCAGATGATAGTTGCAAGAAATCTCCAAGGCATTTCTCCTCCCAGGAAATTGGCATTGCAAAAATACCTGGGTTTAGTAATTGGTTCTCAAATCATTTGATACATGATAATCTGGACTCCGAGTCAAGTTGCCAGAAAACGATAATTTTCGCCCACCACTTGAAGGTTCTAGATGGAGTGCAGGTAATATCTACAATAATAACTATGATGGTTTTTTATGTAAGTTGAATACAGAAGTGGTGCTTCAACCAACTATTGTTCAGTATGTTTCAAAAAAGAATAAGAATCTCAGTTAGACCTAATGAAATAGGATTGTGCCCAAGTGCGACACGTGCAATGCAGACAAAAATACATAATCACAAAGGCAATTTGCAGTGGGAATTATTGTTTATTTTCAAAAGTGGTCAAACATATCCGTATTTCTAGAATGCATGTCCATATCCATCCGATACTGATACACCATACACATATATGTATCTGTGCCCATACCATAAGCCCCTAACATACTTACTGGTATCTAGCATACTTGCTGTAATAGGATTGATGTTCCCATCATCCCATGGTTGCTGGTAACAGTGATATACCTGTATGGAGGTAATGATCGACCACTACCTCCAAGATAATTCAGTTCAGTTGTATACTTGGACAAGGGTCATGATTACATCCTTCTGTACCGAATTGGCTGCGTGCTTTAACTTGATGTGTTAGTTAGATGCCATAAATCATGCTAAACTATACTCTCTAATTATATGATTTCTAGAAAAGATATTCATACATTTGACTCAAATGCTTTCCATGTAGGTTTTTCTCTCTGAAAAGGGGATCAAGTTTGTTCGCATTGATGGCAGCACACAATCTAGAGAAAGGAAAGAAGCTGTTGATTCTTTCCGTTTAGACCCCGAGGTTCTCATTCCCCTCATTTTGATTCATAACTTGCCTAGTGATATATCAGAATACGAGTAGTTTCCTGAAAATGGTGCAATTTCCATAAAATTGTTTGAAGAACCTTTTAAGTTTCAGCTATAGGTTTCTATCCATGAAAATGCAAAATTTCAGTAACAAACTGAATCCTGTTTGTAGATATCAAATTTTTTTTTACGTGCAACTGTGTGAATTGAACAGCGGATCTGCCATTTTTGTATCTTGCAAACAGGATTGTGTCTATTCTTGAAATTGTGCATTGATATAGAGCATGCCGGTCATACCTACACCTGAGAAGTTCTAAAAACTTCTATGTGTGTTAAATGTGGAATTTGAAAAACATTCACAAAGGATAAACCCCTGCTACCTAGACTATATGATGTTTAGTTTGTTAACTAGCAAACTGCTTATCCATCATTGAGTTATTTTACTCTCTGCTAAATAGGTGAAGGTTGCAATAATAGGAATTACTGCTGGTGGTGTTGGTTTAGACTTCTCATCTGCTCAGAATGTTGTTTTCGTGGAGCTCCCAAGATCATCTTCAGACTTACTTCAGGTACTTGTTTTTTGAACCTTGCTTATATATTTTCTTTTCAACCCAAAATTTAACCAGGAGGAATTTTCTTGATATCTTGGTAGTTTTGGTTGAAAAAGAAGTATAAAATTAACCAATCCAGCTGGTGATGTGAACCTACCTGTGTAATGAAGTGTCACTGCAAGTCTTTGAATTTTTACCCTTGTATGACCACTTCACACTTTGACACGCTGTATTTTATGTGCAATCTTGAACCTATGTACGGCTCACCCTTCTTTTACTGTTGCCCCAAATATGGTCATGAGTGCTCATTTAATTTTTGATAATGTCTTAATAGGCTGAGGATAGAGCTCATAGGCGTGGTCAAACAAATGCTGTCAATATATATATATTCTGTGCAAAGGTTAGTTCCTTTTCTCTTTTCCCCGTAGTGTATTTTATAAATTTAGTAATTAGAGCATTAAATTACTTTGTTCTTGCAGAACACATCAGATGAGTCACATTGGCTTAGCTTGAACCAGAGCCTGTTCCGTGTCTCATCTGTGGTGAATGGGAAGAAAGATGCTATAAGAGAAATTGAGGTAGGTAAAGGTGAAGCATACGTGCATTTGCCACTTCTCGCCATCAGTTCGGACTTTTGGTTCTATTATTTGGTGCATGAAACTTAATATGGTAGAGGCCTTGGGTTCAAGCCTTGGATTGCTCTCTTTCTATCACGTGTAGGCCTTATTGAGTCAAACGGGAGTGGGGCGTTAAAGTATATGTGGACTGCCCACCTTCTCTACATCAGTTCGGATTTTTGTTTCTACTGGTTTGCGCATGAAACTTAATACTCCCTCCGTTCCGAAATATAAGTCGTTAGAGAAAGTTCCGACAAACCCAAAAAAAAACGGCCAAATGACCTGTTTGCCCCCACATCACCGCTCAAATTACAGGTAATGCCATCCCGCAGTACCTCCGCCCAGCGAAACAGAAACAGATCGCGTCGTCTTCCTCCCTGCCCCGCCCCAGGTCACAGATCCTCTCCCGGGCCCAGATCTCTTCAACACCAGGTCTCCTCGCCCAGATCTCCTTGCCCCAGGTCTTGGTGCTGGTGCTCACCTCGCTGGCTCCTCGTCGCTGGCTTCTCCTCGTCCAGGTCCTCCGCCAGGTCCACTTCGGTGGCGCAGCTCCTCC
This sequence comes from Poa pratensis, assembly GCA_947311845.1. Classification (NCBI taxonomy): domain Eukaryota; kingdom Viridiplantae; phylum Streptophyta; class Magnoliopsida; order Poales; family Poaceae; genus Poa; species Poa pratensis. The sequence goes on from CAMZMU010000063.1 coordinate 113,682,946, forward strand.
ACCTGGTCCACTTCGCTTGTGCTCACCTCGTCGCCCTGCTTATCCTCCCAAAGCCACTTCTCTCAGATCTGCTCCTATGAACACTTGTAAAATTAACTTCACATTTGTCAAATTCAGTTAACATGTTACTCCAGTAATTTCAGTTAACACGTTAAGTGCAATACTACTACAGATACAGGCAATACTCCAATACTGCTACAGATACTACTCCAATACAATACTGCTAGAAATACTTGCTGCTGGATCAAGTTGCTACTGCAAGCACAGAAACAAACAAGCAAAGAATAATCAAGTTGCTACTGCTACACTAATATTGTTTCATCAATAATCACAAACGTGAATAGGCTACATTAATCTTGCACAAGCAAGAGAAGAGAAGCAGGGAGTACTTGCAACAATACAAGCACAAGCACTTGCTCTTGCTTGCTACTGCTAGCACGGCACAGCACGGCAGCTTATTACTGAAGATTAACTAACAAGAGCACTTAATTTAATTGAAAAAACAAGGAGTATTTGCTTAACTGAAAAAGCAAGGAGTACTTGCTTCCATTTACTCAAGCAAGTACTGAAGCGTGCACAAATATTGCTACTGTAGCATTTACTGAGGCTTGTACAGGTACTGCACTACTGCTGCATTGCTGTAAGCAGAAACAATACTAGTACTCCAGTCTCCAGGAGTAAATTCTTACACAAACAATTTTGCATTTTACTCAAACAATAAATTTGCAATGCTCACTTGGAGGAGTACTTGCAGGATCAATAGATATTTGCAAGCACGAAGATGCTACTCGTGTACAGAAATTAACAAGCATGAAATTTATTCATGTACAGAAATTTACTCAAGCACAGACTACAAGCAATCGCTAGCATTGGGAGTAAAAGACGAGAGAGGAGAACTGGAGAAGTACCAGGCGCACGGAGCCGTGGCGCGGCGAGGCAGCCAGCGCTACCAAGCTGGGGGCACCGTGAGGACGACGACGCCTTCCTTCACACTTCTCTGGGGCTCCGCTGCTCCTCGGCCGCTCCACATCAACATCTCCGCTGCTTAGCAGCTACAGATCCACAGCTCGTCGTCGGCGCTGCTCCAGAGATCAGATCAAGCGCTGGTACACGCAGATACCACGCCAGAGAACGCAGATCAAGAGCCTCCTCGCCCAGCAGCATCGTCGCCGGCGGATAAAAAATTGACCTTTGACCTACGGGGTTTGAGAGAACTACGGTTGCGGGGTAGGCACAGTTGGTGGGGAGCAAGGCGGACACGGAGAAGAAGAGGGCTCCGACGACGGGGATTCAAAGCGACACGCCGGCGACGGGAAGGGAGAGGGCGGTGACGGGCACCATGTCTGCGCGAGAGCGAGGTGGGTAGTGGGGAACGAGAGGGGAGAGAGAGGTCTACGCGACGCGAAGCAACTGGTCCGCACGAGCGAGGGCAATTTCGTAAAGTTGAAAAAACGCGTAACGTGACGGAAATTGTACTGTGAATGCTTAAACGACTTATAAATCGGAACGGAGGGAGTAGTAATTAGTTACCTCAAATTTTTGAAATTTCACCATTCATTTATGGTCTATCATATGTTATACTATTTCTTTGAGAGGTTTGGACTTTGGAGGGGCTGTGCTAAGTGCATAGTTTTAGATTGAAGTGATTTAGGGGTTTGCAACTGGCTACGTCCTATGCACTGACAAATTCCACAAAGGCGATCTGAACTGCTGATCTTTAAAAACTGCATGAAGCACACTTGTGGAACATTTGCAGCCGCCCCTGATTATTTGAGAGTTAACTTTGAAGAATAATTTACTAACTGAGAAAATATTTTACACGTATGGAGAAGTCTGGATGGCATTGCACTTCTCGGTAGAACTCAGACGAGATATGGTTGATTGTATCGCTGCTGGATCAGTTGTTTTTCTAGGATCTTGAACAAGATTCTAGGACTAATGTACGCAACTCTGTTATTCTATTTAGCATTTCATTCATCTGACCTTCATTCTTTGTAAGGTTGATCAAGTTTACAACTTTGGGGAAATCAGCAACACTAAGGAGAGACCACGGCATGAGTTTCTTCCTTTGGAGAATCATGATGCAGGTAAAACATTGGGAAAATCAATATCAAATGATTAATGTACGATATCAATAATTAGTACTAGCTGAGTATTGTAAAGAAAGACACAGTTTTGTTTTTTGAGAAAAGAAAGAAACAGTTATGTGAGCCTTAAACATGCTCTGCTGGTGAATGAATAGGTCGTCTGGAAAGTGGCACTATGTCCTTCGACTGTCTTCCAAGCATCAGCGATATGGAATTTGAGTCAGATTTCACTATTAGGACTATTCCTCTACAATTTGAGGTTCAAACAAGATGCTCCTTTTATTTTTTCACCATTATTCACTGCAATCTTTCATCATTCAGCATTCCTATGATTGAGTTCAAGCTGATTCTGCTCGTGCACCTTACCCTCTTAGGATGAAGTCCTTCATTCAGGCATGCAATATAGTCCAGCTCCAGCAGCACGTGCTGATACAGCTTGCAATAATTCTGTTTCACCAGCTTCCTTTGGCTCTTCAATTACAAGTAAATCCAGAAAGATAATTCAAAAGTCCTTGCTTTTATTCGATTGTATTTTGTACAATGTATCATTTTTAAAGGGTCATACACTGTATAACAGGTTCGCAGGCGCTTTTCCATAAATTCTGAGAGTTTAGGTCTTCCAGGAACTGCTTCAGATGGCCATATTCAAGTGGAGTATATGCGTTTTGAGGTTAAAAACTCTTCCACCTACTGGCTCATACTATCATTTTCTGCCTTCGTGTTTACATGTTGTATTACTGCTTGTCCCAACTTCTTAAGCTATTTTTGTATCAGTTTGCTGCTTATTTTTGCCATCTTGTTTATACTATCTTTTTTGAGAAAAGGAAAAAAAGATTTTTGTCTGGATGCATTGATAAAAAATATATATATATACAGGCCCACGACCGGGCCGACGCCCTATCATACAACGCTTCCCGCTTAAGCTGAATGCTTGCAGGAAGCACCGAGTGGAGACACGCTGCCCCTGATTTTGCCCACGACTGAGCCTCGAACTGAATCGTGTCATGCTAGCTGGCTATGCTAGGCTGTGTGTTGTCGAAGGCAACTGTGTTGCAATGCTCCTAGATCCACTATGCCATGAGCATGATCACCGAAGAGGTGCCCTTGCGCAAAGTGCGCGGGGAGGGATTGAAGGGCCTGCAACCACCACTCGGCGAAGTTATTTCCAACAATGGGCAACATAACGTGGTCGGACCCGTGAGAAGCACATCTTGCCAGAGAGTCCATGAGAATGAGCACCTAGTGAGGAGATGAAACATGGTTTTCTCAGACCGCTCACACATTAGACACCTCGATAAGCAAGGGGCAAGGCGGATAAATAACTTGACCCGAGGAGGATCCCATCCCATGAGCATCGGTTGAGCTTCCAAGACCTTGGCATGGTAGCCACATGGAAGAGGGTATTGTAGCAGCACTTAAGCAACTATTGTGCGTCTAGTGTTAGACCAGCATGTCCGGGCAGCCATGAGCTCCATAGCTCGAACCCTCGCCTAGAGCTGAACGTACTGCAAAAGAGCCACTGGGCTATGTGCATCTCTCATGCCAATAATCCAAAGACCCCGGGCTCTCGCACGGTACTATGCTTCCTAAAGCAGATGGCCTTCCCGTCTAGCAGTGGTCTTCCCGGAGAAGAGCAGATGTTCGGTTACCAAGCACCATTTCGGTGTATGCATCAAACACATCTTGCTCATCTGGCGGGAACTGCGCATATCACTGCATATTGAGCCCGCCTCAGGGTCACAAGGATAGTTAAGCATCCTCCACGGCTGGTGGCTGTTCGAGCAAGGTCAGAGATCCCCAAGCCACCATACCGAAATGGTGGCAAACCCTGAACCAGTTGACATGACAGTGGCCGCCCTACCCATATAAAGGAATTGCCGAAGGATCTTCTCCGCTTCATTAAGAACCTTCATCTTAAAGGCCCAAGGTCATCAGACGATGAAGTGAGAAATTGTTAGCACCGACTTGACTGAGGGTGAGATGGCCACCCTTCGCCATCATGGATGCCTTCCAGGTGGGCACTCGGTCGGCGATATAGTCCACGATGGACCTGACAAGCATGGATTGGCAACCAACATGTAGCTAGTGGGATCATGAGGTATTTGATGGGGAATGGTGCCAAATATACCAATTGGCACTCCATAACCGTCGCCACTTTAAGGGCCACCTCCTCAGAGCAGCCGATAGGAGGATACCGAGCACTTTGCAAAGTTGGTGATGTGCATTTGGCTTATGGGGCGATAGTGAAAGGACAAGGATGTCGCCTAGGGGGGGGGGGGGGGGGGGTGAATAGGCGTTTAAAACTTTTCCGGTTTAGGCTTGATAAATGCGGAATAAAACTAGGTGTTTAAATTATCAAGCACACAACCTAAATAAACTAGGTTCACCTATGTGCACCAACAACTTATGCTAAGCAAGACAAGTAACAAGGTGATAGCAAGATATAATACTTCAAGCTCGAAGGCTATCACAATGTAAAGTGCATAAGTAAAGAGCTCGGGTATAGAAATAACCGAGGCATGCGGAGACGACGATGTATTCCCGAGTTCCTCCTTTTTAGGGGAGTACGTCTCGTTGGAGGGGTGTGAGTTTCAAACTCAAGATGCCACGAAATGTCTCACCCTATTCTCCGATGAACCTCGCACAAAACCTCGGTTCACCTTCCACTATTGATTTCCTTTTGGGCGGAAATCGAGTCCCTTACAACAATCTTGAGGCACAACCCACAAAAGGATTGGGAGCTCCCAAGTGGACCACAAAAGGTCCCAACTAGCCACAAAAGGCCTTGACCACAAAAGGTCACAAGAACACCGTCTAGGGTCCAACGACCCAAGAGTAACAAGCTCACAAACTTCACTTCCACGAATCCTCGTGGAGAGAGCAAACCGATGCACAAAAGCGAAGGCAAGAACACAAGAAGTGCTCAAGTCCTTCACTTCCAAATCCCACCAAAAGCAACAAATGCTTGTGGGGGGAGAAGAGAGGAAGAACAAAGAAGAACACAACAAATGGAACTCCAAGATCTAGATCGAAAGGGTTCCCCTCACTTAGAGGAGAGATGGATTGGTGGAAATGTAGATCTAGATCTCCTCTCTTTTCCCTCAAAGATATGCAAGAATCATGGGAGGAATTGAGAGAGAGGCAAACTTTCCAAGGTCAACAATGGTGGGGGAGAGAGAGAAAAACGTGCTGCTGAAAACTTAGTCTCTTTGGGGAAGAAGGGGTCTTTTATAGGTCCCCCCAAAAATAGAGCCGTTGCAGGAAACTGGGGCCGGAATATCCGGCCTGGAAACGAAAGGTCCGGCCCAAAGGTCCGGTTTTTCCAGAGGCTCGCACTCGGGGCTCGAAAAGAGCTAAAACCACTTTTTAGGGCCGGAATATCCGCCCCCCGGAATATCCGGCCCAACAAGACCCGGATAATCCGGTTTTGACAGAAACAACAAAACTAAAACGGCAAGAACTTTTTCATCCGAACTCCGATTTCGATGATCTTGGGCTCGTTGGAATCACAACGAAGAGCTCTTTAAGATCATGTAGAGAAACATCATAGTTCAACAAGGGAGGGTAAAACCAAAAGTAGAAAGGTAAAACCTCTCTAAAAGGGAATAACCGGTAAAACCTCCAAAACCGAAAACGCAACAAGTTTTCCATACGAAATCCGTTTTCGGTGAACTTGGGCTTGTCATGAAGATCACAACAAACACCAAAACCCAACAAGGAGAAAAACCAAGTAAGAACCAAGAAACATGATATGCCAAGTATGTAAAGGTTTGAGCTCTCCACAAAGATGCGATCAAGTTACTCACTTGAGAGCCCCTCTTGATAGTACGACATCTATCCTATAACCCGGTCTCCCACACGATGAGACCGGCAAAATAGAAACCCTATCAAGATCATACCTTTGCCTTGCGCATTCCACTTGAGCTCGATGATGACGATCTTGATCTCTTCAAGTGGACAGCCTTTCTTGATTGCGCTTTGCTTGGTGAAGACTCACCATACACCAAGATGGGAGTGCCTCTCTTAAGAACATCTTCACTTGACCATTATCTCCAAATGGGTTGCAAGCTTCAAGCATATGATATCTTCTAGATGCCCATCTTGAACTTGCACATCTCAACCTTGATGACGATCACCACTTGACGTCATCCTCCATGAGCTATAAGGAAACTTCCTTTTGATGCAAGCCCATGGAGAGATACCTAACCCCATCAGAGGAATGCCACACACACATAATGGGTTAGTTCACAAAGCTATATGGACAATTTCTTACCATACCATTGGATCACATGATCCCACATGGTATATCATTTAGCTTTGTGTGTTGATCAACTTGAATCTACTCTTTGCACTTAGTCTTGATCAACCTTGTATCTTTTTATCTTCTTGATCATATCAAATATGTCCATTATAATCAATGATCTTGATGGCATACAACCTTGAATCCAACACATGGAGTTCAAGTGATGCCAATGGACAAACCTACAAGAATACCTCAACACAAACATTAGTCCATAAGGATTGTCATTAATTACCAAAACCATACATGGGGACACCATGCACTTTCAGATAGTCCCCTAGCAGAGGCGACGCTTTGCTTCAGCAGTAGGATCAACAACCTTGATGCCAACCTTGAGGACTGAGAGCCTTACCATGAGCATGTGCCTCACCACCTCCTAAGAGCATCTCTAGCAGAGCCCTTATATTGTGAACCTATAAAACGCTTTTACAGTTTGGTTTTTTCCGCTAAAAGGGCTGAAAACAGCTCGGGCAGAACAGAGCCCGTAAAAGTTGACTGCAAAATCGAATATTCTCTATACTCTTCTTCTTCCTCCCAACACCACGGTACATTCCCCAATCCCCTCCAGCAAATTAGACATCTTTGTGACCGAATCCATCACATCTCTTTGTTCTTAAGAAAATTGAGCTAGCTAGCTAGCTAGCTAGCACGATACGCTAGAGCTAGTACGAGCGGATCAATGGTGAGCTAGATAGCTACGGTACCCGCACCGATCGATCGTGAGCTAGCTAGGTACGCTAGAGCGGATAGTCGTGAGCTAGCTAGCTACGCTAGAGTGGATCAATCTTGAGCTAGCTAGCTCTGACGCCGCGGGACGAAGCATGGTCGCCGGTCAGAGGAGCCAGGCACCGCCGCCGTTCGGGAGGAAGCCCCCCGGTGCGAAGCACTCGGCCGCCCGGAGCCGGGCGCGGCCAGCTCCGCCACTGGCGCACAGAGCCTCCCGGGCCCGGCTCGTTCCGGCAGCAACGAAAACGGCTCCGAGGAGTGCGCCCTCGTTCACACCAGCGAGCGTTGTGTCCGTGAGGAGGAAGAAGCCATGGCAATTCCCATCCAGCAAGCGTTGACCGGTTTAAAGGGCACTGTGAATTTTGCCTCCGAATCTGAAAATACAAGGGTCGATGGTGTGGATGTTCAGGGCCCTGTAAAAAGTTTACGGGTTTGACCACTTTTACGGACGTTTTTTTGCAACCAAAACTGTAAACGTCGGATTTTTATAGGTTTGACCACTTATACGAGCTCTGCTAGAGATGCTCTCAGAGAAGAGGGTATCTAGGCTCGACAAATGCTTGACGCGAGGGCCTAGGAAGTCCAGGTCAAGCGAGAATTAGCGTTCCTCAGCCATGCCCATTCCCTAGAGCGTATTGAAGTGACCGAAAGATGCCTTGGCCATGGTCGCATGGTCTGAAACCACTGCACCATCGACCACAAGGCTATGTATCACATTCTTTAGCTTGCGATAGGAGGCATGCTGGTGGAAGAACACTTTGGTGGCACCCCTTTGGCTTGGCCAGGCAACCTTGGCCCGTTAACGTGCCATGATGTGCTCCTACGAGGCCAGCCTTAGGTAAGCATGGCACTCTGCCGCCGAGAGCTGTCTCGACTCCATCGCAGCGACGGAAAATGGCCTCAAATACTATCATGCGTTGTAGTTTGACACTACCCACTTGTCACTCCAGCTCATTAGCTGAGCGCAGTGTGCTTCAGCTTGAAGAACAAGCACTGGAAAGGGTCAGGGTTACCATCAACCACCAGGTGGACTTGTCAGCCACATTCCCGAAGCCATCAAAGCCCATGCAGAACAACCTATCGAGCTTGAGCTTTCTGAGCATCCCCCCTCCCCCTCCCCAGATATTCAAATTGCGAACGAATCTCTTGAACCTACCCACCATGCGATGAGGAATGCTATCATTACTCTTGTCTTCTTCCTGATAGATCATGTTAAAGTCCTTGCAAGGATACAAGTCCAGCACCTCGCTCAGCGGCGAGAAGGGCAATCTTACCGACATCCTCTTTTCGGTTCGTGACGCAAGTCAACCACCAGCGACCCTACGCCGGTGGTGTCACCTGAGCCGTCACACTATTGACATCGCCGTGCATCGATGCTATCAAGCTGCACAACGCAGCTAATCCACGCAACGATGCTACCTCTAGTATCACTAGTTGACAAGCAGAAATAATCATCAAAAATCTTGTCTAGAGCTTCCATTACCACAATGTGTGATACAAGCGAAAACTCAATCTCCCAGATACATACGATGGACATGGACCGTCCCGTTGTAGAGACAAGGCTCTGAACACCCGCACAACATGATCTTTTTTATGGTTATGCCGACGATGATAGGTGGATATGGTAATTGGTTTGTTTCGATTCTGCTCTACCCTATCACTTTTTTTTTGGGGAAACGCAAAAAAATTGCGTTTCATTGCATTGATAGAAAGAGCTGAATACAAGCCTAGAAAGGCCACACCCCAGTACAACCAACCCAACACTCTACAGCTGAGGCGGAGGGAGGATCATTGCAAGACCCGTTGCTCGACCCACGATCTTGCTTCCGCCTTGATCGTGTCGACCAAGCCACCAAGATCAAGTCACGTGCCGTCGAAGATGACGACGTTGCACTTCTTCCACAATCACCAGGCCATGAGCATAACCAACGAGGAGGTGCCCTTCCGTGCGGGGTCGCCAGGACTGTCCGTTGCCACCAGTCCGCGAATCTTTCCCCGTCAGCAGGAATGCTAGCGGTGGAGTAAATCCCGGAGAGGACCTCGTGCCACGTGATCCGTGAATAGGGGCAGCCGAGGAAGATGTGATCCATTATCTCCATGGTCTGATCGCAGAGGACGCAGCTCGGCTGGTGCTGCAGTCCTCTCCGAGCCAGTCCATCCGATGTCCAACAGCGGTTTTGGCGAACTAACCAGATGAAGAACTTGATCCTGGGGGGGGGGGGGGGGGGGGGCAGGACTTCCGGTTCAGCTTCCAAGACGCGGATGCTACCGACCCCTGGAATATAACCCTAGCCTATCACGTCAACCCCACTGGCCTCCTATGCATTCCCATTTGCTCGTGCATTGTTTTTAAGGCCGCAGACGTTACACAACAACATCCTATGTTCCTAAGACATGACAATGTCTAGAGACCTTGGAAAGGACGATCATACCTCAGCGAGGTGACCACCCGATGGACCCCATAGAGTGCATAGCAACCTCGGGTTGTCTAAAGAGACCACCCATAGAGGTCTCCAATCGCCTCCGTCATGTCATTCCTCAACGGTTTCGAGAACAACTTGTGATAAGCTTCCATGGCCTCCTCTATGGCTCTTCGCCCCTACCCTCGATCAACCCAACTTGCACATGAGGTTGCATTGTGCTCGCTGCCCGCTGTTGAGACCACCCGGTTAACCTGCAACCTGAGAACTGTGACGCGGTAGGAAGTATGGCCCACATATGGCATTGGGCCGACACGGCGAGGAAGTTCCCGAGGGTTTGCAGCCTCCCAACATTGGAATTCTTGAGACCGGTGAACCTGACGCTGCGGCACACAGGCACATGACCTGCACTGCAGGGGTGGCGAACTGTGGCGACTTGAGAGCAAGCTGTTTCGAAGAAGGCTGGGTCTCGCAGAAGAGCAGCGGTCACGGTCTTTTGGAGCGTGGCCATGTGCCGGTCGTGGCTCACGAACAAGCACGAGCGAGCCGAGCTATTCGTGGAGCGCTTCTGCGCTGGCGGTGCTCATCGCCGGAGTCGGGGATGGTGGGCGGTCGGGGACAATCACGCACTCGTGATTCGACTCCAAGAACAGAAGACTCGACCGCCTGGCTTGGGTCATCGACGAGGTTGTTCGAGTTGTCCAACGCGTCAAAGGCGACATGGATTCGTGGCAGAAGCAGGCCATGCCACACGCACAAGGACTCCGGCTTGTCCTGCACCACTGTTGCCTGCTTCCTTTTCGAGTGTGATGACCCCTTGGAGTGCTTGTTGTCGCCTGGTCGCCGGGTGAGCGGGTGGGTGAGAGGGAGGAGACCTTGAAGGCGGGGGAGGAGGGGCAATGTTCGATTTGTGGCGGCAGCGAGATTATTTCTTTGGAAGGAAGAGCAAGGTGGCAGTGTGCCTTGCCGACTTGCCGTGGAATCTCTCGTCTTTACTACTTTTGTATACAATGCCACTATCTTTATTTGGAAAAAGTCTTGGTTTCAGGCTAATTAGGTGCTTCTCTATGGCTGCATGCAATGTTCACATAATAATCACCACGTCCGAGGTAGAAATCTAATCAAATTTTCTTGGGAAGAGATAGTGGCCTTGTATAGGTAGAATACATATTTTCGGTAGTGGCCTTGATTAAAAAACGAAGGGAGTATTATATTTCGCCTTCTGTGTTTACATGTTGTATTACTGCTTGCCCCGACTTCTTAAGTTATTTTCGTATCAGTTTGCTTACGTTTGCCATCTCATTCTTCATCCGCTGATTTATCATCATCTTTCACAGGTTAGCCAGCATACAGGTCGAATCCATCTGTACATTTGTGTTCCAGGACATGATTCAAGACCCAGACCACTTTTTGAGAATTTTCTGCCTGAAGAAGTAGAATCACCTTTATGCTCTAGTAATGGCAAGAAAGCAAGTGGGCAGCTCTTGAAGAGTAATCCAGCATTTTGCAGTATGTTCAAGGCATTCGTAAAAGAATGGTTAGCACTAAGACCAATTGATCGGAGGAAACTGCTGGGAAAGCCGTTACAGCTTCCATTGAGCCTTGAGCTGTGCTATCTGAAAAATAGCATCGACCACAATACACAAGTATGCACATCTTGACCTCTTCTCGGTGCAAATTCAACTATTTTTTAGTTATGCAGATAGCGAAACAATGCCTGGTGTCCATCAGGTTACGTCTATATATCTAAATCATGCAAACTTATGTCCTAGAAGTTGTTGATGGTAAAGAAATGGTCTAGTTCTATCACAATTTAATAGGAATGTTGCAGCATTCTCATTCCTACCATTGGAGGCCTTATCATGTCACTTCATTCAATACAAGGGTCAAACGAAATAACTTCTATACTCAATAGTATTTCGTATAAAGCAAAGTTGTTAGAAGTGGCATTGTTGTCATAACATTTCATGTATCCAAATATCTGCTAAAGTTTATATGATTATAAGTCTGAATTTTGCATTCCCAATCCAGTCTTACCTTAGTTAATTTACGCTACATACACTCAAACATGATCTTGTGCCAAACTAAGAACATATGGCATGAATCACAGAATAGGTACTTGGCTTGTTCCTTGGTTTTATGGTGTTTCATTTTGTGTCTGTTGTGATTGACTTTCTTAGGGGTTGATTAAAGGGGGGAGTAAGAGGCGTATAACTCCATTGAGTGTTATTAGTGATCCTTTGCCCGAAAATGCTGAATGGAGAAAAGTGGTTCTGCATAATGGCACAACTAAAGAGAGAGAGTACACTCAAGGCTGGACTACTGATGATGATCCTCTCTGCAAATTATGTCAAAAACCTTGCAAGTAATACGACTCACTGACGTACTTGCTCTAGGAATCTTTTTCTGTCATAACAATTCTGTTTCTTGTGTTCAGTGGGAATCTTGCAAAATCACCTGAGTATTTTGAAGATCTATTCTGTGGTCTTGCTTGCTTCCGGTTATACAGATCTAGAACTAACAGCGGTTACCTGCGGCAGGTATGACTTCTTTATCTTCTGTATTAACATATCTAAAAAAAATTAATGTTTCCTTGATGCCTTCTTTATCTTCTGCTATTAACATATCTAAACAAAAATTAATGTTGCCTTGATGCACAAATAAAGCTAATTTACCATTTTGTCATGCATAAATTGTGAACTATATGAAATGAAGCTTCTGCTTGTTAAATACTTCTACTTTGCAGGCACTGTTTCAAATAGAACATGGCATATGTTCCCAGTGCAAGCTTGACTGTTGCAAACTTGTCAAATATATTAAACCCTTGTGCAAGCGAAAGAGAGAAGCACATATCAGGAATGTTGCTCCAAATATTGCAAGTAGAAGGAAACTGTAAGTGCTGCACTCTGGTACCATGTTTTTCCAATCTTTGTAGCTTTTTCTGGCTTCTCTTTCGCATATCTAGCGGTCAGCAGGGTACTCTGGTTTGAACAGCTATAATACATATATAACAAAACTCGCCAAATATTAATGAAAATGTGAATGGTGTCATTATTAATATTTCGGTTTCATGTGGATTGTCTTCTTTAATACTGTACTGAACCACAGGCTAGAAAAGCTTGTCCAAGAGCCAAAAATGGGAAATGCTTGGCATGCAGACCATATAATACCTGTATATAAAGGAGGAGGTACAGTAAATGCACATTTTCTACGTTTTCTTGGCTCATATCTGCATGTCCTAATCCATCTGGTTTCTGGCAGGAGAATGTACGCTTGAGAATGTGAGGACGCTTTGTGTGGCTTGTCATGCTGAGGTCACCAAAGCTCAGCAAAAGGAGATAAAAGAACTAAGAAAGAAGGCGAAAGAGCTTCTGAGGAATGCCATTAATCAGCAGAAGGATGATGTTAGTAGTTCTTCTGGATTTCAAGTTATCTTTCAACCTGTTTTTTTAATAACAAGTATCTTTCGAGCTTTTTTTTGGGCAAGATTTAAGCTCTCTGGAATAGCATCTGTCTATTCTTTATTGCAATATCGTTGTCAGGGACTCTAAAATATAGTGATTTTCTCCTATGTTTATTTCTGCGATCTCCAACAATCCATATCTTAGAACATGACACCGAGTGATTTTTCTGCAGATAACACTTTTAGAAGTAATTTCATTGTGTGGTAAATATACAGTTCTTTATATTCTTGTAACATGCATAGTTATATTTCACCGCTATTCTCGATGTTGACAGATTTTTGACTGTTGTTTCCATTTTTTCTTTCTTTTCAATCTAGGCAAGTGAAGTGACAGAATACGACGATGAATCTCTGCTGGTTGTTGTCCCTGGCAGTGCCTACTCGTTAGTTCCCCAAGCTCCTTCGCCAGCAAATAGGTTGTTATGCCAATAGATTATGTATACGACTCTTGGAACCTGGTCCAGATTTAACTTCACAAAATGACAGCCAATTATTTTGTGGTCTCACTGGACAGATTTTTGTGCATATATGTTGAATGCGATACTTCTGTATGTATTTTCTTTTAGTTGCAATCTGATAACCATCTTCAGTCAACCTTTTGTTGTCAACTGAAGAAGGTTGGCAGAATTATGTGAAAGACTCAGAAAAAGGAACTTCCTTTGCCCAAACGCAATCAACCTGTTGCTTTTTAGTGACTTGGGGGGCAATCCTGTTATATGCTTCTGTAAGATTTGTTATTCATTAAGAAAATCTGGATGCAGTTTGCTATTTCAGCTCTGTTTTCATGTGCCTGACTATTTCTGCTTATGTGTTAGCTCCATTACAAAAGAAAACGCCCGCTTCTTCAAGCACAGCTCCTGTAGCATCTGACCCCACCTCTGAGAGGGAAATCGTGAAGAAAGACTCGCGATTTGCCTGCGCACAGCGAGCACGAAGGTGTGCACAGCGAGCACGAAGGTGGTGGTGAATGGTGTGCCTGGCAGAAGCATTGTTCATGCTAGGGGCCTGCGCCAGGGGGATCCTTTGTCTCCACAGCTTTTTGTGCTGGCGATGGAGGTGGTGACGCTGTTGATCAGGAGAGCTATGCAACGAGTCTCGATTTATGCTGACGACGTGGTTATGTTCGTCAAGCCGACGGTGCAAGACCTAGTCACGGTCCGGGAGATCCTAGCGGTGTTTGGGGACGCATCGGGGCTACAGGTTAACTTTCGGAAAACCTCGGCGACGCTGATCAGGGCCGGGGAAGCGGAGAAGGAGATAGTTGAAAGGATACTGCATTGCCCAATCACGGAGTTCCCAATCCGATATCTAGGGCTGCAGCTTGCGCTAAAACCTCTTACCAGGAATCAGTGGCAGCCGATGCTTGACGCTGCAACAAAAATTGTCCCACTTTGGCAGCGTGGCATGATCGCTTGGCTAGGTCGGCTTACGCTGGTAAAGTCAGTCATGACGGCGAGGCCGGTTCATCATCTCATGGTTGCGGAGGCGCCTGTTTGGTTGCTTGAGGAGTTTGAAAAGAGCTGTCGGGGTTTTTTCTGGGCAGCAAAGGAAAGAGCACACGGTGGTCAATGTTTGGTGGCGTGGGAACGCCTCTGCCTGCCGCTGGAGTACGGAGGCCTTGGCATTAAGAACCTACGGATGCAAGGACTTGCCTTGAGGGTGCGGTGGCAATGGTTGCAGCGCACGGATGACGCTCGGCCATGGCAGGGGTTGGGTTTGCTGAAGGATACCGAGGCCAAAGCAGTGTTCGATGCCTTGGTTAGAATTAAGGTGGGAGACGGGCGTAAAACCCTTTTTTAAGGTGGATTAACGGCAAAACAGCTAAGGAAGTGGCGCCTGGGATTTACAGAACAGTCTGCACAAGACACAAGAACTCAAGAACGGTAGCTCAGGGGATGTTGGACAACGCTTGGATCGCGGACATACAGGAAACCCTAGCGTATCGGGGTGCGAGGGAGTGTCTGCAGCTGTGGCTTGCAGTTTCAGCAGTAGAAAGAGATCAGACAGAACCGGATGTCTTCAGCTGGCCTTGGTCGGAGGGGGAGTCTATACGGCGCGATCTACTTATAACATGCTCATGGAGGGGCATGCGAGATCGGAGTGGGCGATGCCCATTTGGAAGAGCTTGGCTACTCCAAAGAGCAAACTGTTCAGTTGGCTTGCGGTGCAGCACCGGATTTGGACCTCGGACAGACGAGTGCGCCACGGCTTGCAGGAGACGGTTTCGCATTGCTATGTCTGTCTCCAAGAGGAAGACACGGCGGAGCACTTGCTGGTGCAGTGCGTGTTTGCGCGCGAGGTGTGGCATCTGTGTAAGCAGTGGCTGGGTGCGCGGTTCCAGGCACCAACACAGGTCTGTATCCTCCAAGGCTGGTGGATGTCGGAACGACAGAAGTTCAGGGATAAGGAGTGGAAGTTGTTTGATACACTCGTTTGCATAGGCTGCCATGAACTTTGGAAGAACAGAAACGCGTGGTGTTTCAATAACCCACGCAAACAACACAGCTCGGAGCAGTTGGCCACGCTGATCCTTGAGGAGTTTGCTGCGGTCTTGGCGGCAAGGAGAGCTGGCCATGGAGTTCTAGCCATGCCGCGAGAGTAGGAGTTTAGTGGTGGGTGTGGAGTTCCTGGCCCCGACGTCCGTGTCTGGGTGCCTGTTCTTGTAATTATGTTTCTAAATCTTCTATAAAATTACGGTACGCATTCGCGTACTCTCTAAAAAAAAGGCCACCTGTGACTGTGTTAAAGATCCAATTCGTATCGGTTTTTTGGGTGCTTGTCTCTACCAATGTCCCTTAGCTATTTAAGCTCTATGCTTGGATATCGGGTACTTGTCCCGAAAGTACTTGAGAAGGTAAAATAGGGATGTGTAAATGGGATAAATGGGACACTCATCCTTGAGGTAAAAGCATTGTTTCTTCTACATCCTCTATCCCATATTATAAGATGTTATTTCAACAAATATAGGTGGAGATAGCATATAGTACTATGATGTAATCTTTGGGTATATCCATTCAGATTGGAATCCTGAATATAGCGAAGATTGCTGTAACAGAGTTATGTGCATCAAGCTCGGCGAAGTACAAATGGACCAACAACAATTTATTTCTCAAAATTAAGTTCTGAAAATAGTGGCTGGTATATCCGTACGGATACTCGACTAACTCACTACTCTTGAGTGACATGTCACGTGTGCTACCTCTAAGTGCAGTGCTAACTACTGTAGTACAAATGGCTGCAACTTCGGTTCACATGCATTACGCGCAAGCGGGAGCCTTGAAGCCGGTGAACCTGACGAAGGCGATGGAGTGGGGCTGGACGCGCAGCGGAGTCGCGCACCCGTCGGCGACGACGGCTGGCCGCAGCTCGGGGATCTGGCCGCACGGGCCGAGCGCGAGCGGCTCCCCGTTGAGCAGCACCACCTGGCTCTGGATGTCGCCGCCCTCGGGGCTGAGGTGGTACTCCTCCCTCGGCCCGCCGCACACAGCCGCAGGAGCGTCCACCTCCAGCAGCTTGCGCGGCGGTGGGTGCAGGTCCATGTCGCTGGCCACCGTGACGTTGAACGCCGTGGAATTGGAGAGGTTGATGAGGAGCACCGTGACGCCGGGCTTCTTCTTGGAGCAGTGCGCGTAGGAGCGGAGGTAGGGCGAGGAGGTGGTGGCGGCGGTGGTCAGGAGGACCCCCGGGCCCATGAGCCGGTGCCAGAGCAGCGCGCCGTAGTAGTCCGGGTTGGGGGCGAGGGTGGTGGTGTTGAGGAGGCAGTAGTTGCCGCCGACGAGGGCCTGCCGGCAGTACACCTTGGTGCCGAACACGGACGACATGCCGAGCTGGTCCAGGTACCAGAAGCTGTCGGCGAACCGGTCCGACACGTCCTTGCCGCCGCTGTTGTAGGCGCCGCCGGACTCGCCCACCCACGGCGAGCTCCACGGCCCGGACTGCCGCACCGTGGCCTCCATGTCGCTGAACGTCTGCGCCACCTTGTCCAGGTAGTACGGGTCCTGCATCTTGTAGATCAGGTCCTTGTCCTTCCCTGCATGCACGCAACTACACGTCACCAAACGCGCGCTACGGAAGTTAACTTGACGGCCCGGACCGCCCGGCGATGACTAGGTAAGTACCGGAGCCGAGGTTGTAGATGTGGTGCGTGACGGCGTCGACGACGCCGGGGCCGGAGACGCGGAGCATCTCGGAGAACCAGGGCCCGTCATAGAAGCCCCCAGGCGCGAGGACCTTGGGGAGGCGGCCGGCGGTGCCGTTGTACACCCTCTGGACCATCCTCTTGAGACGGAGCATGTCCTTGCCGTACTGCGCCGCCTTCACCTTGGCCTCGACGCCGCCGGCGCACAGCTCGTTGCCCAGCTCCCACGACTCCACGCGGTAGCCCTTGCGGACGGTGTACCGCATCAGGTCGCGCGCGTTGCGGCCGTCCCAGCCGCCGACGTGGAGGGTGCTGACGTTGCCGGCGACTTTGCGCCGGCCCCTCAGCGCGTTCAGCCCGAACGTGAGCGTCGTGCTGAGATGCATGCGATGTGACTTCGATCAGTTCTTACAGATAGGAATGTCACCATGCATGAATGATTGCTTAATTACTTGGTTCGGCGGAAGAAGATGTTGAGCTCGTCCCAGCGGTTCATAGGGAGGCAGCCGTGGGTGAAGCCGAAGAGGCGGCCGTCGGCTCGCCGGAAGCTGGAGCAATCGTCGTAGTACTTCCCCACCTTTACGTCACCTGGTCCTGCAGCGATCCTCCAAGCCGGATCCGCAACGAGTTGAAGGCTGTCATGCAGTACGGAGTTTCATCATTTAACATGTGCATGCATGGACCGATGGATCAATGAAATTAGTAATTCCATCTCAAAATGATTTATATATCTTACTACATCACCTTTGACTGCATTGTACAGAATAGGGTTGTACAGATCCTGCATGTAATTGCGATGCAAAATCAGTAGGATAAAACGTGCATGCACATATATGAACATGTTCAGCTGGCCTAATCAAGTTTTGCATGCGTACCAGGTTGAGGATGGAGGAGTCATGCCAGGGGCACATGCCATAGTTGCACTTGTCCCTGGGCCACCAGTCGAGCGTAGCGCAGATGAAGTTGTCGTCGGTGTGCGAGATGGCCGTCACCGCCCTCACCGAAACGGTCGCCTTCTCGCCGGAGGCGGCGGCAGCGGCTGCGCTCAGGCCGGAAAAGAGGAGGAGGGTGAGGAGGCCACACACGAAAAGGGCCCCAGCCGGAGCGGCCATTAGCAGAGAAGGGACTTAAGTCGAGCTCGGGAGTGATCCGGACGGTGCCTTCGATGGATCTGCATGGAGCTATATACGAGAATTTGAAGCTAAGTCAACTGAGGACACAAAAAAGATAGGGATGTGCGTTGCGAAAGGGTGAGATGGATAGGATAAGTGTCAAGTAGCACACGACCAGGAGGGTTAGTTTCAGGACAGAGTCTCGGGCGAGCTCTTGAACGGTAAGAACAAGTCTTGTCGACAAAACGTTTGCAAGCACATTTTTTATTGACGAACTAGTGAGACCGAATAAACTGCAACGAACACAACAAACAAACACTCATAGAAACTAAAGTTTCTTCAGCACCTTTCTTTTAGAAAGGTCTCACTAGCGGATTCGGGTTCTTGGCCGAGTGCCACAGGAGCTCGGCAAACGACCAAAAACACTGGCAGTCGACATTTAGCATTCGGCACAAAATTGGTCGGCATCAACCTATTTACCGAGTGTCTGACATGTGGCACTCGGTAAACAACAATTTTTGTGAAACTCGTCAAACGACACACATGCAAAAAAAATGCGACGAAGACGGCAGTTTGATGGCTCTAACGGGTTTGCAAAGTGCCGGATGCACTTGGCAAACTGTTCCTCAGCCTTTGACGAGCAATGGACGGGCGTGGCCCCCCGTAGACAGCCACATTGCAGAGCGAGTGTTGCACTCGGTCTAGGTCCGGGATATATGTTGAGTGCAACACTCGGCATATCTCTGCCACGTGGCGCAATCTGTAGCACCCGGGTATCAATATGCCGTGTTCTTCCAGCAAATGTGGTTTTCGGTTGTTGCTCTAGGCCAAGCTCTGCCAAAGTATCTTTTTTCCTTTTTCCATAATTTTTCCAATTATTCCCACAATTAAAACAAATTCATAGATTTTACAACACATATATCACAGCAGATTATCCAAAGTTTTAAATAACCTAGCGACTCGGGTAGAAGCTAGAAAAGCTATAGCGAAGCTAAACCCATTTAGTTTTTTTCGTAAGTCATGAAAGTTTGGAAAAAAATAGTATACACAGTCAGGCATCATATATTATATATCACATATACTTGACATACACAAGGTTAGACAATAAAAAAAATCAATAATGCATCCTAATTCAATAACTAAACTTTGCATCAATGCCTCATATATACATAAAAATGAGAAGGAATAATAAGCAAAAACAAGAAGGGATAACAAGGTAGATGAATGGCTTTATGCAACTCATTTGCGTCCCTCCCCTGGCTGTAGTGGCTTAGCGAGCTAAATGATTCCAAATTTAGCACTACAACGGGATTTAGCGAGCTATTAGCTTCATTTTCAGTGTAGCGTTAAAAGTGCATAACTTCATCGGGAGGGCTCCCCAAAATCTATAGCGATCACAGCAAATATATTGACAGAGGATAAGTCACTTGCTGCAATTCAAACCAATCGCAGATTTCACATGACATATATATATATACACTAGTACAGAACGACACATCGGAAACGGGCCAAAACCCTTATCGGAAACGGAGAAGTGGTCCGTGTCCCCGTCCCCGTGGCTGATGTGAAGACCCTTATCGGTAACGGAGCCCAAAAACCGTATCCAATGTGGCCAAGTTTTGGCAACGGTTCTGCGCGTACCTCCGTATCCTCACAGTCGAGCTCATCAGAAACGGAGTTTGTAAATTACATCGTTTGCATTGGGTTTCTTCATAAGCATATAGCAGGAATACATATGCCACTGAGCATTTAAAATCTCACAGCACAAGCACAAGAATGACATATCAGATTCATAAGAAAGTAGCTCAGATTCATAAGGTAGCTCTACATTATAGTGATACATCTCTACATTACAGTGATACATCTCTATAACCTGCTAGCTATTGACAAATTTTTTTGTTAGCAGTGACAACATGCTTTATAACCTCCTGCCACTCTTCTTCCTGCCAGAGTTTCCAAAGCTGGATAATCGTTGGTACTCCACAGAAGAGCATCAGCCTTGGCAAGCACATCTTTAGTAAGGACAGATGTAGCAAACTGTGATACATCTTCTTCCTGATTTTGGTAGCACTGACAGCATGCTTTATAACCTCTTGTAACTCTTTTTCCTGCCATAGTGGCCAAAGCTGGATAATCATTAATACTCCACAGAAGAGCATCAGCCTTGGCAAGCACATCTTTAGTAAGGACACATCTTCTATGCATCTGATGAGGATATAGATGCATGGTCAGTATAGATCTACATATTGGAGACATGTAGGTGTATAATATTGAGTGCAAACCAATGAATGGTTACATATTTGAGAGAACAGATCGATCTACTTACAGTGCCCAATTAGAACAAACAGATCGAGCGCATGCATAATTATCTATGGCTAGGCATTCGAGCAACAAACTGTGGCAACTTCACATAGCGTTATCCGACTTGTCCAGTGCATGGATGAGCTTACCGGCGGTGCGATCGCCGCTCGGGGAAGATCCGACGCGCTGCTCGGGGAAGATGCGCGGCGGCTGCTCGGGGAAGATTCGACGCGCGGTGGCATCGCCGCTCGGGGAAGATCCGGCCGCGCCGCTCAGATCTGCGAGATAAGGGTTAGATCTGGTGCTGCTTCGAGCCGCCACCACACTGTGAGAGTGAGAGTGAGGGTGAGAGCGAGAGAGTTAGGGTTGTCGGAATGGCGTATTTATAGCACAAGTACAATATCGGAAACGGAGGCGATAAACAACCGTATCCTTTTATTTGCTCACTGACACACTAGGCCTACTTAACAGTACAATTGAACTAACAATCTACTCTACTTGTTCTTCTTCCGCCCTGCCTCCGCGCCATTGTCGTCCACGGTGCGGCGTCGCTTCTTGCCGGTTGCCTTCTCCTCCGGCTCGTGCTCCTTCTCCTCCTTCTCTGGCCGCGCGTCCTTCTCCGACGAATCCTTCTCTCGCGCTTCCTTCGCTCGCGCTTCCTTCTCCGGAGCATGCTCCTCCTTCTCCGGCGCGTCCTTCTCTAGCGCGTGCTCCTCCTCCTCCGGTGCCTCCTCCGTCGCCTCCTCCGATGCCTCCTCCTCCACCTCATCGGAGTCGTATTTTTCCTGGCTAGAATACGGCTCCGGCGGGTCCTCCGAGTCCTCTTCCTCCGGCGACTCCTCCTCGTCGGAGTCGTCTTCTCCTTCGCGTGAAGATGGTGGGTCCGAGTCATCGGAGTCGTCTTCTACAGAGCTTGAAGACGGCGGGTCCGAGTCGTCGGGGTCCGAGTCCGGCGGCCCGTCTTGATCCCACCATGGGACTTCACCGTGGTCTTCAGCGCTCAAGTCGTCGCTCAGGACTTCCTCGTTCTGCCACCAGGGTTCCTTCATGGCGGTTGTGCTAGTGTGGTAGAGAATGTGGGAGAGAACGAAGGGGAGAATGCGAGAACTGCCTGGGTTCGCGTGGTTCCAGTCACATTTTATTAGCGCCGAGCAGGCGGTTCCAATCCCTCGTGAATTAAGCCGCATTGAACATGCGCGCTCCCAGATTGCAACTGCAATTTCCCAAGCACATCGCAAACGAATATCATAAACAACCGTTGCCATAGAGATACATATTGGAAACGGAGGTTAATTTATGACCGTTGCCAATACTATTGGTAACGGAGATCTAAAAGTCTCTGTAACCAATGTTGACGGACCTGCCGTGGCCCAGTTCTGCCAGGCCTCCTCCGCAACGCTAAAATCGCGATTTTCCGTCGCCTATCTCCTTCTGTTACCATAGAGGGGTATCGGATATGTCGTTCTGTACTAGTGATAGCACCAGATCATAAAAAATTTGCAAGCTATATCACCCATGATAGCACCAAGTTAACAAGTGTACATGATAACACATCTAAACAAAACTCCACAAAGTTATCAAGTGTCACAATCTCGATGTTCATTGGATCTAGAGGTGAAGAAGTCGGGTTTTTGGAGGGAGGGGTTGGCTTAGTTTCACCGACGCTAGAAAACAACATCCGTAGATTATTTTTGTTTACATTGTTACATATTCTAGCAAAGAAGTTTGCTATCTTTATATTTATATTCTTGACTAATACGAGAATGAAGTAACCCATATATGCTCCTATAGAGCTTGATTCTATGTTGCGTGTCTTCTCTTGGCTTTTTTGCCTTAGCCTCCTTCCCTCCCCCCCCCCCCCCCCAACTCTGATGCATGTACCCTTTTTTTCTTCCTCTAACTTGGCTACAATATTTCATCGCACTCTCGAAAAACATTTACAATGCAAGAATGTAAAGACAAGAGAGGATAAATGAAAAATACTAAACCTCAAGTTGGACAATCATATACCGAGTAGGTGACGGGCGACCGAGTACTGAAGAACTTGAACTCGTGTTGTGCATCCAGATCATAGACAGAGACCATGGAATACATGGACATGGCACGATTGGCAATATTGAACCATTTTCCCAACAAAATACGACTGATGGGCCTCCTGCGCCAAATCTCTCTCAGCCGTTAGATCAAACCATACCGGTCATATTTCAAGACCAGTAAAAGGTACTGTAAAAGTTGCCTTCTTCAATGGCCATGTAATTAAGCCTCAAAGTTGGTGATCTGCCAACGATCCACTTGAGTATGTGACCCTGTAGGTTTATAACCACTCGGACACGAGTAGTTACTCCTCTGAGTTCCCGCCATGGTTTTGAGTCACTACTCGCCTCCATGAACACCCAGCTCTAGTTGATAATGGTTCATAGCAGAACATGCCAAATCCCGAGTGATGTGAAGTCAACTCGATGAATCTTCACAATATGTCATAGAGCGTATTACCTTTGCCTCATGATATACCTGGTCAAGATCGACAAGAGTGCTTGTCATCCCTTTGCTAGCTCGACCTCTTTTCTCGATCTCGTGATATAGATTCACTAGACTAACTCATGCATAGTCCGAGTTCTTGGTTTACTCGCTTTCTTGAATCAGATCACTTGAGAGGTTCTAGGGAATATCTCTCCGAGTGAAGGGACAAATTTCGTCTTGGTTAACCACGTCACACATCTTGTTCCGTAAAATACCCGAAATCTACCTTTGCAACTAGCCATTTTCATATTAGAGTTCAATAACCCTAAATATGTAGATTCACAACTCAGATCATGTAAGGACCTTAGGTCTAAGGATATGTCATATATAATGTTTGAGACTATTAAATGAGAATAGCTTGTTGCCTCTTAAAGTGGGCCAGTCCGACTCGACACTCTCTATTACCAAGGTCACTATTGTTTATAGATGCCTCAAACAATATATATGCCAGTAAGGTTTGTTGTTTATATATGCTACTCTCGACTGTTGTTGCACTGGATCTATTGCTGCTGGACTGGTATTTGCTAAGCATGCAACTCCCTTAGATGATTATTAGATGCTAAGCTATGCAATTTGTAGATGACTTGTAGATTATTCAACACAGCTTGATAATTTATACATGCTAAGGAATACAATTTGTACATGACATTGACAAAAATATTACTAACAGTCCAGAGTGGCTCATTTTCTATAATTACACTTTCATACATAAAGATATTGTCGGTTATCCAAGTCACTTACCAAATCGAGAGACATTACATATTTTTCACACAGTAAATAAACCCAAATTCCAAAGTAAAAAGGAATAGGAAGAACCTTTTGTTGGAGCTTCCCCCTCAGAAGTTTCTACCTACCAGAGTCCACAAGACGGCTTCTCCATAATTAAGCTTAAACTAAAAACTAAAGGCCAACATGTTCCAAGTGGGCAAGGCTGGCTAGTATGAAACTTGCTATTTTCCGTGTGTTACTACTTACTAGCTACTAGTGTATATGATAATCGTCTAGTAAAGATAATGCAGTTGAAGCATTCTACACATATGAACAAGTTCTCTCTTGAACGAACATGACCCGCACCTTCGTGGAATTCCACGTTGTTTCTGCTGGTATAAAACTAGCCCTTCTTGCTTGAAAAGATATGTGCATGTTTAGCTTGGCTTGACTATACAGAGGGTATGAAACCGTGAAAGTCTTGAGCTATGTGCTTAGTACTACGTACAATAGGATATTCTAGAATGAAACGTTCTCAACTTGCTGCATTAGCTATCTATAACCCAACAATTTGATTGTGTTGGTATTACTGGTCTAGCTGTCTATAACCCAACAAATCATTAGTAATCCACTAACCATGATCTAAGTAGTTTGCCTGGTAGCCTGGCTCTTTAAGTCTCAAACTTCCACACCTTTTATATTGTCATTCGCCATATTCTTTATCATCTCATCGTCCACCCTTTGTCAAAAAAATTGTATTAAGAACGATCTAAGGATGGCTCTTTTTTTTAGACTTGTGCACCTCAACTACTACCACGCTTGATCGGTGGCACATCGTGTCTCTGTTGTTACTCTCGTGGGAGAAGAGTGACATGTAGAAATTATGCTAAGAGATTCTTCTTCAGCTACACATCTCCTCACTATTCCATCCTTGCAATGTTTGTATAAGTAAGGCTCATCCCAATAATACTCCTTCACATCATGGAGAAACTTTTTCTTCTTTTGATACCCCAACTCACTTGGTACTATATTGCACACCAAGTAATTAAAAATATCAGCATACCAAGGTGAGCTGTCCTGCACCTGATATGCTTGCATAACTCTTTCACCAGGTAATTCTTCCTCTATTGGAATTGCTTCTACTGGCTCATCAGCAATTCTAGATAAGTGATCAGCAACAACATTTTCTGGCCCCTTTTTATCCTTGATTTCAATGTTGAATTCTTGTAAGAGAAGAATCCACCTTATCAGCCTTGGCTTAGCATCCTTTTTGCTCAAGAGATATACCTTATTGCTGCATGATCTGTGTAAATCACACAGTGATTGCCTACCAAATATGGTCTGAACTTATCAAATGCATAGACAATAGCCAGCAGGTCTTTCTCTGTGGTAGTGTATCTTGATTGAGCTGCATCCAGAGTTTTGCTTGCATAACTGATTACACACAACTTCTTATCTTTCCTCTGCCCCAATACTGCTCCAACAATATAATCACTAGCATCACACATTAATTCAAAAGGTAGAGTCCAGTCTGGAGCTTGCACTACTGGAGCTGAAATAAGGGCTTGCTTAAGTTTCTGAAATCCTTTCTCATAGCTGTCATCAAAGATGAACTCTACATCATGTCCCAACAGGTTGGTCAAAGGCAATGCTATTTTTGAAAAATCTGGGATAAATCTCCTATAGAACCCTGTATGACCAAGGAAGCTCCTGACTCCCCTCACACTTGAAGGAGAAGGTAATCTGGAAATTTCCTGAACCTTAGCTGGATCCACAGAAATTCTTTTGGCTGAAACAGAGTGTCCCAGAACAATTCCTTCTTTCACCATAAAATGACACTTTTCCCAATTGAGAACCAGATTGTGCTTATTGCATTTCTGCAGGACTGTCTCAAGGTTTACCAAGCAATCCTCAAAGCTATCACCATACACAGTAAAATCATCCATGAAAACCTCCATGATTCTCTCAATTTCATTAGCAAAGATGGACATTACACATCTCTGAAATGTGCCTGGAGCATTACAAAGTCCAAAAGGTAGCCTTCTGTAAGCAAAGGTTCCATATGGGCAAGTAAATGTTGTTTTGTCTTGATCACTTGGATGTATAGGTATCTGTAGAAAGCTAGAGTACCCATCCATATAGCAATAGAACTGATGACCAGCCAATCTTTCTAGCATTTGATCTATGAATGGTAATGGGAAGTGATCCTTCCTGGTAGCTTTGTTTAATTTTCTGAAATCAGTACACATTCTCCACCCAGTTTGCTTCCTGGTTGGAATTTCTTCACCATACTCATTTGCTTCAACAGTCAAACCTCCTTTCTTAGGCACCACATGAATTGGGCTAACCCACTCACTGTCAGATATTGGGTAAATTATTTCTGCAGAGAGTAGCTTTAGTATTTCTTTCTTAACCACTTCTTGAAGAGTTGGATTAAGCCTTCTTTGATGTTCTCTAGTTGGCTTAGCACCTTCTTCCAAGTAAATTCTGTGGTTGCAGAGCTCAGGACTGATTCCCTTCATGTCAGATATAGAGTAACCAATAACTTCTCTGTATTTCCTCAAGAGCTGGACCAGAGCCTCTGTCTCATCAGTTGAAAGCAATGCACTGACTATCACTGGGAACTCCTTTCCCTTTCCAAGGTACACATACTTCAAATGTGCAGGCAATGGCTTAAGTTCAACAACTGGTCTTTGACAGTCAACAGAATCTGCCCCATACTCCTTATCATCTGCTATCTGATAAACTGCAAAATGATACTCATTTTTTTCTTCTTCAGTGTCTGGCTGAGTGATAACCACTGGCTCAGAAAATTCTTCATTGACACAGCAAGTTATTGTGTGGGGTGTTTCATGTCAAACATCACCTCCTCTGTTCCAAATCTCAATGTCAACTTTGCTCCCTGAAGATCAATTAAAGCTCCTGCAGTGGCTAAGAATGGCCTTCCCAGTATGATTGCTTCACTCTTGTCACTCATGTCCAGCACCATGAAATCAACTGGATAAGCAAACTTCCCCACTTGCACTGGAACATCTTCTAGTACACCAGCTGGCTTCCTCAGTGACCTGTCTGCTAACTGCAATGTTATGTTTGTTGGCTTTAAATCCCCATGCTTCATACTCTTCCACACTGATTCTGGCATTACACTTACACTTGAGCCTAGATCACATAGAGCACTGTAGGTCTTTGTTCCAATCATGCATGGAACACAGAAACTACCTGGATCATCCAGCTTAGTTGGCAAGGCATTCTGAATTATTGCACTGCATTCCTTAGAGAGTGTAACTACTTCAGGTTCTTCCATAATTTTTTCTTTGTGAGCAAGTCCTTGAAAAACTTTGCATACATTGGCACATGCATCACAGCATCAAGGATGGGAATAGTTATTTGCACATCTTTCATTACTTCCAAGAATTTGCTAAATTGCTTATCCACTTTCCCTTTTTCTAGCCTCTCAGGAAAAGGTATTCTTACAGTTTCTGCAGGTTTTTCCTTCATTGCTTTGGAGGAATTGTCACTGTTCTTATCAGTACTTTTCTCCTGTGCTTGCTCTGGGTGAGAACCAGCACTAGTTCTGAAAGCTGGAGCTACATACACTCCTGGTGATGGAAGAATGGCTTCGGTACTAGTTCCTGCTCTGCTTGTTACTGCATTCAGAGCTGCACATCCTTTTGGGTTAGGTTCAGGCTGAGCAGGCAATTTATCATGTTCTCTGATTTCAGAGGAACTTCCCACTATGCTTTCAAGTTTGTTACTCAAATTCTTCACTGAATCCATAATTCCATGGACTTCAGAATTCATCTTGTTCATAAACTCCACTTGCATCTTCAATATCTCATCCATTTTAGAATTCTGTGAACTGCTTTCTTCATTTCTATGATTATGGAAGCCAGATTGCTGCATATAAGGCCTTGCATTGACATTTGACTATCCAGAATTGAAAGGAATAGAATTCTGCTGGCTTTTGTAAGATAGATTTGGATGATTTCTCCAAGATGAATTATATGCCTGAGAGAAAGGCCTTTGAGCTTGTGACTGTCCTTGAGCATAATTCACTTCTGAAACTGAAGGTCCCACTGAAGATGTTGCATAAAAAGTACACTCAGTAGCTGAGTGCCCAATCTACCCACAAACATCACAGCTCTGCTGAATTGAATGAACTGAAACCACTGAAGAACCTACCCCAGATGACATGATGTTTGCCATTTGTTTGTTCAGAATCTCAACCTGAGCAGCTAGAGAATCCTGTGCAGTCACAGAATACATCCCTGGTGCACTTGTCACTACAGCCCTTTCACTAGTCCACTGGAAATGGTGAGATGCCATGCTTTCAATCAGAGCAAAAGCTTCTTCTAATGTTTTGTTCATAATACCTCCTCCAGCTGCAGAATCCACAAATGCTCTTGTCTGATGTGTCAGTCCCTTGTAAAAGGTCTGCAAGATCAACCATCTTTCAAGCCCATGGTGAGGACACATTCTGATCAAGGAGTTGTATCTTTGTCATGCATCATATAAACTTTCACCATCAAACTGACTGAATCTAGTAATCTTGTCTCTGAACTCTGCTGCTTTAGTAGGAGGAAAGTACCTCTCCAGAAATGCTTGCAACAGGTGCTCCCAGGTATCAGTCAAATGAGCTGGTAAAGAGTGTAACCAAACTTTAGCACCATTCTTCAGAGAAAAAGGAAACAGAGACAATCTAATTGCATCTGCAGAGACACCATTCTGCTTCAGGGTATTACAGTACTCAAGAAATGTCCTGATATGTTCATGAGGGTCTTCAACTGCAGATCCTCCAAATTGCGAGTGCTGCACCATATTGATCAAGGCTGGCTTCAACTCAAAGTTGTTAGCCTGTATCACTGGAGAAATGATTCCTGCACCAGCTCCCTGATCTTTTGGAATCCATAAGTCCCTCAACAAAACTCTTTGATCATCCATTGGAACAAAATTGGCAAGAAGCCTCTCCCTGGCCTCTTTCCTTCTCCTCAAAGGGTTCTCTCTATCTCTGGATCAAGAGGAAGTAGGCCTTCAGGACTCTCTTCATAACTCATACAACAATGACCTAAAGATTCCTGAAACCAAATACCACCAACACTTGAACACACATCAGTAGGTTAGTCCACAAAAGAAATAAGGCTAGATCTGCTATACTACCGTTCCCCAACTGAAGTTGACTCCCCGGCAACGGCGCCAAAATTGGTTCAGAGGAATATAGGGGAATTTGTCGTTCTCTCCACAGGGAATCAATCTTTAGAGGGAAACAAGTTCTCACAGTCTAGCAACAAGGGTTTAGGGGTGGATTGCAACAAGGTAAACACAGGCACACTCATGAACAAGCAAGGATCAAAGGGGAACATATCATAGCAACAACAATCATCATCTCCATCGACAGCTCACAGGTTCAGTAAAGCACAGGGTTTAAGAAAACAGAGTCGAATTCAGCCAAGCAATTCGTCGAACAGCTTCCGTGCTACACGATCCACTAACTAGAGCAAGCAAATGACTAGGAGCTAGATAAACAACAGGAGATCAAAGAAGAAAGAAGCATCACAGTGGAAATCTTCAGAAGAACAGCTGCGGGTTCAGGTTCAGAAGATGCAGAACTTGGCGATGATGGCGATGATGAACTCCTCGAGCTCGTGGCTAGCAATGTCGCCACGGCCTCCTTGCTTCCATCCTCGATCTCGATCCCGATCTAGATTCTCTCTCCTCTCCTCCTAGCGTGGTGTGTGTCTGCCGTCTCCAACCACTCTCTCGCTCTTGAAGCAGAGAAGCGACGTGAGAGTGCTTCCTCTCTTCTTCCACTCGGCCCCCTGGGGTTTTGATTCATAAGCGCAAGTAGGTCCTCGCCACTGCTACCACTCTTGCCGGCAGCCCCTCCTAGTTCTTCATTATCCAGCCAGGGAGTGTAGAAGAGGGTTTTAGGTGCCTCCACGCACCATTCCTGTAAAAGCATGAGATGTATGTATAAAGATGTATAAACTAAATATTCAGTGCATATGTATGGTGATTTAGACATGTATGTGAATAATATCAATTGGGATCATGATGAAAATGTATGAAATATAGGGTGATAAAAGCACTGATCAAGATTCATGCCATGTTGCAAGATCGATCTACTAGACCTAGCCTCCCATTGTCTCTCCACCCCCTCCCTCCCTCCAAGTCAACTGAGAGAAGATGGAAGATGGCAGGATGGGGAGGCGTGTAACTTTGCCGAGTCTGTCGAAAGACGTGCAGATTCATCCCATAGTTGATTTTTTTTAAAATAATTTTCTTGACAACTAAAATAGGTAGTATGTGCACAATAAATTCAGAAAAGCACTCAGAAAAAATATACAAACACGTTTTGACACGCATGCCCATGAACATGTGTGTGGTCATCGAATCATGAAAATGAGAACATGATTTGGACCCTTAACGACCTATAAGTTTTCATTGAAAGAACTAACAACTTTGACTTTAATCAATCTAGTGTGTGCCATAGAAGTTCTAGGTTGATGCTTTACGACAACATATACAAGGAAGTTATCTTGAAATCTAGTGCACTCCCCGGAAAAAACTCAAAACCATGTATGTAGGCAGATCAATCATCGTCGAGACCTCTTTTTGATTGGGAGGGTTTGTAAAACATAGTTCTATGATTGAGATGTCATATTCTCTTGAAACGTGCTGGTCGGAAACAAGATGCTTTGGCATCAAGAATGTTTAACACACCACATAAAAGACACTGTAGCACAAATTGAATGGCGAAAATTTTCCTTTAAATTTGTGTACTAATGAACTCTCAGGAAACGTTTCTGAGGCCTAAGCATATCATGCAAATAGAATAACCTACATGAAATCTAAGTATGAATTTCATCGAGTGAGTTGTTTGATGAACATAAATAACAACATATAAATGTCGTACATATTCTCGCACGTAGGAAAAATATCATTTCACTTTTCTTGGAGCTAGCTTGTTGGAATCATGCTTCTCAGATCTTACTAATATTTCCATGTCATTCATGATGGAGAGAAGAAACATGAGGTGGGATTCCCGAACCAACTTGGCAATATAAGCGGTTTTCTTCGTGAGGTGAGATGCATCGTACATATTCTCGCACACAAGGACGTACAAATGATGGTTGCAGAGATAGATCGGAGGGTTTCCTCCATTAGTTCTAGCTGGGAATCATTAGCCAGATTTTTCTAATGTTTGCAGAAGAAAGTTGAGGAATTCCCGACCAAGTGCCCCACTTGACAACCAGTTTTATCGTACCAGACCACCAATTGCCCATTTGATAATTGCGTTGTCTAGCACGATTGGATTCCTTAGGAAATTCGAGGATGTCCGTACGTCGGATAATCTTAAATTAGGAGGACTATTGCTGGGTCTCGGTCTCACGATGAAAAGTAAAACAAAAATATAGTACATGAAGTGACAGCGAGGACGGTGACAAAATGTTTCATCCTTTTTGCGAGTGCATGGCTGTGTATTTTCCAAAGAGTAGTCTCTCTTGACAGAAACTACTCGGGTATGATTAAGCAGATGCAAGAACGTGTGTGGCAAGCTTCTCAGTTCTCACGGATGTCCTGTGTGATCTTATCAACCGTTGGTGCCAATGAAGTTTCAGCGTAGCCTAGGCGCGTAGCTGCCTAGCTAGTGGCCTATACTGTATGCTTGATGCTCTGTTATTTGGTCCGCTAATCTCCTCCCTGAATTTGCTAAAGACTTTTCAGCCGACTTAGAAATGCACATTCTCTTTCCTCTTCTGTATATTACACTTTATGCCTCGCCAGTAGTCTGTCCTGCTCAGATATCAAACAGAGATCGAGATCGATCAGGCATCAGTGGTAGCCAGATCGGTGAAGTTGGGTGCCGTCCACTCCTCCAGTTGATCCACTGGCCAGATCGATGTTCTCGTCAGTGCACTCCAGCCGTTGTTTTGCACAGTTCGGGCAACTTTGAAAGTTCAGAACATCGGGAGCAACGGTACTAGCAAACCGAGTGTCCCTTGGCTACGCAGTTTGTCCACGACTACGAGGATTTCTCCCGCTTATCATGACCGTCGATTTTGCATCCAATGAACGATATTATTCCTATTAATTGATGTATATTGATATAACAAAAAAATATGTTAATGCGTGGTTTTAATTTTTTTTATCAATGCATGTACATAAATTGCTTGTTAGTACATGAATCTAAAAATTAGATTAGATAAGATCAGAAATTATTAATAATGTATTAATATTTGAAGATTCATACATAATTTGTGTATGAATCGTAAAACATTTAGACGTATCAAATAAGTGGAAGAGATCCTCCTAATTGAGGAGTTGCGTTTTCCCTCCCTTGGCCAACCCTTTCCTGTTTAGAGCTAGACCACGGGCCCTCTTGTCTCAGGATGTAAATGGACAGGTCGGTGGTCATTGTGGACATATCCACCTCAGCCACATAAATATTAACAGGACTATGTGGCAGCCGTATATTATTAGCTGGATTTAACTGGGTTTCGTGACGCCAGCGGCAGGATAGCGCGCAGCAGGGGACCGAGTCGCCGGCGGCTCCGGGAAAGAGCTGGACCAGATTGGCGGCGGCGGGCATCCCAGGGGATTACATGAGCTGTTCAGGAGCGTAGCCCAGCGCAGCGCCGGCGTCTCGCACGGCTGCCGCGCCCCGCAGGCAGCTCACCAGGGAGCGCGCCGTGTGCCGCTTCGTGTCCTGGCACGGGATGCTCCGGGGCACCGCGAATTGAATGCCGTTCTCGTTCCATTCCGAGCTTCGTGATGCGCTCCATCTAGTTGAAGATGCAATTGATTCGTGGGATTTGGAGCTAGCTGAACATGCAATTGATTCGTGGGATTTGGAGCCAGCTGGGAATGCAATAGATTCAATCGATTTGTGGGATTTGGAGCTAGCTGAACATGCAATTGACTAGTGGGATTCGTCGGATACTGATCTGGCCGGAGAGAGAAGAGAGGAGGAAGAAAAAGAGATGCATCGATGGTGAGCAGGGAAAACAGACCATCCGGCGGCGACGCAGGAGGCTGGGTCGAGGGGCGCTGGGGTTGGCGGAGACGGGACGGCGACTCGTTGGGGACGCGTGGCCGTTGCTCGGCGGTGGCTGGCGACGGGAGGTTGGGATGCGTGGATCTTATGACGCGGGGACGAGGGGAGATGCAGTTCAACATCGAGTGGTGGCGCGGAGGAGGCAGCGAGAGAGAGCGATGCTGGTCGGCCGACGACGTGCAGGCGGAGGCGTCTAGCGGCGGCCGAAGATCCCGGCATGGTGGCGGCGCTCCACAGTGGCAATGTCGAGATCTCTGCCTCTGAGAGAGAAGGGGAAGACGAAAGCTTGGCGGTCGGCCGCTGGCGCTAATGGGCTTTCATGTTTTCGCCACATACGCCACTTAATTAGTTGGTATGCCATATAAGCCATTTAGACTAAATTTGGTGGGCGGCGTAAACGGGCCCAGTGGATGCCACTGCCATTTACATCCTGACTCTTGTCGCCGTGCTCCCACGCCCCGTTCCCTTGTACCCATCTCCACGCAACGGCCGGTGAATCAAAATGAGAAAAGTGACGTACGTTATGCACGCATGGTACCTGAAATCTTCGTCTGATGGTACGAGATTTTCAGAAATGTTTGGGTATGGGTCGCCGTGGTTTTCACTTGGTACCACTGTATTAGCATAGTTTGTGAGCAAGGTGGAGAGCTATTAGTCGACGTCCCGTCGTAAGAAGGAAAAAAGAGAGCTCTCCTTTTTGTTCTGCAATGCAACTGGCCCTTGTTTTCTTGCCTTCTTGGTCCCATATAAGCGTAGGCATTTGGGTTCCTTTCTTCGGAGACACTCGTCCAGAGCACCCACTCCACCCGCCTAACAAACCCACACGCTTGGACCATGGACGCGCCCACCGCCAAGCGCAGGCGCACCGCCGTCGAGGAGGTGTCCGACGCCGAGGTGGAGGAGTTCTACGCCATCCTGCGCCGCATGCGCGACGCCTCGCGCAGCCTGGTCACGGGTGCGGGAGCCGGCGTTCCCGCGCGCGCGCCGGCGTGGTGCCCCAGCTTCTCGTTGGAGGACTTCGCGCCACCAGCGACGGCGCAGCAGCAACAGCGGCCACCAGTCGCCGAGAACGCCACGCCGCCGCGGCGGCCAGCCGGCGTCAACCTCGACCTCAACGCCGAGCCGGAGCCCGAGGCGCCGTCCACGCCGCGCCCAGAGCGCGTCCACGCGTAGATCGCGCACGTTCTTACGGCGAGAGCGACGACAACGCGCCCGCTCTGTACATGTCGCCGTACTGATGATGATCTTGGTAATTACTGGTTCTCGTTTCACCTGCACCGGTGGTAATTAGGTATGTTTAATCAATCTTTACATGTCGGCGTAATAGTGCGATCTTCCTTGTCTGAACAGGCGAGACTTGTAAGAAGAGTCCACTGAGCACTGATTGATTCGATTAATCATCATTGCATCGGACATGTATACACATGGGGTGTTACTGTACCTTTATTTACCTGGCTATTGCTGAGGTTGCTCATGTAGTATTAGATTTTCTTTTGTCGCTAAGAATTGTTTGTTTTTCTGTTGAGTTCGTACGTGTATTCGAACAATGCATAAGATTCAAGGGGCATGCATATCTTATTAGTAGTACTTGTAATCTCTGAAAAAAGAGGACGATTATAGAAGGTTACACTGGAAGGTTCAGTGCTAAGAAGATCGATCAGTGTACTGTATACCCCTGCCTCTAAAAAAAAGATCGATCGGTATGCCCGCAAAAAGGAAACATAATTTGGGGTCCAATCTCTCAGAACTGCACAGAAATCCTGCGGGGAAATTATTCAAATCCCTGCAGAAATCCTGCGCGGAAAAATTGCTACTCCCTCAGTTCCACAATATAAATCTTTTCGGCAAGCTAGTTCTAATATTGTGGGACAGAGGTAATAGTACATAATTAGTACTCCCTCCGTCCACAAAAAGATGTCTCAACCTAGCCCAAATTTGCATGTATCTACACACTAAATCATGTTTAGATACATACAAATTTGGACTAGGTTGAAACATCATTTTGTGGACGGAGGAAGTAATATTCTGTTGTTTCATCTCCTGGCTTGAGGCCACAATCACAAGCCATGAGGGTTGTTTTTCTTTGCCTAGATAGAACAACCTGCTTTAATCGTACGTACAGTGTAGCAATAGTATTAGTAGTAGAGTAGGAAAAGAGGGCCTCGACGCATGCATCGTTGTAGTGCTACAACGACTTTCGTTCCCGGCCGTCCGTCCGCGCGTTGAGCAAGCATCTTGCTATTCTGCTCCAATCCAAAGAGATCCCTTGTGCCGAGTTGATATCCCAGAAAAGAACAACCGGCAATATATTACAGTAGAAACCACGAGTGACGTCACGCGCTTCCTTCACATAGGTGATGTCACCTGATTAGTTGGTCCAGGTCATCGCTAGCATCACTTGTTAGGGTTTGCCACGATTGCCGCATGAGTATGACCTTGACTCGCTAACCAAGTCATCGTCCAGGTCAAGGTCTCCTTAGCAATCATGGGCCATTGGCTTAATAGCACAGCTGTATTTCTCAAAAAATAGCGCAAGTGTGTAGCAATCAATCGGTTTAGAGAAGCGGCATCTTCTTTCCTGCAGCACACTGCCCTGAATAAGTCTGACTTGAGTTTCCATTAATCATGTACTGGTTTTCCAGGCTTTTTCTAACCTTAACTGGATCAACGCGCAAAGATATTGTGTGGTAAAAAAAGGGATCAGTTAGCAAAATCAAAATTACCGTGTACTTCCTCTATTCCATATTAGTTGTCGCTGATTTAGCACAAACAACTACTAAATCAGCGGTGGGAAAATCCTGCTTGTCTTGATAAAACTAACTGCTTGTTTGGTCTACTATCTTCTTTTTTTGCTTCCTCTGTCATGATTGAATACACCGTAATAAACAGCCGAATGACCTCACACTATTAGCATTTCCGTGATGCTAAAGTTAGTGCTAATTAACACTACAGCTTCTCTCTTTGCTAGGCTTTGCGTGAGTGTGTGGGTGGCACTATGAGTATGTGCATGTCTGCTTGTTGTATTGAAAGGGAAATGTTCGTTGCTGGTGTTACCGTCGTAGGCGTTAAATTGATCTACCGAGAACCAAGCAATCTGCAGCAAGATGACGACATCGAGATTTGTTAACGCAGTTCGGCGAACTCGTCTACATCTGTGGGGCATGACTACGGACACTCCTCCCCATTGATACCGCAACCCTGGCCGCTCTAGGCGTCAGCACAAGCCGCTGGCTCCCCCTGCGTGTCTGTTGCTATCAAGTCGTCATAGGTTACACGTGTGGTGCTCCCCTCATTATATAGGAGGCTCAGGGTACAAGAGTTCGACTCTAACACTACTCGTACCTACCACACCTAATACAACTCTAAATCCAAATGTAACCCAACACGTACACAATATTTGACACAAATACAACAAACTCCACATTGGCGAATATTTTTTTCAAAAAAAACCCCTGAATTTTTGAAATGTCCAAAAATACAGGGGGGGTTTTGCAAATGTACAAAAATAGAGGGGGGTTTTTGCAAGATTACGTGTCCAGTCAGCATCAACTTCAACGGAAAACGGCCTGACAGGTGGGGTCAGTGACTTAAGTGCACCAGATGACGAGTTGTGTGACCAAAAAATTCAGTTATCCAGTTGTGTGACTTAAGTGCACATAGCTGTCGAGTTGTGTGACAACCAGTGCAAATAACTCTTTTATACCCAAGAGAGTTTACAAGGGTATGCTTAGCAAGGCTGCGGCATCAACGTTTGACAGTCCAACCTCGCCCAACTTGGGCGTAGAGAGAAGTGTGGGGGTGTTATGCATGCTCTTGTTCCAGCCTGCGTTGCTGAGTTGGTATTACATGATTGTAAAAACAGTTTGCCTATTAATTAATACATAAAAAATTCAAAAAAAAAAACGTTTGACACTCCAACGTCACATGCCAAGAATGCAGTCCCACATTTTGAAAGCGATATTATTTCCCTAGCAAACGGCGTGCACGCTGGTTGGCTCCCTTTACCCTGGAGTTGAGTTCTTCCACGTCGTCTTGTAGATCATCCATTGCCTTGTTTTGCCTGCAATTCCAATATGTAAGATTACAGCACCATTCAGCAGGATGCATGGACACATAAGAGAAGGAAAAAAAGACTGAGATATATTGGCACGTTCTACATTTCACACTGAGTTGATTTTTCTTAGTTAGTAAAAGGACTGGTGGAAGGTTTTCTTCTTTGTTCTTGTGGACAGTATGAGTGAAATGATTTCTTTTGTGAGAAATGCTAGAAAAAGGATGTCCTTCATAGTGTCAAGTTTAATGCACTAGCCAGCGCCATAAAAAAGTCAGTACTGATGAAAAAAGCTAGACAATCCACATATACATTTCAACACTCCCTCTTTCATGTGACTCGGGGAGGAAGAGGCTAACATGTTTCAAAAGTATGGCTCAATATGCCTATACGTAAACATATAGGGGATAAATTGTGAAAGGCATGATTCTAACTCGAGCTCTACGGCTCTGATATCATGTCATGTTTCATGCACTAGCCAACGCAATAAAAAATCCAAACTGGTGGAAAGGACTACACAATCCACATATACACTTCAACACATAGGAGGGTGATTTTTGAGCATGTCATCATAAACCAAAATCAATGATATTTCCATGTAGGCTAAAAACAACTTACAATCAAGTGCACTCATCATTTACTGTTTTATATATAAACAAAAAATTGGTTCTCATTTTATGAGAGCAATCTCTGCTTGTGCCCTGTAAACACTTAAAATGCAACGGTTATAAATCCTATGATAAGAAACAAGGAAAATGTGTGCTATGACATGTCCAATTCGTGGACAGCTAACAGTGTAATATGGTGTTTCATTATTGGTGATTTTTAGCTTCAGTGCGATATTTTACAGGCTGAATTTTCACCCCTGTTTGCCAATGAAATAAATTATGGTGAACTGAAGTCGACGAACACACACATACCTATCAATTTCCGAGCCCATATCCAGAGCCATGCCCTTGAGCTGCCCCAGTACATCGCTAAGTTCAGAAAGGGCATTGTCTTGCTTATCTTTCTCCACCTGCCAAATAAAATTGTGCCTGATTAATCATCGGGGCCAACTTACAGTGCATCGATCCCAACATCAATACAAACCTGAACCTTCTCCATGGCGTTGGTAGGATCAGGATATTTTTGAAAATTCAGATTCCCTCTAGGGCTTGAAGACAATCCTAATTTTTCTCTCTGCTCTAAGTGGTTAGCCCTTCTTTGGAAGGAATCATCTATTCATCAAGTAAAAACGTCAGCAAAAAGAAAGCACCGAAAGCCAACCGGGTTTGAGCCCAATGAAAATGCGAACCTCTTGTCCTAACTGCTGGTCCCTTTATTTGCCTAGTTTTCTTCGGCTTCCAGGATTTTGAGAAGAACCCTCCAAGGCTTCCTAGAAGTGTCTCACTCTGAGAAGGAAAACCAGGAGTTCAAACACCAGCAAGAACAAGAGAAATTACCGGCTTCGAGCTTACCCTGCTAAGGTCCTGATCAATGTTTGCAGCAGTTTCATGGGTCCTGTTGATCTGTTCACCCTGCCTATGCAAGGTGATTAGAGTGTTTGTAACATCCTCCCTGATGTTTTCAGCAAGCCGAAGACAGGCGTTCACTTTCTGAGTGGTCTCCTCGGCCTTGTGCACAGCGTAGCCCACCAGTTCTTGCACAGATTGGTTCTCGAACCCGCCTGAATCATGGAAGCCATTCTTGTATCTGCTCTTGGCGCCAGGATCAATTGAATAGGAAGATGATGCTTTTGCAGGTCTCGGGGTAAATTCAGAGTCTGAGTCTGAATCGAATGGATTTGGCTTGGAAAACAATTGCTTTGAGACAGTTGACACTGGCATCTTTCCTGTTTGTAATCGCGATTTTAACTAGTTATAGAATGTAAAGAAGGCTGAAGAAAGTAAGGAAATCATGACTGTATTTAGTTGAGATAGAAGTGGTGAACTCCACTCCACGTCTAGTTCATAATGGGATAACCAG
The DNA here is from genome assembly GCA_947311845.1 of Poa pratensis. NCBI lineage: Eukaryota > Viridiplantae > Streptophyta > Magnoliopsida > Poales > Poaceae > Poa > Poa pratensis. The sequence goes on from CAMZMU010000063.1 coordinate 113,721,795, forward strand.
TAGAAAGCTGAAATACGGAAACTAAGGAGCATCAATGATCGAAATCTATGGAAAAGAAAATATATTGGAAACTTAAATCTACGAAATCATGTGAAAATTTTCAGGAAAATTCAAAACAAAAAGTAGGAAGGTGAAAAACCATAAACCCACCACCCGCTCCGCCGAAGAACAATACACGGAAACATTGCACGATGGCACAACGTCCCTGCAAAAAGAAACTACAAATCGACCATACCTTCAGTTCAGACACCGAAATTACCGATTAGTCCCGAATCATGAAAGAACGCCCACAAGAAGGATCCACCATTATGCTAATCGCAGTCTAATAAGATCCCGTATCGCCTCGTTCAGCTTCAATTCCGCACCAAGCTTAAAAACGTACGCGAGTCACGGAAGAAACCCAGCAAGAAGAAGAAATCGTGGATGGAAAGAGTTGAGATGAGTCGATAGCAGAGAAGGAATCGATCGAACCTGAGAGGAGGGGCGCGACGAGGCTGCGGTCGCCGGCCGCCTCCGGCTTCTTTTTTTTTTTTGAATTGGCCGCCTCCGGCTTCTTGGAGGCGAAGGAGATGTCCGTTTCTTTTGGCCAGTTTGCAGATCGTATTATTTTTGTATAGTACTAGTATAGTTCTCTGATTACCTGTCGTCCTGTTTGTCATCCTGTAATAACTGACACGAATCGGTTATTGCAATGTTTGGAGTTTAGCGCTTGCTTGGTTGTTAAGCAAACCGCTAGATTGCATGCATGTGTGTTCCTGTTCATATATTTCCAATCTCGCATTTGAAAGGAAACCTAAAAGATTTGTCTCAGTAAAGAGTAATATTGTGCATGTATTTATTTAGGATTCCGCAAACATGTCCTTAATTATATTGCACGAAATAACTCTCATACAAGACACGTGTACACAACAAATTCATGCCACTTACACCATTCTCATTTTGCCTACCATTAGTATGCTAATATAAGCAAATATCCTTGTGAGGTTGAATTTGACATGATAAACAGCGTTACGTGTTACATTGGCACTACCATTGGAACTTAACTCCAAAATGAAGCTGAAAATCTAATCCGCAAATAAAACAGCTCACTAAGGTTGCAAGTGCATATGCATTTACATACAGCGGTAGCACAAAGAATCCTATACAGCACCTGCACACACGAGTGCATTTGCATCTAATCCTACATTCTATACAGTGTCACCATCAGAAGCCTCATCAGGACGCCACTCTAGTAGCGCCTGGTTCTCCAACGTTTCATCGATGTTACTAGCGTCGGAAGGTCCGACATCGGGTGACCCTTCAATCGAGCAACTAGACAGTTCTAGCAACATTGGACAGAACCCGCAAGAGCAAGATCTGCAAACCCTCCCGTGGTTCACTGCAGAGTTCAGCCTCTACAATGAAAATGTGTGTGTAGTGTATCAGTACAATGAAAGGACAAATCTCAAGTAGAACTGTCTGAAGATTAATTCATAATGGGTGTGATGCTATGACCTACATGCACATACCCCTAAAGCATTCTTCAGTTTCTTAATCTCCATAGCTTGCTTGTCAGCTAGTTCATGTGATTCCTGCAGTTGCCTTAGTGCTCCGCTCAATTTTCTTTGCTCTTTGGAGACCTGGGTTGAATATCGAAAAGCAAAAAAATATAAATCAAATCATACAAGAATTACAGATATAAGGCATTGTGTTTGTTTCATTTCTAATCATGCAATTAGATTCAAATTTTGGATAAAGGTCTCATGGAGCAACAGCTTCAGCTATTTGTGTTTATTGGTGGCAGAACAGTTACAGTTTGGAAAAAAAAGTCTGTTTAACTACCTGAACCTCCAGCTGCTGAATTTGTTGAATAGCCGCTTGCTCAATGCAAGACCGACGCTTGTATTCTTCCTCAAGCATGCCAGTTATTTGGTACCTTAATTCAGCCATTTCTTGAGTGAGATCTTCTGCATCCTCCTTTGCTTTCAGTTTTTGTTCTCGAAGTTCTACCTAACAAGTAGGGCAACACTTAAATTTCACTCAAAATGGGAAACATATATTCATCAGAAATTCAGAATCAATAAAACACTTGCATCCTTGAATTTACCCAACTAGCAGCGAAGCAATATGTTTAAAATAATTTGTTTTCGAACTTGTTTGGTAGTACATTACCAAAATGGTGAAGTACATGTGGATGTGGTAAACGAACTCTAACCTTAAGCTGCTCAATTAGAAGTTCAGGATCTTCATTTTGCTTCCCCATCTTCTCAAGAACTTCATGATCCTTTTCATATTTTGCATGATCTTCATTTTCCAATGTTTTGTCAAGTTGCTCCACAGTTGTAGAAGAGGATTGTTTCTCTTTTTTCAGTTGTGTATTCTCAACTTCAAGATGATCAATACTCTTCCGTGCCTCTTGCATCTGGAGCTCATATTCTCTCAGTTCCTTCTCAATTCTAGCTTTGTACTCAGCAGCATACTGGCCAAAGCTCTCCGCATCAAATAGTCTTTGCTCAAGTGTAGTCAAATCAAGTTTTAAACTCTCAATTTCACATTGTGAATCTAAAGTTACACTTTCAAGCTTCTCTATTTGTAAGGCTGCCTTTTGCAGCTCCTCTTCTTTGCGTTGAACTTCTTCCATCAGAAGCCAACACTGAGAATCAGACCGCATCAGATCAGTGTCCATAACTTTCACTCTTTCAGGGAATTTCTCAAGTTCAGTTAGCTTCAATTCGAGGCCATGAATATGCTCCCCCATGATGTTTGCTTCAACATTCCTGATATTTAACTGATCCTGCAAATAGTCTGCATTTGCGATCAGCAAAGACTTCTTAAGTAACAAGATTCGCGTTAGTCAGATCAACAAGATAAGAATAATTCCTACAGCATACCAATTTCCTGATAGCAATTCCTCAGTTCAGTTTCCAATTTCTCAATATATTGTCTGTCTTTCTGACAGGCCCTAGAAGCTGCATTTCTGTCGAGCTGTAATTTCTGCATTAAGAAAACTATGATTTCAGTGAAGGGTTAAAACAGATCAAACAGCACCTCCATTCGGAAAAGTTGTGGAACATATCACGGACTGCAATTTGTCTTGGGAGAGAACAGAGCAAAGTGAAGGCAAAAAAGAACTTTTGCTTTGAAAATGTTTCAAATTTCAACAAAGCATATTTATTGTTATGCTGCCATGTGAAATGCTTAAATACATTTTACATCAGACCTCGAGAAACGTATTGAAATGACAATGTGATGCAAAATCTTCAATATGTATCAGGCGATGATTAAAATATTTACTAGGACATGAACGACATTACGACAGTGTGATTGCGGAATGAGATAGGAGAGAAGAAGGGTCATGGAAAACTAGCATCTTCCAAAACTTCGACCAAATCAGCAATTTTATGTTTAACACATCAATGAATCACATGCAGGGTAATGGGACCCATTGGAGTACCGCCATACCAATATGACAACTAACATATTTAATAGGACACGAACAACAGTATGATTGCAGAATGAAATAAGAGAGAAGGGTCATGGAGAAAACTAGTATCTTCCAAAACTTCGACTAAATCAGCAATTTTATTTTTAACACATCAGTCAATCACGTGCAGGGTAATGGGAAATGTCTGAGTACCAGAATACCAATATGACAACTATCAACGGGGGAAGAGCCTAGCATCAATATCATCATGCAACTTATTCTAGCATATCAATACCAGCAAATAACACATTACAAAATGCAATCTCTAGTAAAAACAAATCACGACAGAGAAGTTCAAACCATTGGTACCTCCTGATTATTCTTCTCTCTTCTCGGAAGAACTTTTGCACCATTAGCTGGAGAATGGCCATTGGAGCTACTAGACATCTGCCGATCTGCAGAATAAGAAAAGTCTAAGTACGGACATGTGCACCATAAGTTAACTAAAATGGCTGTACCTACAAATCATCCACTGTGAACAAGTTTGTAACTAAAACGCCATATCAAAACTACTATGTGGCAATCAAAATATGACACACCATAAGCATAATCGTTACCAACAGCCAAAAACTAAAATCAGCAATTTGGGATCAAAATTTTACCAAAAGCATATAAAACTAAGCCCTGAAAATTGAAGTGTACAAATGCATTCAGGAAAATGCCCTTTGTCCTAAATTGACCAAACAAACTACCACCAAGTGCAGATTTGTCATTTGTTAACAAAACAGGGGTGGGCAATGCAATCCAGTTGTGAATCAATAAAACTCACCTTTCAGGTTCAAACCAAAGAAGAAAAAGAAAAGGACAATTTAGGCGCCTCTAGCGCAATGAACTCGCAACACCATCTCATTCAAAGAGGAAGGAATTTTGGGAGCAGCAGATGCAAGAAAGACATATCCCAAACTTGTGAGGACCTACTTTATGTACTGGTAAACTTCAAGAGAAGGTTTGTCCTACAGAGCGCCTCCTAGTTACTGAAACCCACCGGATAAAATCAAATCTCACACTACGATTTCTGCGCTCGCGCATCCTGAATTCACGGCATTTAGGGACCACGACGCCTACAAAATCTGCGAGTAGAGGAGAAAGGCGGTGCGATTCGGGAATTTGACCTGCTCCGGCGCCAAGGGCGTTGCCAAAACGCGTCGCGGCCTGCAGCAATTCTGGCCGTCTCCGTTTCCGGCGATTGGCGCGGAGACGAGATAGTGGGGAGGGTTTCCCCTCTTCCTCAAGTATCGTCTTTGGAATTGTTTCCTGGGCTAGGGCTCTAGGAAGGGAGGCGCTCGTGGGCGCGGCCGGGTAGGCGGTGGCCGGAAAAGGTTCGGCGGGGCGGCCGGCGTCGCTGCTCGCTCGTAGCTAGCTCTGGTCTGGTGGTGGGCCGTCGAGCGATGGGAAGAGTCGCGGTCGGGTCTGGCGAGGTGCGATTGCACGGATCCTTGCTTGACCTGACCAGCTCAAGTGCGTGCAAGTCGTACATGTGGCTTGAGGAGGGCAGAGCTGCTGCATACCCAAATCGCTGCAACTATAGAACACCCTGTTAAGAAACGGCGTTGTTCAACGCTTGCTCACAATCATCACATATACAAGAGCACAATCATCAGGTCAAGAAAGACACCACAAATATGAGAGAATATGAGAGCTCTTTATTATCTTGTATCATGTACTACAAGGCTGTTAAGCTTGTCTCTCCAACTCTCTCCTCATGCCTTTATTTATAGTTTCACTTGAGGGGTATTTTAGTTATTTAGCCCACACAACCTGATCAACTTTCCCTTGCCTAGCAAGGATCAAGTTTCCCTTGCCTAGCAAGGATCGATCCTTGGCATCCAAGGATGATACGTGTACTTAGCTAGGAAGCTAGGATGCCTTGGCCTCCAAGGATGGATAGAGCCTTGGCCTCCAAGGATCAAGGATAGAGATCAGGTTTCGTAACACTCCCCCTTGGGCTTATACCGCGAAATGCACATGCCTCATTAAAACTCCTCCCAAAAACCCAGTGGGAAAAAAGGATCGGAGAAAGAGTACATTGCACACGCAAGCTATGTTACACTTGTTGCCTCGTTAAAAACCTTGTGTGACAAAACCCAGTGGGAAAAAGTCAACAAGGGAAAAAGAGTACAACAACTTATCTTCAGGATTAGTTTTGATCTTCGGGATAAATACGAGTTTAAGATCTCATATTATGGGCTATGGTTCAGGGCTCCCCCTAAACCTTGCATCTCTCTAAGTCGTCTCATCCCAATGCCTTGAACACATCGGAGAAAACTAGGTGGAGGTAGAGACTTTGTAAATAAATCATCAAGATTTTCACATGACTTAGTATGCAAGATCTTTACTTCCCACTCTTCTGGAGATCATGAGGGTAGAAGAATTTAGGAGCAATATGCTTAGTGAGATTGCTCTTAACATAGCCCATCTGCATTTGTGCAACACAGGCAGCATTATCTTCATAGATAATGGTTGGGGTATCGATGACATTGAGTCCACATGACTTCAGGATGTGACTTGTCATACGTCTCAGCCAAACACATTCTCGTGCGGCCTCGTACATCGCAATTATCTCTGAGTGGTTTGTAGACGTGGCTACCAGGGTCTGCTTGAAAGACCGCCAAGAAATGGCTGTACCACCACAGAGAAATACGAATCTAGTCTGTGATCTGGCATTATGGGGATCGGACATATAGCCAGCATCTGTATATCCCACCATGGACAAGTCTTGGTTTATTTTATAGAACAATCCAAGATCTTGGGTACCTTGAAGGTATCTGAGGACAGTTTTGACGCCAACCCAATGTCTTCTGGTTGGGGCAGCACTATACCTAGCTAGGAGGTTTACTGCGAATGCAATATCAGGTCTAGTGCAATTCACAAGGTATATTAGTGCTCCAATGGCGCTCAAGTAGGGAACTTCAGGTCCCAAAACTTTCTCATTTTCTTCACAAGGTCTGAATGGGTCTTTATCCGCTTCAAGGGATCTTACGACCATGGGGGTTCTTAGAGGGTGAGATTTATCCATGTTAAATTTTGCAAGGACCCTCTTTGTATAGGTGGACTGGTGTATAAAGACTCCTTCTGGGAGGTGCTCAAACTGCAGGCCTAAGCAAAGTTTGGTTTTACCCAAATCTTTCATCTCAAACTCCGTCTTAAGGTAAGACATAGCTTCCTTTATGTCCTCTGCGTTTCCGATGATATTGAGATCATCGACATAGACTGAGATGATACAGAATCCATTCTGGGATTTCTTGATGAATACGCAGGGACAATCATCATGATTGGTGTAACCTTTCTTCAGGAGAAAGTCACTCAGCCGGTTGTACCACATTCTACCGGACTGCTTTAACCCATATAGCGACCTCTGCAATTTGACGCTATACATGTTGCGATTTTCATTTGGATGTGGGATCTTTAATCCTTCAGGGACTTTCATATAGATCTCTGAGTCAAGTGACCCATATAAATATGCGGTCACCACATCCATCAACTGCATTTGCATGTTCAGGCTAGCTGCCATAGATATCAAATATCGGAACGTGATGCCACTCATCACAGGAGAGTATGTTTCATCGTAATCGATGCCTGGTCTCTGCGAAAAACCTTGTGCTACCAGCCTCGCTTTATATCTCACCACCTGGTTATTTTCATTCCTCTTCCGAACGAAAACCCATTTGTACCCAACAGGGGTAACGCCAGAAGGAGTTCGCACTACAGGGCCGAACACATTCCTCCGATAAAGCGAGCGCAATTCGGCCTCAATTGCTTCTTTCCATTTAACCCATTCTGAGTGCTTCTGGCACTCTGCCATGGACTTAGGTTCTGGATCCAGTTCAACGGAAGCAATTTTTGAGGCAAAGTATATGTCGACAATAGTAGTCTTTCTGTTATATAACTCTCCTGAATCAATATAATTTATACTGATTTCATCATTCATTTTCACCAACTCGTCATGTTTTCCCAAAACGACTGAGTCTGGGTGTTCCGATGTCCCAGTACCAAAATCAATTTGCGAGCGTGATTTTGCACTGGGAATTTCATCTTCAGGATGGCTCACTTCAGGGAGCTTCTCAACTTCAGGTTGAGTTTCTTCAACTGACTTAATGTGTGACGTATATGGCACGGGAATTTGTTTCTGCGGACGTCTCCGCGGAAGTTTATCCCGTGCACCCAGAGGTCTCCCCCTTTTTCTAGAGGTTTGGCCCAAATTTGAGTTAGTAGCCTTCGGCGCTATTTCTACTCTCTCTAGCACATTTACAGCAGGTATATGTGATTTGTCACCCCGCTATGATCAGTGAAGGCTTTAGGCAAATTATTTGCTAGCCTTTGGAGGTTTAAGATCTTCTGAACTTCAAGTTCAGCTTCGCTAATGCGTGGATCTAAGGACTGGAGGCCCTCAGCACTCCATGAAATTTCTTGGCATTTCTTTTGGTACATTTCTCCCCCTAACGCCGGGAAATGGTCCTCATTAAAAATACTATCAGCGTACTGAGCCGTGAACAGATCCCCAGTCATAGGCTCATGGTATTTGATTATAGACGGAGACTCAAACCCCACATAGACCCCCAACTTTCGGTGAGGACCCATGGTGGTACGCTGAGGTGGTGATATCGGCATGTACACAGTGATACGTCTCAAACGTATCTATAATTTTTGATGTTCCATGCATGTTTTATATCAATTGTCACATGTTTTATATGCACTTTATATCATATTATGACATTTATTGGACTAACCTATTAACAAGATGCCACAGTGCCAGTTTCTGTTTATTATGTCTGTGTATTGCAGAAAAGGCCCGAAAACCAAAGTGCTCGGAAAAATCTGAAAAAATTACAGAAATTCTATTTCGCCAGAAGACTCCGGGAGCCAGAAGGACAAGTCCGGGGGAGGCCCGAGGGCCCCACACTTGGGCAGGGCGCGGTTGGGCCTTGCCCGCGCCCTGGGGTGGTGTCGCTGTCTCGTGCACCGTCTCGCGACGCCCTTTCGCCTACTTATTCTCCCCGACGCGAAAACCCTAAGTGCCTGGACGATTTCTCCAAAAGAGTTCCAGAGCTCCGCCGCCATCCGAAACCCTAATTCGGGGGACAGAAGTCTCTGTTTCGGCACCCTGCCGGGACGGGGAATTGCCCCCGGAGCCATCTCCATCGACGCCACCGCCTCCATCATCGTCGTTGCTGCCTCCCATGATGAGGAGGGAGTAGTTCTCCCCCGAGGCTGAGGGCTCTACCGGTAGATATGTGGTTTATCTCTCTCTCCCATGGTGTGATCTTTTTGTGATCATGAGCTTTATAATCTAGTTGAATCCATAGATGTACTCTTCATTATCTTATATGCTACTCAAGTGGTTTTATTAATGTAATCTCCGGAGTCACCTTTGTCCCACGGTGCGAAGTTGACACTGTGCGCCCCGTGTGTGACTCTTAGGCTAAAGATAACAGGAATACTTATCATGAGTTATTATTTGCGTTGGATGTCTCTATGAAATTGCGGTGTTTGTCTAGTACCTTCTAGGGCGCTCAAGTTGACAGTGTGGGGTTAACTAGACATGGGAATGCGACTTTAAGGTGTGCTTTTATAGCCCTACGCGGTGGATTGGTGTTCGTTATCCAACGAGAGAATAACTCAGAGTAGCATAGTGAAGAGGAAATATCTATGTATTCAATTATATTATTATTGTTGAGAGTGTCCACTAGTGAAAGTATGATCCCTAGGCCTTGTTTCTAAGCATTGAAACACCGTTTACAACCAGTTCTGCTACATGTTTACTTGCTGTCATTTTTATTTCAGATTGCAATTACCACTTATAATCATCCATATTACTTGTATTTTAATATCTCTTCGCCGAACTAGTGCACCTAGTTGAGACCTCTCCTTCTAGTAAAAATGATGATGATATGTTTACAAATGAACACACTTTGGAAGATAACTATTCTATTGTTTATGATGATACTATGCCTCCAGTCTTTGATAATCATTGTGATGATAAATATGACATAGGTTATAATTACAATCATCCACATGAAGCTTGTCATAATTATGGAGAGATTACTCACAACCATCCCTCTAATATACAACTTGTCTATCATGTTCAAGTTATTCATAATGATCCTACTCCTATTGTTATTAATAAAAAGAACTTTGCTTATGTGGAAAATATTGATACTTTTATGCATATGGATCATGATAAGAATGTTTCATGTGATGGTTATATTGTGGATTTTATCAATGATGCTACTGAAAGTTATTATGAGAGAGGGAGACATGGATTCATACATCACAATAATATTAAGTCTCCTCTCTTTATGTTGAAAGTTTTGATGTTGCACTTGTTTTGCCTTCCTATGCTAGTCACTTTGTTCTTCATTGACTTGTTTTCTTACAAGGCTCCTATGCATAGGAAGAGTGTTAGATTTAAACATGTTTTATATATGCTTCTTGATGCTCTCTTTTATGTTTCAACTCTCATCTTTATGTGAGCATCATAAAAATCACTATGCCTAGCTAAAAGGCGTTAAAGAAAAGCGCTTATGGGAGGCAACCCATTATTTTTATTTCTGTAATTTTTCTTTTATTGAGTCAAGGAGGTTGTTTACTTCTGTAGCAACTCCTTTGTATCTTTATTTTCTCGCATTGTTGTGCCAAGAGTAGCCTCTAATAGGAAGATGATGCTAGATTTGGATTTCTGCGCAGGAACAGATTTCTGCTGTTCACCGTTTTGCTTCTGTAAATCACAGAAAAATTATTTAAATCTGAAAATTTTTGTGCGTGATCCTCAGATATGTATGCATCTTTCGTTAGTCTAGAGTTTTTCGATCTGAGCGTCGTAAGTGCCTTGAAAAAATTCTTCTTTGCGGACTGTTCTGTTTTAGACAGATTATGCCTTTTTATTTTGCATTCTCTCTTTTACTAGTGTTGAGTGAAATTCTTTTTTGGGTGGAAGAGCTTCACATAACATCAGTGGCTGTAGCTAATGTTTAAAGTAACAAATCATATTGCGTCTTTATAGAACATGTGAATTTTTGATTATGCACTAACCCTCTAATGAGATCTACTTTGAGTTTGGTGTGACGGAAGTTTTCAAGGGTCAAGAGGAAGAGTGATATAATAGGATGGAGAAGAGTGAAGAGCTTAAGCTTGGGGAGGCTCCCATGGATCTCCCCAGCATATTTCAAGAAGACTCAAGCGTCTAAGCTTGGGGATGCCCAAGGCATCCCCTTCTTCATCGGCAAAATTATCAGGTCATCTCTAGTGAAACTATATTTTAATTCTTTCACATCATATGTGCTTTTCTTGGAGCGTCTGTGTGCTTTTATTTTCAGTATTGTACTTTTATTTTTGCAATAAGCTTGATCACAACATTCTTGATTGGGAGAGAGACACGCTCCGCTTTTTCTTGGAATACTCTTGTTCTTCACTTATATCTGTTGAGTATTCAATTTTCGCGCTGTTTAGCTTCTAGCTCTTGGTTTTCATGTACCTCTTGTCAGAGCTATTAGTTCTTTTGTAGAAAGTACTCTCTTGCTTCACTTATATTTGTTTGGAGAGTTGCTTGGTTAATATGTTGGTTCAGAAAATGTTGCGTGTGGTAGTGGTATAATGAAAACTTGCATAATCTTGTAGATCATTGAACTTTGATAACCTGATTCCTTGCAAACGTTTTGAGGTATTAAGTAATAGATGGTAAAGCTTGCTGGTTAATTAAGTTAAAATCATTAGTGGATTATTGTCTTTAAGCTTGCACCGTACTACAAACACTAAAATTGTTGAAGGTGTAGTTGGACTTGATAGCTTTCCATGTCTGAAAAGTGGTTCGTAATAACTAGGTTGTGTGTGAAGGTCGAGGGATCTAACGGGGTACTTGTGCCGCCGTGAACGGCCCTCCTTGGGGTAAATGTTAACCATGCGCTTAATGTTGAACCTGCTAGTTGTTTGCAATAAACTTGTGAGTTCTTTTTGACTAATGTTAAGCTACGGTTTTGGCACTTCCACCATCCAAATTTGCTAGCCTCTTCGGTGCTGTGCATTGCCCTTTTCTCACATTGAGAGTTGTGCATACTTCGCCAGTACATCCAAAACCCGTGGGAGGACTTCCTCTTGTTCTCCTACACATAAACCCATACATCTTCCTCAAAACAGCCACCATACCTACCTACCACAGCATTTCCATAGCTGTTCCGAGATATATTGCCATGCAACTTCCATTTTACATTACATGACTTGTTGTCATTTATCATTTATATATTGCTTTGCATGATTCTATACAGCTGATGTGTGGTTTACCCATGTTACGCTAGATCATTGCACATCCTGCTACACTGGCAGAGGCATACAGTTTTATACATCATGTTTTGTTCATTATGAGTTATTTGTACCAAAAAGTTTGTAATCATATTAGAGTGTTGCCCCTGCTAGAAAAGAGCCATGGAGGCCATCGAAAAGTGAAACAGAAAAAGAAAAAAAAAAAAAAAAAAGAATAAAGAAAAGGGGGGCAACACTACTATCCTTTATCAAAGTTGTGCTCATGTTTAGCACTTGCAGTATTCATAGTCATCATTTGTGCTCATGTTTAGCACCTATGCTCCATTTGAGAGAGTTTTCATGCTTTACTAGTATAACTATGTGGGGAATATTACGTTATAGAACTTGGGTTGTATATTCCAATGATGAGCTTCCTCAAAAGTGCTCTAGGTCTTCGTGAGCAACCAGTTGGATGCACCCCCACTAGTTCCATTGGAGAGCTTTCATACACATATAGCTCTATGTGCATCCGTTGCATGGCAATCACTACTCCTTGCATAGCTTCGATTATAAGACTTCCTCTTGTCTAATGATCACTTATAGCTTTGTGAGACTTTCTTCCATTGGCCTTCCAAACCCCCATTAACGTTCTCTTTGCCATAACATCCTGGTGCCAATACTAAATGCTTACGCTCACCGGTTGAGTAGACCTCGAAACAGTGGATTCATGACGTTCATGTTTACTTTTACTTGACTGGATCCGTTCTCTATGTTATGAAAAATTGCTTGATGCTTGGAATTGAAGGATAGAACTCCTACACTGGATACTTAAAACATCTATAATGAACCTTGTACGGTTTCATGTCTTAAAGGCCGTCATTCATGAAAACTTTTAGCTTGTTTAACTATCTTGCTTTATTATCTCTTATTTAATATCAATTATAGACATTTGCTTTGAATGATTTGATCTCAGCTCACTTACCATTACATCATTATTAGATCAAGATTATGTTGGTAGCATGTCACTTCAAAAATTATTGTTTTATCGTTTACCTACTCGAGGACGAGTAGGAACTAAGCTTGGGGATGCTGATACGTCTCAAACGTATCTATAATTTTTGATGTTCCATGCATGTTTTATATCAATTGTCACATGTTTTATATGCACTTTATATCATATTATGACATTTATTGGACTAACCTATTAACAAGATGCCACAGTGCCAGTTTCTGTTTATTATGTCTGTGCATTGCAGAAAAGGTCCAAAAAAAGTGCTCAGAAAAATCTGAAAAAATTACAGAAATTCTATTTCGCCAGAAGACTCCGGGAGCCAGAAGGACAAGTCCGGGGAGGCCCAGCCCCACACTTGGGCAGGGCGCGGTTGGGCCTTGCCGCGCCCTGGGGTGGTGTCGCTGCCTCGTGCACCGTCTCGCGACGCCCTTTCGCCTACTTATTCCCCCGACGCGAAAACCCTAAGTGCCTGGACGATTTCTCCAAAAAGTTCCAGAGCTCCGCCGCCATCCGAAACCCTAATTCGGGGGACAGAAGTCTCTGTTTCGGCACCTTGCCGGGACGGGGAATTGCCCCCGGAGCCATCTCCATCGACGCCACCGCCTCCATCATCGCCGTTGCTGCCTCCCATGATGAGGAGGGAGTAGTTCTCCCCCGAGGCTGAGGGCTCTACCGGTAGCTATGTGGTTTATCTCTCTCTCCCATGGTGTGATCTTTATGTGATCATGAGCTTTGTAATCTAGTTGAATCCATAGATGTACTCTTCATTATCTTATATGCTACTCAAGTGGTTTTATTAATGTAATCTCCGGAGTCACCTTTGTCCCACGGTGCGAAGTTGACAGTGTGCGCCCCGTGTGTGGCTCTTAGGCTAAAGATAACAGGAATACTTATCATGAGTTATTATTTGCGTTGGATGTCTCTATGAAATTGCGGTGTTTGTCTAGTACCTTCTAGGGCGCTCAAGTTGACAGTGTGGGGTTAACTAGACATGGGAATGCGACTTTAAGGTGTGCTTTTATAGCCCTACGCGGTGGATTGGTGTTCGTTATCCAACGAGAGAATAACTCAGAGTAGCATAGTGAAGAGGAAATATCTATGTATTCAATTATATTATTATTGTTGAGAGTGTCCACTAGTGAAAGTATGATCCCTAGGCCTTGTTTCTAAGCATTGAAACACCGTTTACAACCAGTTCTGCTACATGTTTGCTTGCTGCCATTTTTATTTCAGATTGCAATTACCACTTATAATCATCCATATTACTTGTATTTTAATATCTCTTCGCCGAACTAGTGCACCTATACACCTGACAAGTGTATTGGGTGTGTTGGGGACACAAGAGACTTCTTGTATCTTAATTGCAGGGTTGCTTGAGAGGGATATCTTTGACCTCTACCTCCCTGAGTTCGATAAACCTTGGGTGATTCACTTAAGGGAAACTTGCTGCTGTTCTACAAACCTCTGCACTTGGAGGCCCAACACTGTCTACAAGAATAGAAGCGTGCGTAGACATCACACAGCGCAACCGAATGTTCGCAGATGGGAAATACTTGGTTCTTTCCCACGCACTAGCTGCAAGGGGGATGCAGAGTGATATGCAGTTGGCCTGAGCTGGCTTAATGCTGCTGCATGCATCACAGCATGTCCCCAACAAGTAGTTGGGAGCTTGCAGTTCTGTAAAAGTGGCCTAGCAACCAATTTAATCCTTTTGATTAATGACTCTGCAAGGCCATTCTGAGTGTGGACATGTGGAACCGAATGCTCCACTTGTATGCCAAGAGCTAGGCAATAGTCATTAAATGATTGGAGGTAAATTCTCCAGCATTGTCCATCCTTATGGATTTGATCCAGCTATCCGGAAAATTTGCTCTTAGTTTAATTATCTGGGCAACCAGCTTTGCAAAGGCATGGTTCCTTGTAGATAATAGGCATACGTGGCTCCACCTAGTGGAGGCATCAATCAAGACCATAAAATATTTGAAAGGGCCCAACAAGGGTTGTATTGGTCCACAAATATCGCCTTGAATTCTCTGCAGGAAAATTGGCAATTCATCCTTCACCTTCAAGGTGGAGGGTCTAAGGATTAACTTCCCTTTGGCACATGCAGTGCACATAAAATCTTCAGAATTTGGGAAGTGTTTTGTTGCTATGTTATGGCCAACAGAGCCTTTGATGATTTTCCTCATCATGCCCAACCCAGGATGACCAAGTCTATCATGTCATACCCTGTATGACTCTGGGTTCCTGAAAATCGTTTTCAGCGCAACATATTCCTTTATGGGCTTTATGTGTGTGTAATACAATCCTGATGCTAAGGAAGGGAGTTTCTCAACCACTTTCTTTTTGGATCCGTCAAATTTAGTCATGATCAGGTATTCAGTACCATTCTCGACCTTTGTTTCCACATGGAAACCATTTGCACGGATAGCTTTAAAGCTTAGTAGGGTCCGTTTTGATTCAGGATACAACAAGGCATCCTTGATCACTAATTGGGTACCCATAGGGAGAACTATTGTGGCACTTCCGGTACCGACAATATGAGTATTGCTTCCGGCAATGGTCATAACATTTCCAAATTTCTTGGTCAGAGTCTGGAAATATTTGGTCTCCCGAAGAACCGTATTTGTGGTGGCACTGTCTATAAGACATATCTCCTCTTCCTCCATGGATTGATACACCTTACTGTGTAAAAAGACATATTTACATCTCCACTAGAAAGAGCATAAACATATAACATACTGGAATTTATATTAAGCAAGAGTTACACTAATGCAAAATACAATACTATGCTCTTCAGGAGCTTATTACATGACCAAGTTCAGCAGGAACTATGTAACACTGGAATTACAACTCATGACGGAAATATATTAGGCTAGGAGACTACGCCAGGTCTCCATATATATCAACATTCATATCTTCTGCAGGAAGATCGACACCATCTAGGCTGAAATCATCACTACCAGGATTTTCCTCAAGAAGAAGGTCTTCAAGCATCTTAGAGTCCAGCAGAGCAGCAGGCTCTACAAAGTGGGACTCGTGATTATCCTGCTTGTTGCTACCCTTGATGGACTGCTGATATAACTCAACCAGGTGCTTGGGGGTGGGGCAGTTGCGAGACCAATGATTCTCGCATCCACATCTAAAGCATTTTCCTTGCTTTCCCCTAGTCTGAGCACCTGGATCAGCTCTGAATTTTTCTTTGCCTTTTCCTCTTCCTCTACCCTTGCCCTTAATGCATTGCTCCTTTTTCCCTTCCATCCTTGGTTCCCTTTGTCCTTTTTGTGGCCATGGGAACTCCCAACACTTTGAGTGATCGCATGTGCTTCAGGCACAACCATAGTCCCAGTTGAGCGGGCGCTATGGTTCTTCATAAGAAGTTCATTTTGTTTTTCTGCCACTAACAGGACAGAGATCAACTCAGAGTACTTGGCATATTTGGCATGCCTGTATTGCTCTTGCAACACCATGTTGGTGGGATGGAACGTTGACAAAGTTTTGTCAATTATATCAGCATCAGTGACTTTCTGGCCACATTCTGAGCAGGGAAACAATGCGGTG
This sequence comes from Poa pratensis, assembly GCA_947311845.1. Classification (NCBI taxonomy): domain Eukaryota; kingdom Viridiplantae; phylum Streptophyta; class Magnoliopsida; order Poales; family Poaceae; genus Poa; species Poa pratensis. The sequence goes on from CAMZMU010000063.1 coordinate 113,738,063, forward strand.
CAACGCAGAGTTATATGCTGTCACAGACTTGAAGTCTTGAAAACGTAGGTTTAACTAGCCACTCTGTGCTTGAGGAAGCGCAACAGACCTTTGCTGGTCATAGCGATCCTTCAGGGATTGCCAAAGAGTGAGTGGATCCTCTTCAGTCAGATATTCAAGCTTCAACGCTGAATTGAGGTGATGCCTTAGAAAGATCAGCGCTTTCGCCTTTTCAGCGGCAGAAGGACCATTTGTGCCAGCTGCTGGCTGGTTAATGGCATGACTGAGAGACATGGATGTAAGGCTTAACTTAGCATCCATAGCCCACGTGAGGTAGTTGCTGCCTGATAACCCACAAGTATAGGGGATCGCGTGTAGCCTTTTCGATAAGTAAGAGTGTCGAACCCAACGAGGAGCTAAAGGTAGGATAAGTATTCTCTCAAGTTCTATCAACCACTGATACAACTCTACGCACACTAAACGTTTGCATTATCTAGAAAATAAAACTACGGTAGCAATACGGGTATGAGAGGAAGTTTTGCAAGATAATAAATACAAGAAAGTAAAAGTTAGTGCTGCAGCAATAAAGTACACTAAGTAACCATATACTAACAGTACCATGAGTGTGGAAAAGTGGTGGTAATTGTGGTGGCTTTGTCCAAAATTAATTAGTGAAGTTACTTGGTTCATTGTCTTCGATGCAGTTTTCTATGTGGGAGAGGCTAAATATACATGCACTCCACTACTTGGGATTACAAGTACTATATGATTGGATTGTTAGCAAGCATCCACAAATACTAACAATGCATTAAGGTTTCCCCGACCATAGCCTTAAGTTCAAGGTCCTCTTACTCCCATACGTGCAACTAATCGGTTCGCGTTCTCAGGTTTCTGTCACTCCGGCAGAACTTCCCCGCTTCGTTACAAATACTACCAACCCTAGGGTGTTTGATCCATGCACGCACAAATATAATGGACACCAAAGGACAGCACCATATAGACATACAACTCTAATGAACCTCATGCATTCAATTAAGCAATCAAAAGACAAATAAACTACAGAAACATGATGTAAATCATAGGATAAATATTATAGCATCAAACACCATGTTTACATAGGACGGTACAGAGGTTTGTGGGAGGATGAACCACTGAATACAAGGAGGAGATGGTGATGGAGATGGCGGTGAAGACGGCGGAGAGGGGCAGCGCGGCGGCGCTGGGCGGCGGCGGCGCCGGCGGTGCGGGGAACTCCTTTTCCCGCCGCCGGCAAGCTTGGGGAGCGCCGCCCCTTAGCCTCCCTCCTTCATGGCTTCTTGGGAGCCCTCCCCCATGGAGATGGGATCCATGGGGGAGGCAAAAACGTGGCTTTTGGTGGCTGAAATTCGTGGGTGGAGGAGTCCTCCACGAATTAGGTTTCCTCCCTTTATATATCTTCTCGGATTTCCGTCACCCCCTTTTAGGGTTCCACCAAAACAGGCCTACAGGCCGCGTCCGAACTCCGATTGGGCTGATCTCGGGCTTAAAATCTTCGTATGGAAAATTGTGACAACTTTCGTAACAGTCAGGTCTCCATATAACGTCATCTTCGAGGGTCAAACTGGAAATCTTCGTAAAAAGTTCTCAGACAGATTTCAGGAAAGTCCCAATTCGACTCCAACAAGGTTTCCTCTTATATTCTTGATAATTTCTACACATCAAAGAGTGTAACAAGAACATTGTGCACTTTTGCAACTATTAGTAGGTTAGTCCAAATAAATAATAAACTTAATATAAAAACAAGTGTTAAAAGCATAAAAATGGCATGAAACAATCAAAAATTATTGATACGTTTTGGACGTATCACTGCCATCCAGGGCGAGCTCGGCAAATTCCTTGGAGTTGATGCCCGACATTTCCTGTATATTTAGATCATGCAACAATTTACTTCAGTTAAATAAGTGCATGTCATGAGTGCAAACAGTGTAAATACTGGTATGTAAACAATTCTAGATGTTTATGCACTAATCAAATACTTCAGGATTTAATTTGCAAAGCCGTGGCCGTGTAAGCTTGACATAAGCATCTCGTCTTGGCTTCTGGCCAACTGTTAGGCTGGCGAAGTATTTCCAGCGACGTCACCGACGTCACCGGCAAGCGCACGACGCTGGCCAAGGTGGTACGATGGCGCAGAGCTTCAGGCTCTGGTCATGGCGCCGATAGCGACGAACGTGGCCTTCCGGACACACGCGGGTGACACATGGGGAGCTGCAGGCTCCAGACGTCGATAGCGACGAACGCGGCCGTCTAGGCACACGCATGATACTCACACAGAGCTGCAGGCTCTAGACGTCGAGCTGCCGACGCGTTGTGACCTCGTCACCAGCCTTTTAGTTAAGGCAATGCCATGATGCGGAGCTTCAGGCTCCGAACATTTTGCTGATCAGCACTGCCGGTGCAGAACCATCCCATGCATGGGAGTTAATGCTCGCGACTTGTTTGAGTCGGTTGCCTTGAGATTATTTTCTCGACCGATCAACATGAGCATGCAATATGCAGTGCTACGATAGTACACTCATGTACACACGAAGCAATTTTAGGAGTGATTAGCAAGTAGCTTTGAACAACATACCTTTGCTCGAGAGCACTCGTGCTGATAACGTGTTAAGAAACGGCGTTGTTCAACACTTGCTCACAATCACCACATATACAAGAGCACAATCACCAGGACAAGAAAGACACCACAAATATGAGAGAAGATGAGAGCTCTTTATTATCTTGTATCATGTACTACAAGGTTGTTAAGCTTGTCTCTCCAACTCTCTCCTCATGCCTCTATTTATAGTTTCACTTGAGGGGTATTTTAGGTATTTAGCCCACACAACCTGATCAACTTTCCCTTGCCTAGCAAGGATCAAGTTTCCCTTGCCTAGCAAGGATCGATCCTTGGCATCCAAGGATGATACGTGTACTTAGCTAGGAAGCTAGGATGCCTTGGCCTCCAAGGATGGATAGAGCCTTGGCCTCCAAGGATCAAGGATAGAGATCAGGTTTCGTAACACACCCAAAATTTTCAAAACTCCCTTGATTCCTTGATTCATAGGATTTTTAAAGGATTTATGTGGGATTGAATCTATGAATTTTTTCTTTCAGATGTCATTTGATTCATAGGATCATCCTGTACGAAAATATCCTATAGAAACTTTATAGAAAAATAACATGAGCTCCAAACTAATGAAAAATTTCTTAACTACAATCAAAGGAACTTCCTCTTCCCATAAATTTCAATTAGACATGTCATCTTAATCTATAGGATTCCTATTCCTACACTTTTTCTAGCCCAATAAAAAACATCGTATCCAGGGCCAACACCACCCTACCCATCTCCAGGTGGTCGGGTCCTCCACTGTCTTCCACAGATCTGCAGCAGTCAACGCCGCCGCACTCCAATAGCAATCTATCCCCGCCGCCATGGCAAGACATGACGCCAGATCCAAATCGCTCCAATAGATTGGACTCCACAAGCCTCTCGCCAGCGCCAGCAACGCCTCCGGCGAGCAGGAGAACGGGCGGGTGACCATTACTTCTACTAGTACCATCAGTATCTGCCCCTACATGATCTAATGCCAACATATAAAACTCAAATACCTAGAAAATTCTAAGACTAAACACGTGCACAAACAAAAACCAGGACTCGATCCCCTCCCCCTAGCGACACCAGGACGGCAATCAGGAATAAAAAGAATTTGTCCTTGTTATTGTATAATGTGCAAAACTTGCAAATAGGCCCCTATTTTATCTCTCTTTACTCAAAATAAAAAACATAGAAAAATATTGCAAAAACTTTACTCACAAACTTAGCAATTTTTCAGTCAACAACCAAGAACAATTACACTAAAATTCAGTTAACAACAACAACATATTACACTGAAATTCAGTTAACATCTAAGAACTAACTACATTAAAATTGAGAGATGAAGAAGAAATAGAACAAAAAAATTGCACAATTGTCTGACCAGGATATCACCCCCGTTGCACCAATGGGACTGGATGGACTAAAATAATTTCAGACTGTCAAGTTGATATACCGATGTACCATGTTTTGCAAGTTTATGTATGAAATTGCACCTAGAAGACAAGTTTGTGTACATGGGGTTGAAAGCATCAAAGTAGGTTGTCTAGAGGGGGTGAATAGGCAACTACAAAAAAGATTGTTTTAACAAATTTAGGCTTTGCTCAAATAGTTATCTAAATATGCAACTAGGTGAACAATCCTATACGATGAGCAAGATACAAGCTAGACAGATAAACTTAACAAGATAAGCTAGATATAACTATTACAAGTAAAGGAACGTTGAGAGATAACCACACAATGATGCGGAGATTTTATCCTGAAGTTCACTTCACAAGGAAGCTAGTCTCCGTTGGAGCGGTGCGGAGTCACAAAGTGATCCTGAGTAACCATCAATGACACACTGTAATCTGCTTTGTGCTTTCACCCGATGTGAAGTGGCACAAGTAACTATATGATGCCCTTGAGGTCGGCAAGAAACCTTTATAAGGATGAGGCACACTCCATAACCAAATTAGAGGCTCCCACCAAATTCCCACGGCTCCCAAAGCCACAAGAATCACAAGACCGAGGCACGTATCCACAACTCAATTGGAGGCTCCAGCTAGTCCTCGCTAATTATTACAAGAATTCATTTGTTAAGTTATAGACTCATTGTTTGGATGCGTTATGTTATGATAACATGTTATACCATAAATATTTCCTTCTCACTAATTACAAATCAAAGTCAGCTTTTTGCTTACATATACATACTGAAGAAATGCAAGCGGCCATATGGCAGCATAACTTACGTCATTGTATCTCCAAGGAGTTACACTATACGGCAATGACAAAATTAATTGCTGGTGCTACTGTCATGCATTAAAATATCTCTACTATATAATACGAGTAAACGACTCTGGCCGTGGCCATGGTACGTTTTTTAAATTTCCGGTTTTACCCTCCCACCAAGTCACATAATACATCAAATTGTCACCGTACCGATTCGCTTCTCTTATACGAATCCCCTCGCTTGCGAGCCTCCCGACCTCTCCTACCGCTCAAAGCCGTCCACGTGCTCCTGCTCGTCGTCGGACTGGAACTCCGCCGCCGCGGACCTTGGACGCCGACCTTCGGTGGCAAACCATAGATGGGGAGCAGCAGCAGCTAGCAAAGATTCTTCCTTAGTCCCTCGATGTTTCCTATGTTGTCCTCTCGCCCGTCGCCGCCAGGCCATACACACTCGCGTCTGCTCTCCGGTGAGGGCCCCGCCATACCTCCTCCACCGTTCCATGCCCCGTCCCGTCCTGCGTGCTGCCGGCGTACCTGTTCACTGTTACGCCTAGGCTACGCTCAGAAAAAAAGCCTCCCGAATCGAGATCCACACGCGCCACCGTCCCTGCGCACCGCGCCCCTCCGGGTTTCCCTCGCCGCCGGCAGGTGCCTGTTGTATTCCCCCTGCGTCTCCACGTTTTGTATTCCTGTGCTGGTGCCCCCACTCGCTCCTCCGGCCGCCATCCTCCCCGTGGTCTTCCAACAGCGGTTGCTGCTCTGTAGCGAAGGGGAAACAGAGCAAGCAGCATGGAAGATGGAGGCACCATTCTTGACGCTGAGCAGGTAGGCCGGCAGTGCTGCTGCGAGCATGATGCGGCTCTCAGGAACTACTGCTTGGTGTCCTGCTGAGTTTGGTGTTCTTCGCGGACCGAGATCCAGTGCCTTGCCTTCAGCAAGGCACGCAGCGCCTTGAGGGCCAACATCCACCGTCAATCTACATCCAATGGACAGCAACAGTGAACGCGAAATAAACCGTGGTCGTCCTCGTCCTCAACCCTCACGCGCGCGAGGGAAAAAGCAGCGCGGAAGGGAAACTCTCGCCGGCGGGGAAGTCGAGCTCTGCCGCCATCGCCGCCGTGGGGGTAGCCATGCGATCTCCGGCAGCGGCCACCGGATAAACGGCGCCGGAAATCCTGTTCGCCCCCACTGGCTTCTCCTCTCGGCCCCATTCGACACGTTCCTCATCCCCGCTGTCACGGCGCCCTCCGCTCAGCTCCATCGGCGCCCTCCGCACCCCTGCGACTTCTCCTCATCCCCGTTGTGCCGGCAGATGTGGCGAACGGGCACACGACATGAGACATCGAAATCCAGGCAGCTCTATGCCCGTCAGATTCCAACTGTTAGTTCTCTATATATGTATATCGAAATTATTCAGTGTAGCACTCGCTGCCAGAGCTTTGTACTTGAATTGATTGTCCATTACTAGCACTTGTTGCTACATATTTCTTTGTTCAGTGCTTCAACTTTCAGCTGTTAATTGCACACTGAATCCATGTATTACTAAGCGTCTGGCCGGAGAAATTCATGTATTCAGTACTAGCATGCATTCAGTATTGTATTGCTAAGTGTTTGCCCACTGAATTCAGTACTAGCACTTGTTGTCTGACCGGAGAAAATTTGTTTGCATCGCGGCTGTTTTGTAGTACTTGTAAGGTATGTCTCAGGTTCAATTCATTTTCTAGTGAAATTGTTGTTGAACTGAATCCATGTACTTGCACGGATAATCAGGAGGTGGGCAGCCGTCGAGAAGCAGGCCGCCGGAGTTCAATCTGGAGGATGAGTCCCCTAGAGGAGCAGCCGGAGCGGCTCCTCTCCCTTCCCTCAGCGCTCTGCCGTGAGCTCTCTCCATTTCCCGCAGCGGCGAAGAGAGCAGCAGCACGCGACGAGTCGTGTGATGTGGGCGGGCAGAGGGAGTAGCCGGAGGTGGCAGAGAGCGGCGTCGAGGTCGTTTTCTCCATGGCACGACGCTGGAAATCATCCTGGAGATGAAGCCGGCGCGGCTCCCGTACCTTCCCACTGTGGCGGCGAACGGCGGCGGGACAGGCAGAGCTCCTCTCGCGAAGCGACCTCTCTGTTTCCCTTGGTCTGTACTCTGAATCACTGCTTGCTGCCTACGTTTGGGTGAGGACGAAGCTGTGCGTTTGGCCGTGAATGGCTGATGTCCCTTCGATTAAATTGGACAGTGGATATGGGGGGTCGAGGCACGCTGTGCCTTGCTGAAGGCAAGGCACTGATCTCAGTCCGTTCTTCGTGTGGGTTGAGCGATGCTCGAGGAGAGCCGATACTCGGAGGTGTCCTGCCCATACAACTACTACCTCGGCTCACTGAGAGGAGTTGCTGCACATCCGCGTCCCCGAGAGCTTGCAGCAAGGTCAGACAAGAAACAACAACGTGTCTGTTCAGATTTTCTCCATTTGCTTGTGTTGTTTTACTGATTTATTGGCTTGGCGTTAGGGCATCTCCAGCCGTTCGGCCCCCCAGGCCAAAAACGGCGCCTTTTTGGACGGCCTGGGGGAACGCCGGCTCAATTTGACGTCCTGGGTTCGGCGTTTTCCCAGTCGCCGAACCCAGGCCGCCCCCAGCCGGCCAATTTTCGGCCAAATTTTCAACATACAAATCAACACACACATCAACTTTCGGCCAAGTTTCGGCTAAACTTTCGGCATACAAATCAACACACAAATAGTTCAACATACAAATCCACACACAAATAGTTCAACATACAAATCCATAGACAAATAGTTCAACAATGCAAGCAAATAGAACAAACTAGGCATTGGCATGGCCATTGCCTTTGAGCCTCCACAGGTGCTCCACCAGATCATTCTGCAGCTGTGTATGCACCGTCGAGTCTCGAATCTCCTGGCGCATAGTCATGAAGATTGCCCATGTTGCCGGCACCTGGTGATCAACATCTGCAAGAGGACCCTGCCTGTAGTACTCAGTGTCAGCCACCGGATCATCCCGCTCGCTCTCAATGATCATGTTGTGCAAGATCACACAACAGTTCATCACCTCAGACATGTTGGCCTTGAACCAAGTCAGAGCTGGGTACCGGACAACAGCGAATCGAGACTGCAGCGCACCAAATGCCCGCTCAACTGCAAGCCTCCTGGCACTTGGAAAACCAAGACTTGGCGCTTCCTGGCATTGGGCTGGGGATAGTCTTCACAAATGTCGACCACTTTGGTTAGATGCCATCTGCAAGATAGTAGCCCTTTGTGTACTGATGCCCATTGATCTCATAGTTCACCGGGGGAGCATGACCCTCAACAAGGCTGCTAAACACATTTGAACACTACAGAACATTGATATCGTTGTGTGTTCCTGGCATTCCAAAGAAGGCATGCCAAATCCATAGATCTTGTGTAGCCACAGCCTCAAGAATCACACTGCAAGCTCATTTGTGCCCCTTGTACATGCCCTGCCATTCAAATGGACAGTTCTTCCATTGCCAATGCATGCAGTCGATACTTCCAAGCATCCCTGGGAAGCCTCTTGCTTCATTGGTGGCCAGGATCCGGGCAGTGTCATCCGCATTGGGTGATCGCAAGTATTTTGGCCCAAACACTGCCACCACTGCCCTGCAGTACCTGTTCAAGCATTCAATGGCGCAAGACTCGGACATGCGCATATAGTCATCCTGGGCGTCAGCGGGAGCACCGTATGCAAGCAATCTCATCGCCACCGTGCACTTCTGAATTGAGGTAAAGCCTACCGTGCCGGTGCAATCCGTCTCCAGCTTGAAGTAGGTGTCGAACTCTCGGATGGCATGCATGATGTCGAGGAAGAGTTGTCGTTTCCTCGTCATCGTCGATGTCGGCCTGGGCTTCCTCGTCGAGCAGGCCGGCGAGCAGATCCTCGTCGTCGGAGTCCATGGCTGGGCGGACAAATCGCCGAACACCTAGTAGGCAAGGTGGGGGCGAGCCTTCCCGAGAGTCTTCTTTGCGGCGAGATGACGGCGGAGGGAGGAAGGGCGGCCGGCGGCGGAGGATTGGGCGAGAAGGCGGCTTCCTAGCTAGTTGTATGCGGCGGAGGTGGGAGGGGTGGTGCCGGCGGCGACATCGCGGCGACGCGAGGGATGGGGAAAAGAACGCGACGCGGGGGTGGGATATGTGCTATCACGCCGACAGCGCTGGCGCACGCATGCTTTTACCCCCCCCCCCCAGGCCGAACCCGGTGGGCTGGGTTTGGCCTGGGAGCGTCGGCGCTAATTTCCGCCGATCCGGCGCTATTTGGGCTCCTGTGGGGGCCGACTGGGTGAAAAACGGCGCTCCCAGGCCAAAACGGCGCTAAAATCGGCCCTGGGGGACGCTGGGGGACGGCTGGAGATGCCCTTAGATAGAACAGGTCCTAGCATGCCGTGTGCCGTGTGGTGCATCTCCTGCTTAGTTTACATACAGTTGTAGACTGATTTCCTTTTTCCTGCTTTTTGTTCACGGACATCATTGTATTATTTTGTGTTCTGATTTTGTCCTCAGATATATGTACAATACTGTAGTTGTCTTATACTGAGAAACTCTATTCAGACGTAGATTCAGTTAGATTATTTCATTATAAAAAATAAAAGTATATATTTACCAAAAATAATGTACTGCCAGAAGAGCTCTTTAGGTTGCGATGCATGCGGGCAAATAGTTAAGTTCTACAGCTAGGCTTTCCTTGGAGAAACCAGCCATCTTCCATTGTAAGACCGACCAGTTAGGAGGATACTCAACTTCCATGTTGTCAGCTAATTAGGGCAAAGACGTTAGCTTCAATTTGGTCATCAGCACCATCGACAAACTTGGTTAGGCCATGCAATTGATAATTGCATCAAATATGTCAAGTTGTTAATTACCAATTGCATATGTTTTCCGTTTGTTGCATATTTGAGAGGAGAGCCCAACTGTGTGTGGGATTGATGAGCAGGCACTAATTCAAGAAAGACTATGCAGGTCTGAGTGTACAGAATTACAGATTCACACACGATCTAGATAGACTGTATCATTTATTCAGTTTAAAATCAGAATTATCTTGTAAAAAAAGGTTCTACAAAGACGTGAGCTTAGTTATTACTACACATAATAATGATGTCTTAACAATGTATAATTCTTAAGTGCAACTGATCAATGCAGAATAGCAGTAGGATATTCACCCAAAACTGCGTGTGTCGTGTTCTTTCCACAGGGACTAGGCGACAACTATCGAGCTCGGCTAAAGCTAGATCACAATATAAAAGGTGGATTTGCAAGAATTTAAATCTAAACTAGCAAGTGTCTTTTTTGGTAATTTTCAGATTAGGAACCAACACTAGACTTAACAATTAATATTTAAACAAACAAGATAACTAGCAAACACTTAAGACTGGGATAGAAGCAAATTGGGGTACAGGGTCAGAAAACATAACGAGCACAAACATACACGGACAAGAAAGCATACACGTTGCTGCCCCAAGAGCAACGCACAAGGAAGACAAGGTACTACACAAATAGCTCACAAAACAGGAATTTCTACACGCACAAAGATACTTATGCAGCACAGGTCACGAGTACACAATCAAGAACAGAAATATGTTCAAACGAAATTACTACAACACAAGCAATTATTCAGAGAAGTTTCAGGGAAAAGGGAGAAAGCTAGAGTGATTGATTGGAGTCAACCCGATTGTTTCAGGTTGGTGAAGAGCAGCAGGAGGCGTTCCAGGTCGTTCTGCTCTTGGGCAGAAACGGCAGCAGCACTAGGGGTTGAGGTAGAGTAGCTGCTGCAGCAGCAAGCGGCCGGACGCGTCGGGGAAGATGTTGAGCAGTAGGGGACGTAGAGGAAGAAGTGCTTCAGGTCGATGGAGAGGAGCAGCAGTAGGGGTTGGAGAAGAACAGCACCAGGTCGTTGAGGGAGAGCAGCACCAGTTCGTTGAAGAGCAGCAGCACGTGAGGTTGAGGAAGAGTTTCAGGTTGCTAAAGTCTTCGTCGCTGCCGCCGGAGTCGGTGACGAACAGCAGCTCGCAAGGCAGCAGATGGAGCAGCCCGTGGTGGTGGCTTGGTGGTGGAGCAGCTCGTGGCGATGGCTTGGTGGCGCGCCTCCACGCCTGCCTGGCCGCGGCGGCGGACGGATGTGAGCAGAAGCTTCGGGGAATGGGGATAGAAGTGCCAGGCCTGCTCGATTTGGGGAAGAAGCTAGGGATTTGACCCCTCACGGCTGCTTCCCTCCTTTTGCACATAGGTCCTCCTCCTTTTCTTCTTTCTTCACAAGAAGATCCTTTCATTCTTCAGCTAGCCCCTTGGATCTTTAGTCTTCTTTACGCTCAGGTCCTTCTATATATTGGTACACCAGCAGCTTTGTCCAGAATGAGAAGAACGTGTGCCTTGTCGCACCGATCTGCAAGAAATATTGCACGACTGTGAATTTGTTCATTTGACCAAATATTATACTTATAGGAATCAGTTTATAGCCACAATCAACTTCAGATGATGCCAAAAGGTCAAGAAATGGTGCCAGAAATAATGCAAATATGCCACTGATCAACTCCCCCACACTTAACCTTTTGCTTGTCCTCAAGCAAAGACAAGAAAGCAATGAATAGAGAAATTTCGAGAAATATGAACAAGAATCTAACAATGGATCATTTATGGTGTTTGAGTACATTTAGTGCAAGAACAAGAAGATAATGAACATTCATTGTGAAACTTTCTTTCTCTGACTATGCAAAACTCAATGAACAACTTGGATTCGAAATTGAGAAATAAATTTTATTTGTCCAGATAAAGACTTAGCCACAAGTCAGTAATCTTACTCCCACTGGTTAGAGCCACAAGTTATTGTTAAAAAGCTTTCAGCAAAAGATGCTTCACATGCCACCGATCCCGAGATCATGGCAAGCTAATGCATAACATGGAATTTCAGATATTGTTTTGGTCAGTGCTTCACAAACCACCGATCCCGAGATCATGGATTGCTAATGCAACAAGACTCAAGTTAAGCATGTTAGTGCGTCACATGCTTCCGATCCCGAGATCATAGCATGCTAATGCAAAAAGTGTTAGTATCACAACTTTTAGTTAGATGAGGGAGCTCTGATTATTTTAATTAGTGCGTCACATTCCACCGATCCAGGGATCATGAAATGCTAATGCAAACAAAACATGGTTAAGGGTTTATTTTAAACAAACCAAATTAATTTCTCTACCAAGAATCAAAGTCTTCCAGGGGTTTTAGCACAGCCAGAGAGAGAGAATTAGAAATGAATAGGTTAATCTCTTCATTGTTCTTGAAAGAAACAAACTAAACACCAAGAATGATCCATAGAGAGATTGATGCTAATATGACAGAAAATTTCCAAACAATTAGGCTCAAGCTTTCTTTCTTTAAACTTTCTTGCACAAAATCCATTTTTAACATTTTGAATAATGCAACAGAATTAGTAACATGCAGCAAATGAATCTCCCCCACACTTAGAATTTACACAAGTAGTAACAATTGGCTGGGGTAAGAAACAGCTCACCGGGCACATGTTGTAGCAGCTCTCATACTTTTGCATCCTTCTTCTTTACTTCCTGCTCTCTTCACTCTTCTCCTCACTCTAATCCAACCATTCTCCTCAACACCATACCATGAATCCACCAGGATCCCATGGAATGTCGTCTCGAAGGTCAACTCGCAATGGATGGTGCACAAACATAAACCTGAAAAAGCTCAAAACAAAGCAGCCAACACAAGTGATAGGGACTGTTCCCTCTAAATCATCAATAGAGATTGCATAGGCATTATCAATGGTTTTGTGTGCTTTGTTAAGGAGGTTGAAATCATACCTGAGATGGTTGAGGAAGAGTTTCGGGACTACCTTAATTGTAGATGTCACGGAAGATGCGATAGTAGAAATTTCCCGTGGGGAAACGTCAACAATGGAAGTGGGAGAGATCCGCTTCTCAACATCTGAAGTAGCCTCATCATAATCGACAATGAAGATCTACATCTCAGGCTCAAAAGAATATGAATCAATGTTGTTAACATCCTCGAAGGTAAACTTCTCCATATCTATTTCCAGCAGCACATCATCAATAGCAAGGGAAGGAAGCTTCTTAATATCAAAAGCAACGGACTGCAGCTCAGGCTCACACATGAAAGAGTTATCCAAGTTATGAATTGGATCTGTAGCAATAGTGCCCACAGGAGCTGCAACAAGTGTGTCACTAAGAATGGCATCATCATCATCAAATAAGATAAGTTCAAGCTCCAACTTGTCATAAAGGGAATTGGATGTGCTCTTGAGATGTTGCTGCCCACAGAATACAACCTGATGGTGCTCGCTGCCACTTGCAGAAATCGGGGACTGTGGTGCACTCTCAGCTATCTTCATAGTACCATGTGTTTCCAGTTCTCCTTCTGTAACAGCAGCTAATTGCTCCAAGTTTGTGACTACAGGATGTTTGCTATCCCACTGAAACTGATGAAAAGCAAGGCTATCAATGAGGAGGAAAGCATCTTCTATAGTCTTGGTCATGATTGATCCTTCAGCTGACATATCGATAAGTCTTCGTGAAGCACATGTCAAGCCTCTGTAGAAAATCTGCACCTCAAGCCATCTCTCAAGACCACGGTTTGGACATCTCCTGAGTAATGCCTTGTATCGTTCCCAAGCATCAAACAAGCTCTCGCCATCATGCTGAGTGAAACTGAAGATTTGGTCTCGAGTTGCGGCTTGCTTGTGTAGTGGGAAATACTTCTCCAAGAAAGCTTGTGAAATCTGCTCCCAACTGAATTCCCTTGAAGGCAGCGAATGATACCATTCCTTAGCAGCATCTCTCAGAGAGAATGTGAATAGCATACACCTGATAACATCTCGAGAAACCTGATGGTACTGGACTGTGTTGGCGTACTCCAAAACATTGTGAATGTGCTCATGAGGGTCTTCAGTGGGCAATCCCTTGAACTGATTCTGTTGAACAAGAGCAATAAGTCCAGGCCTCAACTCAAAATTCGCTGCCTCAATAGCTGGCCAGACTGGCCCTGTCACATTCCACACATCACTTGGCATCCATAGATCACGAAGTAGGGCCATGTGCTCAAATGCAACTATCGGTTAGCCTGCAAACAATTAAGATGTCCTACACACTCACAAACAACAAACACTGGTGAGAGGGTTAGTATCCTAATACGCCGAAGCAACAAAATAGTAAAGGGTAAAAGAAACACTGGAATGAATTTCACTGAAAATAAAAACAAGAAACTACACTAAACCTAGTCTCTAGCCTAACACAATTGTTCGACGCTAGTCCCCGGCAACGGCGCCAAAATGATCAATGCAGAATAGCAGTAGGATATTCACCCAAAACTGCGTGTGTCGTGTTCTTTCCACAGGGACTAGGCGACAACTATCGAGCTCGGCTAAAGCTAGATCACAATATAAAAGGTGGATTTGCAAGAATTTAAATCTAAACTAGCAAGTGTCTTTTTTGGTAATTTTCAGATTAGGAACCAACACTAGACTTAACAATTAATATTTAAACAAACAAGATAACTAGCAAACACTTAAGACTGGGATAGAAGCAAATTGGGGTACAGGGTCAGAAAACATAACGAGCACAAACATACACGGACAAGAAAGCATACACGTTGCTGCCCCAAGAGCAACGCACAAGGAAGACAAGGTACTACACAAATAGCTCACAAAACAGGAATTTCTACACGCACAAAGATACTTATGCAGCACAGGTCACGAGTACACAATCAAGAACAGAAATATGTTCAAACGAAATTACTACAACACAAGCAATTATTCAGAGAAGTTTCAGGGAAAAGGGAGAAAGCTAGAGTGATTGATTGGAGTCAACCCGATTGTTTCAGGTTGGTGAAGAGCAGCAAGAGGCGTTCCAGGTCGTTCTGCTCTTGGGCAGAAACGGCAGCAGCACTAGGGGTTGAGGTAGAGTAGCTGCTGCAGCAGCAAGCGGCCGGACGCGTCGGGGAAGATGTTGAGCAGTAGGGGACGTAGAGGAAGAAGTGCTTCAGGTCGATGGAGAGGAGCAGCAGTAGGGGTTGGAGAAGAACAGCACCAGGTCGTTGAGGGAGAGCAGCACCAGTTCGTTGAAGAGGAGCAGCACGTGAGGTTGAGGAAGAGTTTCAGGTTGCTAAAGTCTTCGTCGCTGCCGCCGGAGTCGGTGACGAACAGCAGCTCGCAAGGCAGCAGATGGAGCAGCCCGTGGTGGTGGCTTGGTGGTGGAGCAGCTCGTGGCGATGGCTTGGTGGCGCGCCTCCACGCCTGCCTGGCCGCGGCGGCGGCCGGATGTGAGCAGCTTCGGGGAATGGGGATAGAAGTGCCAGGCCTGCTCGATTTGGGGAAGAAGCTAGGGATTTGACCCCTCACGGCTGCTTCCCTCCTTTTGCACATAGGTCCTCCTCCTTTTCTTCTTTCTTCACAAGAAGATCCTTTCATTCTTCAGCTAGCCCCTTGGATCTTTAGTCTTCTTTACGCTCAGGTCCTTCTATATATTGGTACACCAGCAGCTTTGTCCAGAATGAGAAGAACGTGTGCCTTGTCGCACCGATCTGCAAGAAATATTGCACGACTGTGAATTTGTTCATTTGACCAAATATTATACTTATAGGAATCAGTTTATAGCCACAATCAACTTCAGATGATGCCAAAAGGTCAAGAAATGGTGCCAGAAATAATGCAAATATGCCACTGATCAGCAACCATCAATCAATTTTATTTTATTTGAATTAAAAGGTGGGTTCTACATTATTTATGATCACTATAGGTGTTATGTTATCAGTGGCTTGATTTCAAGCCCGCAATGTTGGTGTCTGCCACCTCACATCTGTAGACATTTTTCGCCTTCATTCCGTAGCAACGCACGGTTATTGTGCTTATTGTTTGATCCATGCCACAAAAATGTGTTGTCCCGTAGCAACGCACGGGCATTTAGCTAGTTAAAGCTAATATTCATAGTGTACTGTTAGGAGGTCTAGCCAGGACATTTATATCGATTATCACACATAAAAAATCTTAACAACAATTCCTCATAGTGTAATGTAACTAGTCCTAACTTGTATTTTTGTGGCCTCAACTTGTCAAAATAGTCACGAAAGATTTCTTGTTGGAGGCATTTTCCTCCCATGGTCCGCAAGAGTTAGAAGAAAGTCATCACTTCCTGATATTTTCTCCGAACATTCATGTGGGAGGATGTTACCCATCCGAAATTTCATTAACTGATAGACCAAATTGTCCTTAATGATTCAACAATTATTTTATATGTTTGTGTTTGCACCAACATGATGATTTGTCCTATCGGATATGTTTCGGTGTCACATTATATTAGCTATTCCCTCCGTTCCAAAATAAGCCACCACTTATTTCAGAACAGATGGAGTATTTCTTACACGCCTAAAAAATAGCAAAAACAAGAAAAAAACATTGCTAAAATAAGGCTGATCAGTCCATTAATTATACGTAGGACATAAGACTTCTCCACAAATTTTTCCACACGAATAACACCATAGGATTCGAACACGAGTTCTGCCACGCCCCGATACCGAGTCGAAACGAGTCAGCCGATGTCCGCCCGCAAGATTTAGAAAACCAAACATAAACCAGTACGGGATCGTCGGCTGTCTCCTAGGGCATGACATGTTCATCACCAGAAGCTCTGGCCACCAAGCCAAACACTTGGTTGTCAAGAGAAAAAAGTACCATAGCAAAACAAAATTATCACTAGGATTTTAGTCAATATGTGCAAGAGCATGTATGCCAATTTTGTGATCTATCACGAAGCTAGACACGACACAAACATAATTTACACCTAGTATGAAGCCAAAATGGCATGGATAGATAGCCATTGCTGGCTGCTGCGCATGACAAATGTTCGACCGACACCTCGTAGCCAGACTCTCCACGTCATCATGATCCACGTGGCCGCCTCCACGTCGTCCCGAGGCCCTTTTCTCTCTCCAAGGAAGGAACCCATGACTCTGTCGTCAGGACTCTCTCGTCTCGAGAGAGGGAAGTGTGAGTTTTTTTTTTAAGTTGGCTTCCTTCCATGCATGGATTTCTCCTCCCCTCAACCGCACCCATCGCTCCAACAAAACCTCCGATCGATCACGACCTCCGCTAGCTTCGCCTTCCGCTTAGCTTAACCACACCACCCTACCTTTCCTCCCCTCTACTCCTTCAGCTCTCTCCTCAAGCTGCTTGCTCTCCCCTCCCAGATCCCCAATGCTCGCGCCCGCCGCCTCAGATCCTCCTCCCGGCGGCCCCTCCATCGCACCGGTCTCTTGATCGACCCCTGCATCCTGATCGATCGGATCCCTCCCTGCGAGCTACAGTACTTCTTGGTCGATCGATCGGTCGGTCATGGATCACTCGGATGAGCTTGCTGCCGCCTCTGCGGGGATGGCGATGCTGCACAGGTGCAAGGTGTGCGGGAAGGGGTTCGCGGGCGGCCGCTCGCTCGGAGGGCACATGCGCTCCCACATCTCGCTCGGCGAGGTGGTGGCGCCGGTCGAAGACGACGACGAGCTGAGGCGTGTCTCGCCGAACGGCGGGCGGAGCAGCGGCGGCAATGGCGCCGTCGGGTACGGGCTCAGGGAGAACCCCAAGAAGACGCGCCGCCTCTCCGACTTCGCCGACGAGGAGGAGGATCAGGGAGGTGATGGAGGCGAGCATGAAAAGGCGTGCCGGGAGTGCGGGAAGATGTTCTCGTCGTGGCGATCGCTGTTCGGCCACATGAGGAGCCATGCGCCCGGCGCCACCGCCGCCGACGAGGCTGAGGACGTGGACCTTGGAGATGAGTTCTTGGCCGCGGAGGCGGAGGCAGAAGCAGAGGAGGACGAGGAGGAGATGGCGGCGCCGATGGAACCGCTCGTGCCGGCGGCGGTGGCGGTGATGGCCGCGCCGCCCAGACGGAGGCGTAGGTCCATGCGCGTGGCGGCGCCGGCCCCCGTGCCGCCGCCGTCGCCGGTGCTGAGCGGGTTCGAGAAGGAGCAGGAAGACGTCGCGCTCTGCCTCCTGATGCTCTCGCGCGACACCACCGGCGGCATGTGGAGCTCGCCAGAAAACGCGGAACCATTCTTGGAGAAGGAGTGGCGCAAGAAGCCTGCGCCGAAGCAGCTGCACCTCCCGAGAAACGGCTTCGGTTACAATTCCGACGACGATTCAGCTCTGTTCCAGTACGGCGACGCCAAGATCAATAAGATCAAGAAGCGGAGGACTAGCCATTACGCTCTGAATTCCGGCTCGCCAAAGCAACGACGCAACGTCATCGCGCCGCCGCCACCGAAGCGCACCCGCTACGAGTGCCCAGGGTGCGGCAGGGTGTTCAGCTCCTACCAGGCGCTCGGCGGCCACCGCGCCAGCCACAAGCGGATCAACACCAGCTGCAGCGCCCCCAAGGCCGTGCCCGCCGTGGTCGCCATCCCCGCGCCAGAGCCGAGCGTGGATACCTACACCTCGTTCAGCACTCTGTCCCCGTCTGCCTCGCCGGACTCGGTGGCCACCGGCATTGGTGCCGCCAGGAAGCAAGCGGCGGAGGTGGAGAAGTTCGAGTGCCCCGTGTGCTTCAGGGTGTTCGGTTCAGGGCAGGCGCTGGGCGGGCACAAGCGGTCGCACATGACGGACGGCGCGTACTCCGAGGACGGCGAGCTCTTCTACGGCAGCGCCAGCGGTGACGGGGAGCAGGAGCAGGGGTACCCCGTGGCTGCCGCGGGGTCGCTCGATCTCAACTTCCCGCCGGCTTCATCGGACGAGGCTTGAATTGATCGACCCAAGCTTGGTAGCAGGCCAGAGCTTGATCCGCAATTCGAGGTGATCGATCAATTAGTGGGGATGTGTACAGATTCAATTCATTTTCATCATTCTTTCCAAGCTCCAAGCTCAGAGGAACCTTCAAAGACAATCCACCAAGAAGAGTTCAGAGAAGTCACCTCAGGTTCTTTAGGAGAAAAGAAACATTTTTTTGTTCATTCCTTTTTTTTTTATCTCCGGTTGGACTAGAATAATAAGCGTATAATGATCCGATTCAGTTAGTGCCTTCCAAGATTAACTCGAATGCTAGTTATTACTTTTACCCGGTCATAGTTTATTTCCTCTTTTTCTTTTTTTGATTGATGAAGCTGGGTCATAGTGTTATTTTTAGAGAGCCTTGCTGTTAGCTGCTGCTAATTGCTAACCATGCATGCGGTGGTAACTGAATCCCCGTGAATCTCTGGGTCAATGCTAACCTTTGCCCAGCTCCTACTTTTGCTGCACTGATCTGACTGAGATCTGCCTTGTGGGAGGCTCTTCCCAGCAAGCAACTGCTTGCTTGATCAGTTGCTGCATGCTTAGTACAGCAGCACACTGCCATGCCATATTGCCACTGTTTGGTAGCTCTGACTCTGAGTGACAGAGGAGCTAGCCAGGAGACTGATGGAAGCTCATAAACTGAAACATACTGCTGAGTTGATTGGTTACTACAGTGGAACAACAAATCTTTATGAGCAAACAGGTACTACTGAGGAAAAAGGGATTTAGCAAGCAAGCTAGCAACCATATGGTATCATGTGGTATCAATGCAGGGGGTGCTGCTCACTTGTCCGCCAGAGATCAACGCAGGAGAAGCCTTCCTTCTCACTCACCATTCCAGTGTCCTTTTCTCTCTCGCTCGCTCCTTTTGTTTGTTGCTTTAGCAAGCGTTCAAGCCTGCATCATAATAGTTTATGGTTTTGGTGGCTAAAGATAAGTGGTACTAGTACTAATCATGCCATCTTCCCCTCTAGGCGCAGACAGCTCACGCAAACATTGTGTTGTTCATGTCCCTTTCTAGCCTGCTGCCTTTGTTGAACTGGTTTACTTTGTTGATGGTGTCTCCTACAAAGATCAGGACTGGCTGCCGCCTGCACTGCAGGCCGTCTCGCGTCGGATGGTGCCTTCTTCTTGATTCTTCTCTTGTTTGAGCCCTGGCTAGCTAGTTGGACGTATTTCTTCGATCGGGTCACATCGGTCGTAGGTGTAGTGTAGGCAAATGCAGTATAGCATATTCCTTGCTTCTGTTCAGTAAACTGCCTTGCAAAAACAATGCTGTTGTTAGTCCTTTCATCGGCCATGTTCGATAACCTTTTTTTAAACGATGGCTAAGAAGAGGAATTGTCCGATTAATTAGGAAAAAACTGCGCAAACTCAAGATCGACCAAAAGGCCGACCAAGACCGTCGTGGAGCATGATCGTCGCCAACAAGGCACATATCTAGCCCACCTAGCTACCAAAACAAACACACACGCACTGATGAGAATAGAATAACGTCGATGTTGACCATAAGAATTGTCGTCGCCTCCGAACCACGATTCTGACTTTGCCATATACGACATCAACGGTGTAATCCTCATGAATGCACAAGGCCTGCAACGGATCATGCCAAACAGTCGACCGCAACGCCAACGTGAGACAGCTCCGACTTTGCTGACGAGTTTCGTGGGAGAAATATGTACTCCCTCCGATCCGTTTTAAATGTCGCACAGAGAGACCAGCGATGTACGAATGCGTAGTATAAGTTGCGACATTTAATTCGGATCGGAGGGAGTAGGACTTAACATTTGAGACTGTCATCTCTAATTAAGTGGTTTGACACCTTGTATTCTCTTTTTAGGGATGACTTTGTAGTAATTGCTGGTTGTGTGCATCTTGCGATACAGAGGCTGCTCTCTCTTGCCTTATTAAGAAAGAATAGTGTTTGTTGGTTATCGAAATGTACAAGGTTTGTTGGTTGCCAAAAGAAAGCAAAAAACATTACAATACATTATGCATGCTTGATAGTTAAGAATATTTAGACAGGTGTGATTGCTGAAGACCATCTCCAAGCACCTCTTTTTATCAATGCGTGCCAATCAGTTGGGACCACAATCTTGTGCTGCTCCATCCAACTTGGTGGAGCTCTCGATGCTGGTAAACCCACAAGTCATGCGAGGTTTTTTTCTTTATGGTGCAAGGATTGGATGATGGCCTGGATTGACCACAATTATCTAGCAGAGCCAATCACTTTGCGTGTGATCTGTGAATAAAGAACCTGGAATCTTCAGATTAAGCTGTGATGTGGTTCAAGCAAGGGTTCCTATATACATTTGTTATTGCGTACATTTTGTTGTGTCGGACTGAAGGCGAAATTGAAAATTATGACCCTTGTTAGAAAGTTCAGTCCAAAATGACCCCTACTGAAAAATAATTTCGGACCCGATTCCCTGGCTCAACACCTTATGTCGGAACATGGAGGTGGAGGTTGATCTACTCAACACCCTGGGTAAAGGTATTGAGGTGCCGAGACAACCGAGTGTGCTAATCCGACGTGGAGAGGCTCACCATCCCGACCCAAACATTAAGATGCCCAGGCTCAATGCCTTACCCAGGACACCGACCTCTCCAACCTCAGTGCCCCGGGTTGAGGTGTTGAGCCTGGGTACCTCAACTCCCTGGATCGGGGCTTTGAGCCTGTCCACGTCGGACCCAAGTGCCAGGTTGTCTCGGCACCTCAACCCGAGTCTCCGTTTCCTGCCATCCATTGTAAAACTCTATATTTCCATTTTAGGTAATGTACATGGGACAACTTGATTACTGCTTTTGCGTTCTGCTTGGTAATGTTATTGGCAAAAGTGCGTATGAAGGTGTAATTGTCAGTTTATTGAGTTAAGAGGAATGGAGTGATTAGCTTTCAATTCTCGTGCTATTAATTAAATAGTATGAGACCAAGGAGTTCCTGATGTCAGTCATGACTCATGAGCAAACTTCTAGCCCGCGAGTTTTTTTTTTTTTTTGAACTGGAAAAGCATTGCATTACTCAAACGGCTCATCAATATCGCTGGCAACAAAGACATGTACGAAGGCTGGAGCATGATCCGGCCATACGGCTTGGGATTCATCACGCAGCTTCGCACCATACGCGGCGAGAACGCCCGCGAGCTTTCTAATTGGTAGTAGAAGAATCTTTAGTTAGATATAGAGTTTTTTTGCGGGTAAGTTAGATATAGAGTTGGGACACTATTTTTCCAGTAACCGGTAGCAACTTGCATGTGCCAATCCCTTAGCCACATTTTTGTTTGGTTTGCACAAAAGAAACTGAAGACCCCACTTAAGAAAGATATTTCCTTAATTAGCAGTTCCAAATTCACACCAAGCCAAGCAGCACAATTCTTGATCAGCTATCAATGTCCTTAGAATACTTCCACTGTTCCTCCCCAAAAAAAGAACACTATTATTAAAATTCAGAACTAGCAGTGCACGTCCTTGGAATAGCAGGCGCCTCAAGGCAAGGTCTAGAAAGGAATGAGCTGTGATAGATAGGCACTTGCATTGCATATAGCCAAAGGATCAGGTCACACTCCAACTTGTGATAAAGATATGCATACATGTAATTATGTAAAAAAACAAATATCTCAGGGAGGCAACTTCCTT
Organism: Poa pratensis; assembly: GCA_947311845.1. Classification (NCBI taxonomy): domain Eukaryota; kingdom Viridiplantae; phylum Streptophyta; class Magnoliopsida; order Poales; family Poaceae; genus Poa; species Poa pratensis. The sequence goes on from CAMZMU010000063.1 coordinate 113,760,298, forward strand.
GCAGAGAACAATTAAGAAGATACTCCATGAAAAAAGGCCATGACAAAGAGGTCAGATCACTCAGGTGTGCACCCCAACATCTTCTAATTGCGGTTCCCACAGATGTGTGAAGCTTAACCTAACTAATCAAGCACTTCTCACAACTCCAGCAGAAGCCATTGCTTCTTTCTCTGTTGCATGCCTTGCAACCACTCAGGTCTTGACAAACCTTTCCTTAGCAGTCAGCATACACAGATCCAGATCTGACGGCCAGCCTGATGGCTGCTTTAGTAACCAGTGCAATGGTTCTAAATTTAGCCAATAGATGGTTCTGAATGATAGGAGCTCTGGGTGGGTGATTTTTTTGACTAGGTAAGGAGGCAACCACTAACTTAAAAACTGCCATAAATTGTGGTTAAATCATTTGACTTTCTCGTGGGGCGTCTTTTTAAGCATAACAGAGGTGTCGAAGGGTGCTAATTTCTCTGCGCATTACTGGAAGAGACAAAGGGACTAGGGACCAGAAGAAGCAAAGGTAGATTCCACCATATGTGGATTCAAGAGAGTAATTATGGAAGATTGATTAGTTAGTGAGCAAGATCACACCAGGCAAGCTTCGGGGGTACTCTTCACAGAAAAATGCTGAAGCTTTTACATGCCCTGAAAATGTGACAATCATGGAGTTCTATCTCACAAACAAATTTCGCTCTCATCAGCCATCAACTCATGTCGATGTGTCATGCTGATTTATTAAATTCAGTAAACCTTCAGCGGAGCATGAAGAAGCTTTCTAAAATAAGAAGTACGGAGATATTGAAGAATGATGCAAAACAAATAAATCAAATTAAGGAAGTCAAAATAGTTGACCACGGTAGTTAGGTAAGGACATACTTATACTAGCTGGCATCTACTTGTCTCGGACCTAAACACCAACATCACAAGTTGTTAATAGTGTAGGCATCTGGCTCCTTTTAAAGGAAGAGGAGAGGACACTCATAGTATAATACACAAGGGATCTTATTACAAATGTAGTCGACTTAGCAAGGAAAATAATAGAGAAGAACTCGCATGTTCATGAGGAACAAGGGTCAAAAGGACTCAGTAGAGTTCATGAGGCAATACTTAACTAGCGCTGAGACAAATTACAAAAGCATGATTCATCAGTTCATAGTCACAACTATTTGTCCAAACATGATATAAGTACTTAGCCTTCCCATATCCCCAAGTAGTTCACCTATGGAAGTTCTTCATCACTGGCATCCAGATTTGCGCTGTCTATTTCGTCCCCTGTAGGAACAACGAGGCGGGAACCTAGCTGCTGTGTTAGCTTCAGGGCATTACGGAAGTGTGGGCAGTCTGCTTTATTTCCAGGAACACCATTACTGCGAAACCATTTTGCCCATGCTTTGCTAAGTTTTGATCTGCTCTCCATCTCCTTGTTGAATATTACGTCAATTCGAGTTTGTTTTAGTACCCTGCTAGGCACAAGATCTGCATCCATTCCTTGATCTTTGTGCTTTGACTTGCCAAACGTTCCTGCAGAGTGAGAAGAATGAAAGATGTATAAATAAAATTAAATACTCAAGCACAAGTCACACCAACCCGCAATCTCCTAAATTTCTAATCTCAGCGAGTCTTGGAATCATGCTAAGAAAATTGGCACGAAAAAACTGCATTTATTTGGTGTTGTTAAACTTTAACACGACTTCATTTGTGTCATAGTTTTAACAACCAAAGAACTTCAGTAGAAAGTTAGCAGGTGAAATCATTCTATAAATAATTAAGGAGGTAAAATCATTTTATGAATTCAGGCTATTGCTAACAGAGGCCCATAGACCATAGTTCATCTACTAATCGACCTACCCCCTGTAACAGGTTATAGTCTAACAGTCCCATAAATCAAGATATATGTCTCTTACCTCCTTCCTGTAAGGTTCCACTTGAGGCAGCTGCATCGTTACCTCCGACTGCTCCTATCCCCCATGAAGCAGCAGTTATGCAGGTGTCGTGCTTTGTTAGATGTGGAGAGATGTCACCAGTCCTCTCGCATACCGCCAAGTCACTCACTAGCACAGAGAAGTGTCATATTGAGAAAATGGGGAAAAAAAAGGTTTGTGAACTTAGCCCTCAGACTAGTGTTAGTGTCCAGTAGGTCACAAGTGATACATGGTTATAGGGTGTGATAGTGTGGATCCCTGAGGCAATGAGTCACAGTATGTGAATCCATGTAGCCATCTACTAGTGAATTCACTCAAAAAAAGGTTGTGTTCTTTGTGTTAAATAAATGAAAGCACAAACTGGCTCCGAATAACACAAATATCAAATTCCAAATTTCGATTCAGTCGTGTGGTCTATGCTTTCTTGTACCGATTGGTATTGCTGAAAGCATTCACAGCCAGTTTCCAGAACCCTGGTGTAGCATCAAAATGAACAATCTGGACCATATGGTTGCCTTCACTGGTAGCCAACAACTAATTAATTCATCCCATGAATGAGCTTAGATAGAACCACATGCATATTAATTATTTCACTCTATGGACTACTGTTCTGGAATAAAATTAGCCATCACAACTGTAGAATTTCACGTATACAGGAACTGAAGTTTCCAGCAAGAGAACAACAGAAGGATATGATTAGGTTTTTATGACACTGCTTAGGTGTTGCTTGCATGATCAGTATTGCTTACAACAATTGTAACATATATAAACCTACTGTTTTTAAAATAATCTATACTACTATTAAAAGAGCAAACATGTTCGGGATACATTAAATTTGGTCCGTTCAATATCTGATCAACGCTCAAGATCGCTCCAATGTTTGACAACTCAACACACCTTTTCGTTTTCGTGATAATTACAAGGATTGCCACCGGGAAAATAAAGAAACCGTGTCGAAAAGAAAGAAACCTTGTCGAGATCCTCCCGGAGCGAGCTCCACTGCCCGACGCCATGGCCGCCATTGTGCCACCACCTGGAACTACCCCGAGACCCCTCATTGCCGCAGCGGACGGCGACCACCGCGACCACGCGCATCACCACCACCAGGCCGCCCTCGGACACGGGCAGCCCCGCCTGCATTGCATTGGCGGCGGCGCGCCGGTAGACATCGTGGAGACCCCTGGCGCCCGCACGGTGTTGTCGTTGGCGGCGGCTCTCCGACTCTCTCCCTGGGCGGCTGGGCGAGTCCACGATATCTCTCTCCCTCCACACGATCCCTCATGCTCCCCATCGATCCCTCCACCCCTCTTCCGCGCCGGCGGCAGAGAGCGACGGGATCTGGGATGGTGGCGGCAAAACATGCAGCAGAGGGCGGTGCCGAGCGTTGAGCGACAACGAACAGCCCAGTGAGCGCCAGCATCCCAGATCCTCCTACCTCCATGCCGCTGCAGGTAACTACTCTGCTACCTCTCCATCTCCGCCACAAGGTCCCAACTTCACCTATCGCGTGCAGTTACCGTACAGAAGGAACCTCCCTCTCCTGTTTTTGTAGATGACAGTGTAGTGCTCATGTGGTTAACCCAATGTTGAAGCTATTAGCATGTGCAGAACTAGCTTGATTAATTCCCTATCCGCTTAGCTCCATGTGAACACAATTAGGATTGTACAGCATGCATAAATTGGAGACAGTATGTGTGTAGAATTAATGAATTATTAGCACGTGAAAGGAGCCTTCAGAACTGATCTACTATTCCGTTCATTATGGTGGTAAAATTAATCTGTGTACTATGTTCATAAAAAATCCTGAACGTGGAGTGAACAGATTAGTTTCTGAAGCTTCTCTGTTGGTGGGTTTTTACGCCAAGTTCTTCCAATTTACATCAGTACGTCATCTCTCTTTAATACATGAACTGTTGTGAGTTTGTGACTCCGCAGGTTTAATCCTAAAACTCTAAATTGCTAGAAAGGGCTAGACATTATTTCTGCGTTGTTTCTTCAGAGAAAGACAGAGCAAATTACTCCATCAGTGTGTTCAGTTGTAATTTGAGTACTTCGCTACAATATTATAGACATGAAAAGATTGCCACCTGCTGCTCCTTCCAGCCATTTTAATTGTGAAGTTTCGGGCAAGTGAAATCCGAAAACTATTGAAATAATTTTGATTGTCAACTCCATGGCAATACAAGTCCATGGGAAGTCTATCTTCCCTTAAAGAGCCAGCTTATTGAATAGAGCTGTCACTCCTTACCTTACCTAAGACCCCTTCAAGTTAACATATGAGCTTGATTAATGTGTCCATCTCATACAGAAATCTTGCACGTATACATTGGGATGGTAGATTTATTGTTTAAGTCTTTAAGATATTGCTATACTGCTACATCGATGAATGTTTTTTTCTACTCTATTTGAAGGTCCTAGATTTAGCTGCATTCTGCTACATGATTTAACATCCGAAAAAATGTTAAAGCTACACATTAGCTTACATTTCCTTATTGAGTTATCTCTGGTATCATCTATCTTCGTGATAGTATGTATGGCTATGCTATTGGTTAGGTTCTCGCATAATACTCTACCATAAAGTCTACTATTTTACTATCAGTACCTTATTTGTCCTTCCAGGCTTTTACTTTTCCTTCTTGGTTTGGTTACAATTTCATATATTTTTATTTGGTTTTGTTGTAACTGATACTGCATTTTATTTATTATTCACCGCACGATGTTTTTTCCAGGTGAGCAATCGTTGGATGGCTCTATTCAGACTTGGATTTATTGCATTGGGGGAGTAACCACTATTGTTGATCTCCAATATCAAAATCGACAACTTATGAATCCTGAAGCAGTTAAACCAACTGACGTTGGAAAATCTTCAAACGATGTCTCCACTTTATAAAACTAAGGGACAAGTTGTTTCTAGACGAGCTATGGTGCAAAATGATCGTTGTCAGGGGTCTATGGTGCAAAATGATCTTGTCTTAACTAAGGGACAAGTTGTTTCTAGACGAGCTAATCCTATATGGTGGAAGATGGTATTTTCCCTCGCTGCAGTTGAGCAAGTTAACAGTTGGTAGAACCAACATGGTCAATTCATTCAAGTCTCAGTTCTGACTCATGTTTCTATAGGTTTGGGTAGACTACGGTTCTTGGTTGAACCTAATTTGTGCAGAACATATTTTTTTAAGCCTATGTTGATACCATGTAAGTTAATTTGTTTAATATTCTTTAATAGTAGCACATTTACATGAGCTCTTATTCTAATGCTTTTAAATATGTGTATGAAGGTATGGCTAGAACAATATCATTTTACATTGTCCTAATTAAGATATATCTCAGATGGCATGACTCATGGCTCTTATGGCTGTTAGTTTTTGTTCATACAGCATCACAAGAAAAGGTGGTTGTTCAGTTTGTCTTAGAGTCCCTTTTTAGCCTCCTAAAAGAAGAATTTTGCTATTAACTTGTGTTGTTGAAGCATCTAATACAGCAAAATCTGCAATATACGTGTGCTTGTATTGAAAAATCGTCACTTCTGCAACTTTTTGATGTGGATGCGTCTTCAGAAGGTAACAAAACGGAAGTTGCTAAAAAAAGATTAAAACGGAAGTAGCTCTAGCTAGAGGGTTATGGTTATGTGGCAATTATCAACTGATGATCAAGTTGATTTCTTGTATGTTGGAATTCAATTACTACAAAAGATTATGTTGGATGGCCTGTGCATTTGCAAGGTGTGCATTAAATAAGCATTATATAATTATATATAAGGTGCATTTGCAAGGTGTGCAATATATAAAAATGGGTCATATACTCATATTTAGTTACATGAGGCACGTTGATAATGAAAAATGATATTTAAAATTGTTTGTATGTATCAGAAATTATGGATTATGTACTTGGTGTAAAATTTCATATTTCAAGAAAGCTATCCTACATTTGAAATTATGGTGTACCTCTGATAATAAGACGTGTGTGGCACGTAAGGATAAAAACGGTTTGACGGGTCAAATTTGTTTGGTACTCGACATTGGGACAATGTTGATCGCTAATTGATAATTCAACACTATAGATTTAATGTATCCCGGTATGTTTGCTCTTTTAATATTAGTATAGATGATTAACTGAATTTTTAACATTTGTACTATGGCCTATGTGGTTTTTAATTTTCATTTATGTTTACTGTTCGCAATAGTTGGTTACGTGTGTTGCACGTGCACGTCAACTAGTGAAGGTAAAAACTAAAAACAGCAAAGGAAACTGAACATCGAAAAGTAAAACTGTTGCAAGAATACTGTTTCATCTCCCAGCCTCGCCTGTTTCCTCACACACACTAACTTCTCATCAACCGAGAATGTATGAACCTCGTCCTAATGCCAAAAAAAGACTGAAAAGTAATAGACAACACACTGGATTGAAAATTTGAGAAACATAAAATACCGGAGGAATAAATGAACCTCTTCCTAATTCCAAAAGATACAGAAGGAGTTGAAAATAATACAAAGCACACTGGAATGAACAATTGAGAAACAGTGTTGTCAATTTTCGAAAATGGTTTGAGATCCAGTCATAGAATAAATTAGTTAAAACTGTATGCGTCTCTGATCATGGCAATAGTCCAGTCTTTACTGATAATATCAAAGAGAATATGTAGATGGCATGTAGTTAAGCACTTTTTTTTAGGGCATATGTAGTTAAGCACTTGAACAAACACTTTAGTATCACACTATTCCAGAAAAAGTATACTATAAGTAACTTGATCTTTGTATCTGCTTCCGATGTAGACAGAGAAGAGAAATACCTGCAGTATAGAAACTTCTGTAGGGATAATAGTGGGTGGTCGTGAAATTATCTTTACCAAGATTCTTGAACTGCATGGTTTCGAGTTGAATCATGCATACACCTATGTCTGTCCTTACATATATCACATGATCATCTTCATCATACCCCAATATCAGATTGTCCCCTCCTCCCATAGGCCCTATACCGATGATCGTGTTCACTCGAAAGGTCTTCTGCAGCATCCATCCAGCAACACTATCACTATCGACCTTCCTCTCCCACATTTCCAATTTATGGTAGTCCAGAAGAGCAAGGCGAATACTGCTAGTGCAATCATCTGTCGGCATGATCTGAAAGCTGCAGCTGCTCCTATAATACCTTAAATCCGGCATCTCGATACAAACTAGGCTCTGTCTATCCAAATCAAACTTAAGCATGCCATCCTCATACCAATCAAACAACCAATAAAGAGAATCCCCAACAAGGGTAGCCGGACGGTTTATACCACTAAAATCATACATATTTGTATAATGAATCCCTAATGTTGAGATGAGATCGCCCCATGTTCTGGTCTCGGATGAGTAGACCGATAAGTAGATCGAGGGAAACGCTCGATTTTCACCTGTCTGGACACCTATCAAGATCACCTGAAAGGGGCTCGAGTGACAATCCCCATGGACGTGATCTTCGCCGCTGGCAGTGCAAAGCACGGCGCCGTTGTAGATGACAATCTCCTTGTCGTCGAACAATGGTGGGACGGCCACACATCGGCGATCTCCGGTGGCTGGGTCCCATACCATGATCTCGAGCAGCCTGCGGTCAAAGAAGAGGACGCGTCCATGGCGGCAGCCAAACAACTCCATGTAGAGATTGAGGATGTCTGGAGGGAAGAAGTGCTCATGCGGGATGAGATCTGGAGAGCTGAGATTGGACCTGAAGAAGGGTTCCCCGGTGTATCCCATGACGAGGCCGAGGAGCGGAGGTTTCCGGTGGTGGTCGCGGAAGCCGCGGAGGAACCGGGCGTCAGTGACGACGCCGCGCCACTGCTTGCAGACGAAGGAGATGCGGAGCAAGGTAGAGGGCTGAGGTGGTAGGAGGAGAAAAATCTTCCGGAGGAGGTCGTCGTCTTCCAGTGCCGCCGGTGGCGAAGCGGCGCGGCGGCGGCGGCGGCGTGTCATGTCGTCGTCGACTGGGTGAGTGTTGTGTGCCTGTGGTGTCACTGGGGCCTGGGGGTGGAGCTCTATATCGCTCCAGTGCGGCGCTAGCTTCCAGTGCGGCGCTATGAGCTAGCGCCGCCTGAAGGGCGACCGATTATGGGCTGGCCCATTCGGCGAGCCTTGCATTTTTCGTTTTCTTTTTTGTTTTTTCATTTTTTTTTGCTTATTAGGATTTTTGAAAATCGTTCATTTTTGAAAAAAAAAAATCAGATTTGGAAAATGTTTAGCTGAAAAATGTTCAGATTCGTAATTTTCAAATTTTCAAATTATTTAGATTCGAAAATTGTTCAAATTAAAAAATTCGAAAATGAACATCAAAGAAGCAAGGCCTTAAGGTCGTGCACGGCACGACCCTATTTTGTATTTTTTTTCGATTATCATGTATTTTTTTTAATTTTTGGATTTTCTGTATTTTCAAAATTTTGGACTAGAAGGCCAAAAATGCAGGCGGGCTGGCCCGTAGCCGTGCCGTACCGGCCCTTTTATCACGTGCGTCAGGTCTATCGCGGCTCGCGAGCCTTTGGGCTAGCACGACACAAGCCATTTATTAAAGGACCGCCACATGCCATGTCGAGTCAGACCTTTTTGCTAGCGTGTCGGGCTGCGTTGTGCACTTGTGCGGGCGCCCGATGGCTAGCTATACTTTAGCCTCTATATATTTAGTATGGGCTAAAGAACCTAGTCCAGTTTCACTATTCTTTTTTCGAGAAAAACGGTTGCAGTCTTATGGTAAATCAAAATGTGCCTTATTTTTCTTTTGGAAGCATTTTCTTAAACGGGTGTGTGTTAGACGTCGGAGGATAGATTTGGGGGAAATCAGACACAATATTTAAGCCGGCTTCTTACTCCAGGTCAATCCGATGTTCAACAATAAAGTCAGCTACAATTTGGCCTTTCATAGATTTTAGTGGTTCATAAGCCAAATCGTACTGAAAGGGCATGTGTTGCCCCATGCGTGGTTTTGGTAATTAATGACAATCCTTATGGACTAATGTTTGCATTGAGATATACTTGTAGATCTTGTCCATAGGAAAAGATTGGAGTTCATGTGTTGGACTCTAGAAGATTTCATGATGACCAAGGTTCCATCCAAGGGTTTATATGAAGAATGATCATGTGAAGAGTTGAGCTTATTGCAAGCATGGCTTGGAAAAGAAGATTGAGTGAACTTCATGTTTATCTCCAATCCATCATCTATATCAAGATAAGAAGATGAAGTGCAAGTGGATTCATGAAGACGGAGTTTAGCAAGGCTCTCCCATAATGGTGTATGGGGGAGTATTTGGAAAAGTCCTCATCAAGCATGTGCTAGCAAGCACAATCAAGAAAGGTGTTCCAACTTGAGAGAGTCAAGATCGTCATCATCGAGCTCAAGTGGAATGCGCAAGGCAAAGGTATGATCTTGATAGGTTTTCTATTTTACCGGTCTCGTGAGTGGGAGACCGGGTTATAGGATAGACGGCGTACTATCAAGAGGGGCTCTCAAGTGAGTAACTTGATCGCACCTTTGTGGAGAGCTCAAACCTTTGCATATTTGGCATATCATGTTTCTTGGTTCTTATTTGGCTTTTATTCATGTGAGAATGTAGAGCTTGTGTTCATCTCCATACCAAGCTCTAGTTCACCGAAAACGGATTTCGTATTGAAAACTTGTTGCGTTTTCGGTTTTGGAGGTTTTGCCGGTTCATCTTTTTATAGAGAGGTTTTACCTCTCTACATTTGATTTCCTCCTCACATGATGGACTATGATGCTTCTATGCATGATCTTGTAATGCTCCTCATTGCGATTCCAACAAACCCAAGATCATCGAAATCGGAGTCCGGATGGAAAACTTGTTTCATTCTCGGCGTTGGAAATATTACCGGTCCACCTTCGAGATATGGTCCACACCATCCCATGTGTGTTATCTTTCCAACAAATTTGGTTTCATCGCATTTGGAATTTTTTTTGAAAAGATATGATTTTTCGAAGTTTTATTTCTGCGCGGGCCGGCTCCCTGGCCGGCCTAGGCCAGGTCCCAGGCCAGGCGGCTCTGCCAGGCCGCCAGCCCACAGGCCGGCCCAGGCCGGGCCACAAGCCGGGCGGCTCTGCCAGGCCGCCAGCCCACAGGCCGGCCCAGGCCGGTTCACAGGCCGGGCGGCTCTGCCAGGCCGCCAGCCCGCAGGCCGGCCCAGGCCGGGCCACAGGCCGGCGCGCCCAGGTGATGGCCCTTCACGTAGTTATCTGCGTGAAAAGTAAATGGGTTAGATTGAGACTCCAAGTGCAGAGTGTATGTAGTAGTGGAAGACAGTTTTCCCCATGAGGGGTGACTCGAGGGTTTAATATCGAACTCTCGGGGAACCAGTATTTCAGGTGTTATCTCCTTATCCTTCTCTTGAGAACCTGCAACAAAATAAATTGTTTTGTGCCCTCAACCTCACCAAGTGGTTGTCAAGCACAAGGTGTGAGAATGATAATAAAATAAATATGCAAACAGTAGTAAATATGCAATGATGGTAAAATAAATATGCAAGGATGATGGTAGTAATGATAAATGATATTTTTGTGTTTTTTATGATGAATGCAAGATGTAAAAGTGTTTTCTGTATTTTCGAATTTAATAATGGCAGCAAACAAAAGTGGTGATGAAAGTGTTGGAAAGGTGTTTCTTATGATTAAAAATGGACCGGGGTTCATGGTTTCACAAATGCACTCTCTCTTGATAACGTGGTAGACAATGGAACACTAAAATTAACATGTAAGATGGCAAGACATGGTTTGACAAGTTATTAATAATATGGGCATCACGTACTAACATAGAGATCTCAAGTATAAGTTGTTCTCTCTCTTATGCTCCACCAAGATGCGAACTAAATCATAACACCTTAGTAATTAAGATAAATCAGAGCATAGCAATAAGTTCAATGACATAAAGTTAAAATAAGAATATGCTAGATCTAGTCATGGAGATAGTGACCAAGGTCACATCCACTCTCCGGTAGCATGGTATTTTTGTTTATCCCTAGTGAGGCAACAAAGTAAGGTAGAAAACCCAAGTGGATCGCAGAACTTTCTCTCACGTTCACTGCACTAGCCACCCCCCGTTACTCCAACTAATGCACACGTTCCCCCTCACATGCTCTCATAAACATGCTTGATCATGACAAGTAAATAAGAACGGGGTACATAATATGCATCTACTTTCATAACTGAAACAAAACCATTGCAATCTCAAACATGTATTAACTCATAATAAAGATCCACCACAAAGGAATTACATAGATGACCGTAATCATGTTCAGCAGCTCATACGGTACTAATTAGTGAAGCTCATAGAGAGGAGAGATACATAAGTTACTTCCACAAACCCATAGTCCAGGGGTGGACTACTCCCTCTTCATCATGGTGTCGGTGGAGATGTTGTTGGAGGAGAAGGAGACCACACCGGCAGCGCCCCGCCGGATTTTTCCCCCTCCAATCTTCAGCTCCAGATCTCTGTTTCGTGGTTTCTGTGTTTTTGCGGCGCTCTCTTTCGCGAAAGCCCTGGGGGGGTCTATATATAGTCGTTTTTAGGTCAAGACGAAGCTTCGGGAAGAAAGACCGACGGCAGCGGAGGCCCGAGGGCCATTTTGGTGGGTCCCACGCGGTCAGGGAATCTGGCCGCGTGGGCCCACCCCTTTCGGCCTTCTGGTCTCCGTTTTTTCGATTCCTTTGCGCCTACGTTTCGTTGCTTCCAAAAAAGTGATCCCCGTAAAATCTTAGGTCATTTGGACGTCGTTTGGGTCCCTGAAACATCAAAATATAGAAAAAGGGGGTTTTCTGACAGCGCAGGGTTAATTCCAGAAAAATGGGGAAGTTGTTAATTATCCCCAAAACTCAATATAAATCATGAATATAACCCTTATATGATGCAAATATCATGGAATAACATGTAATAAAATGTAAAGTTCATGTATGCATTTTACATGCATCACCAGGCCGCAGGCGGCTCGCTTCGCTCGCCCGCTGCTTTTCTTTCGCTCGATCGCTCGCTGTGCCGGCCAGCTCGCATGGCCCAAGCGAGGCAGCACTCGCTGCACAGTCCAGCTCGCTCAGCCCAAAATTAGCCAACGGCTATTTTTTTCCAGAGTACCTACTTAAGGGTTTTCTTCCCCTTTGTTTAGTACAGCAACTCTTGAGCAAGTTTTTCTCCCCTCTCTCCTCCATTGTTGATCTTTGGAAAAAGCTTGCCTTCCTCTCATTCCCTCCCATGATTCTTGCATATCTTTGAGGGAAATTGAGAGGAGATCTAGATCTACATATTCATCCAATCCATTCCTCCTCTAAGTGAGGGGAACCTAGTAGATCTTGATCTTGAAGTTCCATTTGTTGTGTTCTTCGTTGTTCTTCCTCTCTTCTCCCCCATAAGCATTAGTTGCTTGTGGTGGGATTCGAGAGTGAAGGATTTGAGCCTTGTGCTCTTGCCATTGCTTCATTGCATCGGTTTGTGCTCTCCACGAGGATTCATGGAAGTTGAAAGTTTGTGAACTTGTTACTCTTGGGTCTTTGGACCCTAGACGCCCGTGTGGTGGTTGAGACCCTTGTGTGGTCACTTGTAGCTATTCGGGAGCCCCCAATCCCGTTGTGGGTTGTGCCCTGGATCGTTGTTGAAAGACTCCGGATTTCCGCCTCGAAGGATTCCGATAGTGGAAGGTGAACCAAACATTTGTGGTGCGGTTCATCGGAGAAGAAGGTGAAACCTTTGTGGTTGTTGAACCATTGTGTTGGTTCACACCTCTCCAACGAGACGTACTCCCTTAACAAGGAGGAACTCGGAAATACATCCTCGTCTCCGCGTGCCTCGGTTATTTCTATACCCAAGCCTTTTACTTATGCACTTTACTTTGTGATAGCCTTCGTGCTTGAAGTATTCTTTTGCTATCACCTTGTTGCTTGTCTTGCTTAGCATAAGTTGTTGGTGCACATAGGTGAGCCTAGTTTATTTAGGTTGTTGGCTTGTTAATTTAAACACATAGTTTTATTCCGCAATTATCAAGCCTAAACCGGAAAAGTTTTAATCGCCTATTCACCCCCCCCCCCCCTCTAGGCGACATCCTTGTCCTTTCACGTACTCAATCAACCCGTACGCCCATTTGCCGATTCGTCCGCTAAGAATTGGCCTTTGTATCATGTGTTTGAGAACATCGGTTTGACCAAAGACTTTGCATTCACTGGACAACAGATAATGGCGCAATTTGGTGCAGGCAAAATAAAGAGACAAACACAACCTCTCTACAAAGTTGTACCTTGACTCGGCATCCAGCAAACGTCTACTCAGATATGTGATGACGTACTCTTGTCCTTCGGCTTCCTGAGTTAAGGCAGCTCCGATCACCTTGTCCTCAGCAGCAATATAAAGCCGGAATGGCTGACCACGAGCTGGCTTCCTGAGAACTGGAGGATTAGACAGGCAACTTTTTATCTTATCAAACGCCTGTTGCTGCTTTGCCCCCCAGGTGAATTTATCGTCGTTCTTGAGCCGAAGGATCTGTGTAAACGCATCAACTTTTCCAGACAAGTTAGCAATGAATCTTCTCAAATAGTTTACCTTGCCCAGAAATTTCTGCATGTCTTTTTGCAACCCGGTGCTGTATTTTGGATAGCTTCAATATTTGCCGGGTCAACTTCTATGCCATGTTCATGTATGATAAAACCAAGGAACCTCCCAGCCGACACGCCAAAGGCACACTCAAAGGATTCATCTTGAGCCCGTACTTCCTCATTCTTTCAAACGCCAGCCGCAAGTCGGCCAAGTGATTTGACTCGCCGTCCGACTTAACCACCACGTCGTCAATATACACCTCCAGTACGACTCCTAGAAGATCATGAAATATCAGGTTCATCGCTCTTTGATATGTGGCTCCGGCATTCTTCAATCCAAAGGTCATCACAGTCCATTCACAAGCCAACAAAACCTGGGCAGCGAAACGCCGTCTTAGCCGAATCTTTTCGGCCATAAATATCTGGTTGTAACCTGCGTTGCATCCAAGAAGTTGATAACTTTGTGACTGAGGCTTCGTTGATGAGCATGTCGGCTATTGGCATAGGGTATTCATCCTTTGGTGTGGCTCGATTCAAATCCTGAAATCAATACATGCCCTGATCTTGTCGGATCCTTTCTTTTCGACCGGCACAATATTGGATAACCATTCGGCATACTTACAGGGCCGAATAAAGTTGGCTTTCAAAAGCCGGTCTATTTCCGCATTTATCCGATCATAGATCAGTGGATTAAATTTGCGAGCCGGCTGCTTATATGGTCTGAAGCCGGCTTTGATAGGCAACCAATGTTCCACCAACTCTCGGCTTAACCCAGGCATCTCGTGGTATTCCCATGTAAAGCAATCCACGTACTCTTTGACTAGCGCGATTAACTTAGACTTATAATCGGCCGCCAACTTTGCTTTACAAATGTCGGCTTAGGGACAGTGCCATCCCAATGTCAACTTCTTCAAGCAAGTCAGCCGATGTAAAGCCTTGTCCCAACTTGTCCATATTGTCTGGTTCTTCAATCGCTTCGTACATATCGTTCCTTTCGGCCCGATACTTGTCCAGACGCTTCTGCAGCAACTCGTCGTTTTGATCCATCTACTTGAGAGGCAGCCGATTGCCACCAATCGGCTTTAGAGACACTGGCACGAATCCGTCCCTGGTAGCACTCAGGAAGTCGAACCCGGATAAATCACACCCAGAAAGGCATGTGATATTAGAATGTTGCCAGTCAACAATCGACTCGGCTAATGCAATGCACGCGATTCGTCAACATGGATGACTTCAATTTCGTCGTCAACCCATTGCACAAGTTGCTGGTGCATAGTAGACGGAACACACTGGTTGGCATGAAGCCAATCTCGTCCCAGCAGCACATTGTAGTTTCCCTGCACCTCAGCAACAAAGAAGGCGGTAGCCAAAGTCTTGCTGCCTACTGTGAGCTCCAGCTGATAACCCTTTGGCTTCTACTCCTTCTCCTCCTTCGAACCCATTCAGCACCATGTTCGTCTTCATCAGTCGCCATCATCTAGCTGTAGTTTCTTGAAGACAGAATACGGCATCAGTTTACCACATCGCCGCCATCAACCATCATCCTGGTGACCGGCTTACCATCAATATGCCCTCTGACGTACAGAGGCTTGAGGTGTTTCACCGGCTTGTCAGGTTTTTTGAAGACAGCATTTTTGGGTCCAAAGTTGATTTGTGCAACCTCGCCTTCTTCTCAACAGCACGGAACTCGGCCGGCAAGTAATACACCATGTTGATATCCATGCCCGTTCGAGCCGGCGATTCTTCATAATCTAGCAGATCTTCATCTGTCAAATTGCCTGACTCATCCAGTGCCGACTCTGACATTGCTGGTTCTTCTTCTGCCTTTTCTTCCATTGCGAGGTCTCGAATTGCGAAGTCTTTACTTGCCGGCTCTCTGTAGCCGGATCTTGGACTGCCAGCTCCTTTGCCAAACTTGCCATCGCCAAGTCTGCTGCTTCGACTTCGTCAGCCCATGAAGAATAGGTGATAGTCGGCGTAGCTGCCGGCTCTATTTCACTATCGACAGCAGGACTCATGGTAGTTGGTGCGGAAGCCGCCATAAGGACTGGCCTAGGAATCCACTTTTGAGCTGGCAACATTGGTCGCTCAGCATTGAATTTGACGTCCCTGGATCTCAGCTCCTTCTTCTGCCTTCTCCCGGTTCCTTGCCCTTTGCAGTTTCCGCTTTTGTGTCTTCGTTATACCTGGCGGGCACCACTTTGGCTGAGTATATTTTGGGCCCCGGGGTTGAACTGCTGCGGCTTGCTGGAGCTGGCTTCATGATCATTGGTTGCTGCCTTTGGCACGATAACAAGTATCGGCTCGCTGTTACCGGCTCTATAACCGGGTCCTTAACTTTAGTACATGAGTTCCAACGACCAATAAGTTGTCTGAAACCAATCCGCCTTCTGGCTCCGCCTTTTTAGAACCTTGCGCCTTGATCCGCCAATATGACGAATCCCCAGGATACACAAGCCGGCTTTGCACAGATTGCCGGTTGCTCTGCGTTTGAACTCGTCAGCCGGCCTATGCCAGCTGCCTTCCTCGATAGATGGCGACCTTGGTCGTTTCCCATACTGCCACTGGCGTGATCTTGACCCGGCTTGACGCACGTACTTGTTCAGCAGCATGTCAAAAGTTGGCTTCACCTTCCTTGGTCTATATTCAACCTGGTTTGTCTTCCATCTGCCAACTTCCGGGCTCTTGGGCTTGATAAATCTAGGCGGCGACTTGTCTGACGTGGTCCTTGCCCCCCGAGGTAGGTTGTTGATGGTAATCTTGATGACTCACCTCCATCGGGTTGCCGGCTCACTATAACTTGTCTTCCTGCCGCCTTGCTGCTGGATACTTTCCTGGGTTCACCAACAACAACATTAGATTTATTAGCGGCTTCGGCTGCTCTGGCCGAAGTAGAACTTTTTTCCTCCAGTCTAGCACGTTTACTGGAAACGGTTGTGTGTCAATTGCCATGCCAGCAAAGCTCAATCGTCCATCATTGAGGGCCGATTGGATCTGTCGACGAAAACATTGCAATCATTAGTAGCATGAGAGAAAGAATTGTGATACTTGCAATAAGCCCGCCGCCTTAATTCATCAGGCGATGGTATAACATGATTGATCCTTATCACTTTATCCTTCAACAAGGCATCAAATATTCTATCACACTTGCCTACGTCAAAGCTGCATTTTATTTCATCATCCCGATTCTTACGAATCGGCTTCAAGTCATCGCACATGTAAGGTTTGGCCTTGCTGGGCCAAACAAACTCGGCAGGTAAACATCGGCTTCATCACCGGAGTCGGCCTCATTTTCGACAATATTAAGCCGGCTCCTGCTCATCCGATGCGAGTCTTTTGACTCATTGACCCGGCTTTCTTGGGCCAGAGCTCTCTCTTGGACTTGGCCAACAGACAAGAATTCATGTCCTTCTAACCTCTTTCAGGTAGGACCTTAGCCCATTGAAAACCAAGTCAGCCATGTCTCTTTCAGTTATCACCAAGCTATAACATCGGTTTCTAGTGTTTCTAAACCTTTTGATGTAATCGGATACCGATTCATCCTGCTTTTGCCTAACCGATGTAAGGTGGGACAACTTTAGCTCTATTTCGCCGGCAAAGAAGTGTTCATGGAACTTTTGCTCTAAATGAAACCAGTATGTATAGAATTAGGAGCTAAAGCCGAAAACCAAGAAAACGCAATGCCGGTTAAAGACAATGAAAAAGGCGAACTTTAATGTGATCATGATTAGCTTCGCCTAATTGAGCCAAATACTGACTAATATGTTCCCATGTTGTCTTACTATCCACCCCATTAAATTTGGCAAATTCAGGACTCTATAACCAGGTGGATAAGGTTGCAGATCAAAATAATCGGGGTAAGGCTTAGTGTAAGTCTATGTTTTGGCATCACCCCGAGTTTGTCAAAAGCTATTGGTCCAACCTTCTCCTGAACTCGGCTAACGAATCGTCCATAACGGCCGATTGAGCCGTCACAAGAGAAGAATTGGCGGCAGGGCCAGCTTGCACCCAAGTAGCCGAATTTTGATTCGGCATTGACTCATGACCCAAAATCCGCCTTGTTTGACCCGGCTGGCTTGCCGGTTAGGCACACTCTGGATAGGAGTTGGACATGGCAGCGTAGGCACAAGTTGGTTTTCCCTGCTTTGACCGATCGGCTGTTTGTCCGATGGCTGATCATGGGGCGTGTTTTTCTTAGCCTTTTCATGTTCTAGCATAAGATCGTAAACATTGGCAGTGCCTTGCGAAACATGAATTGAATTTCGGCTATCTGTTCAGAGGAAAAAAGGCTACTACTTACAGCGGGTTTGTCAATGTTGATGTTCAGCGGTACAAATTCCGGCTCCTTGATCGGCGAGATTACACCTTGCCGATCTACCTTGAAGCTGGATAAGTACAGGTCTTGATCTTCTTGATCCCGCTTGGCTCGCAGCGCCTCGAACTCCTCGTCTCTTTCTCTTCCACGCCTCCAGACCTTGGCGTTGTTCTTCCGACAACTTCTCGAGAGTTGGCTTGATGATGTTGTTGGTATTGATGCCGGCAGTCGGTCTTAGAACTGGTCATTGTTGTCCAATTTTTAGATCGAATGTCCCCAGCGGAGTCGCCAAAAAGTGTGTTGCGCTCGAAACGCGTCACACGAACACGTCCTCGTGTACCCGCGGCGCCGGGGGAGATACTCCGCAACTCGCCCCGCGGGAGGCCTGCTTCCAGCGCGATACGCAAGACAGCAAGCATGCGCTTTTTATACCAGACGCCACAGCCCCTCGGGAAGCCCCGTCAAAGGAAGCCGGCGACGATTGGTTGAACTAAGCCGGACTTGGCCGCTCCAGCTCGGTTTTTGATATCCGGTGAAATCTACGCGAAGTCGCCGAACAACGGAAGCATAAACAAGGGTTTGAGGGAAAAAGTAGGTTGTATTGATAGGTTGTCGATTGTTTGCTTAATTTCAATCGGCCATCACCTCTCACATATATATGAGGCGGCTGGACTTCCCCTACAAGTATTGGACTTCTACAAGGCTTACAAATCATAGTCTAAGTCGAATCTATCTCTAAAATAGGCAACTTCTTCGCCGGCTTCGCTGGCTTCAAACTTGCTGGCTACTTTGGAAAGTTGCCTTTTGTCTTCCGTATTGGCTTCAAACTTGCCTTCTTCCTTAGAGATGAGATATCTTGATCGGCTTTGTATTGGACCCGGACTTCAGCATTCGTCCGGCTTCTTTTAGAAAGTTGTCTTCCATTTTCAAGCCTTGATCTTGGAAAGCTGTCTTCTTTCTTGCCGGCTTGTATTGACAAAGTTGGTTTCTCCCCTGCCAGCTTGTTTTGACAAAAGTTGGCTTCTTTTCCGCCTTGTCTTGACAAAGTTGATTTTTTCCGCCTTGTCTTTGACAAGTTGGCTTCTTTTCTGCCACCTTTATTGTTTTCCTTTGACTTAGCTCGCTAGGTCTTCAGCCAACTTTACACTCCCAAATCTAGCTTCCGCCTTGTTCCAGTTGTCAGATTATTGGCTGCCTTCTTTTGGCCATCTTTTCCTGGAAATTTCTCAGATCACCATTTTAGCCTTCTTTGCTGCCTTCTTCGAGCCACCAAGTCTTACTTGAACCTGAAACTGGCAATCTGCCAAAAACGGGTGCTAACATGTGGCAAAGATCATGATCATTGAACTTCACCTCACCAATAAGCATTGAACCCTTGTGAAGTTGTGATAAATCGCCAAGCTTGCCTTCAATCCATAGTTCAAAAAAAAACTACCGGTTACAAAACTGGTCAGGCTATCGGTTCAGATTTTCCTCTATTGGACCGTCGATCCATTGGTTTATTGATAAAAAAAATAGGAATATTTATGCTAAAGTGACGACCCCTCCTCCTCCTCGCATCTTGCATGTGTCTCTCAGCCCGTATTTTCCTTCTCTCCCCCTAGGCGCTAGGAAGTATCCCCCACCTCCTACCTAACACTTGATCTGGCCAACGAGGAGAGGAGTCGCTGTCCCCTCACACGTCAAGGACTAGAGAGGTGCAAGAGAGCGAGATCACAATGAGCAACACCACACCTCATCCAAATCAGTGAGAGTGGAGGAGAGTGAGAGAGTTAGGTTATTATAAGGTTACGAGGCGATATATAGTGTCGTGGTCACCTTGGCAATGATTTCTCGTTTAACCTTTGCTTAGAATTCCACAAACAGACACAGCCAGCGTGAAATGTTTGTGGCCGATGTGCAAGCCACATCAGCAATGATCGTGTATTTTCGTCGGGGTGCCAATGTGTGGCATGCCTCATCACGCACGCAACATTTGGACATGTTGCTAGCAACAGGTCAAATCAGATTATAACAATGAAATAAATAAATGAAATGGCATAAAACCTCAAAACCAGACTTGGGTCTAGAGTGTAACCGGCAGTGAAACTTGAGTAAAACTGAAGAATTCAAAACAAATACAATAAAACACTGGGTTCATCATCCGCACGATCAAAATAAAACGATATATGATGGATGGGTAATTGTACTTGGCGATAATATTGCTCCTTATATCGAAGTCGAGGAAACTAGCAAATTGTACATCACCAACTTGGCAACTCAACATCACTCGATCAAATCACAAGGGTTCAGAAGAACTAAGTACAGTTCATCAGGTAGTACTTAACTAACCCTACATATGATCACAAAAGTAGGAGCCATGGTCCATGGCAAGTACTTCATATTCACATGTACTCATGGAAGTTCTTCCTCATTGACATCCAGATTTACGCCACCTAGTTCGTCGCCTGTAGGAACAGGCAAGCGGGTACCTAGCTGCTGTGTCAACTTCATGGCCGCGCGGAAGTGTGGGCAGTCAGCTTTACTTTCAGGAACACCATTGCTGCGAAACCATTTTGCCCAAGCTTTGCTAAGTTTTGATCTTGTCTCCGTCTCTTTCTTGAATATCAAGTCGATTCGAGTTTGTGTTAGAACTCGGCTAGGCACGAGATCTGCATCCAGTACTTGAGGTCCGTGCTTTGACTTGTCAAATGTTCCTGCAAAGCGAGAAGAATGTAGGACTCGACCACAAGTAATAATATTTGTCCCCACATCCCCAATAACAACGAGTCTTCTTAACAAAGAACGGCACTAAGATCCAACTTTCTGCAAAACTCTGAAAGGAATGGGCTAAATAAGAAACTAGCAGGGCAGGAAGTGAATTCGATTTTTAATGACGAATATCACTACTAGAAACCCACAAGTCAGCTATTAATTTAAATACCCAAGTCCCCAATCACCAATCTAATAGATATAGCCCTTACACCAAGATAAATGCATGTTACCTCCTTTCAGTACGGCTCCACTCGAGGCAGCTGCGGAATTGCCTCCTACCCCTCCTACTCCCCTTGAAGCAGGAGTCATATTGTTGCCATCAATCACCAGAGGTTTGGAGATGCAACAAACTCTTCTCTTGCATACTGACAAGTCACTCACTAGCAGGGAAAACTGATATCAGATTGAGAAAATAAAGAAATAATAACTAAATAAATGATGAGAGGGAAGATGAAGGCGAAGCCAAGAGAATGAAGTCAGACCTCAGACTCTTGACTGAGTGTGACTAGGTGATAAATGAGCTTTGTACACAGATGCTACATAGGCTGTGTGGTGTGATATTGCGAGGTCACGAGTCATGGGATATGGGATATGAACTCATGTAGTCATCTAATAGTGAATTTCCTCACTTTTGTTGTGCATGCCTTCTTTAATTACGTACATAAATAACAAAAGTAGCACCAATTAACACAAATACCAGATATCCAAAAAAAAAAACTTCGTACAAGTTGGTCTGGCCGAAATTCAGCAGTAACTAGCTGATTAGGACCACTTTCCGCAACACAGATGTAGCATCAACATCGAACAATCTGGTTGTCTTTGGAGACGGCCAGCAGCTTAAATTTTGATTCACCTATGATTGAGCTTACAGCATATGTACCAAAGTACGAATACTCGGTCATAACAAAAAAATTGTCTTTATTGTTGCACTGGTGAAATAAATTAGCCATCTCAGAAGTAAAACTGTCATGCAAAAAAAAGGAAAAGATAACAGAAGTATATGATTGGATTTCTAATCCCTTCGTATCGTTATAATTGACGCGGAGGGAGAGCTAAGCTAGTACAAATTTGTATACAAATGGCGTCAATTAAATCGGAACAGAGGTAGTATTAGATTTATAAAGCAGATACACCCAATATGATCCTACTGCTTTTAACAGGATTAAAGAAGAAATTTAATAGCAGAGAAAACCAACCATCTAAAAGTAAAATTTTAGTTCCCAGACAATCATACAAAAATATGGTTTCATCTCCTAACACCCTTTTTCCTGACAACGCACCAACCTGTCAACAACTGAACATCTAAACCGCATGATAAATGTGGAAATGACAGAAAACATACTTGGACAACAGAAGATGTCAACAAAAATAAATGAGCCTCTTTCTAATTCATAAGATATGAAAGGTGTGGAAAATGACATGATACACACTAGATTGAACAATTGAAAAAGTAAGCATCTACAAGAGGTATCTAGATCCGAAGAGTGAATTTTTTACAGTTAGAAAAAAAGTAAACATCAGCAAGAAATAATCCAGCAACCAAAGAACTAAAAATAATTTGGTTTCTTTGTAAGTTCTTTTTTTGTCTGGAAATGTAAAGCAGTGAAATACATGCAGTATAGAAACTTCTGTAGGGATAATAGCTGGTGGTTGTGAAATCATCTTTACCAAGATTCTTGAACTCCATTGTCTCGAGTTGAATCATGCAGACACCAATGTCTGTCCTAACATAAATCACATGATCATCTTCATCATACCCCATTATCAGATTGTCCCCTCCACCCATAGGCCCTATACCGATGATCGTGTTCAATTGAAAGGTGTTCTGCAGCACCCATCCAGCGACGCCATCACAATCGACCTTCCTCTCCCACATTTGGAATTTTTGGTATTCCAGAAGAGCAAGGCGAATACTGCTAGTGCTATCATCTGTCGGCATGATCTGAAAGCTGTTGCCACGATAATACCTCAAATCCGGCATCTCGATATTAACTAGGCTCTGTTTATCCAAATCAAATATAAGCATGCCATCCTTATACCAATCAAACAACCAATACAGAGAATCCCCAACAAGGGTAGCAGGACTGTCCATGCCACTAAAATCATACATATTGGTATAATGAATCCCTAATGTTGAGATGAGATCGCCCCATGTTCTGGTCTCGGATGAGTAGACTGATGAGTAGATCGAGGGAAACTCTCTATTTTCACCTGTGTGGACACCTATCAAGATCACCTGAAAGGGGCTCGAGTGGCAATCCCCATGGACGTGACCTTTGTCGCTGGCAGTGCAAAGCACGGCGCCGTTGTAGACGACAATCTCCTTGTCGTCGAACAACGGTGGGACGGCCACAGAACGGCGGTCTCCAGTGGCTGGGTCCCATACCATGATCTCGAGCATCCTCCGGTCAAAGAAGAGGACGCGTCCATGGCGGCAGCCGAACAACTCCATGTAGTACAGATTGAAGATGTCTGGAGGGAAGAAGCTCTCATGCGGGATGAGATCTGGAGAGCTGAGATTGGACCTGAAGAAGGGTGCCCCGTTGCGGTGGCGGAGCTTCAGCATCATTGAAGGAGGGGCCAAAAGAAATTAGATGACAGTTGAGGGGGCCATTTTGAAATATTTTTTTGTTTTGTATGGTAAAAATGCTAAATACATAGTACTACTATGCAAATTTTGATTTAGTTGGGGGGGCCATGGCCCATGTTGGCCTCCACTAAGCTACGCCTGTGCCCCGTTGTGTCCCATGACGAGGCCGAGGAGGGGAGGTTTTCGGTGGTGGTCGCGGTAGCCGCGGAGGAACCGGGGGTCGGTGACGACGCCGCGCCACTGCTTGCAGGCGGCGGAGATGCGGGGCATGGTAGAGGGCTGAGGGGGGAGGAGGAGGAAAATCTTCCGGAGGAGGTCTTCGTCTTCCAGCGCCGCCGGTGGCGAAGCGGGCCGGGGGCTGTGGCTGTGGCGGCGGCGGGGCATGTCGTCGTCGACTGTGTGCGTTGTGTGCCTGTGGACTGTGGTGTGGACTGCGGAGTTGCTGTCGACAGCCTTCAGCCTCTGTAAAACCTAGTCCAATTACAGTCAGTGGAGATTTGGTGCTCGTGAGATTACTATTTTAGAAAATTTAAAAATACTAGGAAACACGCCCATGTGTTGCAACGGGACAGTAAAAAAGCGTCGTGGAAAAAGTGCCCATACGTATGGAAGAAAAATCCGCGCCGCGCAGGTGCACAAAGTAAGTTTTTCTTGGTACAACCGTCGTACGGAGAATCCAATTAGTTTCAGAGTGTCCACGGTGCGCTCGCCGTAGTCGTGCAAAAAAATTCGAAACACACCCATTTCTTGTACCAGAATCTTGTATGCTTCTTCTCACTGTCTTACCAGCTAGAAAGTAGTCGAATTGCACATATCCTTTTTTAGTGTAATTTTATGTGTCCCTGTGCAAGGAATTGCAATGATCGCATTATTCACCTTGTGCAGTTTTATGTCTGCAAATACTTTCATGGCGACATTTTTTTGTGTGCGCTTAGTACAATAATATATTGATATACTAATATGATGGATAGTAAGTATGCTTCAATTCTTGGGGGGATGTTTTTTTTTTCCTGAGATGCAGGGGTACATTGCCGAGAATAGGCTAGCTCGGCAGCTCGCAATCAGGTACTCACTTTTCACCATCTCAAAAAAAAGGTACTCACTTTTCTCCGTACACAGAATAGTCTGGTAATTCAATCAAACCCGGTTGTCCTTTTATTTTTGAACGTGCTGATCTCGATCGAGACTCATTTAGACGATATTAATGATTTTAGATTTATGATTTGGCGGACATTAAATTGCATGCATGTATGACTTTTTTTTGCGAAAACTCAGGTGCCTTTTGAAGCGTACGTGGAAGCCTACCCAGCCCACGATACTCGTCTCTTTGATACAGTACTACTTCAAGGCAGGCACGGACAACTCTAAGTCGTGTCAGCGCAACAAAAAAACTCTGAGCAGCTCAACAACGGTTCGTGCAGCTATACAAACTCGTTAGAAGAATTATGGCCCAATAGGGTGTATAGCCACCGGCCCATAGAAAAATAGTGTAGCCAGAACGCACGGCGCGGGTGATTTAATCGAAAGTTTTACTACCACCTCAACTAACTATGGAGACGATCGGGAGCGAACCGGTCACGTACGAGAGACAGGAGAGAGGAGGCGATCGTGGCGGCGGCCTAGGGTTTCAACCCTAGCCGCCGCCGCCGGTGATATCTGCAGCTTCTTCGTCGCCGCCGGCAAGGATTCGACGGGTCCTCGCCTCCTCTAGGTGCCGTTCTGGCACTAGAAGGGGTGGGGACCTCGGACCTGCGCATAGCGCTTTTCGAAGGTCCTTAATGGTAGAGTTTGGTTTTGGTCGTCATTTTTTTCGTTAATGGAGATGGTATCGTCTGCAATAAGTGATCTTCCATGCTTTGTTCGACGGCGAGATATCCTTCCCGACGTCAATGGTGGTTTTGGAAGATTAAGTCTGTCTATGTATGGTTCTTCAGATCTTGCTTCGTCAGATCAATCTTGGATTGTTTCTCATGGTTGTCGCGAGGAGGTTTGTCCTCGCAATATATATCCCGGCTACTACGTTTTCGGCAATGGTGATTCGTTCTCTCGGCTCCCAACGACGTCGACAAAGTGGTTCGGTTATTTGTCCCTGGAATATCAGTGGTGGTGCTCTTGCCGATGTTGCTTGATTAATTTAATGGCTGCGTGCGTGCACAAAGCCTTGGCATTGCGGCTCAAAATTAAAAAGGGAGAACCTTCGGTGGTATTCACAGGTCTGTGGTTTGGTGGTGTTGGCGTTGTTCTACGGCTGCCTTCAGAAAAGTACAAGATTGTGTCATGGATGAAGAAAGAGCTTGAAGATCTCATAGATTTGCTAGTCTCTTTTAGTTTTGTTTTTGTAATCGATATAATCGTGTACTCTTTGCTGGTTTAATATACGTGGAAAAATTCAAAAAAAAAAAAA
Organism: Poa pratensis; assembly: GCA_947311845.1. Lineage (NCBI taxonomy): Eukaryota > Viridiplantae > Streptophyta > Magnoliopsida > Poales > Poaceae > Poa > Poa pratensis. The sequence goes on from CAMZMU010000063.1 coordinate 113,785,824, forward strand.
AAACTATGGAGACGATCGGAGCGCGCGTGATGCTCGACGTACGAAACCATACGGACGAAACGTACGAAATTTTGGGAGGAAGAAACACTACTCGTATTATATAGTAGAGATTATTTAAAAATTTCAAAAATATGAAAAAATCATGCATATTCTCAATGATATATTCTATAAGCGTGAAAATTGACATCCCGAATTACAGTGTTCTTTTTTCCAGAAGAGCAATTGTGGTGTTTTGAATTACCCTAGAAAAAATTGCGGTGCTTTGAATAGGGTAAAGAAGAAAGCCTATTTTTCATTCTTAAACTCTCAAGAAAAAGTTCATTATTAGTCCAAAAACTTTTGATTTAGTCTAAAACGAACCCTAAACTTTTGGTAAAGTACATAACCAACATAATTCGAGAAAAACATTTACGTGAACGACATGCGACACACAAAATAAATACAGTTGGCCGAATGGGAACACAATCTAGATTTATCCACTCCACTTAGTCAAAATCCTCATATGGACGCTAAATCCCCATACATCCCCACATGAGCACCCATGCCACACCACTTGTCATCGTCGCCGCGTGATTCCTCATCGCCCCTAGACCTCGTTTGATCCGTCGAGAACCCTGGTTGCCTGCACCACCACCTAATTCGCATCTCCCCTGCTTGTGTAAACTGATACCATTATGCTTGTTCGCGGTATTCCATCATCAGTATGTTTTGAGAAATCTGATGGTCGATTCATGTCACCATGCCCTTTCCTTTTGGAAGGCATAACTAGCCGATCAGTTTTGAGAGGGTGACGGGATGGGATAGTCTAGGATCAATTTTCTCTTATCAAACATGGTGTGAAGTTTTTCAAGAGTTTGAGGTTGTTTTGAACCAAACAAAAGTTTTAGGCTTCAAGAGTTCAGGGATTAAAATTGGACTTTCTTCTAGGGTAAATCAAAATATGTCTTTCCTTTTCTTTTCTTTTGGCAACATTTTTGTAAACGAGTGTGTGATAGGCGTTAGCCGATAGATTTGGAGAAAATCATCGGACTCTGCTACCATTGGATCAAGTTAAGCGGCGTATTTGGATTGTCTGAATCGCAATAGACCCCTACACCCAAAACTTTTTCTATAATACGCAACATTGTTTGGTAAAAATCGGGTGGAAGTGTTGCAACATTTCCAACATGCCCAGGGTAAAAAGTTCTATGTATGTAGCAAAACCCCATTTGTTGCAGCAAATGGCTGGAAAACATGAAACAACAATATAAGCACAAAATTGAGCAACACAAACAACACTAGATAACACATTCCAAACATGAGAACATATTTTTGAAGCATCCGCCCATGATCTTTTCAACATGTCACTTACTCGTACACATCAAATACCATCCACACTTGTAGCATGTCAAAACAGCGTATGCAACATTAAAAAATAATCGATTTCACCAACTCTAAACCTATCTATCTATACTTATTATAAGAAAAAACCTTACTAACATGTATTAAATTAGTCTATCTCTAAATGTAATGTGTTCACATCATCCACTATTTGAGTCATTTATTTATCCATGTTGAAAGGATCGAGTAGGTTGACTAGAGGGGGGGGGGGTGAATAGGGAACTACAAATTTTCTTTTTCTTTTATACAAATTTGGGAATTGCTCAAATATAAGTTCTCTAGATATGCAACTAGGTGAACAATCCTATATGATGAGCTATATGATGAGCAATAGACAAGCTAGCAAGATATTCTACACAAGATAAGCTAGCAATACAAGTAAAGGAAGGTTAAGAGATAACCACATGGTGACGCGGAGATGATTCCCGAAGTTCACTTCCCAGTGGAAGCTACGTCTTCGTTGGAGCGGTGCAGGGTCACAAGTGAGCCCCGAATAGCCTTGATATGGCACACCGTATCTCCCTCATGTTATCCTCCAATGAGGAGATCCACGAGTCACTATATGATGCCCTTGAGGTCGGCAACAAACCTTTACAAGGATGAGGCATACTCCACAACCGAATTGGAGGCTCTCACCAAATTCCCATGGCTCCCAAAGCCACAAGAATCACAAGGCCGGGGCACGACTCCACAACTTAATTGGAGGCTCCCGGCTAGTCCCGGCGGCTCTCAAAGCCACAAGAACGACCACGACCGTCTAGGGTTCCAAAGAACCCAAGAGTAACAAGTTCCTCTCTAGAATGGATGGGGAAATCAAATCGCTTTGGTGAAAGGGTAGATCTAGGTCAACTCTCTCAAGTCCTAGAAGGACAAGGTGTTTGAGTGGGTAGAGAGAGATCTACGAGTTTGAAGCTTTCAACAATGGTGAGCAAAGATATTCTGGTCGGGTACCTCTCTTGGAGAAGAAGAGGCGACTTAAATAGGTCCACCGAAAAACTAGCCGTTTTTGCACAGATTCGTGCAATCCGGAATTGGGTCGGATTTAATCTAGAATTCCGGGTGACTCGGAATAATCTGGATGTAAACCAACCAGAATCCGGACTGAGTACAGTACCGAAAACTCAGCCCGGAATCAGTTCGGAATCCATCCGGAATTTTCCAAGTGGGTCGGAATTCCGGACCAAATCTGGACCATTCGGATTTCGTCCAGTTTGGCTTGTTTTTCAGCAGATCTATTTCCGACAAATTGCACCAAGGTTGTAGGAAGGCTGTGGGGTGCAAATATGGTTTGTGAGCATGATTAAAAGATTTCCCCAAGCTTTCCAAAGAGCAACCCCTCTTGATAGTACGGCTTCCCTACGACTCAAATAAATTAAATCTTCGAGCCACCGACTTCGATCTTTTCTCCTTTTTGAGGGGTCAATCATGGCCATGTGCTTTTCGTCAATTGTACCTGTAGTACTTTAGCACACGGTAAGACCATCACTTATGTTGTTAACAAACACACAAAACTAGATTAGGAGACGCATGTCCTTTCAGTCTCCCCCTTTTTGGTGTTTGATGACAACATAATGATTTGCGTAGAGATATATATATATAATATGATCGATGAAATGAATTTACAAAATATAGACGGGCTCCCCCTTGATGTGTGCATCTATTAGAGTTGCATTTGAATACACAAGATGCACACAACAAGAATCAACACTCCCCTGTATTTTATAAACCAACAAGATGTGCAACGATAGAGATGATAGAACAATTTGATATAGTTGCATAAGCTAAATAAGACATGACAAATGATATCATAAAGACTAGATCACAAGATATGTAGATAAATAACATAGTCTTTAAACATTACAATCACAAATACCGGGCAAAGCATGTCTTACCACATACACACCAAGGTACAACAAGAAACATAAAGTTCTTACACATATGAAGATAAAGGAGCACAAGCTTATAAGATCAAACGAAATGAAAAAGAGCTTGTGCTCGCCCATGCAAATCCCCGGAGCAACCTAATAGAACTCATTCTCCCCCTTTGGCATCAAGACGCCAAAAAGGGGAAAAAGGAGCGACGCTAACACGCAACCCAACTACTCATCCTTCTCGTCCTCGTCCTCATCATAAGCAGCCCCAAATATGAAATCATCATCTGTAACTGGTGGCATAGGTATATCCTGAAACACCGTGGGGGCCAAAGATGGATCATCCTCCTCAGTAAGCAAACCAGCTGCCCGCCTATCTGTATTCTGAATGCGACGGCCCTCCTTGGCTAACTCGCGAGCGTCGTGGCTGTAGGCACGGGCATCCCGGCAGTTGGCAAACATCGCCTTAAAGAACTTGGAGATCGCACTACCTCCCTTCCTCCCCGGAGCGGGAGCGGAAGGAGGAACGGGAGCACGGGAGCTGGAGGCACGAGAACCAACCAAAGAGCCTTTGCCTTTGGCAAACTCAGGAATCTCAGGACCCTTGGTGAACACAGGAGCAAACAAATCTGGCTTCACTATCTCACGACAAAGCATAATAGTCTCACCAGCCAGACGGTTGATGAACTTCTGAATGAGAGGTGCATATGCTGGAGTCCGCTTGCACATAACCCCAGACTCAATCTCACGGTATATGAAATCCATAACATCAATCTTCCGCTGACGGTTAGGCTTGGTGAAATGCATAAGGTTAACCATATACCCACGAACAGCAGAAACATCACCAGCCTTGTTCATAATGCTCTCACGGAAGATCATAGCAAGCATGTTGTAGAATGGATACATGTCAGTGATAAAAGGAGAATTGACTTCGTCATACTCTGGGGGATAGCAATCATCAAGCACAGCCTTGTCATACTCGTTGGAGGAGTGAATTTGGAAACCATAGTCTCCATAGATGTTCTCCCAATCATATCCCAAGGCAAGAGCAAAAACGGACCAGGAGCTTTCAAACTTGGTTGTTCCGGACATCCAAGTTATGGTGCGCACACTATCATTTTTGAAGTGAACGGTGCAATAGAATTGACTAATAAGCTCGGGACAATAAGATTGAGAAATCAAAGCAATCTTCAAAATGTCCATCTTCTTAAGTGTGGCATAAATATGAACAAGAACGGTGTCCTTGTGCTCATTGAGATATTCCTTATCAAGTGGCTTGACAGCAACAACCAAGCTCTTCTTAAGTGTCACGTAGAACTCATTCCACATCTTGAACTGAGTGCGAGTCCAAAACCTCTCATCACCTTCACAAGTTCGTGTCACAAACCGGTAAGGATCGAGACTGCGAATAACTTTCCACTCCTTCCGAGGCATGTCCTTGATAACCCCCAAGAGCAGGGGATCACTGTAGCACCTCTCAATGTGGAAGTAAGGTATCGATCCGCAGGAGCAAGAAGGAAAAGTTATTTATTCTCTACAACTAAAGTGTCACAAGTTTTAGCTGATTATGCACTAAACAAGTTTAAAGATCAAGGTGGTTGATTTAATGGATGGAAGTTTAATGTAACAAAACAAGAATGGAAAAGTGTCCCAATCCTCTTCAATGCAAGAGGACAAGACAAAGGTTTTCTCTTATAGGAACAATGGACATGGGTTCATGGGTTCACTCAATCCTCTCTCCAATCTATGGTGATTATCATGTTATAGAGATGAAAAGGTACACACAATTGTCATGCTTTAATGGTGGCTTTTATGACGGCTATATGTCCTAAAACACATAGTTGAAAGAAATACGCATTTGTGTTGCTATGTCACCCTCGTAAGGCTAGCGTGGTTACTGTCACCCCCACATCATACTTCTCTCTTTTTACCCCCAGATAAAGGATGTTGGGCGGTATTGCTCGTGTCACTCAATACCTATGCCGTGTCACATCGGTCATCCCGTACCTACATACATCATACTTCATAATGGACTGCAATGATTCATATTTCGTGTGCATGACCACAACTCTCTCATCTATCTACACTTGGTGGTGTCAATCACCTCATGACAAGGATAAACAAGGCATTATGCATAAATCAAACCATCACATGCATCATAGAATATTTCCAAAGTATGACAAGTCATAAAAGATCCAACACAACTGTAAATGCATAACAAATATCATCTCACACCACAATATCCACCATATGAATTACATAGATGACCGTAATCATGTTCAGCAGCTCATACGGTACTAATTAGTGAAGCTCAAAGAGAGGAGAGATACATAAGTTACTTCCACAAACCCATAGTCCAGGGGTGGACTACTCCCTCTTCATCATGGAGATGGTGGAGAAGTTGTTGGATGAGATGGAGACTCCGGAGTGGAGGCGGCGGCCCGCAGCAGCCACGGCGCGGCGGCGGCGAGCGGCGGCCCTCGGGGGCGACGGCCCTTGGCCCCCTTCTTCTTCCTTGGTGATGGTGCAGCAATGGAGGAGCTCCTCCCCCTCCTTGGCGGCTGCCAAGAGGAGGAAAATTCGTGGCTTTTGGTGGCTTCCTTGGAAAATAGGGTTTCCCTTCATTATATAGAGGTGGAGATGCAATCTAGGCCATGGGATGGATGCCCCTTTGATCCAAGGGCTCTTGGGCACCTCTAGAAGCTTCCTAGGAACCCCTCTCAGCCCTAATGAGGCTCCAATTCGTGTCTTGGACGAATCCATCAAATTTGGTAAGAGTTGGAGTCAATAAAGTCACAATCTTTCAGATTCTCGTCATCCCATCTAGGGCTGCAGTAAATCAGGAATATCTCGGCCGTCCGGACTCGGAATTGGGCGAATTTTAAGTCTACATCGATTCTCGGAAAATTATCTGCAACTTTGTCTTCTGTCAGGTTTTCGTTTGACGTCGTCTTCGGGCCCAAACGTGACCATCTTCGAAAAACGTTTCCAGACAGATTTCAGGAAAGTCCCAATTCGACTCCAATATGGTTTCCTTTTGTATTTTTGATAATTCCTACACAACAAATAGGAAAACAAGAAGATTTTGCACTTTGGCAACTATTAGTAGGTTAATCCAATAAATGTCATAATATGATATAAAGTGTATATAAAACATGTGCCAATTGACATAAAACATGCATGGAACATCAAAAATTATAGATACGTTTGGGACGTATCAGTCCTTGAAATCCTCAATGGGAACCTTCTCTTGTTCCATCTCAACAGAATCAATCTGAAGCTGCTTGCTCCCTCGGCCTTTGCCAGGACGGCGGTTAGAGCCACCACGAACAGAAGACGACTCAATGTGCTTCATAGCCGGCTTGGAGCGAGGTTTCTTCCTCAAACCCTCACGCCTTTCATCACGGTCAACACTATCACCTGTGAGAATAGAGCATAGGTACGCAGCAATGGATAAGAAAAACATATGCCAAAAGTTTTAAAATTCGAAATTTTAGTGAAAATAGGAAGTGCAATTTCAAAAACAAACTGTGCATTCGGAATCAGTTCGAAGTGAGTCGGAATATTCCGAACGGGCCGGAACATTTCGAGCCATTCCGGGTTCATTCCGGATGCACACGATTTGTTTCTCAAATTTGCTCAAAGAACTTCCTACTTGCAATAGATTGAAAGAAGAAGGCAATGAATTAACGTGGTAAGCCTTCACGATCAAGATATCCTTAAGAAACTCGGATCCCATCTAGATTTAAAAAGAAACAAAGGGGAACACGAGTTAATACCCGAAGACATGATGGAACACGAGACCGGTCGGTGGAGCCCTTCCAAACTCGAAGGGGGGCAAGCTCGGAGGAGGGTGATGCATGTAAAATGCATACATGAACTTTACATTTTATTACATGTTATTCCATGATATTTGCATCATATAAGGGTTATATTCATGATTTATATTGAGTTTTGGGGATAATTAACAACTTCCCCATTTTTCTGGAATTAACCCTGCGCTGTCAGAAAACCCCTTTTTCTATATTTTGATGTTTCAGGGACCCAAACGACGTCCAAATGACCTAAGATTTTACGGGGATCATTTTTTTTGGAAGGAACGAAACGTAGGCGCAAAGGAATCGAAGAAACGGAGATCAGAAGGCCGAAAGGGGTGGGCCCACGCGGCCAGATTCCCTGACCGCGTGGGACCCACCAAAATGGCCCTCGGGCCTCCGCTGCCGTCGATCTTTCTTCCCGAAGCTTCGTCTTGACCTAAAAACGACTATATATAGACCCCCCAGGGCTTTCGCGAAAGAGAGCGCCGCCGAAACACAGAAACCATGAAACAGAGATCTGGAGCTGAAGATTGGAGGGGGAAAACTCCGGCGGGGCGCTGCCGGTGTGGTCTCCTTCTCCTCCAACAACATCTCCACCGACACCATGATGAAGAGGGAGTAGTCCACCCCTGGACTATGGATTTGTGGAAGTAACTTATGTATCTCTCCTCTCTATGAGCTTCACTAATTAGTACCGTATAAGCTGCTGAACATAATTACGGTCATCTATATAATTCCTTTGTGGTGGATCTTTATTATGAGTTAATACATGTTTGAGATTGCAATGGTTTTGTTTCAGTTATGAAAGTAGATGCATATTATGTACCCCGTTCTTATTTACTTGTCATGATCAAGCATGTTTATGAGAGCATGTGAGGGGGAACGTGTGCATTAGTTGGAGTAACGGGGGGTGGCTAGTGCAGTGAACGTGAGAGAAAGTTCTGCGATCCACTTGGGTTTTCTACCTTACTTTGTTGCCTCACTAGGGATAAACAAAAATACCATGCTACGGGAGAGTGGATGTGACCTTGGCCACTATCTCCATGACTAGATCTAGCATGTTCTTATTTTAACTTCATGTCATTGAACTTATTGCTATGCTCTGATTTATCTTAATTACTAAGGTGTTATGATTTAGTTCGCATCTTGGTGGAGCATAAGAGAGAGAACAACTTATACTTGAGATCTCTATGTTAGGACGTGATGCCCATATTATTAATAACTTGTCAAACCATGTCTTGCCATCTTACATGTTAATTTTAGTGTTCCATTGTCTACCACGTTATCAAGAGAGAGTGCATTTGTGAAACCTTGAATCCCGGTCCATTTTTAATCATAAGAAACACCTTTCCAACAATTTTATCACCACTTTTGTTTGCTGCCATTATTAAATCCGAAAATACAAAAACACTTTTACATCTTGCATTCATCATAAAAAACCCAAAAATATCATTTATCATTACTACCATCATCCTTGCATATTTATTTTACCATCATTGCATATTTACTACTGTTTGCATATTTATTTTATTATCATTCTCACACCTTGTGCTTGACAACCACTTGGTGAGGTTGAGGGCACAAAACAATTTATTTTGTTGCAGGTTCTCAAGAGAAGGATAAGGAGATAACACCTGAAATACTGGTTCCCCGAGAGTTCGATATTAAACCCTCGAGTCACCCCTCGTGGGGAAAACTGTCTTCCACTACTACATACACTCTGCACTTGGAGTCTCAACCTAACCCATTTACTTTTCACGCAGGTAACTACGTGAAGGGCCATCAGAGGGCCGGAAATCCGGACGGCCGGAGTGCCCTCCGGAGCGGCGGCGGCGATTTTTTCAGAGGAGAGCACGGGGACGGGACAGGAAAGAAGGGGGAAAGCAATGGTCAACGACCGCGACACGAAGAGGTAAGCAAACTAATTCTGAAGATTCGGAACAGATCCGGAATAGGTCCAGAAATCCGGAATCATCCGGAAAAATCCGAAGAAATTCCGAACCAATTCCGAACGAGGAAAATAGGTACTGGATAGTGTTCGGAATCGATTCGGAAAGTGCCGGAAAATTCTGAAACGTCCAGAAATCCGGAAGAATTCCGATCCAATTCCGAATAAAAAAAAAGTTTAAAAGAAGATTTTCTTAATAGTTCCTTTTCAAATACATTGGCATATGTTTAGAGATGAACAGATAGATTAGATAAAAGCACAGACACAAGTTAAGAGTTATGGTTTCTACACATGCTTGTTGGATGAAGAACGAGAACGCGATGAGCTACAACAAGCATGATTCGAATATAACAAGATAAAATTGAGGAAGCAAAGATAAAGGTCTAACAACACCCAAATTTCACGAGGAAATCCAACTCCTCAAGAAGAGGAGGGCGGTGGCCGTAGCCACCATGTTTGAGTATATATGACTTGACGCCGCGAAGATATATCTTGGGCTCAAAATCAAAACTCATATTTGAAGCACATTTGGTCACACAAGTTACTATATGCAAGATTTGTCTATTTGCGCATTATAAGGGAAGTGTTGACTCATGAATTGAGCTTCACTCCCCCTATGTCTATGCCTACATCCAAACCAAATGAATATCGTCTAATATGGGTAGGTATGCAAGAAGTCCACTAAATCCAATTGCTTATGTCCACCACATTAAGTTCTCCTCTCAACTCCTTGAATCTTGCTTCACCAAGAGGCTTTGTGAACATATCGGCGAGTTGATGCTTGGTGTTGACATACTTGATTGCAATATCACCCTTCTCAACATGATCTCGAATAAAATGATACCGGATCTCAATATGCTTGGTCTTCCCATGAAGAACCGGATTGTGAGCAATTTTGATGGCACTTTCATTGTCACATAAAAGAGGCACTTTGTCACAAATGACACCATAATCCTTTAAAGTTTGCCTCATCCATAATAATTGTGCACAACAACTTCCGGCGGCAATGTATTCGGCTTCGGTGGAGGACGAGGCCACACAATTTTGCTTCTTGGAAGACCAACTCACAAGGGACCTACCAAGGAATTGGCAAGTACCCGAAGTTGATTTTCTATCCATTTTGCAACCCGCCCAATCCGCATCCGAATAACCTACAAGATCAAAGCTTGTCCATGGGGGTACCAAAGACCATAGTTAGGAGTATCCATCAAGTATCTTAGAATCCTTTTAACCGCGGTTTCATGACTTTCCCTAGGACTTGATTGGAATCTTGCACACATACCCACACTAAACATAATATCCGGTCTAGATGCACAAAGGTAAAGCAAAGATCCAATCATAGAACGATAAAGCTTTTGATCAACTTCCTTACCATCCGGATCTAAGTGAAGATCCGCCTTGGAGTCCATGGGAAACTTATATGGCTTGGCATTGTTCATATCAAATTTCTTGAGCATGTCCTTAATATACTTGGCTTGACATAAGAATGTTCCTTCTCCATTGGTGGATTTCAAAGCCAAGAAAATAATTCAATTTCCCATCATGGACATCTCAAATTCCTTGGTCATTAGCTTAGAGAATTGATCACTAAATTCATGGTTAGTAGAACCAAAGATAATATCATCAACATATATTTGGCATACGAAAAACTCTCCATTTATCCTTTTTGTAAAAAGGTGGGATCTATTACCCCAATTTCAAAGCCACGGTCTACTAAGAACTCCTTGAGATGATCATACCAAGCACGTGGAGCTTGCTTGAGCCCATAAAGAGCCTTATGTAGTAAGTAGACGTGGTTAGGAAATTTAGGGTCTTCGAAACCCGGAGGTTGTTTCACATACACCAATTCATTTAGTGGACCATTTAGAAAGCACTTTTAACATCCATTTGATATAAGTAATTTATGAGTAGATGCATAGCAATTAGTAAGCGAATGGATTCAAGTCTAGCAACGGGGGCATAGGTTTCACCGTAGTCGACTCCTTCGATTTGGGTGTAGCCTTGTGCAACCAATCTTGCTTTGTTGCGGATGACTTGACCATGTGAGTCTTGCTTGTTCTTGAATATCCACTTGGTTCCAATGACATTATGGATGTGTCTTTGGGTCTTTCAACTAATGACCACACTTTGTTGCCACAACCCAATCCATATCTTCAAGAGCATCATATACCTTGAGAGGTTCTAAGCTAGACAAACAAGAGACATGACCACAAAAGTTAGATAATTGATTGCGTGTGGACACACCCTACGATACTCCCAAGGATATTTCTTTGAAGTGTTGTTGATAATCCAATTTTGATGCACGCCGGATGACCGGCGTTCCATGGCTTGACCAATTGTTTCACCAACACAATATCTTCATCATTGCCTTCATCTTGTTCATGGTCAACCCGAAGTGGAGTTCTTGGAGTTGGGGTTCATGATGTTCTTGTTCTCCACTAGAGTTGGGTGGGTCTTGACCATTTCTTGTTCATGTGGATGAATATCATGTTCTTGTTCTTGATAGCTTGTTGATCAATTGTTGAGGTGGATGGCTCAACTTGAGTAGAACTTGTTCCTTCTTCTTGAGTATCAACAATAGGTTCTTCAATAGGAATAAGTTCTCCTATGCCCATAGTTCTTATGGCTTGAGATGGAGGTCATCACCTACATCATCATGATCAATATGCCCGCTTGGGAGCCATTATCCTCGTCAAACTCCACATTCATAGATTCTTCAACACATCCGGTGGATATGTTGTAGACCCTATAAGTGAGAGTTTGCGGCATATCCAACAAGAATACCATCAAAAGATCTAGATTCAAATTTAGCAATTTTGCAACCTTTAATGTAAACATGGCATTTGCAACCAAATACTCGAAAGTAAGAGACATTTGGCTTTTTACCGATAAGGAGTTCATATGGTGTCTTTTCCATGAGAGGACGAAAGAAGAGCCGGTTTGAGTAGTGGCAAGCGGTGTTGATGGCTTCGGCCCAAAAGTTGTATGGGGAATGAAATTCGGCCAACATAGTTCTTGCCATATCAATAAGAGTGCGGTTCTTCCTTTCGGCGACACCATTTTGTTGGGGAGTATATGCAGCGGAATATTGGTGTTGAATGCCCTCCCCACTTAGGAAATCATCCATAGTGTAATTCTTGAACTCCGTACCATTGTCACTTCTTATTGCCAAAATCTTGGAGTCATATTGGCGTTGAACTAGGGTTGCAAAGTCAATGAATATCTTTTGAGTTTCACTCTTCTCTTGATGTAGAAAGTCCAACAATATCTTGAATAATCATCCACAATCACCAAACAATATTTCTTGCCACCAAGACTATCATATGTGGGAGGCCCAAAGAGATCCATATGAAGGAGCTCCAAAGGCCTCTTAGTGGAGATAATGGTCTTCTTGGGGTGATTCTTTTCATGCATCTTTCCGGCTATGCAAGCACTACAAGGACGATCTTTGGAAAAATTAACATCGGTTAGTCCTACCACGTGTCCACCCTTCACAAGAGTTTGTAAATTTCTCATACCGACATGGCCTAGCCGGCGATGCCAAAGCCAACCCTTGTCGGATTTAGCCATTAGACACGTGGCAATTTGAGTGGTCTCTTTCGAGAAATCGACCACATACAAACCGTTCTCACGAAATCCAACAAAGGCTACTTTAAGAGATTGTGTGAAAAGGATGGTCACGTGGTATTTATTAAAGATAACGGTGTAACCGGCATTGCATAATTGACCAACGGAAAGTAAATTATATGAAAGGGATTCAACAAGGAGGACCTTCTCAATGGATAACTCCGGAGTGATCACTACCTTGCCATATCCCAATACCTTAAGTCTTGCATTGTTCCCAACGGTGACATGAGAGAATGTGAGTAATTGTTTCAATAAGCCCTTTACTATTCTTTGCTTCCGGTCATATGAGATGAACACCCACTATCAATGAGCCATGAAGATCCACCGGAAGAAAAGTCCTACAAGAAATCAAGTCTTTGATTTAGGTACCCATTTTGGAATGGGTCCTCTTTTGTTAGTCACAAGGGTCTTTGGAACCCAAATAGCATAGTGATAATCATCTCCATATGAAGTGCCAACATATTTAGCAAAAACACAACCATTTCTAGATTTCATAAGAACATATGAAGGGTTGTATTTTCCCGCAAAGTCATTGTGAGTGGCATTGCCCCTAGTGGCATCACCATCATGGGTTGCATTTGTCTTGCCAACTCCCCCTCCTTCACAAAAACAATATCTTTGGAAGGGGAAGTAGGCTTCTTCTTCTTCTTGTTGACCTTCTTGGACTTAGGTGTAAACCCAAGTCCTTCCTTGCCAACCACTCCCTTTTGATTGCTCAAAAGATCATTGAGGTTCTTCTCCCCTTGGATACAAGTGGCTAGACCCTTCTCAAGTTGGGCCTTCAACCTAGTGTTCTCCTCAATAAGAGATGCCTTCACACACAAAGGGTTAGAGGTACAAGCATTTGCATCTTTATCATTATGAGATGTGGTGAAGCTAGCATAGATGTATTGAGCTTGTAATTTAGCATATGACTCCTTGAGCTTGGTGAGCTCACTTGAGGTCACCTTGTGGGTTTCCCTAAGTTGCTCAAAACTCTCAAAGAGTTTGTTATGACTCTCTACAAGCTCATCATTTTTAACTTTTAGATCACTAGCAACTTGAATAGAGGTTTCACGAGTTTCTTTTGCCTTGGATAATCCTTGGCTTGTGTCTCCTCAAGTTGCTCCCGGAACAATTGTTCCTCAACAAGTTGATCTTCTAGCTCACCAATTTTATCGGCATGATCACATGCATGCCCTTCGAGCTCACAAATCCTAACTCCTTTTCCTCAAGAGGTTCTTGGCTTCTCCATATTGATACAAGAGGCCTCAACCATTTTCTTGGTTGGACCTTGGAGTTTGTTCACAAAGAGGGTAATCTTGTCCTCATCCTCATTTTTCCCTACATCCTCAACACAATCCAATAGAGATGGGTTAGAGGAGATAATACTTTTAGGTGGGGAAATCACCTTTGTTTCCTTGGCCATAAGGCACATAGGCTTGGAGATCTTGTCGTCGTTCGGGGCGGAGAAGAGGGGTGCCAATGAAGGAGGAAGGTTGCCCATTGCAAGAGCCGCCATTCCTACTTCTTCACTTGAGTCATTATCCTCCTCGCCACCGGACTCGTACTCCTCTTGTGTGGATGCCACAAGAGCCTTTTGAGGTGATCTCTTGATGAAGGTAGGCTTGGGGTGGTATTTGTTCTTCTTTAGAATGAGTTGACCACCATGATCCTCCCTTCTCTCATAAGGGCAATCCTTCACAAGGTGATTGTCCTTTCCACAATTGAAGCACATTCTTTTCATTGTGGGGAGGGGTTGCTCTTGAAATTCTTCTTGTTCCAAACTTGGTGGCGGCAAGAGCAAGAACCTCATTGAGCTCACCCTCCAAATCTTCTTCACGATCAACAACCGTGCTTCTTCATATCTTGGATGTTCTCCACATGGGCCTTCAAGGCAAGATTCTTCGTGCCACGATTTGGTTGATGGAAGACTTGGAAGTGGCCTTCAAGGTATCATAGGTGACGAATTGTGCCAATATGTCATTGGGAGACATTGTTTTGTAGTCCGCTCTCGCATGGAGATTCATCACCATATTTTCATTGTATGGAACAATGGTCTTGAGGAACTTGGCTTTGACCCATTCATCATCCATATCCTTCTTTCCATTTTCCCTACATGGTCACAACAAGCTTGGTGAGTCTTCGGAAGAGATCGATGGTGTCTCTTCTTCTAGCATGATGAAGTTGTCCACTTGATGTTGAAGGATGGCGTCGTTGGAGCGTTGAATGCCCTCATTTCCTTCATATACCGATGAGAGAAAATCCCAAGCCTCCTTGGTGGTTTTGAGATTTCGCACTTGATCTTCATCATTGGCGGTCATGGCACTCTCAAGGATGTATTTGGCGTTTGCATCAAGTTGTTCATCAATCTCTTCTTGCTTGTCAAGTTGGTGGGATCAACCGGGTTGTAACCTTGTAGTACCACCCTCCAAAGATGCACCGATGAGCTGCGAAAATAAGACTCCATAGATTTCTTCCAAGTGAAATAACGAGTATTATCAAGCTTAGGAGGCGGTCTACTTAGGTTGGTTATATGAGGTTGGGTGGGTGGAACTTGAGTGAGATATGAAGTAGGTGGAGCAAAGTTATGAGGGGGCTTCTCATAATTTTAGGTTCTCTGTTATCCTTATCAACCAAGGCCTCAACGATAGGGCACCGGTTGATGAGGAGGCATTTTGATTATTAATGACCCGAGTATACACCTCGTCCACCATTTTGCCTTTCATGAACCCAAAGAGTTCAATCATGGCTTTCATGGTGACCGGGGCATTATCATCGGGTAGGGTTATCCCCGCTTCACTTAGTTCTTTCTCAAGTTTTCTTGATCATTTTTCTCTTGTTGTTCCTTAGCAAGTTTTAACTCCTCCTCGCTAGTCATCCTCCTCTTTAGGCTGTTAAGCCCTTAATAAAGAGACCTTGCTCTGATACCAATTGAAAGGATCGAGTAGGTTGACTAGAGGGGGGGGGTGAATAGGCAACTACAAATTTTCTTTTTCTTTTAATCAAATTGGGAATTGCTCAAATATAAGTTCTCTAGATATGCAACTAGGTGAACAATCCTATATGATGAGCAATAAACAAGCTAGCAAGATATTCTAAACAAGTTAAGCTAGCAATACAAGTAAAGGAAGGTTAAGAGATAACCACACGGTGACGCGGAGATGATTCCCGAAGTTCACTTCCCAATGGAAGCTACGTCTTCGTTGGAGCGGTGCGGGGTCACAAGTGAGCCCCGAATAGCCTTGATATGGCACACCGTATCTCCCTCGTGTTATCCTCCAATGAGGAGTTCCACGAGTCACTATATGATGCCCTCGAGGTCGGCAACAAACCTTTACAAGGATGAGGCACACTCCACAACCGAATTGGAGGCTCTCACCAAATTCCCACGGCTCCCAAAGCCACAAGAATCACAAGGCCGGGGCACGACTCCACAACTAATTGGAGGCTCCCGGCTAGTCCCCCGGCTCCCAAAGCCACAAGAACGACCCAACCGTCTAGGGTTCCAAAGAACCCAAGAGTAACAAGTTCCTCAAAGGAATGGATGGGGAAATCAAATCGCTTTGGTGGAAGTGTAGATCTAGGTCAACTCTCAAGTCCTAGAAGGACAAGGTGTTTGAGTGGGTAGAGAGAGAGATCTACGAGTTTGAAGCTTTCAACAATGGTGAGCAAAGATATTCTTGTCGGGTACCTCTCTTGGAGAAGAAGAGGCGACTTAAATAGGTCCACCGAAAAACTAGCCGTTTTTGCACAGATTCGTGCAATCCGGAATTGGTTCGGATTTAATCCGGAATTCCGGGTGACTCGGATAATCCGGATGTAAACCAACCAGAATCCGGACTGAGTACAGTACCGAAAACTCAGCCGGAATCAGTTCGGAATCCATCCGGAATTTTCCGAGTGGGTCGGAATTCCGGACCAAATCCGGACCATCCGGATTTCGTCCAGTTTGGCTTGTTTTTCAGCAGTCTATTTCTGACAAATTGCACCAAGATTGTAGGAAGGCTGTGGGGTGCAAATATGGTTTGTGAGCATGATTAAAAGATTTCCTCAAGCTTTCCAAAGAGCAACCCCTCTTGATAGTATGGCTTCCCTACGACTCAAATAAATTAAATCTTCGGGCCACCGACTTCGATCTTTTCTCCTTTTTGAGGGGTCAATCATGGCCATGTGCTTTTCGTCAATTGTACCTGTAGTACTTTAGCACACGGTAAGACCATCACTTATGTTGTTAACAAACACACAAAACTAGATTAGGAGACGCATGTCCTTTCACATGTCATCTCACAATTATTAAGGAGAATCTTAATATACATGCAACCTACTCACTTTGTTAATTCTTTTAGCCATACAATTTCTACATAATAAGTTTTTTGCGGTTAAATATACGAACATTTCATCGTGATTAAATTTAAATTCTCGACTTTTATGGAAAATCAAATTCTCGATATTTCTGGAAAAAATCTATTTTATGCTTGGAATATCCTTTCTTTTCTAAAAAATCTCTGCTGCAACGCGCGGGTATATTTTTTTTTTTTTGAAGGAAGTTCGTGTACAAGATCAACAAGAAATCAAACGAACACACACGAACAGAGGGAAAAACCGCACCACACACGGCGAACACGGAACCACCACGCAGAGCACCTTCTTCGAGCACCAGCAGCACGCCGCCGGGGAGGAAGAAAGCGAGCTCACCTCGCACCGCAGCAACCGGCTCGACCAACCTTGTTGAGATGCCGCAGAAGCCAACTGACGCAGGCGCCAGAATCTGAACGCTGAAGGAGCATCGGCTTCGAGCCACCGCCGGATCCACCCATCTTCCACAGCGCCATCCGCGACCACCGACGATGGAGAGCTTCCCGCCTGCAAACTTCCAAAGATCTTAAGCAAAAGCAACACCTTGCACCGAGGTGAAGGCTGCCGGACCCCACGGACAAGAGCCAGCACCGCCATCACGGACGCCGGCTCGGGGGGAAGCACGCCGCGGCTCCGGGGAGCAGCGGACGCGCCAGGGACGGCAGATCTGCCCCGGGCCTCCACCGGAGCACCGAGGACAGAGGAGAGGACCGCCGCCACCAAAAGCCTCTCCGGCCACGCCGCCAACTCCACAGCGCCGCCGGCAGGCACCCCACGCACACCTAGACTATGTACACGCCGGGATCCGTCGATTCCCCGTCCTCCCGCCGCCGGAGCGGCCGCGGAGGGCGAGAGATCGAGCGGATCGCCGGCGGCGAGCTGGTTCGCACGGGAGTCGCCCAAAAATCGCCTCCTATTCACTGTAGATGGGGAAAGGAGGGGGGTCCGGGTGTTCTGCTTCGCCGCACAGGGTTATTTAACGCGCGGGTATATTTATCTCTGATATTTAAAAAAACAAGATCATACTGCTCATAGTGGGGAGTAAGATAGAACAGTAACATTCACATGCTACTACTCTATGTTACCAACTATATAGTGTGAGTTTCATATATATAATAACATAGAGATATTTATTTATTACTTTGTGACTCTATGACTAGTCTGAGTATGAAATTGTATATTCGCTTGTGTGACTTATATGTATTCGTCATTTATTTTGGAAATGATGATTATTTACCTGCCGTCAAATGTCATGTGCACGAGGCGAAACTAAAACCCAAAATCTAGGCTGCCACGTATCCGCGAAGCCTCAAGCTTTCCCTTTGCTCGTCTCTCGTCGGCGGCCATGGCAGACGACGACGAGTGCCCTCCCCTCGCCGTCGAGCTCCCGCCGCAGGCGACCTCTCCTCCCGTTACCGCTCCCTCCTCCGCCTCCGCGCCGGTCGGCGTCACCGTCATCACCGGCTACCTCGGCGCCGGCAAGTCCACGGTAAGATTCCCCTGCGTGCCCTAACCCCCTCCCCGTCCTCTGCTCCCTCCACCCACCGTGTCTGGGTAAAGTAGGCACGAGGTCTCCTGGTGCTGCACAGGGTCAGAGACAAATCGCCAGCTACCTCTTATGTACGGACTCCTTACCGATAGGATGCCTCCAATTTCACCAAATTGAATCCCAGTTTTGGCCTGTATCGTCTCCTACGTGGAATCACTGGACTAATCTAGCACCGTTCTTAGAGTTTTCTGTCAGCACTCAGGTGTCATCTCCAATTCAGGTTCTGTTGGCATACTCTTGTCTGTACGTCACCTTCTTGTAGTAGAAGCTGTACTATGTCCTAAAGTGTGATATAAAATTTCTCAGTCAATCTATTAATTGAGCTAGTTGGAACTCTGCGGGTTAACAGTTACTTGCTGTCCTTTAAACTTTCAGCTAGTCAACTACATTTTGAGTGCGCAACATGGGAAGAGAATAGCAGTAATACTGAACGAGTCGGAGAGGAAATCGGAGTAGAAAGAGCAATGATCAATGAGGGGCAAGGTGGTGCCCTTGTTGAGGAGTGGGTGGAGCTAGCAAATGGATGTGTCTGTTGTACTGTAAAACACAGCCTGGTTCAAGCACTTGAGCAACTTGTGCAGAGTAAGGAGAGGTAAGGTACACTTTTCCTATTTTATATCTTGAATGAGATCGTTACATAAAACATAGGACTATGTAAGTATGTACACTACTATCAGTAGTTGTCTGTTCTGAGAACTGAGTGCTAGCTCAGTGGCAGAGGCTGCGAGTGCGCGCCCAAGCCCACCCGGGTTCGAGTCCCAGCGGGACCGAATTAATACGGGGTGCTATTCAGCGCGTGCAATCCGCTGCTGGAGAGGTCTCACATTCTACCTAACAACGGACAGCCAAGGGAGGATCCGTCCCCCTTGGTCAACGTTTTTAGTAGTTGTCTGTTCTATGGCTATTTGTAGTCGCTGGTGCTTTGATTCACCAAAGTTGTCTACTGCCCCGTTGCAAAATAATTGAAGTTATAGGTTTGTCCTAAGTCAAACTACTTTTAAGTTTGACCAAGTTTATAGAAAATTATCAACATCTAGAACAATAATTTAGTTTTGTTAGATTTATACAATATATTTTCATACTATATAGATGGGACGTTGTAGAATCGACACAAGTTTTTAAATCCGGTCAAACTTAGAGAAGATTAACTTAGGACAAACCTACAACTTCAACTATTTTGGTACGGAGGGAGTAGCTATATAGGACTACTTGATGTTGACATTATGTTATTCGCTCAGAGCTAAAATTATTTGTATCCTGCTTATTCCTTAAAGAGAACCAATGTTGGGGCTTGGTGTTACCATTCTGTTTTCTGGTCAATGTTGAATTATGTGTATCGTGCTTATTCCTCAAAGGGGCCATTTTTTCTGTTGCTAAAGCTGTGTGCTATCTTATTCTAATTTTACACAAAGTGCGAGAATTAACGTAACGCTTCTTATTCTAAAAAACGTTCACACTTCTTTAATGTAATGCTTTGATGCAATGGTTTGACGCTGTATTTATACTCAGAAATTTCTAATAGGCCATGCTCTTGCATTGACTTTCATTAGATGTTTGATTTGCTAGCACTGCACTGTAATTTACGATGATGTAAATCTGAATTTTAATTTTCCCTAACCTGTCACTCACTACATGTACTGCAGAATGGATCACATATTATTGGAGACAACTGGTTTGGCTGATCCTGCACCACTTGTCTCCATTCTTTGGCTGGACGATCAATTGGAGTCATCAATCAGACTAGACTCTATTATTACGGTTAGTTTAGTTCGGCTTCTAATGTTATTTTTCATTTTTTCTGTTGCCACAGTTACCTATCATCAGTTTGTCATAGGAAGAGAACACATGCTGCGGTGCAGCTGCTCGTTTAAGCTTGTCATTTATCTAATATCGTAAAGTTCAGAAAAGTGTTGTCTCTTTGCTCCATGCAATTGCTCTTTGGATCACAGTTTATAACGAGAAATCGCATTGGACTATTGCTTGCTTAATTTGTTACTGCATATGCACCAGGTTATTGATGCAAAAAACTTCAGGCGGCAAATTGATGAACACACAAACTCTTCCTCATTTCCCGAAGCATTTCACCAAATCGCATTTGCGGTAATTTTTGTTTTTGACAGCAACTTGTCTATCATTTCACACATTCTTTTTGGGTCTTACTTCTTTAATCTGGGGTCGACCCCCATGGGCTGTGATAGTTGAAGTTTGTCATTTTTGGTGATATTTATCCAAACAGCTATAAAAAAGTGTCAATTTCCTGTGTAACAGGATGTTGTGATATTGAACAAAATTGATTTAGTAAAAGACGATCTCGAGGATTTGGAAAGGAAAATTCATGATGTCAATGCTCTTGTTACAGTGGTGCGGTCTATCCGATGCCAGGTTGACTTAAATACAATATTTAATCGTCAGGCATATGGTGTGAAGGTAATTAAACTGGTGAAGTTTGACTTTCGTACTATCTTTTGGTGCTTCGTTATAGCTATGACACTTTGTACCCAACAAGGGTTTGTAATGTGAACACTTCTCAGATATGTCTCCAACTTACTTTGTGTTTCCTCCCTAGAATTCATCGCAAGTACAAGAGCTTCTGGAGTACAGTAAATCAGTACCACCAAATAGTCGTCATGATAACAGTATTTCCACCTTGTGCATTCATGAACAGGATCCAGTTTACTTGGCTAAGGTACCTTCTATCCTAGAATGAGACATGTCAGTGATATTTATGTTCTGAGTGTGAGCTTTAGGCACATTATTGTAAGCAGTTCTAAACAACTAAATAGAATATTTTATTCATCCAGCCATGCACTTAGTGTTGGAATAAATGGGCTAATATTGAAACAAGTCAAAGGGTGTCTACAGATTTTGGCATGTGGGAGTTTAGTCCCACGTTGTCAATTTGGAGAGGGCAAGACCACCATATAAGGGCTGCTTAAAAGGGACCCTAGATGAGAAGGCAGGGAGGGGATATGCTATGTGTACATCACACGCTCTTGCTAGCATTTATTCATCTTGCCTAGTCCACACCTAGACTACTGCGTGGGCCAACGATTGGATAAGGATGCACGTCGTCGTGCGGTTACCTTATTGCACACGACCGAATAAGTCTATGGTGATGGTTTCCCTGAGATTTAGGTAGTCAAAATCGCGTTGTTAGTAGGTTGTTATGAGAATAGACTCTATAAAGGGAGACATCTCTTAGAGAGAGACTCATTTCGACTACCAAAATCTTTCAAACCGCCCCTTTAGACTTCTCCGTTCGTGTGCAACGAGGTAACCGCATGAGGATGTGCATCCTTATCTTGTTGTTAGCCCACACGGTAGTCTAGGTGTGGATTAGGTAAAACACGATTAAACATGAGGCAGCTCGTGCATGTGGTGTACTCATAGCATATTTCTTCCTTGCCTTCTCATCTAGGGTTCCCATTTGGGCACCCCTTATATGTTGCTTGCCCAATTTAAACTGACAAGTGGGACTAAAAATCAAACATGCCAAAATCTGCACGCACTTTTGACATCTTTGAATAACTAGCCCCATTAGGGCCCATTTATTCCAATACTTCTGGAAAGACATGTGCCTCTTGCCTCTAGGTTCCTTTGTTGCACTCAGGCACTCAGTAGCTAACATTATTAAAAGACACCATAATTTTGATCTCTCCTACACCGGTTTTACATATTTACCTGGTGCATTTTGTTTCACAGGTGGAATCATGGCTTGAAGATCTTCTTTGGGAGAATAAGTCTAACATGGATATATATCGTTGCAAAGGGATCTTACATATCCATAATTTGAACCAACTTCATACATTACAGGTTGTTACAACATACAAGGCGTCTAAAATAACTACATGATAAGCTAAAGCTATCGGCCAAAGTTTCTATTCAGTTCTCTTGCAATACGAAGTTACTCAGTATGCCTGCTTTGTTCAACCGATCATCATTACTAAAGTATTTTTTTGCCCTTATGCAGGCAGTGAGGGAAGTCTATGAGGTTGTGCCGGCCCGAGAATGGTCTGATACACAATCTCGCATGAACAAGATAGTTTTTATAGGTATATTCAGAAATTCTACTGTAGTTAAATCACCATTACTTGCAAGTTACGATTCAGTCCTGAATATCCATGCCTATTTGCTACAGGCCGTGATTTGGATATCAATGTTCTTCAAGATTCCTTTAGTCGCTGCAAGCACTGATTATCGAATGGTTGCATGACACCATGTAAGTTATTCCTCGTTGTCCTTCGCTTCGGCATGGTGCTTATAGAGTTATGTCCTATCGGTACTTAGCATTTTAACTTTTTTCCGGTCCTCAGAGTCACAGGTACCTCTGTGTCATCCAATTCTGCATTGGAGGCTAACACATCCTAGACTCAGATTATGTGGTCTTGTATGGTTCCTGGAAGTTACATTCTGTTGAAAAATCTTCACTTGAGGCGAAGCAATTTGCCTTTCCGAGATCAATAGACGATTCCAACCCTTGATGTGAAGTTCTGCCCACGGAAGGACCTCTCTGGTACACTAGTTAAGAAGGCATTCTGCCGAGCGTCTGTGTATGCTCAACAGGGAATGCAACCGTGTTATCTTCTGCAGAAGAAAAATGTATCAATGTGCTTTGTGGAAGGATTCTAGTTTTAATCATATTCAAAGTGATGAGCAACATACTGGGAGACCTTGAGCCAAGTTCCCTTCCAAAATTCGTGGTCTCTTGGGGCTACCAGTCTGTACCAGCTAGTGCCAGTACTTGCCTCAGTTCTGAGCAATTTTGAGCTCGCAGTGCTGGCATAGGATGATACAGTGTTTCTTTAAGCGATGAACCAATTGCTAGTCACATTAGAAGCTCAATTTTTGTTACTCCCTCCGATCCATATTAGTGGGCATAGCTTTGTCTAAATTCATATGTATCAAGTTAAGTATTTAGACTAGATACATGTGTATCTAGACAAAGTTGTGTCCACTAATATGGATCGGAGGGAATATGTCTTTTTGTACTTAATCAATACCCCATACTATTCTAGGTGAACTATGTAATTATACTATTCTGGCTGTGTTGTACTCTCTTAAGCTTAATACAATAACACGCAGCTTTCTGCGGGGTTCTCGAAAAAGATACGGTAATACCTAAGCTTAGAGCATCTCTAACAGAGTCCTCAAACGCCGCGGAACCGTAAAATAACCGCCAAAGACGGTTTCGAAACCTTAAAAACGAAAATAGCAGCAACCTTAAAAGGCGCGGGCCCGTAAAAAAGTTTGAGGGCGCCCGTGAAATCGGCCCGCGGAACTGCGAATGCACAGGTTTCGCCCACGAACCGTCGGGCCCCTGTATATTGCAATAGCGCTTGGTGGGAGGGACATTTCAGCTAGCCTGTACCCGTCTTCCTCCCCCATCTCGCCGCCGCCTCCGCCGCCCGTCCTGCCGCCCTCGATTTAGGCCCACCACCCGCCGCCTCTGCCGCCGCCGCGCCCCAGTAGAGTAGCCCCGCCTCCCGATCTACCTCTCCAGCCCTTTTGGAGTCGCCGCGCCGAGGGAACAGCGCATCCCGCCGAGGGAATCGCCGCCGCCGCGTCGGATCTGCCGGTACTCCATTTTCCGGTCAAATCAACTCTTTTTTCGTCGCTTCTAGGCGTAACTTGAGGTCTGGTATGCATTCCAGATGGATTTGACCCCGTGCGCCGAGTTTTTGCTCTCCGATTCTTCCTCCTCCGATGACTCGGACGTAGAGGCCTTGTTCGAGAGTCGTCGGACGCAGATGGTGGTTGCGGCCCTCGCCGTCAAGGAGTTCGAGGACCGGTATAGAAGGACGCGGCAAGGTTCCAAAGCTGGCCGCCTCTGCATCCCTCGGAACCGCTTCTACGGCAACCAGCTGCTCATGCGAGGCTATTTCGACGAAAACCCGACGTATCCGGCTCACATCTTCCGGAGAAGGTACCGAATGCGTCGTTCTCTTTTTGTGAAGATAGTTCAAGCTTGCGAGGGAAATTGCCGTTATTTTACCCGCCGACGGAATGCTGCGGGTTTGCTAGGATTTAGTGCGTATCAAAAGATCTCGGCCGCAATGAGAGTGATTGCATATGGCATTCCAGCTGACTACGCCGACGAGTATCTTCGCATTGGTGAGGATACTACGATCGAGTCGGTTCGAAGATTTGCCAAAGTGATCATTCGGGTTTTCGGCAAAGTCTATCTTCGAGCACCAAACGAAGAAGATACGGTGAGGTTGATGGCGGCAAATGAGAAGCGAGATTGGCCGGGCATGCTAGGTAGCATAGATTGTATGCATTGGACTTGGAAAAATTGTCCCAAGGCTTGGCACGGGCAGTACTGTGGAAAGGGAGGTGATGCAACAATTGTGCTAGAGGCCGTTGCATCCGAGGATTTATGAATTTGGCATTGCTTCTTCGGTTTGCCGGGCACGCTCAATGACATCAACATTTTACAGAGGTCCCATCTACTTCGTAGGCTAGCAGAAGGTGATGCTCCGGCTTGCAACTACACTGTTAATGGACATGATTACACAAAGGGCTACTATCTTGCGGATGGTATTTATCCTACTTGGTCTACATTTGTGAAGACCATCTCCAAACCAAAAGGAAAAAAGGAAGTTGAATTTGCAAGGGCACAAGAGGCGTGCCGAAAGGACATAGAGAGAGCATTTGGTGTTTTGCAATCTAGGTTTGCCATTGTTCGAGGACCTGCCCGTTTTTGGAATAAGAATACTCTTAAAAACATCATGACATGTTGTGTGATTCTTCACAACATGATCATTGAGGATGAAAGGGGCTTGAACTTGGATTTGTCGTATGACAATGTTGGTAGTCGTGTGAAGCCAGCTAGAAACCCTGATTGCGTAGAAGCATTTCTTCAGACATACAGGGAGATTGAGAATGAGGACACACACAAGCAGCTGCAACTAGACCTCGTTGAGCACACATGGCAGTTGTACGGGCATTAATTTGTCTACTATTTTCTTCATGGATCATCATTTTGAAGGAGATATGCCCTAGAGGCACTTAATAAAGATAGTTTATTTGTCATATCTCAGTTGTTCATAATATGTTTTATACCATGCTATAACTGTATTAAGCGGAAACATTAATACACGTGTGGTAGATAAACAACCAGGTCCCTAGTAGCCTCTATTTAACTAGTTCATTGTGCAATCGATGATTGAGGTTTCTCGATCATGTGACGTTGGTGTCAATTGACAATGGAGTCATATCATTGGGAGAATGATGTGATGGACATACCCAATATTTGTAGGACGTAGTCATTACGCCTTTGACCGTGAGATCAACTCTTATCGCTATTCCTGAAAGATACTTTGATTGCATCAAACGTCATATCTTATATAGTGTGACAATAACGGTGTCCCTCTCGGATATCGGAAGGGAGTATGTTGAGATGAGGGATCAAGAGCGGAATTTGCCAATCCGCATAGCAGGATAGATACTCTGTGCCCACTCGGTGAGATTATGTCAATGAGCTTGCAAGCATGTGACTAGGTCACGAGGACATAATATCACGGACGAGTAAAGAGTAGTGTTGTCGATAACGAGATCAAGCTAGGTATCATGATATCTAAGAACGAGTCTCGGACACACTAAGTATCGCCAGGCAAAAGGTTTAAGACTCGACGTCTAAGGTTCGAACGACAAGGTTATTCGTTATCTCACAGGGATTAATCCTGGGTATCCAAGGTCCACGGATTAGTCATTGATCGGAGAACGTGTCTCGATCATGTCTGGAGAGATCTCGAACCGTAGGGTAACACACTTAAGGGGAGATGACATGTTTATTTAGATTGGACGTAGAGAAGAAAATAGAGAGAAGAACACCGGAAGTGTTCCGGGTGATATCCGACGGAGTTCGGGGGCCGACGAAATGGTTTTCGGAGCCGGAATAAATTAGATAATATGTGTTTAATATTAATTAGTGTAATTAATAGTTAAATACATTTTTATTTAATTAATTTCGAATTTATTTGGCAGCCCAACCTTAAATGGGCCAACTCCCGAAGGAGAAGGCCCAGAAGGGGGGGGGGGGGGGGGGGGGGAATGCACCCACAGGAGGGAGGAGTGGTACGGCTGGCCCTGGTGGGCTGGGAGCCCACCAAGGGGGCCGGCACACCCCCCCCATGCGGCTGCACCATGTGGGATAGTCCCACATGGCTAAGCCAAGGGTTTGCACACCCTCCACCTCCTATAAATATAGGTGCCCCATGCTTTGGAAATGACACCAGAAATTCTCTCTCTCTCTCCCGTTTAAGTCGTGACTCCGCAATTGGGGTTGTGCACGGGTTGAGATTTTCTCCACCATACGCACACCGCCGTGCTGCTGTTCTTCCGGTCCAAGTCTTCCGCTGCTCGTCCCTGGATCGGAGCCCGGAGGTCGTCATCTCCACCGTATGTGTGTGACTCCCTGCGAGGCACCACACTTGGGGTGCTAGGAGGTGTTCGCCTCCACCACCATGAGGACGGCGTCACCCTCATCGTCATCGCCGTCTTCATCGCGTCAAGATCTTCGCGACCTCGAGGTCGGCTACGTCGTCTTCATCACGCGTCGTCATCGAAACAAATCTTTTGATCGTCGACGCTTACGGTCTACAAGGGTATGTATACCGTCTTCTACCGTATAGTATATCTGCATAGTGTAGATCCTGGCTAGTGTAAGGTTATCGTTGTTAGGAATTTTTTTGTTTTCTGCCTACAATCCCCTTCACATTTTTCATTTCATTTCATTTTATTCATGTATGATTGAAACAATTGTTTCCATTCGGCACTATTCTTGTATTGGATTATTGTTGAGTCGACATTTTATTGTAATAATATGGATTATTGGTTGAGCTACATAATAATTTTATTGTCAAATGGATCATCTTTGGTGAAATGATGAAAACTGTGTGGTTTAAAGGTTCGCGAAACGACACGCGCATTTTGAGGATCTGTTTACGGGTACTGCTATGGCGCGCGTCGTTTTCGCGCAAAAAATGCGACGTTCGCGAACCTTATAATGGTTTTAAGGTTCCGCGGTTTGAGGGCTCTGTTAGAGATGCTCTTATAGATTGGCTACACCATGCGCCCGTCTGTTCAACTCAACGATAAAACTTTAGGATTTTCTGTAATTATAGAGGCATAAAACATAGAAGTGTTTTTCTTGAGGGGAGCATGAAACATAGAAGTTAAATTCACAGACTAATCTATACATTTGTTAAAATATAATTACATGGACTAGAATATGTATTTGTTCAAAATATGTAGGAGTGCTTTAATAAGAACCGTGCCGCACTGGACTGTTATCAAAGGAGCGATAAATAACTTCATTAAGCATGAGATAAAGCTACTGGCCTATAAATCTATATTATAGAGAGTAATTGAATAATTCTAGTTTGTTGATATTGCACATAATATAGAATCATGATGTTGCACATAATACAGAATGTCTTGCAACATAAATAAAGTATTGAGCAAACATACATAAATTATGTCCAATAGAGTGGCTATGGTGGATGCACATTACAATGTTTTCTCAGGAGGCAGATACATTAGTTGAGCAACCTCCTCTTCGAAAGGAATTTATTTGGATCAGGTGCAGCCCTTTCTTCTAATTAGTATAGGAATTATTAGGAGGTCACATATATATGTGATGCACACAAAGTTAACAAGGAGGAAATGGCATTTTTTTTTGTTAATTGGCCTTTTGATACCCTTTTTGTTTGTCCTAGCTCCAGCACCGGTGGCAGCATCATAATGTTAGTTTTTAGGTAAAATTATATACGGTGAACTATTTGTGCGAGTACGTAAGTTAAATGTTTTTTTAACAATCTGTGGATAAAATTAATACTACAAAGATTCATGAAAGTCATATACTACTTTTGAAATCAAACATTGAATGGTCGACAAAATCTCATATGTCATGGTTTTAACTTAAAAAAAACTACCTCTCAAACTTCGAATAAGCCTATTCTCATTTCCATTAATTGCTGAATGAAAATACATTGTTCAGATTAATAACAATAATAAGAGCGGATAAAAAACAAGGGAATCTCTCGCTGTAGTAGAGAACCCGCCGTTGGGTGTTCAACATCGAACACCCACTACAGGTAGGGTGCAAGGCGGCGCTTGATCCGCCCCGCATAATAGTCAAAATAGCTAAGGTTAGTTATAATTTCCTGCTTAGATTTAGTTTGTTTTGAACTAAACTCCTATTATGCGGCCCTTTTCGGGATGCCCACTTGCAACCCTAACTATAGGGCAAAAACCAATTAACGCTAAATCCTACTCCATCCGTTCCTAATTATAAGATATTTTAGATAGTTCAGTGTAGACTACCTACGGGGTGAAACGAGTAAACATACACACTAAAATATGTCTAGATATGTATGAATCTAATAAGAGCAAAACCATCTTCTTATATTTAGAAACAGAGGGAGTATTCTCAAACTTATTATTTGTCAAAGTTGTGTTCTGAAAACTATAATGATGTTCCAACATTTTAGGTGTTCGAGAAATAAAATAAAAAGTAAAGTAGGATCAATGTAGTTTAATAAAACAGTTTATTCTCATAAAATAAAATAATAAATAAATAAAAACTGTCTATGGTCTACCCTCCGTAGGGCACACAGCGACGAAACAGTCCTCCAGCGCACGAGAGGAGAGCTCCACTTCTGTTTTCCATTCCCCCTCCCCCCCACACCCGCCCATCCGATCTCAGCCGCCGTCTACCCCCTCCCCGCCACTCCTCGCCACCCCAACTAAAACCCTAACCCACAAAATGGCTGCGGCGGCGGCCGCCACCTCGCTCCTCCTCCGCCGCCACCGCAGGATCCCAGCTCCTCTCCCCCTCCTCCTCCGCGCCGCGATCTCCTCCACCCGCCCGCTGCCCCAGCAGCCCGAGCTCTCGCCGCCCCCGTCCGACCCCGCCGCATCCTCCCCGCTGCCCCCGAACCCCACCTCCGGCACCCCCTACTATGCCAACAACTGGCGCAACCCCGCCGCCGCCTCCGGCCCGGCCTCCTCCAACCTCCCCGCCGTCGTCAACGCCATCACCTACACCGAGAACCACCGCCTGGCCGCCACCCTCGGTGCCGCCGAGCTCAAGCAGAAGTTCGCCGAGTGGACGGCGGAGCAGAACTGGGGCCACATGAGGGAGCTCTTCGAGTTCTGGGTGCGCTCCCTTGACGCCGCCACCGGCAAGCCCAACCGCCCCGACATCGTCCTCTTCAACCACTACCTCCGCGCCGGCCTCATGTCCGGGGCCAAGCCGCACGAAATGCTCGATCTCGCCGACCAGATGCGTCAGTTCGAGATCACGCCCAACACGGCCTCATTCAACCTCGTCCTCAAGAGCATGGTCCAAGCTCGCGAGGTCGAAGGGGCCGAGAAGCTCCTCGATCGGTGAGTTTCTCATTGCCTCATACATGTCGCCGTGGTATGTCCGTGATAGACAGTGATCCAAGATACCGTGTGAGATTTGCTTGCTTGAGTTCCTGAGTCTGCATCTGCATCTGCATCTGCAACATGCATTGCTGAACTGCTTGTCCATAGTGAGGCTCTACCTAAGCTGGTTTATATTGTTTGGTACAGTATCGTTTGCATTGCATATAAGAAGTCGCTACAAGATTGTGTTACAATAACATTTAGGAACGCATATCTTGTATGCAGCTGTAAGTATCAAAATGTTTAGACTATTGACTTTGCTTGTAAGTATTAAAATGTTAACAAAATTGTTAATGTGCAATATTTAATATTGATTTCAACTATTCTGCTTAACTGTTTATCTTTGTTTTAATCTAGACAGCTTATCTTTGATTTTCTCTATATGTTTAGCATTGTATTGGCTTTTGCTCTCATTTATACCGAAATATGTTATTTTGAGGTCATTATAAATTTGTTTGACTCTTCGCCATAATATATGTGACTTCAAAATCACTGTCTATCACTTATCTGTTGAAATCAGGATGCTGCAAACAGGAATCGTACCAGATGATGAATCCTACAGTCTGGTTCTAGATCTGCTTATTAATGACAACCGTGTTGACTCAGTTTTCAAATATTTGGATGTGATGCTTAAATCAGGCCACGCGATATCTTCACCTGTTTACGCTGGTTTTGTCCGAGTATGTGTAAGATCTGGGAGATTGGACACATTAGCAACAATCATAGAGAAGTGCAAGGTACTTATTCTAAAGAACAGTTAATCACAGTTCATCTCAATCATTAGATTTTCCCACTTACACTGATGGCCTTTGACATTCATACTCTTGGCATCACCTTTTACATGTATGTAGTTGTAAAGTGAACATTTTGCCGCCATGTTTATGATGATGCAATTCGGTTTATTTCAGGCGACAGATAAGAACAAAGTCTTATGTCCACAATGGCCCTGGTGCATTGACATAGCTGAAGCTGCTTTTGAAGCTAACAATAGCAAGCTAGCTATGTTTGCTTTGGAATTTCTTGCGAGATGGATGGCACGTGGTGAGCGTGCTACACCCCCTGAACACATTTCAGTTGATGAAGGTTTAGTACTCTCAGCTCTAAGTGCTGCTGGTAGAACCTGTAGCGCAGACCTCTTGAACGCTGCATGGTCAATATTACGCAAGTCGTTGCGCCAGAAAAGAGCACCCATGCCAGAGACTTATCTTGCAAAGATTTATGCTCATTCGTCAATTGGTCAACTTCAACGAGCTTTTGGGACTCTTCGTGAATTTGAAAATGCCTACGGGAACGCTGTGAATATTGATACAGAACTCTTCTCACCGTTCACTTCCTTGCAACCACT
Organism: Poa pratensis; assembly: GCA_947311845.1. Lineage (NCBI taxonomy): Eukaryota > Viridiplantae > Streptophyta > Magnoliopsida > Poales > Poaceae > Poa > Poa pratensis. Next base: position 113,817,133 of record CAMZMU010000063.1, read on the forward strand.
TGTTGCTTGCTGCAAAGATGGCTTCACCACACTGGACTCGGTAGTTCTCTTACACTTGGCTATGCATAATGGAATGAGTCTCCTTTCAAGAAAGTCATCTACTAGAAAACTCCATCAGTGACATGATTACATCCATTTTTTCTGCTTTGACATAGCTTAGATGCTCACATTTTTATATAAAAAATCAATACCAGTTTCTTCTCTATTGATTTTCCCCGTAGTTATCACATTTCCACGGTAGTATTTTTGGCAAATTTTGCCTTTTGCTCTTCAATGGCAATAATCTCTTGTGGTCAGTAGTAGCTTTCTCTAGTTCAATTTTATTCTCTTACCATTTGCATGTATTTCTCAAGTACCATAGCTTGCATTCTTGTTTAGTTGTGACTCACTTTCCTACCAGACTTGAAAGATACTTTGTAAAATGTCTACATGGTTGGCAAGTCATCACATGTCAATGTTATTTTTTTCATGACATGTTTACAACTACATGGTTTTCGTCAATTGATCTTCTAGAATAAGCATTTATCTCCCTGTTGTGTCTTCGTCGTTTCATTTGTAAAGTATGATTGAATGATCCAACCTATATGCTGCTATTTTGCAGGTTTACGTTCAATTGGAGAACCTGAGTTCTGCTGATCCACCATACAAATCTGTTGCTGCTCTTAACTGTGTTATACTAGGCTGTGCAAACATTTGGGATATTGAGCGAGCTTATGAAACTTTCGAGGCAATGAAGGAAAAGTTTGGACTTACACCTGACATACATTCATACAATGCTTTGTTGCATGCATTCGGAAAGCTCAAAAAGGTATTATTGTCTATATTTTTTTTGGTTTTCTTTTTTTAATGACCTCCTTAAATTATCTGTTTGCTGGCTTGATAACTATCTCTTAAAGTACGTGCCGCCCTTTTGTGTCGCAGACAGAGGAAGCTAGTAATGTATTCCAGCATTTAACAAGCCTTGATGTTAAGCCAAATGCAACAACGTACTCCCTACTTGTCGACGCACATCTTGTCAATCGAGACCCAAAAGCTGCTCTTGCTGTTATTGATGAAATGGTAAGTTGAACTTGCCCTTCGCCCTGTCTATACATAGTTCCTGAAACCATGTTTTGTCCAGGTCGATGCGGGTTTCACCCCTTCAAAGGAGACGCTTAAGAAGGTCCGAAGACGCTGCTCCCGTGAATCAGACTTAGATAGTGATGAGAAACTGCATTCTCTGTGCAAACGGTTGAATTTACGAATGGCTGGCGAGGGCCGTAGGGAGTTGCTCTATAACATTGAATACAGCGCAGAGTATTGAAGCAGTGAGTACTGGGGCAACTCCAACCGTTATTTTTTTAATCTCGCGCCGCAGTCCATTTTTACTGATTATGCTTTGCTTGATGTTTTTGTTTTGCCAGCTGATTTTGATGATGCTGGTGTTCTTTCCATCCTAGTAGGCGCAATGTGTACCGTTTCCTGGTACTTGAAGAGCACGGAAGCTGTAGTCTGTAAATTATACTTTGTAACAATTTTCCTAATGTTTCTTTGCTATCGCAAGCAATTATTTTTTCCGCTGGAAAAGTCTGGGAAAGTTTTATGTTAGGATTTCAGAATAAGGTCTACTACATTTGTTTCTCTGCTGAAAGCACTATCTTCCTCAATCAGAGGTTGTTACTTCAGGTTGGCATAATTTTTGTATGGCTCTTTTTATGAACTGGAAGATTCAGACAAGGTGGACAGCAAAGAAAGGCACCGGCTACAAGATTGGGTACATCAAGCCAGTGCGAGAAAGATAGAAAGAACGCATGGGAGGGTTAGTGATCCGTCCAGCAAGCCAGTGCGAGACGCTTTCCATCCAGACCCAGTTTAGATCCGTGTAGGTGGCCTCTGCCTTTTGTTCTTTGGAGATGTTTGTGTGTTTATCTCATTTTCTAGGATGGTTTAGTGATATTTGCTGAGTTTATACCATCTTAATTGCAAGCTGCAGTTATTTCTACCTTTTGATCCTGTATTCAAGAAGAAACCATCTCTAGAAAGATCAAATTCTGCATTTGTTAATGAAACGTAGATGTGGACAAGCGTAATTATTTTTGGGCGTGGTGAAGCACGCAGTAGGTGCAAAACTCTCCAGTATCAACCAATTTTAATTATTTTTCGATTAAGTCTTGACACAAAGGTAAATTCTCTAGATATGCAACTACGGTGAATTTACCTATATGACAAGTTAACACTAAACAAGATAAAATATAAGAAATAACTAGAGGATAAGGAGTAACCGAACAGGAAGCACGCGCGCGGAGACAAAGATGTATTCCCGAGTTCCTCATTTTTAGGGAAGTACGTCTCGTTGGAAGGGTGTGAGTTTCAAACTCAAGCGCCACAAAAAGTCTCACCCTATTTTCCGATGAACCTCGCCCAAAAGCTCGATTCACCTTCCACTATCGAAATCCTTCAAGGCGGAATCCGGAGCCCTTACAACAAACTTGAGGCTCAACCCACAAAACGATTGGGGCTCCCAAGCACCACGAATCTGCTACACAAAAGTAGCAAGAAAGTAAGTACAACAAGATGGCTAGGTTTTCCTAGTGGAAACCCTAGGCTCAAATCCCTCCAGTGAATGAGGGGGAAATGAAAAACACTTCGGTGAAGTTGTAGATCCGGGCCTTCTCCTTCAATCCTCCAAGTACGAGCGAGTTTGGGTGGAAGGATTGGGAGATCTATGAGATTTGAGTTTGCAACAATGGTGGGGAATCAATTCTGGTCGAGCTACTTAGCTGGAGGTAGGTGGAGGGGTATTTATGCCCCTCCCAGAATTGTAGCCGTTGCACACAGAGAAAACCGGATATTCCGGTCCAAGTGAGGACCGGATATTCCGATGCTCCAGGAAATATCCGGTAGCAAATTTCCGACACCCATTAGAGAGTTGCAACAGCTGCGCTCGCTGGTCCTTAGCAGAAAAATCTTCGATTCAACTTGTGGACCGGATATTCCGGTACCTCCAAAATATCCGGTGACCATCAGAGAGCTGCAACACGATTGCGAGCTGGTCCTTAGCAGAAAATCTTCGATTCAACTTGTGGACCGGATATTCCGGTACGTCCAAATATCCGGTACCAAATATCCGGTGATCATCAGAGAACTGCAAACTGGGTTTCTGAGCTAATTGACCAAGCTCACTTCTTCTTTCTTTTTGGTTTCGATGCACTGATTGTTTTAAACAACTAAAACCTGTACCACTTAGCATCATATTAAATCATCACTAGTGTTGTTGCCTAACACACAAAACACAAGGGATTAAGAAATGATCTTTCAGTATCAACCAACTGTAAGAAAATCCACAGTACAAATAAAATATTTTGCAGACTTCCCTCTCTCCTGTACAGAAAGCATACAGCCGAAGTTTTGCATCTGTTCAGTCTAATACTACTAACTTTTAAGATTACTTCTCTAATGTTAAGAACCAAGAATACACATAGTCGAGTGGGTGCACCACATTCTCTTAACCTTTGGACGAAGGATATGGCAAATGCAGAGGCATAAGCGATCTACCTGCCAGTTCAGTTAACCGTGGGTGCACACCGACAAGAACATCCAACACAACTCAGTAAATAACGCATCATACTCAAAACGAAAAGGCTAAGCATGAAAACATAAACTACGGAACATTAGCTAGTGCCACAACAAGTCCCAATCGATTAGGCGACAATTAAAATGGACTCAATTAAAACAGACGTCAGCCACAATAACCCAGTCAAAGTTGGCGAACATACATAATCCTGCGTCAAAACGGCTTGTGGGATCACATTCTATCCTCTCTCCTGCGTGGTGCACAGATTATAATCTCGTCAACCCTGAGGATCATCTCCGCAGCCTCGGTAGCGGACCGAATAATGGGTTGCTTCACCTTGAAGGCCTCGCATATCCCCCGCTTTTGCATGTCTCCGAGCTGCAGAACAGTAGAGACCATATCAGTTTCAAACTGAGGTACATGTTAGATAGAAAAGTGGTGAGTACGCAAGCTTACGCTGCCAGTGATGACATCGATTCCAGCGGTGCTATTCTCTTTGTGGTGCTCAGCTCGGAGCTGGGAGATCAGCTCAGCGCTATCCAGACCAGCATTTTCAGCTATGATTGTTGGGATGGCTTGCAAGGCACGTGAAAAAGTGTCAATTGCATGAGATTTCTTCCCAGGGGTCTTCCTTGCAAGTTCATCCACCTCTTTGACCATCACCATCTCAGGCCATCCACCACCAAATAAGACACGGGTGTCATTTACTGTCTGAGAAAGCACACACAAAGCATCATGCAAGGACCTCTCAGCCTCGTCAAGCACATGCTCACTGTAGACAACAAAAACACATACATTCAATGTGTGGCAAATAAAATAAAATGCCTGAGTAACACAATGATATCCTGCATGATAAGAAGCTACACAAATAAGACATACCTAGCTCCTCTCAGAACAATGGTGCAAGCTTGCCCCATCGCAACCCCAGAAAAATGAATCAGTCTGTCCTCCCCAATCATGATCTCTTCAATGACCTTGCAGTGTCCAAGCTTAACAGACTCTGGGTTGTCAAAAGTTGATGCAATGTCACCACCAGTGACAAGAGCAAACCGTTTGATGCCCTCAAAGTCGGCATGCTCAACTGCGAGTATTCCAGCATCAGCAAAAAGTTCTTCAGGAAAGTTATAGATTAACTGCCTGTTGACAAAGCAGTTGATTCCATGACCAATGATTTTTTCAACTTTCTCTCTCATCTTCTGCTTTTCAGCAGCTTCAATATCTGCAACCTTAGCCATCGAATCCACCCGAACACGTGCCCCATAAATCTTAACTTTATCTGTGTCCATAGCAGTGTTCGCAACCAAAATATTGGCGTTTTCAATTCGCTTTGGTTGACCAAGGCCAATTTTCTTATCAAGAATGAACCTACAAAACAGAATTCAGAGAGCATTAAATGGATAGCACTGTTATGATCATAGTACAAGTGTTTCCACATACACTTTACATAACATAGTTGGGACAAAAAGAAGTTTGCCATGAAATTGTTTGTGAAAAAACATACCCTTCGTCCAAAAAGGAATCCTTAAGAGATCCTCCAGGTTTCTTCAGAATTTGGATTGATTCCAAGTTGGTGCTACCCTGCCACCAGTGACCAGTGTTGTGCATGTCAAATCAATGTTTACAAATAGCATGTAACCATATCAATGAACATTATAAACTACACTTCAAACAACAACCAACAGATAGAAAGATATGCTATGATCAACTTCCACCCAACCATTTTTACCTTAAGCCTTAGGCCTTACCTTAAGCCTTAGGACAGCATCAACTGCAAGTTCAGCAAAGTACTCCTTGTCCTGGGAGAGAATTTTTGAGCTAAGCGTAGTCTGTTCATGAGATCTGATCTGAAATTATCTGCAGAACCAATGGGCGTTTATTGTCAAAGAAATATTCCTGGTGGCATACTCTTGACTCTTGAGACAAAACATAAGCATAATGAGTGCAATCAAATTTGTACATTTGACTCCTACTTCCTATAAGCTGCTCCCTCCGTTCCAAATTAGAAGTCATCTAATTTGGAACGGAGGGAGTAGTATTCTAGGAAGTGATGTTTAGAGGATAAAAAGGAAAATGAGTCTCTGCCCCAATGTTCAATGCAAACTTATACTTTATCCCACATCAGTAATTAAATAACTAAAGATTACAGTGTGTGTAAATGTAGTTACAAAATCATATATGAGAAAGTAATGAAATAGGCCACCTGTATTTTCTTTGTTGTCCATGGTCCTCTGTAGCAAAGCATTTATGGCACACTCAGCAGCCATTCTGTAACCTAGTAGTTCAGGCAAAGAATGAAACATTAGAGTTTACAGATTTGCAAATTGTTCCATCATGTGTATCATCTCTGTACAAACAAGGAAATCAAACAATATAAGAAATGAAAACGCAAACATGAAAACAGGAAAGAAAACAAAGGGAACTCCTAGTTGTCCATTACCAACATGGCACCAATGCAGAGTGGACTGCTTTCATATTTTTTTTTAGGTAGGGTCTTAGTTGATAAAAACAACCAGAAGTTAACTAAACTGAGGAAGCTGCTTTTAATCATTTATTTTAGCATGAATAATTAATAAAAGAAGTATTACAGCATGAAATACCATTTTTTAGGCTTACATGTCTGATGGATCCACAAAATGTGTTATTGTCTCATTACTCAACAAAGACTCGTTAACTTGTATTGAAGTGGTAATTAATAGTTACACAATCCGCAAATGTTAGGGACAACATACTAAATAAATTGCATTTAAAATAATTTTAGTATGAGGATTACCTGCAATAATAGTCATCGGATGAATTTTCATGTCAACCAACTTTTCAGCCAACCTCAAAAGTTCTCCAGCCAAAACAACAACAGAAGTTGTTCCATCACCAACTTCATCATCTTGAACTTTTGATATGTCTAACAATAATTAAGGACTATTTTTTCTTCCAATTAGGGATACAATTCATACAACTAACTAATCAAATAAGGTCAGGAGAAGCTATAAGAAGCATAAATTGCCAGATCTAAAACATCGTCAACAAGAGGATACCAACAAGGACCTTTGCAGCAGGATTATCGATATGAAGGGACTTCAAAATGGTAGCCCCATCATTTGTAACAGTGACATTCCGCCCTCTGTCAGTCGATTGAAAGATTTTGTCCTGAACATAAATACGGTAGCATATAATGTTGAAGGAAAATACACTAGCATTTGAACTACGACCATATTTTCTCCATAGTACAAATTTTCTCTGTGAACAGCACATAATAACATACCATTCCTTTTGGTCCCAATGTGGCCTTGACTAAGTCCGCAATAGCCATGGCACCTACAAAAGATGCCTGCCAGGAGATGAAAACTAAATGAATAAAACCCATCCAACAAAGAGGTTGAACAAAGATTCCACAAAGCAGTTTATAGCTTTTGTGGATCAGTTGCAAAATATGCCAGCAAATAATACGTCATATCCACTTCACAAAAGAATCAAACTCACTGCACATAGTCGCTGAAGCACATTGCAACAACAACAAAGTATCAGCATGACACAGCAACCAACAGATCCTAGTAGGCAAAACCACTAGGCGGGGGAATACTCAGATTCCTGATTTGGTACTTCCCAAACTAGCCTTTATTCAGCTGGGAAGCACCATCAAACGAACCAATCCAAACCAACAACAGAACCAAGCAGATCAGAGAGTTGTCTCACCATTCTGGCGCGACCGCCCTTCTCCTGTATGGTGTCATCCTTGAGCACTCTCTCCATCTATCGAACCACAGAGAAAAATGTGAGAACATATAAAATCTGTCGACCTAACGTGGAGCATGCAACATCGTACAGACATGATACAAAACTATCATATACACATGGTATACAAAATGGCTTCTGTTAGGGCTAACCAATTGCAAATCAAGGTTACTCGACGGGCTAACTGCCGCAACACACTATTTTCGAAGGGATGATCACCAAGCTCGAAGGATTTCGATGGGGGGAAATCACCAACAGCACAAAAACATACAAAACTACCAAGTAAAGATCTAGAGGGCTGGGGTTTATACCTCAGATTTTGAAGAAGATCACCAAGGTCGAAGATGAAACGTGATGCCGTGACGATCCTGGTCGGCCGCACCGCGTCCTCGTGCCTGCGGCGTGAAAAGAAAGAGGAGTCAGCGTTCACAGAGACAGAGAGGGAGAGAGCCGCCGCGAGCTCCCACTCCAGCCGCCGCCGCTGCCGCTCGCCGTTCGAACCTGCTGCACATGGCTACTGCTCGGAGAGAGGGGACAGAGGAGAGATCAGATCCAAGAGCTGTGAGAGAGAAGAGAGCGCACCCGATGTCGCCGCCGCCTAGGTCCAGCTGCGACCACCCGTTGTCCTGCCCGCCGCCGCAACGGAGAGTGACGGGAGAGGAATTAGCGGGCGACAGGGATTTTGAGCGCCCGAGCTCGTTTCTGCTCTACCAGGGCCGAACAGAAAGCGTTCGATTTTCTTTAACTTGAGGAAAAACCGCTCGAGATTGTTTTTTCTTTCTTTTGGCAAATTGAGATTGGCTGGGCTTTTGTGCTGGATTACGTCTTGAGCTTGTATTTTAGGCCCATATGAGGCAATCGATCGCACAACTGTCAGAGCTGGTCCCCTAAAAAAAATGTCTTTTTTTTTTCCAGTACAACGTAGACGCTTACGTACACGTGCATACACTCACTCTTATGAACGTACACACGCACACTCTATCCCTATGAGCACCTTCAGAGACTGAGCCGACATATCAGGTCTTGAAATTGATGAAATCACCACGGGCGACTCACTATCGACGGGAACGTTGCCTCCCACTGAAGAATATTCCGCCTAAATGAAAAACACTCAAACCTAGGGTTTGAACTCTGGTGTGCTGAGGGTATAACAACCCTTCTAACCATCCTACCACAGACAGGTTCTCGAATGTCTCTATAATGCGTTTGTTTCAGATGCATACAACATGTAAGTATATTTCACGGTGATTGTAATAACACCAATTTGATATTGCAGATGTTGATATTTTTTTCTATGTAGGCATAGCAAAACTTTCTCCGCAATCTTTTTTTTTTTTACAAATTTTGAATTTGGTCAAAACTAAAATGCAGGATAATTTAGAGTGAATGGGAGTACGAGCACCAGCAGAGTACATACAGCTCCCGAGCCGCACAGAGTTGCGAGGTCCAGGTTTTAGAGACAACAAAGCCAAACATGGCAAAAGCTAACAACGACTAACAAAGATTAACAGCAGGACAAGCGCACAGGCCTCGACTACCAGCAGAAAGTCCAGACTACAAACTACTCCCTCCGTTCCAAATTAGTTGACTTGGATTTGTCTAAATACGGATGTATCTAGACACTAAATAAGTATAGATACATCCGTATCTGAACAAACCCAAGTCAAGTAATTTGGAACGGAGGGAGTAAATAGGAGCGTTGAACTTGAGCAGGAGCATCTGGCAGGTCTCCGCTTGGTTAAAAACTCAAACTTGAACAGTGAGTAACCCCACGTACATTTTTCGCTGAAAAACAGTGGAACCGAATTTGGAAGCTTAGCATAGTTTCTAACCTCCAACTCTCCAAGCAAACCAGGCTCAAGTATCATAAAAATGTACAAATAACTAGTGGCATTACAAATTTTGCAACCTAAGTGCGACGCTTGTTTTTCAAGTACAGAATGATAATAGAAGAAAATGAATTTGGGTATTGGCACTTGAGATAATGTGCAACCAGATATTTGGCGTGGCACATATTCTGGATCCTGTTCAGAACACAGCTCACGCGTGGACAGTAGTACCTGCATTATCAAAACCAGATGTTTCCCCTGTAATCTATGGGTGGATCTGTCCTTGAGCCAGTTGGCTTCCATTGTTTCGCCTTAAAAGTGACAGTGGGTTTGTGGGGATTCCTGCTAGCTTCATCCATCAAATAGTGCACCATACCTTCCGTGTTACGGTCTCGATCAGCATGGACCAAGACCTCCTGAAGATTAGGAAGAAAATTGATACCTAAAGGCTGCTGCATGGAAGCTTCTTCAAAGAAAGATAGCTCTAGGCTATGGAGCTTGGGTGCAGTGCCTTCCTCAAACCTCAGGTTCAATGCCTGGTACATAGCGAGATGAATGGTGAGCAGTTTGAGACTTGGAAACTCTGAAGCAGAAAATGTGAGTTCTGTTCCGGTGTACGCACTGTGATGCAACCTGAGATAGAGTAAGCTTGGCAACTGAGCGAGAACTTTCACGTGCTCCTCAGATTCTAATTCAGTGGCACGAAGGGTCAAATCCGTGAGGTTCACGAGTGAACCGATCCATTTTGGTAGTTGTCCCAACTTACCTCGGAAGTTTATGCTTTTTAGAAACATTGGTGGCCTGGATAAGGTATCAAGAATCCTGAAATTCATTACTCCATCAGGTCGCCAAATTAGCAGCGACAGAAGGCAGCTGCTCAGTTTTGCAATGGCAGCCATCAAAGCCATCCAATGCATGTCATCATCAACAAACATCATTACTCCTAGCTTCCTCAACTGTAAAAGCTTTCCCAATTCAGATATGTAATGGGAACTGGAGTCTGTTATCTCTATTTGTGCAAGCATATTAAGAGTTTCTAAATTGCCAAGCTTCTTAGGGATGTGCATTCCCCAAAAATTGGAAATAGGATACAAACCACTGTAGTTATAAGCTCTTCTCCCTCCAAGTAGGTTTGATAAATTTGGCAGATTGGTAATGTGAGGAGGCAAATGCTTTATGCCTGTGTCCCGGACATCCAGTGTCTCCAACTTCTTCAGGTTCCCTATTTGCACAGGAAGCTGAGTGACATATGTATTTCTGAGACTGAGATATTCCAACTGAAAAAGTCTACATATATTTCTGATATCTCCATTCCTGGCAAATCCACAACCTTCCAAGTCTAATATTCTAAGAAGTTTTATCCAAGCAAACTGTAACATTTCTCCATCAGAAAATATACTCAATGATCGGACATGGCTTAACATTTTGCTTGTGGCAATATTTTTGTTACTTCCACCATGAATGGATAGGCGCCGAATCTTCTCTTGTGGAGCTAAAGTATGCTGTTCACCTACCAAAGTGATGAAATTCTCCTCAACTGATTTTGAAACAATGATCTCCAGCATTATGTCATGAACTCGGAAAGTCTTGACCTTACCATCAAAGCTCATTTCAACTGGATGAACTACACTCCTGTTGAGTAATTCATTGAAACAGTTTTCAGCCACCTCCAAGGCACTCAATCCACGCTTCTGAGTCACAAAGCGTTCTGCTATCCATCGTCTCAATAAACTTTTCCTTCTGACCTTATGATCCTCAGGGTAAGTGCTTAAATATAAAAAACAGGTTTTTAGATGGTACGGAAGGTCATTATAGCTAAGCTCAAGAATTTTCTTCAGTTTTTCAAGCCAGGGACTGGTTTCCAGCTCCACACCAAGAGAGTTATAGATCTTATCCCAACGATCATAATTGTGCACAGAGGTGCTAGCCAGAAGACCTGCAATGCTGACTATGGCCAATGGTATTCCCCCACATTTTTCCAGGATCTTTTCTGAAATATTTCTCAGGACAGTTTGGCAATTTTCCTTGTTACCGAATATTCTCTTGAAAAATAACTCGCTAGATTCACCACCTGTGAGTGGTTCAATTTCGTAAGCTCTGTCATACTCATGGAGGCAGCAGGCTTGTGCTACAGTTTTCATTCTTGTGGTAACCATTATTCTGCTTCCAGTATGTGAGTTAGGCAAACAAAATCGAATACCTTCCCAAGCTGAGATGGTCCAAATATCATCAAGAACAATAAGATACCTTTTATCTTCTAGATGCTGGCTTAGCATAGTTGCAAGTTGTCCCACGTTCCATTCTTCCATGCCTTTGAGTGGGTCCACTGTGGGTGTTGGACCATTTCGATCGACTGGCTGAATAATCTGTCGAAGAATGTCCCTTATGAGAGCCTTGACATCAAATTTCTGAGATACTGTTATAAAAGCTCGACACTGGAAGCTTGCACTAGCTGTTTGATATGTCGTCATAGCAAGAGTTGTCTTGCCCAAACCACCAAATCCAGATATAGATACCACCATTAACTGTGGTACGTCTTCAACCACCAACCAATTAAGAAGATTACTCTGACGCGCTTCAATGCCCACAAGTTTTGTTATCTCTGGGAAGAGTGCAGGAGTACGAATATCCAGAGAAATAATATTAGATGTTCCTGGTTGTGCAGCAAATATGTTCCCTTCTGCTCCGGAAATGAGATGATTACCACCATACCTATGAGATGATTTTGGAAGTTACTGTGACAGCTCATATATAGTAGATAGAGAAAAGGAAAGCACTTTCTATCTCTTTTTTTCAGAAGAAAAACAACTACTATTAAGTTTCAAAGAACGCATATGAATGCTCAATCAGCTGAACGATAATGTCTCCATTTCGAAATAAATGATGCTTGCAACTTTGCAGTCTCAAAAAGCAACTTTGGCCCCTTTGCTCTAAAAATATAGTATATGATGATAAAATTTTATATTGTAAATCCATTTTTATGACAAGTCTAATGCCATAATTTTACTTACCTAACCTAAAGGTTTTTGTTATTAGTTAGTCTCCAATGATAAAAAAGTTTGACTCCATGCTTTGCATGATGTCATCTATTTTGGAACAGAGGTGGTATTTACAAAATCCAACTGAATATTTGCAACAGTGGAATGAACCTTCTAAGTTTTCACCACAACATAGAATCTATACTTCTTCCAGTCCTCCTACTACAGTGCTACCACATTTCTCATATTTTCATTTAGGAGAACTGCAAGTACCTTGAGTTTCGGTCGCTAATACTTGTAGCGCGCACTTTCAGTTCTTGGATTTGTTTTGCAATCTTATGCCGCACCATGGCAGTTTGCAGGAAACAGATGCATCTGTGGAAGAGCTCGGCAAGGCCAGAACCGTTCGGGCTGCTGCCAAGGTGATGTGTAAACTCATCGATGCAATCTTCAACATCATACGCGACCTCTCGCACCTGTTTCATCCAAATCTTAACCTGCTTCCTGTGATTTTCCCCTTCAGCAAGGTCCTGGAGAAACGCTGTCATGCTCTCCAGCTCATCCTTCATGTATTGCAGTTCACCTCGAATGCCTCCAAGGAGCTGTGCTTCTTGGATGAGCACCGTGCCCAGCTTACACAACAGTATGTTGACGGCGCCCCCACTAGCGCTAACAACAGCATGCTCCATCTCGAGCAAGTACCAAAAGGGAGACAGTATACTTGAAGCTGCTGCTACCAATTTGAAACAAACCCTCTCCAGTCAGGTGTTCCACACACCTAATACTGAAACCACCTGATCATATTAGATAGATATGTCTACGAAATAAATTCAACAAGTCACTATGTTTGATCTGTTGTGGAATGAGCAACTACATTCAACAGGGGCCAAAGGCCAGGTACATATACATGTACATGTGTGTGATGAACAGTAGATGAACAGTAACCTATACACATCTAACACCCCCCCTCAAACTCATGGTGGGTCAACAACACTGAGTTTGGAGAGGAAGAACCCATGCTGCGCTCGAGTCTGTGCCTTCGTGAAGAAATCCGCCAACTGTAACTCGGAGGGCACATAGTGAAGAGCAAGAATCTGATCCTGCACAGCAGCACGCACAAAGGAGGCATCCACGCCGATGTGCTTGGTGAGCTCATGCTTCACCGGGTCACGCGCAATGCTGATGGCACCTGTACTGTCTGACAATAGAGAAGTCGGTGCAGCAGCAGAAACACCAAAGTCTGCTAGCAACCATCGCAACCAGGTCACCTCAGCCGTCAACATAGCCATCGCTCGCAACTCAGCCTCTGCACTGGAGCGGGAAACTGCCTTCTGTTTCTTCGTCTTCCAGGCAATGAGAGATCCTCCAAGAAAAACACAATAGGCAGACAGGAGCGGCGATCAGAAGGATCACTGGCCCACGTAGCATCAGAGTAGGCCTGGAGCTGGAGAGAGCTGGAGCGAGGAAAGAAAAGGCGGCGAGAGATCGTGCCACGAAGATATCGTAGAACACGGAGAAGGTGACTATAGTGGACAGAACTGGGAGCAGAACGAACTGACTCAGAATGTGGACAGGATATGATATGTCTGGACGAGTGACAGCCAGATAGACAAGACTCCCAACAAGATGGCGATAGCGTGTCGGGTCTGTGAGGGGATCACCATCGTAGCACGAAGCTGAACATTGAGCTCCATAGGAGTCTCAGCAGTGCACTCATCACCAAGAGCGCGCGAGCAAGAAGATCCTGAATATATTTTTCTTGGGAGATGAGAAGCCATCAGAAGTCGAAGAAACCTCAATCCCAAGAAAATAGCGAAGAGGACCAAGATCTGACATCAGGAACTGCTCACGGAGGCGGGCCTTAACAAAGGCAATATACTCAGAGTCATCGCCAGTAATGATCATGTCATCAACATATAAGAGGAGGAGCGTCCGACCACGAGGTGAGGTGTGGACAAACAGCGCAGGGTCATGGTCGCTAGGCACAAAACCAGCGGCAGTCACCACAGAGGCGAAACGCTCAAACCAGGCGCGAGGGGCTTGCTTAAGGCCATAGAGGGAGCGCCGAAGACGGCAGACCATACCATCAGGAACAGAGTACCCCGGTGGTGGCTGCATATAAACCTCCTCACGCAACTCTCCATTGAGAAAGGCGTTCTGGACATCAAGCTGAGACACAGACCAATTACGAACAGAAGCCACAGCGAGAAGAGTGCGGACAGTGGTCATGTGGGCTACGGGAGCGAACGTCTCATCATAATCGCGTCCCTGCTCCTGCTGAAAGCCACGAGCCACAAGACGAGCTTTGAAACGCTCAAGAGAACCATCGGAGCGAGTCTTGATCTTATAGACCCACTTGCATGTGATGGGACGAACACCAGGTGGAGGGGAAACCAGATCCCACGTGCCAGTGCGCTCAAGGGCAGCAATCTCCTCAGACATCGCAAGCTGCCATTCAGGCTGAGCCATGGCATCACGGTAGGAAGTGGGCTCAGCAACAGCAGAAAGGCTGTACTGGGAAGGAGAATAGCGATCAGGAGACCGTAATGAGGTCCGAGAACGAAGGTTATGAACCGGTGTACACGGGGAAGGTGGCGCGCCGGAAGTAGAAGGCATGTCAGAGGGATCATCGTCAACACGCGGCCGACGAGTGTAGTGGAGAGGAAAGGGAGAGAGGGTAGTATGCACTGGAGAGGGAGGTGGTGAGGGAGGAGAAGAGGATGGTGTCGGCGGTGCATCGGGAACAGTGGGACTTGGCGGAGGTGGAGGTGGAGGAGGAACATGAGGCACGGAGGGAGATATGTCGGGAAGTATAAGGAAGGAGATATCCTCAACCGAAAAGGTCGAGGCAGTAGGACGCGGATAGTACGAACGAGACTCATCAAAAGTCACATCACGGGAAATACGTAGCCGACGACTAACAGGATCCCAACATCGATAGCCCTTGTGCTCATCACTGTAGCCAAGAAAAACACACTCCACCGACTGAGCGGTCAATTTGGTGCGTTCGCGGGGAGCAAGGAGAACATAGCACACGCACCCAAACATGCGAAGAGCGGAGTAGTCAGGAGAACGACCAGAGAGACGCTCCATAGGAATACCACCCTGCAAAGCAGCCGAAGGCTGGATATTGATGAGATAGGTGGATGCGGAGACAGCCTCAGCCCAAAAGTGGGGTGGAAGAGAGGCGGCGATCATCATCGCACGAGCCGTCTCAAGAAGGTGGCGATGCTTGCGCTCAGCAACGCCATTCTGAGCGTGAGCACCAGGACAAGAGAACTGGGCGAGAGTACCCTGTTCGGCAAGAAAACCACGCAACATCTGGGAGATATACTCACCAGCCGAGTCAGCACGAAAGACACGAATGGGCGTGGAAAACTGGGTGTGTACCATGGCAGCAAATCGCTTGTATATAGGGAGAACCTCGCTGCGAGATTTCATAAAATAGAGCCAAGTGTAGCGAGAGAAGTCATCAATAAATAGAACATAGTAGCGATGACCACCTTTCGAATCGAAGGGAGCAGGGCCCCATACATCAGAATGAACTAAGTCGAAAGGACGCTGAGAGACTGACTCACTCGTAGGATAAGGTAATTGAGTCTGTTTGCCAAGTCTACAACCATTACAATGTAAAGATACATCGCCAGAGACAGACCCTAAGACACCTTGATGCACTAGCGAGGACAAGCGAGAGCCACATATATGACCAAGTCGATGATGCCACTGTTGGAAGGACGCAGAGGAGGAGGCAGCAAGAGCATGCGAGCTGGCGGGTGTGGTGGCAGCGGAAGGAACACAAAGCCAGTCAACCTCCCAAAGGCCCTGAGCCTCACGGCGCCGAGGGCCAGCTCCAACTAGAACCTGGGTGCGACGATCCTGAACAGAACAAGAGTCGGTATCAAGAATGACACGACAGCCAGAATCAGCAAGTTGAGCAGCGGAAAATAGATTCATGGTAAGACGGGGAACATGAGAAACACTAGGAACAGAGAAGGACGGAGTAGAGAGAGTGCCACGACTAGCAACAGGAAGAGGTGTGCCATCGGCAGTGAGAACATTGAGAGGAGAATCAAGAGGTCGAAGAGAGGACAGAGTGGAAGAATCAGAAGACATGTGAAAGGAAGCTCCAGAATCCAGAACCCACGGAGACGTACCTGACTGTGTAGGCGGTGGTGGCGGAGCAGCAGTAGTGGAAGCAGTCAGCGAGGCAACGGTGCCCGTCGAGGAAGAGCCTGATGAAGCCAGTATACGCTTGAGCCGCACAATATCCTGGTCAGTGAGTGACGGAGTCGCTGAGGGCACACGAGCCACAGGAGAGGAGCGACTCAGGTCACGCTGCTTCTTGAAGCAATCTGACTCTGGGTGACCGGGCTTCTTACAATAGCCACAGAAGATGCGAGGCCGGCCCGCTCCTGAAGAAGGAGGACGCCCACCTGAAGGAGGACGCCCGCCCACCCCCCTGAAGGAGTGGGTAGCAGCGGTGGAGCAGACGACACAAGGCTCGGGCAGCTAGCACAGTGGGAACCGCAAGCAAACCAGCAGAACGGAGGCGTGTCTCCTCAGCTCGGACCTCTGCAAGCACCACTGATATAGAAACACGACCACGGGCAAGCAGGTGAGCACGCCGAGGCTCAAACTCGGGACGGAGGCGAGACAGAACTCATGACACGCTGAAACTCCAAATCTGACCTCACTGTCTGACAGCAAGCGACAAGTACCACAAACAACAGTCCTCAGAGAGTCAAGCTGACGCCAGATGGCAGAGCACTGTGTGTAGAACTCATCAACAGTGAGTCTCCCTGCTGAAGATCATGCTCCTGACGCACTACAGATAGGTAGAGAGCATCACCAGAGGGCTGATAGCGCTGACAAGATAAGTCCACATCGCAGCAGCAGTGCCCAATCCCATAAACTCAGAAGCAAACTGGGGTAGAACACTAGCAGTGAGGACAGCAGCAGCACGAGCATCATCATTGCACCACTGAGTGTAAACAGACAGAGCATCCCGATAAATAGAGAGAGACTCCGAGTAATCCGATACCTGCTGGTCATAGGCTTCAACTGCAAGATCATCAGCATCCTTGGCAGCAGCCCGATCAGCCTCAGAAGCATCAGCGGCAAGAACGGGTGGCACCGGTGGAGTAGGAGCCACAGGAGCAACGGGGCACGGCGGACAAGAGACCTCGCCAGAGAGAACGCCCCACAACAGGAGGCCGCGCATGTGGATGCGCATAAAGCCCACAAACTCTGCATAGTTGGTGCCATCAAAAATCACGGAGCACCGAGGAACAACAACATAGCCCGAAGAAGACATGACGGGCTCTCTGGATTTTTCTGGATTTTTTTTTTTTTTGCTAGAAGTCAACTCTCAGATATTTTGGATCGATCTCGATCTCGATCCAGCGGGACTCACAGCGACCGATGGAGAGCAGCCACGGCCGGGAGGGCAGCCACGGCCGGCGGCTGAGCAGGCCGGAGCAGGCCGGAGCAGGCGGCGGCCGGCGACAAGCCCGGAGCAGGGCGGCGGCTGGCGGCAAGCCCGGGAGGCGGAGGCTGCGGCGGCCGGCCGAGGCGTCGGCACGGCCAGGGAGGCGGCGGCTCGACCAGGGGCGGCGTCGGCGCAGAGGTGCCGGCGGGGCAGGCCACGGGAACGGGCCGAAAGAGGAGCTGAAGAACGCGGCGAGCTGAAGAACGCGGCTGCAGACGCCACGACAGAGGGCACGCCTGGCGCGACGTACACGGACAAGATCAAGTCCGCGGCCGGCGTCGTACACCGGCACAAAGGAAGCAAGGCAGGGACGCGACGCGTCGGCCGGCCAAGAGAGCTACCGACGGCGACGGCGGCAGTGGAAATCAAGCGCGGAGTTGCAACGCGCGGGGAGAGGAGAGCAACCTAAGCTCTGATACCATGTTGTGGAATGAGCAACTACATTCAACAGGGGCCAAAGGCCAGGTACATATACATGTATACACGTGTGTGATGAACAGTAGATGAACAGTAACCTATACACATCTAACATGATCCTCTGATTGAGCTTGATAAAGACCATGCAAGTCACTTACCTGGACAGAGCTTCAATTTTTGGTTATGTGTTCTTGTGCCACTCTCTCTTCTTACTACGGTAGCTGCAGCAACAAGGGCAAGATGCTAGGTTTGCTTGGACTCTCTTATCTCAAGGGGGCATCACAATCTGCAGCTAGGCTCTCACCACCCTCCAAGTGGAGGGTCAGGAGGGATATGTCGATATAGACCACCCAAGCATCTATGACTTTTCAATGATACATGTCGTTATCTTACTGCCCCATGGTTCAAAGGGAGGAGCAGCTGAAGGATGCCTTTCAGGAAATGTCAGATTCACATGGTCGGACTTGGACACATCATCTTACCTCAATCAAATACATAAGAACAACCATTGGTATAGAATAATGTCATAATCCAGTGCTTATGTTTGAACCCTGTCATTCCCTGCAGCTTTAAATACTCTTCTTTGATGCCCTTTTCGTTTTTATGCCAACGCAAAAAAAGGTTGTTTAGGCCTTTAGGAAAATGCTACTCTTTGATGCCCTTTTCGTTTTTTATGCCAAAGCAAAAAAAGGTTGTTTATTGCAACTATTTATGTCAGGTTAGGAAAATATTTCGAGTGGTTATTGTAAGAATTTATAGGTTGCTATTTACCACTAGTAATTGTATGTAGGTGCAGAAATTTAAGTTGCAATATTCTTATCTCAATAACGAATGCTCATTCAGATATTACTAACTATATCAAAACTGGCCAAAATCATGGCACCGCAGCGATCGGCGACTGTAGTTAGCAACAGTTCGCACTGTTCATCTACAGTGTTGAACAGTGCCCGCCGTTTTTTTTTTGCAAAAAAGTCCCCGGAGTTTTGGAGAATTACCAATTGAACCTCGCAGAACACATCTCCTCGAGGGGAAGGACCTTTTTGTAATTACATGAGACGCTAGGATCTTTTTTGTAAAACTGCCACATCTCCATCCCTCTCCTCTCTCTCCCGCGCGCTGCCGACCCCGCCGCCGCCGCTCCGTGCTTTCCCCCTCAGATCGACGCCTACGGCGAGATTCGCCGTCACCTCCTCTCCCTCCTCGCCTCGAATCACTTGCCGGGACGCCGCGCTCGGGCTCGAATCGCCGCCGCCGTCTGCGCTGTTCGCCGCCGAGTTCGGTCGTCGCCGGCGTCGTTCCGGCGACCAAACGGTGGCGGCGCCGCCACTCCTGAGTACCCCGCGTCGAAGCGCACCCGACGCGTCCAGTAGCGCGTCTTGGCTCGCGCTGGCACGGCGCCGCCGTGATCCTCGCCGCCGCGGCAGGTCTGGCCGCTGCTGACGTCAGCACGACGTCACAGTGGGCCCAGCCTGCCAGCCTTTTTCTTTTCCCTTTTTTCAAAAAAAAAAAATCTAAATACTGGAAAATCAACAAATTTACATATATCCATCTGGAAAATATAAAAAATATCAACATAACCACAAAAACAAAACAAAACAATTTTGACTAATTGTGGCACATGATCAAATTACAAATTTGAATTTTCCCAAATTTTAAATGCCTTCCAAATCTAATCGTTAAAAAAAAAAAAATCTAAAAAACTCCCCAATTTGAACACTTTATGAATTCTAAACAATTTTAAAACATTAGCTCTTTTTGCATTTCAATTACCATTTTACGAACGTTAATTTTTTTTTGAATAACTTCCTAATTTAAACAAATTTCCAAAAAAAAAAACAATTTTAGACCATAAGCTCTCTTCAAAATGCTAAAATTCATAAAACTAATATCTTCAAAACTATGTTTCAGAATAATGCAAATAATATATCACAATTTGCAGGAAATCGAAACCTTAACAACTGTTGCACCTCCATGCATGACAATGATTGCATTCCATGCATGATTAATCAAATTTAATTCCTGTTTAATGATTTCAATGAAAACTGAAATTCGTAAAATTTATATCTTCTAATCTGTAATTCGAAATAATACAAACAATATATCAAAATTTGCATTAAAAAAAAACTTTACAACTATTGCATTCCTTGCATGATTAATCAACTTTAATTCCTGTTTAATTAAAAGAGTAGTTCCTGTTAAGTTTACAGCAAAAAACAAACAAATTTGAACATTCTTAATTGGTGAATATTTAGAGAAGATCGAAATGCATATCCTCTAATTATGTGAAGTTTACTTTTTAATAAATTCTCATACAATACATTTCCTCAGATGATGGACTAAAATTAAACACTTCAAATTGGTAAATATTTAGATGTCATCTAAATGAACTTTCTATTGGAGTGTACTCCTGGATATATCGACATGCTCACAAAAAATAAATGATACTTATTAATGCCAAAATACAAACAAACTTAAGCAATTCAAATTGGCTAATATTTGTATACATTCTAAGTGCACTTCATCCAATTATGAATTCAAATTAAATAAATGCTCACAAAATACTGCATGAGAACTGAATCATCCATTCGTATAATATGGACTTTATCTCCATTTTTTTGTGTTAAATTCAAAACTTTTCAACCTGCAATTCAAATTCAATTACATAATATGCGACCTTCTGTACCAATTCAAATTCAATTACATAATATGCGACCTTCTGTAACTTTTTGTGCGCAATTCGAAAAAGTGCCAACAAAAAAACAAAATGTGCATGAGAACTGAATCATCTATTTGTATAATATAGACTTTATCTCCATTTAAATGTGTACAATTAAAAAAAAATCTGTAATTCAAAATCAATTGCATAATATGCCAACTTCTGTAAAATTCATAACTTTTTGTGCGCAATTCAAACATATACCAACAACAAACCAACACACTCGAACATTCCAATTTGCTAAAAAAATTGAAGGTACTCTTTAAATACAAACTCATCTGAACAATTCAACTTGCTAAAGTACTATGTTACGATAGCATATTTCAAAAAACTCACAAAAAGCATAATTGCAACACATTTAAGCATTACAATTTGCTAGAAAAATTGAAATAGAACATGCTTCAAACAATTTAAAACACTTTACATATATTGTTTTAGGGTACTTAAACAATTTCCAAGATCTACTAAACGCTGCCCAATCAGTAACTTAAACTATGTCCATCAACAAAAATATGGAAAATATATCGACATAAACACACAAAAAAAAAACTGACTAATTACGCTGTATGATTAAATTTAAAGCAATACAAATTCATTCCCTCAAATTATAGACTTAATTTAATAAATGCTAATGCACAATATTTCCTCCGACTAATAGGTTCAATTACATATTTATGGAAAGAAAAAACAAGCGTATTTGATCAATTCTATTATACAAATAATATGCCAAAATTTGCACTTTCATCCCTTTCCAATAACAATAACCATACACTCAATTTTTTTTTGTCACCACAAGTGCGGCATGACGCCGCACCACATTTGGCGAAAATGCAAATTCATTTCCTCAAATTATGAGTTTAAAATTGAATTCACAAAATGCTCAAACAATTTATTCCCTCCAAGTATGAGTTTAAAATTGAATTCAAAAAATGCTCAAGCAATGTATTCCCTCCGAATATTGGGTTCAATTAAAATTCCCTCCGATTATTGAGTTAAATTTAATATGTAAGATAAGACACAAACATATCATACCAAACCGACTAGGTTAACATTTACAAATAATATACCTAAACTCGCTCCAATTATGCGATTCAATTTACGAAATGCTTAAAGTAAACTTAAATCTCTTTAAATATGAACTTAAATTTAAATAACGCTTTATTACATGCACATTTCAGGAAATCTCAAATTCTTTTCCTACAAAGATGAATTGAATTTAATAGTTGCTTATACAGTACATCTCCTCTAAACAAGGATCTAAATTACAAATTTACGGCGAAATACAAACATAATATTTAGACATAACCATTATATATTTCCACTAAATATGGTGGTAAATAAGAAAATTAGGGCAAGATGGAACTATATTTCATCATTTCAATTTAGCTAACATATTTACAAGCAATATAACTTAAATATATCTAATTATGTGCTCACATTTCTGTTCAAGGTGTAATTTGGCTGCTAGGTATTTTTATAAGCCAAATTAATTTGGATGATGGTGCTTAGATTATTAGCTGATAGATATATTTGAATTTGCTGTTTAGTTCAAATTGCAATCTTGGCTGTATCCCAGTACAGATGTTGCAGCGGCGGATCAAGTTTAGGAAGCTATTTGACCAAGACAAATATATTGATTATTCTGGAGTGGAGGCTACCGAGGACAAATCTTGGACATATTAATAGATGGACTGAATTAAACGCCGCTGCGTAGGACAACTTCTATCAGGCTTCGGCTCCAAGCAGGGATAAGGAGTCGTACTGGTGCTTGCATGCATTAAGTTAATATTCTATTTCTAATTAGATACATGGCCGGATTTGCTAGAGATTAGGAATAATCTATTCGGCTTGCATGCCAAGAAAAACTTCCGTGTCCTACCCCCTGTACGCCAAAGACCAGGCACCTATATAATATAGGTACACGGCCGATTGAGAGGACCCCCAATCGCTATTCAACAAACAACATATCTACTTTTCACGTAACTTTATTTTTCTTATCGTTCTTCTACCACCGAGCCCTAGCAGCCCTAGGGTTTGGTGATCTTTGCCGTTTTGCGCTGAAAAGCGGCCGTCTCTCCTCCACGAAAGCGAGGGGATCTTTGTTGCTTTGCTCGGAAAGCAATCGTTCGTCGTCACGAAAGTACGACGGGTATCGTGGTGCTGCGCGGCAATTTTCCGTGGCAACACAATTGGCGTCTCCGCTGGGGACGAAGAATAAGAACATACACACGATGAACACCGCCATCAAGAACGGCAGCGACGTCGACCCCGACATCACCAGCGCCGTTACCCTTGACGATCTTTCGGAAGAGGATCGGCGCGAGCTCGAACGGGAGATTCAGGAAGAGCAAGCCAAGATGATGAAACTGATTTTGGCTGGATACCAGAAGACGAGAGACGGCGTCGTCAAGAAGATATCTGCGCCGAGTCCTTCCGATACACTCGGCGCTGAGGTAAAAAAGCCAACCGAAAATATTGCTCATTAAATTGATGTGTTGGTAGCAAAAAAGTTTGAATCTGACATGGCAAATATGACACACACAATTACTCAAGCAATTCAAGCAATTGATAGCACATTTGGGAAATTTAAGGCGCATCGTAATAGTGCTCTTGAAAATAGTCTAGCTCCTCATGCTCGTTCATTAGTGCAAATCAACACTGAGTATTCTGGGAAAAAGCCAATGTCTCCGGAAAGTAGCAGGTTATTTAATTTTTCTAACCATACTTACGCACCAGGAACATCAGCTAGTACTGCACAACAGATGTACGTTCCTTTAAATAATTATCAAGGTGGCCAGAATTATGCTAGCAGTTCGGCCAGTAATATTGTTTCTCATGCTGCTGCTCCTGTTATTTCTACTTCGGTTCCACAAATTTACAATAGCAACAACCGAAGTGGAGTTTTTAGTTCTAATTTGCAGCAACCTAATTATCAGACAGTTGCATACAATACACCACCATTACCGCCTGTCGATACCGGGATTCCACACGGGCCGGTACACGATTCCTATTTTAGTGGGTCTCCGTTGCAAACGTCGCATGCTCAGATTTCTTTGCCGGAGATTCAACCGCAAGCTTGCATTCCACCCGTTCCTCAAACCAATAATTCTCCACAGCCCAAGGATAGTTTTAAGGATCAACTTGCGGGTATACATAGAGAATTTGGTTTAGAACCTAAGGGTAGAGCACGTGCATATCAAAAACCATACCCTGATTATTTCGACTCTACACCATATCCTCGTGGTTTTAGAATTCCAGATTTTGTTAAATTTACAGGAGAGGATGGTAGAACAACTTTTGAGCATATAGGCCAATTTTTAGCACAATGCAGTGAGGTCGGCACATCGGATGTTTATAGAGTTAAATTATTTCCTTTATCTTTATCCGGTACTGCATTTACTTGGTTTACTTCGCTTGCTCCTAATTCTATTTCAACATGGGCACAATTAGAGAAAAACTTTCATGAGTACTTTCATCGAGGTGCAACTGAACTTCGGCTTTCAGATTTGACTATGGTTAGGCAGGAATATAATGAGCATGTCGATGATTATATTAGGAGGTTTAAAGATGTCAAAAGCCGATGTTTTAGATTGACCCTAGCCGAAAAGGATTTAGCTGATCTTGCTTTTTCGGGCCTACTCACTCATATTAAGGATGGATTACAAGGGCAAGAATTTTTAGATATTAATCAAGTTTTGCAGAAGGCTTTGGCGCAAGAAAATCGGGCTAAGGAAATTAAACAACACAGCCGGTTTAGTGATAATAGAAATGAAGAGAAAGAGACCAATGTGGTTAATGCTTCAGATTATGGTAGTGGTTCGGCTAGTGAGGATGACGTTGACATATGTGCAGCCGAATGGGTTCAAGGGCCAAAGTCAAATCATTTTGCATGTTCCGCTCTAAAGCGCACACCTGCTAGAAAAGAGGAAATTAAGTATACTTTTGATGTCAGCAAGTGTGATATAATTTTTGACATATTGCTTCAACGAAAATTAATTAGATTGAGAGAGGGTCATATTATTCCACCTCCAGGAGAATTGGGCAAAGGCGCTTACTGTAAGTTGCACAATTCGTTTTCTCACTCTACTAATGGTTGTGATGTGTTTCGACGACAGGTGCAATCGGCCATTAATGACGGACGATTGACATTTACAAAGAATACTAACATGAAACTCGATAGTAATTCTTCTCCTATCAATGTGATCGAGTTTGAAAAAAAGAAAGTGCTTATTCGGTTGGATCAGACCGAATCTACCAAGGGAAAAATGTCGTCGTTGATGATTGTGCTGCACCGAGGATGATCAAACCACAAAATTTAGAAGTGGGGGCGTGGAAAGCCAATGATAAAAAGAGGAAAGCTCCAAAAATAAAGCCGACAGTTTGCATGTTGTTGGAAAAATACACTTCATGCAAGGCCAGCAATATGTTTAATCGGCTTGGAGGCGTTAAGTGTTCTAGGTCTCCTTCTAGACCTTGTGGTCATGAGCGACGGAGTAGAAATTTATATGATCAGCAGCCGCACTATCTAACGGAGTCGGCTTACAGGGGCTACACATCTCCTCTGTATCCACAATTTACTCCGTGTGGTTTTAATCTTCGGGCGCAATATTCTACAAGGCCAACATATTATTTTCAACCGAAGTGGACTCAATCAGGGCTTATGTACAGAGGACCGACGCATGAGAAAAGAGCTCGGTCTAATCGGAAAGTTCGACCATGTAATGCAACTGTTATTCAAGGGAACCGATCATTGGTACGCAATGCAGATTACAAGAATTTGAAGGGTGGACGCAAGCTCATTTGGGTGCCGGTGAGGCGTGCTGAAGCTAATCTTGTAAAAAGTTCAGATGATTCAGATGATTCTCATGCTCTGGAACATGGAGAAGGCCAATCAGCTGAAGGTATTGAGAATAGTACGGGAGCAAAAATATCTGATGCAAGGAGTGGATCGGTGCAGAAGAAATATACTAATACAGAAGCGAGATATTCGGATAATATGTATGCTGCAAGCTCCAGTACGGGTAAGAAAACTGAACCAGCTAACATGCATACCGATCAATCTATGGGAAACAGCAGCTCACGTACATCTACTAGTTGGTCTCCAATTGTTTTTGGCTCATTTGATCAATATGGGAATCCAAATACTAGTGGTAGCCAGAAAGTTGCAGCTGGAGTAGTACCTGATCGGCAGAAAAGTATTTCGGCCAATACAAGAATATTTGTCCGAGGGACGACAATGCGTCAGTATAGGCCGAGAGACTCGGGGGGCATTAGAATTAAATCATTCGCTCCAGGGACTAAACCGGGACCTCGCTGGTGCCCAATGGGACTCACACACACTCAGAAGCGACGTGTACAGCGACTGCGAGCTTTGGAAATAAAGGAACAAATAGCCGAGAAGAAGCGCGATGAACTATTAAATCGAGAAAAACCTATGGTGCCGAAGATGGCATGGAGGGTGAAACACATTGCGGGGGAGGAGAGTAGAGCCACAGATGATACGACTGATGGCCCTGCAAATGACACGATTGAGGATGATAATTCAGAAAATACCGAGGTAATACCTACTGATATGGATATGAATATGGTGTTCGCATTGCCTACTGAATTTCATGCGCCTGAAGCTTGAAGAAAATTTGGCCGATATATTCCTGGAATTATCGCCCTAAGCAGATTTTGGCCGATACATTTACTTGAGGTATCGCGCTAAGAAAATTTGGCCGATGTGTTATTTGGAAATCGCCCTAAGTAATTATATGGCCGGTGACAACATCGTCCTAAGGTACAAGTATAATGTTTTTGATAAATGCAATTGTACCAAAAACAGGGGGGCATGTGTTCAAGGTGTAATTTGGCTGCTAGGTATTTTTATAAGCCAAATTAATTTGGATGATGGTGCTTAGATTATTAGCTGATAGATATATTTGAATTTGCTGTTTAGTTCAAATTGCAATCTTGGCTGTATCCCAGTACAGATGTTGCAGCGGCGGATCAAGTTTAGCAAGCTATTTGACCAAGACAAATATATTGATTATTCTGGAGCGGAGGCTACCGAGGACAAATCTTGGACAAATTAATAGATGGACTGAATTAAACGCCGCTGCGTAGGACAACTTCTATCAGGCTTCGGCTCCAAGCAGGATAAGGAGTCGTACTGGTGCTTGCATGCATTAAGTTAATATTCTATTTCTAATTAGATACAGGGCCGGATTTGCTAGAGATTAGGAATAATCTATTCGGCTTGCATGCCAAGAAAAACTTCCGTGTCCTATCCCCTGTACACCAAAGACCAGGCACCTATATAATATAGGTACACGGCCGATTGAGAGGACCCCCAATGTCTATTCAACAAACAACATATCTACTTTTCACGTAACTTTATTTTTCTTATCGTTCTTCTACCACCGAGCCCTAGCAGCCCTAGGGTTTGGTGATCTTTGCCGTTTTGCGCTGAAAAGCGGCCGTCTCTCCTCCACGAAAGCGAGGGGATCTTTGTTGCTTTGCTCGGAAAGCAATCGTTCGTCGTCACGAAAGTACGACGGGTATCGTGGTGCTGCGCGGCAATTTTTCGTGGCAACAATTTCTAAAAAAAAAAAAATACTTGATTACATGAATATTTCGAGAAATACAAATTTGTTCGCTCTAATTACAGAATGATTTCAAATTGAATTTACGCTAACTACATTATACACGTTATAACTACTGCCTTTCCTTACAATATATAACACAATTTAAAAAAAAAAATTACCACAGAATATTCTCAGCAAGGCCGCGGCGTGACGCCACGCAAAATTTAACTAGTTCTATTTTAGGAAGCATCTGAAAGTCTGAAATCCGGTAAAATCAGAAAACCTGCTAGAGTCATTGGATGGATACCCTTGCACCTTAATGAATGAGACTTCTTACCAGTGTAGTTCTGGTTGGTTACTTGGTAATCAAGTGATGGCTTCATTTGTAAGCTATGAGTTCACCACATGGAGGCTATCTGGCATACTCAATCTTGCCCCTTGTTTTTTATCCAATCACATCATACATCACGATGATAAGTTGATAACAGGCCAGTTTGACTCATGGAACCAATCGCCATTAAATATCAGCCACTGCTAACAAAGAAGTGCCTGGGAGAGAGAAAGAGAAAAGGATGTGTGACTGTGTGAGAGGAAAGCGAGCCATTGCATGAATGATTCCGTATACATCCAGCATCTGGCATATAGAATTCAGAATAGCAGTTCCTCAGAACATGCCATCAGTGGCCTAATAAACCTCCAAATTCCTATAGAACTTACCAAGACCTTGAAAACAAAAGTCATGTACCAAGTCCAAAGAGAATCAAAACAAGAGACAAGACAAATTCAAGCACAAAATATTCCTCCAAATTATACCGTATTTGCAACTTTTATGACAATACACATCAGACGCTCCTAGCTTCTGAATCCTGAGAAGATGATAAGGAACTATAATCTTGAAGCTCTGTCAAACGTCCATTCATCGCTCTCCTCCTCCTATCCCTTGTGGCCATCCTCTCTCCATAGGTTAGAAAAATGTCCCCAAGATCAACATGCCCTGTTTCCCTCAACCTCGTTCCAACTTCCTCAAACATCGCCACTCCCTCCTCATTCGAGAAGTAGTGCAAGAACTTATTGTAGTCAAACCTTGGGACATCCACTCCACCCCACATCGTCCTCTCCACAAACTTAGTCGCCTCCAATGTCCTCCCTGCCTTCACCAATCCACCAACAAAGATGCTCTCAAAATTCACCAATGGATCACTGCCCTTTCTGCCCCTCTTACCCAAGTGCCCCTGAAGCAACATGATGTAGGTGTGCATGTTTGGCTCGCACCCACTGGCAACCATCTCCCTAAATACCTCGGTCGCCTCTCGAGCTCGCTTGATCCTCACCAAACCCTTCATCAGCCCATGGTACAGTGCAATATCCTTCTCCTTGACACCATGAAAAACATTGTACCCTTCCCTCACCCTCCTCCTGGCCACGAGCCCATACACCAAGTCCCCCATCACCTCCCCGTCCACCTCCACCCCCTTCTTCACCATTTCGGCGAACACCATGAATGCCCACCAGGTCTTTCCTTCCTTGCACAGCCAGGAAACCACGGCGTGGTAGCACGTGTCGCCACCGCCGGCAGACAACCCCCTCTTCCGCATTCCATCGAACACCTTCATGGCGTCAGAGAAACGGTTGTTCTTGAACAGAGTCACAACGATCTCCTCGTACGCCACAGCGCCCGGCTCGATCCCGCGCTTCTCCATTCCGTTCCACACACTGCACGCTTCGGCGAACATCCCCGTGCGGCAGTACGCGACGACCAGCAGCACGCAGCATCGGCCGCAGCGCGCGAGGCCGTATCGGTGCTCGGCTTGCTTGATCACCTTCTCTGCCACGTCGGGCAGCTTGCAGACTGAGCATACGACTGCTGTGATGAAGGCGAGCACGCGGGGGCGGTGTGGTTCAGGGAAGAGGGTGAGGAGGGCGGAGACCTTGCCGACCTCGCGGGCGGGGCGAGGCCGCGGATGGCGACGCGGAGGGCCGCGGCGGAGAGGAGCCCGTGCGGGAGGGAGAGCAGCGTGGAGTGGAGCAGGTCGACGTTGCTGGACTTGGCGAGGACGTCGAGGAAGCGGGCGGCGGTGGCGGGGGAGTGCGCGAAGCCGTGGCGGGCGGTGAGGTGCGCGAGGAGGCGTTGCACGGGGCGCCAGGAGAGCGGGAAGCGCGCGGAGGCCTGGAGGAAGAGCTCGCGGAGGTCGGCGGGGGCGGAAGGAAGGGGGAGCGCGGAGAGGAGGCGCTGCAGGGCGGCGTCCGGGGCGTTCTGGTGCTGGTAGAGGATTGTGCAGAGGCGGAGGAGCAGCGCCGGGTCGGTGGGCCTCGGCGCGGCAGCGGAGGTCGCCTCGGGAGCGGGGGCTGCGGTGGCGCTGGAGAGGAGGCGGCGGAAGAGGAGTCGCGGAGGCGGAGGCGGAGGCATGGAGCTCGGGTGGTCACGGTGACTGTAGAGGGCGCGCGTCAGAAGAATTTGCGCCGTCAGGGCGGATGCATCTTCTCGGTCTTGGACCTATTGGTACTGGGGTTTCGGCTGGCTGGGCTTTTCATGGCCCGATTTGTCCAGGGCTCCAAGCAGGCCCGAATGTTGTTGATTTTTCCTTGTGACGTTATTTATTTATTTTCTAAAAAGTATTGGGGGATTTTACAATTTGCTACACTTTACTTTTTTACTTTTATTATTTGCCACAACATGTGTGACTGACATGTGGTAGTCCACGTGGCAAATAAAGAACGAAATGATACTCCTTCCGTTGTCTACCCTCCTCTTTGACGGCTGCTTCAGGTTAGAAGACTAGCGACCTCGAATCTATGTCTGGAGTGCAATGTTTTCTTCGATGTTAGTTTTATGTATCCTTAGAGGCGAGTGGGGAGATGGCGGAGATGGCTTCACTCGTAAGTAAAAGGTCTACTAAATATATTCTCATTTTGGTTTTTCTTCAGCTTTTAGCAAACGTAAGGCATGGCACATTTTAACTATGCACAATTTAGCCATAAAAGAACTATGGAAAGATAAAAGAATAGAGGACACACTACTAAATTTAGTAACTACCAATCATATAAATTCATATTAGAACTCTTCTACTCCTTTGGTTTCAAATTATGTGAAGTCTTAGCCTTGCCTAAGTCATATATCCGCAAGTTTGACCTAATGTAGAGAATAATGTGTTACTATCTATAACTTAGAATACATATAGTACGGAATATAATCAATGATATAACTAATGAAACAATTTTTTTTGTTGTAGATGTTGATTAATTTTTCTGTAAAACTTTGGCCAATAACTTAAAAAAAGTTTGACTTAGGACACAGATAGAACTTCAGTTCAGGGAGTATTTATTTGCACATAAATCCAAACATAACATATAGGTACGTCGATCGTCAAAGAACAAAGCAGTAGAAACATAATCCACTCAAACGTACACTTCCTAGCCAAACCCCATAATTAATAAGTATCTCATCGAACACGAACAAGAATGCATACACTAATCGAGATACACACACCATCACAAGTTCACAACTAATAAAAGCGTACACATCACCCACTGGCGCAGCTATACGGGCATAAAGCATGTCGTCCTTCATCATGGCTTTGTCTCCGGGTAGTGCACATCGCCCTATGGCGCAGCTGGGTGCGGAATTTCAGGCTGAGGCACCTCCGGCACGTCGATGTGAGTTACTTCATGCGTCGTCGGGCGTGGCACCTCTGGCACGGATTGGTGTGGTAGTTCGGTCTTAGGCGCTTCGGGCACAACTGGGTGCGGAGCTTCAGTCATTGGCACCTTCGGTACGAACGGATGTGGCACTTCCGGCACGGTAGGGTGTGGCGTTTCCGGCATCTTTTGCACCTCTGGCACAACTAGATGTGGTAGTTCATGTATCTTCGGCACCTCGGGCACAACCAGATGTGGTAGTTCAGGACCTTCATGTATCTTTGGCACATCCGGGACAACTGGATGTGGTAGTTCAGGTATCTTCGGCACCTCAGGAACAACTAGATGTGGCAGTTCAGGTATCTCGGCACCTCCGGGACAACTGGATGTGGCAGTTCGAGCATCTTCGTCACCTCTGGCATACTAGGATGTGGTGGGTACTTCTCCTTTGGCGCCGTCTCTTCAAGGTACCGTGCCGCACCGGTCATGCTAATGCCAGAGAGGAGCAGTACCGCCACGAGGAAGACGAGCGAGGGCATGTTCTTCTTGGAGGCCACGCTGAATGTTTTGCACTTGTACTTGTGCATATTGCTCTGTGTGTGTGTGTCAACTTGAACTAAGTTGTAGCTCTTTGTCTGAGATATCCAGGTGAGAAGAGAGAAGCCATTCATTTTATAGTATGCACCTGCCTCAGAGTGAAACCTTCGCGTTGTTTGGTCCATGGCAGCTCATCTGCAAGCATCTCGCGGTGTGGTTGCGTACGTAGCCTAGTCTCTGCGTGTGATCTGCCGATCTCTGCTTCTGTATGGTTTAATCAGATAGGAATATTGAGATCCAAGCATGTTATCAATGGTCTTTCTCGTGTGATTAAACATGTGCGCTAGCCCGTGTAGTTGCACGGGTTGATGACTAGTACTATCTCTAATCCAAGCAGAGCCAGTGCTGTACTTTTGCACGGTTCCATTTCAGTGTTGGCATGACCATGTTAGAGCATCAATGGCAGATCCTTTAAAAATCGGTACCGTAAAACTCAAAAACCGTTTTGTGAATTGCAAATTGATCTGCCAGAATAGAAACTGAAAAATGTACCATAAATTTTAAAAATCTATTCACGCTAGATTTTGATCAAGCATAGTTCATACAAACCGATGAAGTTCATCCATAGAACATTAAAAATGCGAGCGAGGACATCATAATTGAAACGATTAACCCTAACCCTAATGACTACTCGATGTAATCGAGGTCGTAGGCAACGACGGAGCGGCACATGAGCTCCACGCCTCCGGGTTGTGAAGACGGTGGGGATGGGGGAGGCGATGTGGAGGAGCAAATATGGGAACGTACCATAAATTGACCACGATCCCTTTGATATAGAGAAATTGTGTGCCAATTTTTGGTACACCGGATACATATTTCTAGGTCCTGCCTGATATGGCCCAAATACGCACATCGTCCAGAATTAGGGGGGGGGAGGGTAAGGGATTTGCTAGAGTCCCCTCCATCTAGAAGACTTTTTGTTCATGCTTTTAAGTTCAAGCTATTTTAAGTTTGACTAACTTTACTGAAATGCAGCAATATTTATGACATGAAATAAATGAAACTATTTCAAGATGGATCTATTAATTATATATATAAATGTTGCAATTTTTTAACAAAGATTTCCGACGTAAAAGATCCGTGGTCTCTTTATTAAGATAAATTCAAAATTCATATTTTCAAGTTTTTTAAAATCTGAAAATAAAATCCTACAAGTTCTCAAGGATGTTTGCCACAAAGTTGCAAAATCTTAATTCTGAATACTTTATGTTCAGATCTACATAAAAATGAAAAATGTGTAGATCTGTGTGTACATATTTTTCAAATCTCCAAAATATGCAAGTTTTTTTTTCATTTTGTGTAGTCTGTAGTATAAAGAACTTTGCATTGTGATTTTGCGTGCTTGTAGGATGTATCATTGAATACATCCAGATTTTTTCCCAGGTTTTGGTTTTAACTTGCAAATACTGTCTTTGAATTTTTTTAAAATTAGAGTGTCACTGGATCTCGTGAGTCAAAGTTACTTTTCGCAACTTATTTTCTATAAAGTCGATCAAACTTAAAAAAGATTGACTGAAAACAAAAGCTAAAGGAACACTTATTCAGGGTCAGAGGGAGTATTTAGCAACTCTCTTCGAGTAACATTTCTCAATTTGCGTGGGATTCACTGGCTGACTCTTATCGCAACCACGTGGCATATCATGTAATAAAACAATAGAAGTGACCAAAATTTCAGTTCATGGTTATGAGACATTTTGATGTTCGACATTGAAATTTGAACTCCGGCAAAATTCAAATTTGAAAAATTATTTCTTTTACCTTTTTTGCAGGTCCAAAAGTTGGTTTCTGAGAGTTTTTTTCACATGCTCAGTCACGGCTCACCGGAACCTTCTCTGTCGCGACCAGTCGCGGGGTAGGTGGAGGAAGGAGGGGAGAAGGAAGAGAGGAGGTGGACCAGGTCGTCGCTTCCCGTCGGCCTCTGGGGAGTAGGGAGTAGAGGAGAACTAAGAGAGGAGTAAGAAGATAAGAGAAAAGAGAGGAAGACAAGATAAGGAGAGAGATAAAGGTGGCGCCCATGCGGACGCTCATCAAGCGTAACCATAGCTACGATCACTCGGTAACGAGCCCAGTCTCATAACAACTTTGCTATCTTTAGCTTTGGATCAAACCTGGGCGCGCTCTGGGGCCTTCTTTTCCAAATACAAAATACAAATACTTTAGGCACATAATGTGTATTACTGATGTGTACACGTACACTATATATGGTGTATATACGGTAAAATAACTCAGACATAACACTCTCATCACGATCTAGAGCGGAAGCTAACAAAATGTACGTACCATACACTTTACATAATCATCACACACGCTGCACATATGCATATTTTCAAACATAAAAAACTGGCATTATAGGTACGATGTAGCTAGCCGATCATGGCTTGGCCTCTGGCTCTGGATAGTTGAACTCAGGCTTTGGGGGCAGCTCGGCTTTCGGGAATGGTGGTAGTTCATGCTTTGGCACCTCTGGCATGGTGGGGTGTGGCAATTCTGGCGCCTCGGGTTCACCAGGATGTGGAGCTTTTGGCGCCTCTGGGATGGCAGGATGTAGTATTTCAGGCTTGGGCAGCTCATGGGGCACTTCGTGCTGCTTTGGCACCTCTGGTACGACGGCGTGTGGGATTTCAGGCTCCTTTGGCACCTCGGGGACAACTGGATGTGGTAGCTCGGGCTCCATTGGCACCTCTGGTACTGCATGGTGCGGCACTTCGGGTTGCTTCGGCACCTTAGGCACGATGGGATGTGGTATTTGGGGATTGGGCAGCTCAGGAACGGCGGGATGGGGCTCTTCATGCTCCTTTGGTGCCGCTGGTATGACGGTGTGCGGGACTTCAGGCTCCTTTGGCACCTCGGGCACAGCTGGATGTGGTAACTCAGGTTTTGGCAGCTCGGGCATTGCAGGGTGGTGTGGTACCTCGGGCTCCTTTGGCACTTCGGGCACGATTGGGTGCGGTAGTTCGGGCTTCGGCAGCTCAGGCATATCAGGGTGTGGTGGAAATTTTGGCTTTGGCAGCTCCGGCACGATGGGATGCGGTGGGTGCTCCTCCTTGGGCACAACCTCCTCTAGGTGCCTTGCTGCGCTGCTCATGCAACTGCATGAGAGCAGCAGCACCAAGAGGAATACAAGGGATGACATGGTGTTCCTGCACGGCATGGTGACTGCTCTGTACTTCTTATTTGTGCTTATGGGTGGGAGGCTACTTCCTTCTGTGATGGCTGGGAGATAAGAGAACGTCTGGTATTTATAGGACGCCGAATGAATCTCTGGCTGTATGACATATGCATACATGACTGCTGTAGAGACTAGCAGTCTTACTGAACAATGGCACCTGGCTTGAACGACCCTGGTAGGTCACCTGCATTTTGGTAGTTGTTTACTCACTTCGGTTTCCTTTGTGAAAAAAGTTCTGTTTGTGGTTGATCTCTACCCAATACCCATACATAGTTGTGTGTTGCTTAACTAGTTTGGAATTTTGAGACCTGAGTGATGATATGGCCGGTGATTGCACCACATCACATGTCAAGCTCCTAATTGTGTACCTTGAAGCTATAGGAGCGCAGCTGCTCGAAACTTCCTGGAAGATGTACTCCTATCAGTACATGCGTGATGCATTCTCAGCCTCCACGTACGCCGAATCATCGATCTAGTGCAAACCCACACCTCACACGTAAGTAGTGTTTTTGGGATGATTTGGTTATTGGTCAGTTGGCAGTTCAGCTGCACTTATCTCTGGTCAAGCCGGTCTAGATCTTCCCATCGAAGGAGCGGGCATAAATCTGTCAGGGTTGGTGATTGACCGCGCGTGCGTTCGTGTAGGAGCGTCGTACCGGCGTCTTATGTCGATTCACCATTGCCGTAGTGTCTCCGATGTTAGGTCACGGCGCTCGTGGGCATGGCTGGCTGGCGCAAGTTAATTTCAAAGGTAGTGGCTGGGCGGCCAGGAACACCCGGCGTTATCACAGAGACGGCGTGAAGCGAAAGCTTTTCCTTGCATAGGCACTGGTAGTTGTGGTTGATGGGTCAGGTAAGTACGCGTCACCGGACTTGGAAAGAGAGCTCACATTTCACATTTTCATGTTTGTGTGACCATTTTTAAGCAACTTATAGACTAGCTAACTCTTCACGTAGTAGGTATGAGTCATGGGGATTAAATATTGTTACATACGTCGGAATTAGGATAATGCTTGATCAAACAAATATATGTTGGTGTTTCTTATGTATGTCTTGTGAGAGTGTTTTTTTATAAATTGCTTTGAGAATTGAATAAGTGATTTATCTTTGTTGTACTTTCATTTAACTTTGACCAGTTATAGCGTCTAGGATTATTGTTAATTTGTTGTAGCAAGAGTTAATGAACGTTTCATTATTCTGTTGGGATTATCTATATCGTCTTTCCACTGGTAATATGTGTAGGAAATTGTGTCTTGCAACATTTTATATATTTACTACATTGTCCGGAATTAAACTTCAGTGTGGAAGCATCACGGAAATAACATGGAATTAATGATGTGGAATTGTACTTAAGGAAATATACTTAACGAAGCCGGTACGGCTATACTGGAACACAGTGTATTAATATGCTGGAATTATACCCGGCAACAGTATAGAGCGGAATGCCAGGTTGTTCATAGGATTGGCTCTATGGATTGTTAAATCCTGCGAGTTTGATTTTGTATTCGAACTCGGCGCATGACTCACACGTGCGTGCTGGGACCTAATTGTTTAACAGTAATAGGCTCGGTTAATGGCTGTTAATGATAGTGGTTGGTTTAACAAGTCACGAGTCCTATCTGGAAACAGATTGAGTTATCTGGAATTTAGAGTCTATATAAAGGTCCCACCCTCTAGTCTCAATATGCATTGTGAGCGGCACCACCGATAAGACAGAGGAATAGAGGGTAGGCCGAAATTACTCCAACCCTAATTTTCTTACATTGGTATCAGAGCCAAGTCCGTGGTCGCGGCCGGCGATCTGCCCACAAGCTGCCGGTCATCGTCGCTTCTATTCCGCTGCGAACTCTGCCTTTTGACGTCTACCGCCGCATGGCGCGACGCGTGCTTTTCCGTCAGAGTGTGGAGAAGAGATCGGGAGGAGATCACGTGGTTAGGAGAATAGCCACGGAACATCGCCAAGCCGGACGGAACCACCGCTTCCGCCGTTTCTCGTGTCCGCTGCTTTGTTCGATCGATTCCACGGCGGCACGGCGCCGTCTCGTCCGCTGCTGCTTCGGTCGATTCATCGATCCCGTGGTCCGGGTGCCAATATCGCCGAGTTGCTCGTCGTGACTCAGCGCGCAATCTCTCGCCTTACCTAGCTCGGTCTTTTCGTTCATCTATTGCTGCCAAGTTCAGGACGCTTCCGCTTCGTGCTGCGCTGCATTGATTCGATCTAAGTGTGCGCTGGCTGAGGAAAGCTAGCTTTCGTCCCACGTTTCTTGATTTGTTAAGCATAACTCGCGTGGATCGAGGAAAGTATAGAAGAAGACAGGCTGATCGATGAAGGCGGAATTAATTTGCAGTCTGCAATCGCCTGAGGCTACACTCGATCTGGAAAGTACTCGTGCCGCCGCATTAGCAGTTGCACGTACTGATCGAGGAATATTCACGTGGTTCCAGGAATCAGGGAGCAAATCTATCAAGCAATTCAAGCCAAGGCTCTAAATTCGTGCACGCACGTATGGGTCAAGGAACACTTTTTTTTTTATCTGCCTTGGATATATTCATGGTAGAAGACAGCAAGGAATTACTTCGTTCAGGTCTGAACATCAGGTTTTCGCGTCGCCCGTTCTACATATCGGTAACACTTATTTACCTAATTTCTACGAGACACTTTTCTCTCCGTGTCATGAAACATTGTTTACTCTGAACGTGGTTCTAGTTACATGGTTTAGAAAGGAATATTTTGCTGATTATGTCACTGATATGTCTAAACCGGAAAAGAAAACCATGGAATGTGGACTAAGGAAATAGAATAGTTCACATAGTTTTATCAATATTTGTTTCTTTAGCTCTTGAATATCAGAGTGCACACATTACGTGGAATATTATGCGTAATCTGGAAAAGGATATGTATATGTATTTTTTTTAATTGGCTTATCTTTTATTGGGCATTATATGGTTCTGGAGGAAACTGGAACATACTCCGAGGAAATTGAATGATTATCTTGGCCGGCTGATTTTAATTGCTACGGTTGACCTTGTCACCGGAATATATATATTGGAAATCGGAATCATGTAATATTGACATCACTTATTTTTGGAGGAAGATGGAAAACGCTCCACGGGCGGAAAATTTAATCTTCAGTTAAGGTATGTCCAATTTTATTGTTTGTACAAAAATATTTGTTTGTCACTACTTTTCCATGTAGTTGGATTATGGACTTTGTCTCATCATAATTTGATGGAATACAATCGAAATATATTGAAGGAAAAACATATGTGCGTAATTAGTCACTAATGATAAATTAGATATACTTTGGAATTGGAAAGATATAAGTCAAACTCTAATTATGGAGGAAAATTATAATTGTTCTTATATTCACTTACGATGAGAAGGAATTAATTATACTTCTCTCTCGGAATTTGTTGATTATTTATGCTATTTGGAAAAGGAAGAGTGGAATTATTGCTCAGTAAAAAAAAGTGCATTATGGAATTTAACACAATGGTCACAATTATCTTAACAATCCATTGGAAGTTGGTGAAAAAAAAATTGTTTATTTTGTGAAGATAACTCCATATGGAGGAACACTTGTAAAAAGGAACACATGATCGGAATTTATTTATTATGCGGATGGAATTTATGACTTGGTCTTAATAAACAGAATTACGCTTGTTAATTCTGGAATTATAAACTTTAAGTGGGAGGACTATCAATTATGGATTCTTCTTCAATGTGGCATTTGGTTCAATTAGTTTATCTCATTTACGACTTGGTCACATATCAAGGAACAAAATTAGTGGATTATTCGTTCTGGATTTCTAAACTTAAGTGGGAGGATTATGATACTTCATTGACATATATTTACTGGATTTTTGGACACTCCTGCTTGAAGTGATTATGTATATTTATTTTATTTCACGATTGCACTTGATATGGTTATTTATATCGTTTTACAATACAAGTCGGAAGGTTTTTGTTGTATTGACATCTCAAACTGAAGTGGAAAATCAGTTCCCAAAGGATTTAAAGGTTTGAAAACTGATTGGTGGGGGAAGTACACTTCAGGAATATTAATTGAAACTAATGTGATGAGCATGGAATTATTCACCGCTGTCTTATGTCATATACTCCATGGTTGAATGGAGGAATACAACTCTTGGTTATTCACTGGATTATGAAAGCATTACATACTACTATTTGTTGAGTAAGTCATTATTTATCACAGTCACAGTTTATATTTTGTGAACTGGAAGGAAGTATTCTATTTATATTTTGGTAGTATGGAATTGGAATAATTGTTTACTACAAAGCACACCAAGATTTATTTTTAATGTTTATATTCTAGTGGATCAAATGGTATTTCGTTTTTGATCTGGAAAAGGGAAAATTGGTGGAAAGTAGGAATATGATATTTTGTCATGAAGGGTGTGTTTATTAATAGTCACACCGAAATATATGTGTTAAACTCAAAACACCAAGTTACACTCCCAACACTAACATGCTTAGGAAAAGTGGGAGGAATTAAATTAGGCCATCATATCTTGGCTACTATTGTGTGTTATTTGAGAAAGTTACTCTATATTTTAGAGGAAAGAAAAATACTAAACTTGTTGCTTATGTTAACTATGGGTGGAAACATTGCGGGGAGGAATAAACTCAATGATGAATAATAAAAGTTTGGGAACTTGTTATTTTACCAAACAACCGCATGCCTATAGGATGTTATTGGATTTATTTACAAGGAAGTTTAATGCAACATTCTTAGTGAAAGTTACAATTCTAAGCTTTTTATTTAATTCTTTACACAAAGGAAATATTTATACTTTGTGGAAACCCTGGAATTTAGAGGAGGTGTTGTTGTTTAATTATTTACACAAAGTAAATGTTATACCTTGTGGAAACTCTGGAATTTAGAGGAGGTGGGAAAAATGACAGGGTTTGCTAATTAAATTGATCACTTCATGTTTTTGGAACAAGCTTCACATCAATGGTATGTCAGGTCATATGGTTTTATTTATGATGGAAGACAATCATATATAAAGGTTAGTGTTAATTGTTTTGTGTTATTGCTACATGTGCTAACTATGTTCTTATTGTTTTTTGAAATATAACATTGATGGAAGTGAAGCTTGGTTTGGTTCTAACTTTCATACGAAAGGTATGTTGAAGCTTCCAATCTTTTGGGAGTGGAATTACATAGAGAATGTTTTATATATTTTCTATGGAAAATTGCAAACCTGTCAAGTACCTTTGATAAAGGGAATGCTACTTAGTGAGGAATTATGTTTGAACTCCTAAGGAAAAAGGAAGAATAATTGTCATACCACAGTTATTGTGGGACATTATTCAAGCGACCAGAACTTAGCCATGGCACTGTAAGTGTTGCTATTTTTGATTAGCACGGAAACGATTTGCTGGAATTATTAGCAAACGGAATATGAATCTTATTGAAATTTTTGGAATCACATAATGGACTTGTCTCGCAATGTCAAGGAAATATGGATTACTCATTATTCATTGGTGATCTCAATCTTCAACTACGTGGATATATTGACGATATTTGTGATCTTGGTGAAAGGTAATCTATTTTATGTTATGTGTTAATGTTTACTTTTGTAGGTCTTTATGGTGTACAAAGGGAACATGATTTAGTACTCATTATTTATGAAATATGAATACTTTGATGCATCAAGCATTGAAGGAAGGACTATGGCTAAGGAATTTTCTTTGCAAACTTAAGGTCGTGGAAAGGTGCATCATAACCTGTTACTTTGTGATAATTTGACTCCAAAAGTCACAAATATTTATATACAATGTGAGTGCACTGATGGAAGGAATTAACGCCTAACCATGTAATAGCATGGGAATTCACTGAGCTGAAATAAAATGTTTTCAGTCAAGTGGGAGATGTAGGAAATTGTGTCTTGCAACATTTTATATATTTACTACATTGTCCGGAATTAAATTTCAGTGTGGAAGCATCACGGAAATAACATGGAATTAATGATGTGGAATTGTACTTAAGGAAATATACTTAAGGAAGCCGGTACGGCTATACTGGAACACAGTGTATTAATATGCTGGAATTATACCCGGGAACAGTATAGAGCGGAATGCCAGGTTGTTCATAGGATTGGCTCTATGGATTGTTAAATCCTGCGAGTTTGATTTTGTATTCGAACTCGGCGCATGACTCACACGTGCGTGCTGGGACCTAATTGTTTAACAGTAAATGCTCGGTTAATGGCTGTTAATGATAGTGGTTGGTTTAACAAGTCACGAGTCCTATCTGGAAACAGATTGAGTTATCTGGAATTTGGAGTCTATATAAAGGTCCCACCCTCTAGCCTCAATATGCATTGTGAGCGGCACCACCGATAAGACAGAGGAATAGAGGGTAGGCCGAAATTACTCCAACCCTAATGTTCTTACAACATGTGCCTTCTCGCCACCACTAAATATAGTCTGGAAAGTGTTAAATGTCTCCATTTACATGTTGATTTGAGAAAATAATGGAGAATGAAGTTAAACATTGATGTTGTTATAACCATAGTCTATCGTTGCCAAGTAAATTCATAGTCCCACCTCAAACTACATCGATGAACTATTGTCTTTGCCAAGAATCAAGCAATCAATGAAATGTAGAATAAAATGTATGGTGTCTGCCTCTAATTATCCTATATCTCTCACCACAAACCTTCCTAATAACATGTACGATTTTGCCTCTAACAATGATGTACGATTTTTTTGAAATGTATTTCTCTTTTTTTCTCCATGGTTAATTATTTCTTCTGTTTTAGAAATCAATTGTTTTCCTTTTCTCAAGGTTGCATTTTAATCTAGACCAATTGCACATTTTAAAAATTGTGGAACCATTGTGTGTGTAGTGTGCAACTATTTTTGTTCTTTTACTTGTACCCTTGAATTAATTTTTTTGTTGGAATCACTTTAAATATACACTTGTTGCACATTACAAAAGCTGTATTTGTTGTCATTGTTATGTGCAATATGGTACTTAAAAGTGGAAAATATTTTTACACTATTAAAATATGGTCTGAATTGTTTTTTTGTTTCTAAGACTTCATTTGGTCGGTTGCACTTTACATATGCAACTTGTATTTTGGTAAGGTGCAATGATTATTTTTGCTGACTATGCTTTCATTTTATCTTTTCCACATTTTTCTTTGCTCGATTGAGATTGTGTTGTGGTTTTGTGCTAAAGATAGTTTGTGTTTGAGTGCTCCTTCCTCCCCTCCCTCGCGTCGCCCCTCACGGGCGACACGAGGGAACCTCACCCGCCGCCGCTCCCTCCCCCTCCCTCCGAGCTCTCTCCCCGCCGCCGCTGCCACCGACCTCACCGCGGTGGTGGCGGCCCCTACGCCTCCCAAAAGCAGCGGCGTGGGGAGAACTGCGGTGAACACGATCGCCTCTCTCGGGCGCGACGTAGTGGCGGCGGCGCTAGCTCCAGCGACGGAAGGCGGCGACCTCTCTCGGCGCAGGGCCGCCTCGCATGGTGGAGCGGCCGGCGTGCCGGCACGGAGGCGGACGGCGCCGCGGGCCCGATCTGGGCTGCGCGGGCCACACCCATCTCCTGCGCTACGGCGGCCTAGCTGCGGTGGTGGACCGCTCGACGACGACGATGACAAGGACATCCGCTGCGGCGGGTTTGTGGCTAGGTGGCGGCCAGCCTGCTCCCCGGCGTGTCCGGCGGCCATTTTTGGGCTTTGTGCAGCTACGTGTGTGGTGGATTGTTTGTGCGGAGTCTCGGACGAAAGTCCTGCACAGCTTGCGCTGTGACGGCGACGATGGCGCCTTCGGGCGTCGTGTTCCTCCATGGAGGCGTCGCTGTGAAACGACGCTGCCCCCATCCTTGAGGTGTTGTCTCCGGGTGAAAACCATGATCCGGCGTCCCGGATTGGTGATGGCGGCGTCTCGGCGTCGCTACTTTGTTGAAAGCATCACATTGGAGACAAGAGCCGTGCTGCACGGTGTTCGTTGGTGCCACGGCGGTGACTGCTATTGCTCAGGCCATGGTCCTCTAGGGCGCTATGTCCGCCTTCCCGGCATCTCGAAGTTGGCCCCTCCTCAAGACTAGCCAAGTCTGCCTCTCGCCTGCCGACTCTCTCTGGCATTCAAGGGTGGAGTGTACGCCGGCGCGATTAGTCTAGATGGTGTGGTTTCTTCGGAGTTGGTTGGTGTAGGTCGAGACGCGGTTTTGCCGAGTTTTTGTTGTTGGTGTACGCCGGCGAGTTTTTGTTGTTGGTGTGGTGTGAGTGGTGGCTAATCTTTGATTAGCGAGTTGCCGAAAGGCGTTGTAGCCATTCTTTGGCGGTGTTGTTCTCTCGTAAGCTTAATAAAGAAACGCGCAGCTCTTTCTGCGGGTTCTTGGAAAAAAAAAGATTGTTTGTGTCATTGATGTTATTTTATGTTTCTCGACCGGGATGTACAGAAACGCCGGTCGATTCGGTAGTAACCAAATTCTAAAAAATTATTGAAGTTCACAACTATGATATTTTTGTAAAAAGTATTAGCCGAGCAAGTACAAGCTCTTGTTAATTTGCTTCTGTAGTAAGTATGAAACCAGCGGTTGCTTTTTTTTAGAGATAATATTATCTTTAGCTCCTCTTGTAAGCTGGTATATCCCCACAACAACTTTGTTATCTTTAGCTTTGTTAAACCTCGGTTTTCGGCCCTCTCCACCGAAATACAAAATACAACAACTTTAATCCGAAGAATATAATTAAGCCAAGATCTTAAGAACTCCGCAATGATGCACATATAAAAATCAAAATAAAAAACCGATATAATCATATAAACAAGTCGAAAATAAAATATACATATTAATACTCATGTGCACACCATATACATCGTGCAAGTAAAAAGAACAGATCGAGCTGTGCAGCATGCAACACACCTCGGACATAATGCTCTCTAATCACGAAGTAGAGAGCTAGCGACATGTACGTACAATAAACTTTACATAACCACACACGCTGCACGTATGCGTATTTAAACATAGATAACTAGCGCTACAGACGATGTAGCTAGTCCGATCATGGTTTGGCCTCTGGCTCTGGGAAGTGAAACTCAGGCTTCGGGGGCAGCTCGGCTTTGGGGAATGGTGGAAGTTCATGCTTTGGTACCTCTGGCATGGTGATGTGCGGCAGTTCCGGCACCTTTGGCACCTCCGGCGTCGCAGGGTGCGGTAACTCGGGCTCTTTCGGCGCCTCGGGAACATGGGGCTCCTTCGGCACGTCGTTCGGCGCCTCGGGAACATGAGGCTCCTGCACGATAGGGTGTGGAATTTCAGGCTTCGGCAGCTCAGGGACGGCGGGATGGGGGGCTTCATGCTCCTTTGGTGCCTCTGGTACGACAGTGTGTGGCACTTCAGGCTCCTTTGGCACCTCGGGCACAGCTGGGTGTGGCAGCTCTGGCTTTGGCAGCTCGGGCATTGCAGGGTGTGGCGGCACTTCGGGCTTTGGCAGCTCCGGCACAACGTGGTGTGGCACTTCGGGCTCCTTGGGCATCTCCGGCACTGCAGGATGCGGCAGTTCAGGCTCCTTTGGCATCTCCGGAACTGCAGGATGCGGCACTTCAGGCTCCTTCGGCACCTCGGGCACGATCGGGTGCGGTATTTCATGCTCCTTTGGCACCTCGGGAACGATCGGGTGCGGTATTTCGGGCTTCGGCAGCTCGGGCATAGCAGGGTGTGGTGGGAATTCTAGCTT
The DNA here is from genome assembly GCA_947311845.1 of Poa pratensis. NCBI lineage: Eukaryota > Viridiplantae > Streptophyta > Magnoliopsida > Poales > Poaceae > Poa > Poa pratensis. The sequence continues at coordinate 113,861,534 of CAMZMU010000063.1, forward strand.
TGGCATTTCCGGAACGATGGGATGCGGTGTGTGCTCCTCCTTGGGCACTGCCTCCTCTAGGTGCCTTGCTCCGCTGCTCATGGAACTGCATGAGAGCAGCAGCGCCAATAGGAATACAACGGATGCCATGGTGCTCCTGCGCGCCATAGCGAATGCTCTCTGTGCTTCTTGTCTGTGTATCGGTTGGGGGCTGCTTCTTTGTGTGATGGCTGGGATATAAGAAAACGCCTGGTATTTATAGGACACCAAATGAACCTCTGCTTATACATATGCATACATGTTTGCTCTAGTGCCTAGCTAGCAGTCTCACTGAACAATGGCACCTGTCATGCATGCATGGACCCTGGTAGGTCACCTGCATCTTGGTAGTTGTTTACTTAGCTCGGTTCTGTGTGAGAAGAAAACTTCGTTTCTGTGCATGATTTCTACCTACTCTCGTTGTTATGTGTTGTTTAGTTAGTTTGGAATTTTGAGACCCGAGCTGTCTCGAACTCTCGATAGCACCACTCCACACCAGATGTGTCAAGCTCTAATACTGCCTACTGGTGTACCTTTTAACCGGCCGGCTAGAACCTGGCAAAACGTGAAGTACGTGCGTGCATGTTAGCTTACACCGAAACATCTGGAGCTAATGCACACCTCCACGCAAGCAGTGTTTTGGGGATGATTTTGTCATTGGTCGGCTGGCAGTTCAGCTGATTTGATCCATCTGGTCTAAGTCTTTCCATCGAAAAGATCGGGAATAAATCTCTCAAGGTTGGTGTCTCAGGTCGATTCACGGTTGCCGCACGTGTCTTGGTACCGGCGTTAGGTCGCCGGACGCTTGTTAATTTCAGGGGCTGTTGGCGCTACCGAGTTTTTCTTGCATCTGTACTGGTGGTTTGTGGACTTGTGGCTCCGCGTCACTCGAGTTGGAAAACGGGGCGTGTGCATAAGCTAGTGTACCGATACCTTGTAGATAAACTACTGACGTGGTATTTTCTTGCCGACACCTTGTGCCGGCGAGCTTGTCTTCAAAAATATTGACGTTGTATTTTTCTCAAATTATTTGGCATCCCGGAAGTCACTGAAACAGAAAAATACGAAAAGTTTGGTATTCTGTCTCCCAGGAATAAATAACAAGGCAAAGGGATTTTGTTGAAAAATCCCGTTTAACCCTCCGTTCCAAATTAAATGTCGTGGATTTAGTACAAATTCTGTGACACTTAATTTGGAACGTAGAGAATAGTAAATAATACATAAATAAACTAAATAATGATATGAAATTGAGTAAATATCACTCCAAATAGATAATGCAAAATGCATGTCTCAAGTGCTTAACAAGGGCGGTTGTTTGCGTTGGTTACAAGTTAGGCCAGCGGCCTAAGAGTTAGGGTATCAGTAGGCGGATAGTTTTCGGATATATCCGCAAAATATGTTATATCTTCGGATACTAGCAGATAGTAGTAAAACCACTTTCATTTTTGTATCTAAGGATTACTATACATATCATCGACCGAATCAGCAAGCTATCCGACTGCATCAAAGTTTACCAGCGAGCCTCCGGTCGGACGGTCGGCTGGAATAACTCATACCATTTTCACCCACAGCATGGAGTCGATGCACACACATCCACTTTTCGTGAAATCAGAGACTTACAAGGAATAATGCCATAAAATCCTCCATGAACTATATATTGGCTTGGCCCACTATTTCTCCCGAAAAGAATTTGGGCCTTTGGGGCCACCAATAGCCGTAACCAATCATATTTCGGAGCACATTACTACTAAGTAGTTCCTGATATATCATAAAAAAAGTAGTTCCTGATATGCAAAATCGGTTCTTTTTTCTTCAAAATCTTGAATTAGGTTACAGGCATGGAATAAATATTTCAATAAATTTCAAACATATTTCCAAAATTTTGTTGAGTTTGTAGATATAATTTTACCAAAACAATTGGTGTACATTTAGACAAAATTCAAAATGCATTTGAACTTGTTTGATTTTACAAAATTATGTAATGTGAATAAGAAAAATCTTAATGATTTCCGAAATTCCATGAATTTCGGTGCATCATGAAATTTATATATTTCTAAAAATTCCCTGCGTATGAGAAATATTTTTGGGTTTAAAAATAATAAGCATGTGCACAGCTAATTGATGCATTTTTTAAAGAAAAAAACTACCGTTGTTGTACAGATGACATATTGTCATATGGTGTAATTCAATTTTACACGCATATAAAAGGACCTCGGGACCGGCATACATGTGTTTTTTCTTAAATTCTTGAAATGGTACTTGGGCACTCAGGTTCTGGCTTTGTTCTTTTGCAATATGATAGTTTGGGGTGTCAAAAGTGAGTTCCAACAAAGTTTAGGAGAGTGGAGATAAGCAAAGCTAATAGTTCAAGGGGTTAAGTACCCAAAAAATGTTCAGGTGGCAAGAGATAAGCCAAGCTTCAACTTGGCAAAGAAGTATATTTTCGCAGTTATTAATTACTAGTTAAACCTCAAGTGTATTGCACCTGATGCGTGTTAACTTAAAACTTGCAACTTGGTAGGTTACAATTGCCACTCTTAAAATTGCCATGAAGTTCTCTAAGCGAACAATTTATTATGTGGGCCAGTTTGGCAGTTTTCAGTCCCACAAGTGTCAACCTGTAGGCAACTGGTGCTGATTTCAGGTCTGGGTCTAATTAATCGGAGGTTATGGTCTCCGCTCACGTGATCACGTATGACAAGGATACACGCACATTTTAAGTTCGCACAGATGAGAAGGATGTATGTGAACTCTCCGAAATAAATATTTCATTCATAACGTACGAAATGTGTTCTTTGGCGCATTCAGTGAATGATATTGTACGTGACAACGGAGCAAGGGCCTGACAAAGTGACAAACAAATTTATATATACATATATATGGACGAATGTCCATTTATTAGACACGTATAAAAAGAAATGACCAAGAAATCTCTCAAACAGAATGTATGCATGTGTGAACTAATTCATGGCAGCACGCAGCCGACATAGAGATGAATATGAACAAACGCATGCACATGAACACCCAGCCATATCATGATGCATGGAATCCTCGGTGGTTCAAGGCATCATGGTTTTGGCAGCTCGGGTGTCTCCAACTTGGCAGTGGCGGCAGGGCTGTCTTCGGTGGCAGCTCGGGCTCCGGCTTCGGTGGAAGCCCACCGGTTGGATGTGGAGGTAGCTTCGGCTTCGGCGGCTCCGCTGTCTTCGGTGGCAGCTCGGGCTCCGGCTTCGGTGGAAGCTCACCTGCTGGGAGTGGCGGAAGCACCGCCTTCGGTGGCTCCTCTGTCTTTGGTGGCAGTTCGGGCTCTAGCTCTGGTGGAAGCTCGCCTATCGGCAGTGGCGGCAGCACCGGCTTCGGTGGCATCTCACCTATGGGCAGCGGTGGCAGTTCCGGCATTGGTGGGATCTCACCTATGGGCAGAGGTGGTAGCTCCGGCTTCAGTAGCCCCTCGCCCTTGGGCACAGGCGGCAGCTCTGGCTTGGGTTCCGCGTCAGGTTTGGGCAGCGGCGGCTCCCCCGGCAACGTCGGTGCCACCTCAGGTTCGGGCAACGGAGGCAGCTCCGGCTTCGGCAATACATCCGGTATGGGCAGCGGCGCCGGCAGCTCCAGCTTCGGCAGCACCTCCGGCGGGGGCAGCGGCGCCAGCGCTTCAGGCTTCGGCACCACGTCAGGTTTGGGCAGCGGGTACTCCGCCAGGGGCCGCGCCGCATTACCGGCGCCGCTACGCGAGAGCACGAGCACGACGAGGAGGACCAAGAGGGAGGACATGGTGGCGATCCTGAAAGCCATGGCTCGCTGAACTAATTAACAATGGAGTGTCTCTTCGCTGGGTGAAGAGAAACGAAGGCGAGGGAGAAGTATTTATAGGAGGGTTCGTCGGAGGCCGATGGCTCCGTGATACGTTACACTCAAGTTAAGTTCGCATGCAGCTGTTAGATCTATCACCTGGCGTTTCTTCCTGTCACTTACTCGTTGTACGTTTTGTACCCTGGCCGTGTGGAATTGGAAGATCGATCGAGAGCGGGACCGGCCAGATCGGTTGCTGGGGTTACACTACTGCGACAGTAGATAAAACGGCCGGGTAATACCAGGTGCACACGAGACTAGCGGAAAGTGCAAATGGAGCTCATAAAGTTGGGTTTTCTTGAAATTTTGAAATCAATATTTTCAAGTTCAAAACAAATTCTAAAAAATCCTACATGTACACAATGATGCATTCTACCGACGTGCAAAATCTCAACAAAGAATAAGTCATATTCCGGGCTACACAACAAAAAAAATCTGACAGAGCGGGCTTGAAATTGTACACTGTTCACTAATTTGAATGTCAGATTTTTTTCATTTTGGTGCAGCAAAAAATACAAATGTTTCCGGTTGAGATTTCACACGTTGATAGAATACTACATTGTCTACATTTAGAAAAAAAATCAGATTTTTTAAAACTTTAAAATGTTGGTTTTGAAATTTTCAAATGAAGAGTCCCTGTAGCCCGAGCTCCATTTGTCCGCTCTCACGTACGTATGCGGTATGCGTTTCTTTCACAAGACATCCAGTTCTGCACTAAAAAATGACCGGTCGTTGCAAAGTGTCAAAAGTGGGTACTTAACTTTCTTCTGGATGAATTTTATTGCGAAAGGAATTTTCTGCAGGATCACGTTTTTTAGTGTTTTTGTTGAAGGTGCAGAATCACGTTATCGGTTGCTTAGGCTTGTCACGTTTTACTGACACTACACTGGTTCTAGGAGACTGAGAGCGCTTGTCCGTGCCTCGTGAACGCGTCAGTCGGAGATTGATCGCGAAGGAAGCCAGATCAGTCCATTAGGTTAGCTGACGCATCCATGGATGCACATCGCCTGCACACGATCGGTCGTGATCGTAGTAGGTCACTGACTTTTTATTTTATATTTTTTTGACCGTAAGATAGGTCGCCAGTTAATACGTATACGGTATACCAGCACAGACTATAAAACGTGTAACGTGATCCGCGTTGGCATATCTGCGTTTTTTTCATTTTAGGGGGGAGGGGTGAATTATTTGCAAAAGCTACCAGTCCGTCGTCCACAAAGAACATGCAAATTGACATGGACGTAAATTATGCAGCATTGCGTCGTCCAGGTCGCACATCCAACAATTACAAGTGGAGCAAGCAACTACCTCAGTGGAAAGCAGAGGCAAACTAAACCAGCTAACAAAGAAGGCAGAAGCAATTTCTGAAACTTAAAGCTTAACAGTGAACTCCATCACAAAATTTCAACAGATTACTCGTACACCTGAATCAACCAGATCTTTTTGACTCGGCCAAAACTACATTCTGTACAGTGTTTAACCCGCAGCAGAATAAAAATATGATTCATGTTGTAAAACAGCAGGGTACAACAGCAGCTACAAAATTGGTGATGCGAGGAGAGAACTTGTTGGTGTCGACTGTTTAAGCCTCGACAGAAACAGCGTTGCTGGAAGAAGCCTTCACCTTCTTACTACTTTTCTTGCTTGATTTGATTGATTTTCTTTTCTTGCCCGGCTTTTCTGGGCTCTCTTGTGCAGACTCTGCCGGCGTGGTTTCACCATACTCCACTGATGAGCCGTTTGTGACATCTCCGGCTTTGCCCACGTCAACGTCTGGATCTACGACAGACATCCGGGTTAAGGTGTAGTCCAACAAAAATGTGCTGCGCACTAGTCTATCGACTCTGCTGAAGTGCCTTTGCGAATATGGAATAAGGCCCTCGAGGAGTTCACTGATGCCTTTTACCTGCACAAACAAACATCTCAGAAAGAGAGCAACAGTTCACCACAGATTATCGACATTTTTTCAACATAACTCTTCAAAAGAGACAAATGCATACCTCCAGGATATCAGTGGGAGGCAAGCTCTTCAAGACCCGAAAAAGCACAAACTGTGCAACATGACAAAACTTGGGCTTTGTATTCCATTCGCGTATATACTCAAGAAGCATGCGAAGCCCTTCCTTTGGAAGGCCAAGAAGGGCTTTTTCTATAGGGTCCTCTGGATCAGCTTTCCTGCACACCCAACAATATATCAAATTCGATACAGAAAAGCAAAGTGACCACCTTCGAAGATGAGTACCTGCAAAGCTGTGAGAATAACTCAAGAAGCTTGCGTGGTCTTCTAAGCTCAAATGCGAGTTGTATTGCTTTTGTGTAGTCAGAATCTGACACTGCATTTTCCAATTCCTGGCCTCTTAAAACTTCCTCCTCCTACAATAACAGTGAATGCAGATAAGTGTCAAACATAGATCCAAGGAGCCATAGGCACTCAGAAGGAAACATGTACAGAAAGTGACAAATCGATCAGATTCAAGAATATTGTAAGCACATAAAACAAACGATATAAACAAGGATCCCAATACTGCTTGCAAGTGTTCAATGGAATCAATGTTACATCCATTTACAAGGACTAAAGATCATGTTTTCAGTGTTGTTATATCTTGGAAAGAAGATATATTCGGAGTCGTTTGCCCACGAAATTAGACAAAGACAATGGCCTCGCTGCAAAGCTTTATGCTGAAAGTACAATAGAATACTACACTTGCCTTCTTAAGGAAATCTTCCTGCTTATCTTCCAACGTGCAATCATGCCACAGGTTAAGATCAGAATCAGTTCCACCAGTAGCAAGCATTTCAGTTTTCTTGCCAATAGCCAATGCCCAAACCTGTTGAATCACTGACAGTCAGATGGGGAAACGACCCTTACTAGCTCAGCAAAGGAAAAAAAAAATCTCCCATATTGCCTAGGAATGGTATTGAACTAACATTCTGAAGTTTATATTAGATAGCAAGGGTGGATATTAGAATTATTTTCATAAATCATATATTTTGCCCATAGATGAGCAGGCAAAGCTCAAATGAACATTTTAAAAATGATGGTAACTGATGATGCTAATGAATCACACCACCCTGCACATCATCAGACTGAGAACACCGACAGTTTCTGTTAGACTGAACACAAGTCAGGTTCATCACTAGATTCTCTTAAACAATGGTAACAGCAGTTCAATGAATGTTGTTTTAGTGCAACATGAAGACTATACTTCAACATACAAAAGAAACTATGTTACTGCGATATCATAAAATGTTGATGCTCTACTGAGCTCAGATTACAAATGATAAATAGAGCAGAGCTATATAGCGTACCTTCCCATCATGCTTGTCATAAGTAGCAATGCATTCATTTGTTTTTATTGTCCATAGCTTCACTAAACCATCACTTCCTACAGTAAGGAAGTCACAAGAAGATATTCAGCCAAGTGTCCCGCAACCTGATACCCAATAAAACAAGTAAAATACACAGATTTCTAATTACCACAAGAAACAAACTGAGTTCCACGTGAAAGGAATGAAGCTCTCAAAACACTTGATGTATGGCCCTCAAATGTCTTCAAGCATGAGCCATCAGGAACATGCCAAATTTTGACTGTTCTGTCACCAGATGATGTTATGACACATCGTTCAACAGGAGAAAACTCAACTGACCAAATGCCCCTTTTATGTCCTTTAAGGACAACAGAGGACACTAAATTTGGGAGTTTCCATATGCATGCGGTTCGGTCCTACAGAATCATGGTAGTGAGATCTGACAGTCCAATGTGGCGAATCAAACCTTCAAAAAAAGTTAGCATACTCATTCTCACCTCAGAACCACTGCAAACAAGGCCGTCGTCAGGTGAGATGGACAGAGAATTTATATCTTTATCATGTGCAGCTACACCAGCCTTTGCTTTGAGAGGAACTTCACCATGGACATCAATAAGTGTATCATCCCAGGTCCAAACCTTGATGGTTCGGTCGCTAATAACAAGGGAAGCTTATTTTAGAAGATTATTTGCAATAAATGACAGAAATTATAAGGGAACTATCATTCTGATCAGAACTTGTGATGAAGACTAAAGTGTTGAATAGTTCTGCTCATTCCAGGGTTTGGTCTTAAGCATTGGTTCGCTAAATGTGTTTGAATCCACAAAGAAAACCAGTAAAACGAAACAATGAAAAAGACAGTCTCAAGTTACATTACATACATCCCATGGCTACTTAAGCAATTCAATGGCTACATACATCTATCTATACTTCTTATAATCAATTTTTAGCGGCTAAATATACGAACATTTCACGGTGATTAATTTTAGATTCTCAACTATTGTGGCAAATCAAATCCTCCATATTCCCCAAAAAAATCCATTTCAGGCTTCATATATCCTTTTTTATATTTATTTTTTGAAAAAATTCCCGCTGCAACGCGCGGGGTATCTTTCTAATTAACTTAGTTTCAAAAGGAAAAGTTAAATTTCCTTAGAACACCCACCAGCCCAGACATGCAAAACCATACCAAAAGAAGGCATCTCAATAATTCTCGGGAGCGACAGATAACTACGTTTTAACTATATATACGTCTATAAGAGTCATGATTCATCACCTGTGCGAATTGAAAAACTAAAGAGGAATTGAATATCGCTATTAGCTGAAATGGTACATTTATGACTTTCAAACTAACCTGCTGCCACTAACGAAAAAGTTCTTCGATTTCTTTGAGAAAGCGACACAACCAATAGCCCCTAGATGGCCTTTGCCGGTACCAATGCAGCTTCTCTTTTCCATATCCCACAACTTTACCTGTGAGGTACCAAATGTTACATCTTAAATAGGAAAATAGTGCAGGAATAAAAAAAAGTTATCCCAGAAAAAAAGTTGCTGATTCAGCAATATCTTTAGGATGACAGATATGACTTACAGTATTATCTTTGCTTCCAGTTACAACAAGTGTCTTTCCAGAAGCAGAGACGCAAGTGTCAATGCAAACAACAATTTCAGTGTGGCCAGACAGCACATAAGAACATGACATTGATTCAACGTCATAAACACGGACCTGCATATGGAGGAAATGGTGTGAGAAACTAGAAATACAAAAATACAAGAGAAGTGTAATAAGATTATTCACACACCTGCTCTAAGTTAGTGGCTACAGCAAGGTACTGCTCCTCTTCCCCAACAAATTTCAAATCAAGAATCTCGTCGTTATAACCTATTAGACGTTTATATAGGTTCAACTGGAAGGTCCCTTCATCAGTTCTCGTACAAGCATAGAACAAAAATTGTTGATCAGCAGTGACACATAGTAATCCACGGTCATCTGGCAACATAATAGTAGCTGTAAAGCCTCTTCTAGATTCCTCATTCTCTGAGTTGATGGTTACATCGGATGACTGCTGCTCAAATACACAAACAGAGCTGTGGAATGACCAGAAAAGCAATTGAGAAATGAATTTAGATTCATATGAAGTATTAAAAAACTACATACGCAAGACCAAATACCAATGTACCTTTCCAAGCACCATATGCGCACAACTCCACGTTCACCAACTGTAAGACAATACCCACTTGCTTTTTCCTTCAAATTTGCCGGTTCGACACCCAGACAAGCCAAGAAGCCACTTTCTGGTCCAATGAAGGAAACACCTTCTAACATTTCATATGCCGGTATTGTCTTCTTTGAGCTGTACTTCCGAAGATCCCACACATTCACAACCTACAGGTACAGATGTTTCATGCACTCAAATTGTTGGTAGCTCATGACAGAAAATGCATTAGAACTTTGCAATGTATATACTGAAGAATATCGGAATACTAGCTATGAAAAAACGTCTAGACAGATAAAAAGCACGATCTAGCTAGCACCCTCCCCCATGAAGTTTATGACAGTTGCGATCAATTTCAGACCCCCGCTTTTCCAGACTCTAGTAATGACAAACCCAATGGAGCTCATGGCGTCTTCAAAGTATACACTAGCGCACACAGAATACAAAAACGCAACTTAAACACATAGATAGGAATAAGATTATGCTAGGTTTGCCATATGGAACAGATTTCATCACTTCAGCTATACCTTATCCCTCCCGGCACTGAGCAATGTCTGCCCATCTTCTGATAATGCCAATGAAGTCACTGTTGAAAAATGTGCCTTAAGCACAGCAATGCATTTTTTGCTTTCAAGGCTCCAAACTCGGACGTCGCCATCATCACTTCCTGAAAATAACTAGAGATCCAGAAATTAAGGAGGGCGCAAATACCACAAATAAATGGAGAAATGGAAGTATATCATTAAAACCAACTACAGCTCGGTGCAGCTAATACAGAGTTACTTAAACCAACAAGATCATACTCACCAGAAGGCGCTTTGGATCTTTATGGAACATTATGGTCGTCACAACACCTGTGTGACCTCTAAAAAAATGTGTGCAAAATCCACCATCTACATCCCACACGCACACCTTCTTATCTGCTCCAGCGGTTGCAAGCAACCCGCCAGAACCATGACATGCCATGGCCATAACAGGACCATCATGTCCCTGTACAACATTACAAAACAAAACATGCCTCAGATGCCAATACTGAGGAAAAAAAAGAAGGCAGTACTATTATACTGAAATGAACATTTTTTGTTGAAGAACATGTTGACATTTATATATGTAAATCCTCCGTTATGTCACTGCCATCGCCACTATGAAACGTGAATTGATGCAAGGTTCTTCATGCAAGATGTAGCAAATGCTAGAGTTGTCATAAAAATCTGCATGCCTTAGGAAACTGTGATTGCATAGCAAACCCTCAATTAACAGACTACCAGGTATCAGGATGTGAAACCCCCTGAGATTCTAGCACCCATGCTTACACCATGTTTTGTAATACTTCTAACAACAAAAGCTAGGCGAAACTTCTAGGGAGAACTATCATGTATTACCATAAGAAAATACAGCTTTTAGCAGTTCCAGATGCAAGCTGGTGAATGAGTAAGATACCGGGTCACCTTCTCGAGACTAAGAACAACTTATGAGTCAAGAGATACTGATATGTCAGGGAAAAACAGAAAACAACACTGGACAAACCTATGCTCTCTTCACCTGAGATATTCACACCAAAATAGAACCTATGCTCAATTTCATAGGTACATAAACTGATACCCTATGCTCAATTTCAGATGCACATAAAAAGGATACCGTATGCTCAACTCCAACACGGAGAAATGCTACCTTATGCTCTAGTTCACATTGCCCTCAGCGATTAGCATCAGGAATTCAGGATGCAACATTTCAAAGAGGATACGGCACACGGCAGCGCCACAACCCACAGGACACACGAAGATTAGGAACACACCTTCCAGCTGCGGATGCAAGTGCGGGTCGCGAGGTCCCAGACCCTAATAAGCCTGCTGTGGCCAGCGGCGAAGAGGAGGCGGGAGTCGGGGGACAGCGCGAGCCCCGTGACGGCCTCGGAGTCGCCGTCGATCGGGTCACCGATGGCGGAGGCGTCGGCGGCGGAGACCACGCGCAGCTCGCTGCCGCAGGCGCAGGCGAGGAACGCCTCGGCGTCGCCCTCGCCCTCGCCGCCGCGGACGCCGCTCCCGACGGCGAACGGCCCGCCCGTGTAGAACTGCTGCAGCGAGCGGTCGCAGCGGTAGTTCTTCTTAGGCCCCTGCGACAGAGCCATGGCGTGCGTGCAGGCGGGTTGGGTCGTCGGAGCCTAGAGTTTTTGCGGTGGCGGCGGCGGCGGCGCGAGAAGGGGAGAAGGGTTTAAGAGTTCGAGCGGCGGCACTGCGTTGGGCGTCTGGCTACGGGGACGCGATTCCTGCTTCGTCGCTGGAGCCGAAAACGTTCGGCAGTGCCAGGGCCAGCCAGTGCTCCACCGTTTTGGCTGGGCTGTCGGTCCATTCTGGCTGGGCCAGCCTGCTGGGTGGTGCCGTTTCAGCCTGGTTACTGTGTGTTTGAGAGATTTTGATATAACAGAACCCTAAAGTAATACTATGTTGCATCTAGTGTTTCCCAAAAACAAAAATATATGTTGCATCTAGTCCAAAGATGTTCTAGACCCCTTAACAACATACCTGCAAATGGGGCCAGATTTTTTATACTGTACATCACAACAATAAAACACTTTTAGAAAACAGACTTCACGTATTTTTTCCAATGGTATCTAAAATTCATATTAGCATCCAAAATATGACATAAAAATATATAGAAAAATACAAGTGCCATCATATTATGATAAATCTAGCTGCACAAATGGCCGGGTCACCTATTAGTTATAATTTAAAGACTAAAAATGTATGTATCTAGTTAATGATATGTACTATAAATGTGCAAAATCTCAATATTAAATACTTTGTATTTTAGCATAGACAAAAAAATGACAAAAATGTGGATGTACGGTGAACAGTGTACAATTTCAAAACTTTAAAGTTTGTCAAATTTTGTCATCTTTTGTGTAGCCCCGAACAAGACTTGTGGATTGAGATTTTACACGCTCGTAACATAAATCATTGACTACCTCCAAGCATTTGTTGTCGTATTTTGAAAGTTCAAAGTATAATTTTCATTCTTTTAACCTAAAGAGCTCCATGTAGCATGAGATCCATTTGTCCGCACCGTAGAAAACATAGAACTCGAAGCACATCCCGTTCCCCTGCTCAAGCTTGTACTCTTCGGCGAAAAACTTCCACTCCTTGGCGAGATATAAATTCCCCCGCCACCGACGGCCGTCTTCACCACCCAGCTATCGTTCTCGCAGTCATCCATCTGCAGATGCATTGTGCTTGGCACCCTGTCTTAGAGCCTCTCCGCGAACGCCGCCAGGAGCCTCAGGCGCCCCTCGATACTATTGTACAGGACAACCAGGAACTTGAAGCCGCGCAGGTCCGGGAACAGGTTTTCAGTGGATGGTGAGGGCGACACCGACGACATGGCATTGTCGCTGCGCCCTCTACCACGGTCGCCCCCTCGTCCACGGCCGCGACTGCTGGTACCTGTCGCCATGGATTTGGACGGAGAGGAACTACCGAAGTTTGGAGAACAGGAGGAGGCGGATTTTGGCTTCAAGCAGACGGTCGTGTTGTGCATTTGTACTGGTGGGTCTTCTTCGCCCACCTCCCCACCTGTCCCTTGGCTAGCCTCCATGTGTCCACATTTCAAACGGTTTCCAAAATCTACCTGTTACCATAGAGTGGCAGAATGAAAACTGATCAGTTTAACCGTTGCCAATTTAATGAGTGACGGAGAATGGAAAATGTATGCAGCCAATGTTGACGGGATAGCCACGACCCAGGTCGGTCAGACCGTGTGGCCACGTGAAAATCGGGAACTACCGTCTCCAAACTCGTGTCATTTTCATAGAGGGGTGTCCATAACTTCGTTGTGTACTAATGATTGGTGAGCATTTATTTAGTGATTTGTTTTGATCTGTGATCTCGTAGATGAGAAGGGATCCGATCAGTTGTGATCTCGCTGTACCTTCCCTGTAAGAGCATCTCTCTAGTAGTACCCGTATCCCGTCATGTTTTGGATATTTTACAGGTCCAAATTTCGACGCGCGGAATAGAAACTGTAAATACAACTGGAAATATAAATTGTTTACACTCGCCGAGAACAAACAGATGTTCAAAGCACGTTCTTCACCGAGTTCATATCAAAAGTACATGATCATAGCAATTTTTACACTAACACTCGTCGCCACCCTAACCCTAACGCCAAAATTTGGCTCATCGGAGCCCTCGGCTGCGGTGGCTGCGCTCACTCCTCGTTGGAGACGAGGTTGACATAAAACTTGTCCTCCTCCTCAGCTAGGCGGCGCCACTCCTCCGCCTTCTCCATCGCCGCGCGCACTCGGTTGCGACGCCCAGCTCGAGGAGGATGGCGTCGAGCTCGTCGTCCAGGCAGCAGCGCCTCTGGAGCTCCGCCACTTCCTGCGCGATGCGCTGGCACAGCACCAGTGACGGCGTCGACGGAGCCCTCGGGGTTGAAATCCTCCGACGCAAAGGCGGAGGCGAAAGCGGAGAGGACGAGCTTCTGCTGCTCGTCGTCGGAGTTGCCGCCGTCACCGCCCGAGCTGCCCGAGGTCGAGGAACGCCCCCCGCACCCGCTAGAGCCACTACGAGGCCATATCGTGGTGCGGCGGTGCTGGATCTGTCCGCGGTGGGGACTAATTTCACGTCGTCGGCGGCGGAGGGTTCGGTGGATTTCTCGTCGACGGCGGCGGAGTGTCACAGGATGTGAACTGAATCCACAGCTCAGTGCAGTAGAAATATAGGTCACGGGGTGTGATTCTCGGGCCGTCGTAAAACTTTTACGGGCCGGGCCAGCTATACGGGCTCGAGCCTGTATAGCGGCCGTAATTTTTCCAGTTTTATCGTGTTTACGGTTTCTGCTAGAGATGCTCTAACTCACATGTATTATAGAAATTAGAAATCCCACAATGGGCATCTCACGGCAAAATACTCGGGAAACTATACTTTCTTGATTCAAATGTTCCAACCAATTACAAATTAAGCAAACATTCAGCATGTTTGTAAATAATATACGTCGGGAGAGCTCTCGGTGATGAGAGCTCTCGGTGCATAACCAAACAAATTGCTAGCGCTTGCACTTTTCGCAGTAATGGGTTTCCGCCGACACCTCGGATGCACATCTGTAGCAGAAGCTGTATCCACACCTATACAAGTCAAGAATCCAATCAAACAAGTGAGCCGCAAATCATTCCAGGGTTATGAACCAGCAACTCGATCATGATAATATCGTAATTCAGTGAGCGATTTGTCAGGAACAAAGTAACGGTACCTGCACTTGATGTAATTGCATCCTTCCGATTTCTCCACATACATCTGGCACTTGGGGCACCGCTGCCAGCTTTCCTGGCCAGCGAGCCGCCTGAGCAAGAGGTCCTCCCGGCTGCGCTCGTCCTGCCCGAGCTGCTGGAACTCCCCGCACTCGATGTCGACGTGCCACGGCACCGCGCAGCGGGCGCAGAAGAGCCGGTGGCAGTGCGGGCACTCCGCCTCCGCGATCGCGGCTTCGCCATCTGCGAGAAGCGGCGCCGAGCATTCCTTGTACGGACAGTACACCTTCTTGGCACCCAGAGCGGACTCGCACAGCAGCAATTCCCATTTGCCGATGAGGTCCGGGGAGATGATGCCGCGGCAGCTCTCTGGCTCGACCACGCCCGCGCCGCCGCAGCCAGGGTCAGGACACTCCACGAGAGTGAGGTTCTCGACCAGCTTCGCGGCGACGTACTGGGCGACGCAGCTGGAGCAGAAGGCGTGGCCGCACGAGCCGACACTGAACTTGAGGGAGCCGGGCACCGTCTCCATGCAGATGGCGCAGTAGAACTCGCCGTCAGCCCTGAGCAGTATGCAGTTTGGATTGGAATTGGTTGTGACTTGAAAACGAACACATCGCCACGCGGCAGTAGGAACTAGGAATGAAGTAATACTAGAGCTAAATCTCTGAAATCCCCTAAATCAACCCACTACTCAGAAAGGACTGCAATTGACCTGACTCAAACGAAGAAACACCTAAGGATATCTGATGTGCTGTATATATTTGAAATTCCTGCAGTCGGATAACAAAGTTACTTTATTGCTTATGAAGTGTTCCCTATAGCCTACTTTGGCTTAATAAGTTGATCAAGTTACCACAGTGTTTTAGTTTAGCCATCAAACATGGCAACTAGCCTTGCCCTTCATAATTGGTAGCCAAGCAAAACAAAACACAGCATATCATTGACATAAATGTGAACCGAAGATACACATACTGCTTGCGGATCTGCCTATCAGTTTGGACACTCGGTAATGGTGCCATGTGATGTCTCCCATCTGGGGAGAATTTTTGCAATGATCCATTATTGCTTCCTACAAATGGCTGAAGAAGAAAATGAATGAGAAA
Organism: Poa pratensis; assembly: GCA_947311845.1. Lineage (NCBI taxonomy): Eukaryota > Viridiplantae > Streptophyta > Magnoliopsida > Poales > Poaceae > Poa > Poa pratensis. The sequence goes on from CAMZMU010000063.1 coordinate 113,877,277, forward strand.
GAATAGACAGAAAAACACCTGACAAGCTGGCAGGTGTAATTCTCTTTCCACAAAATGATTAGAAACCATGAAATGTCGCACAGCGGCATATTTACCTGTGTGGAATATGCAGTTGGAGGATTCTTCTCCGTCCTATGGTTTGCAGCATGGATTCCATTCAGACCATTAGCATCTGGTGTACCTCTTCTGTTATGCTCAAAGATCTTCTGCTTCACAACTGGCTTCAGAGACTCAAGCTCATTGAGAACATCTATGAGTGTCTACAACAACAAAATTAAGTCAGAGATACAACCAAGGGGAGGGGAAGACTATTGCTGTCAAAAATTCAACATGATCAAATTGGATTTGCGAGCGCTACATCACTATGAGCAACAGATATCACGATGTGCTATCTAATCATTAAATCTTAATAATACATTTAATGCTTGATTAGGAGAAACACAGTAGTCACTGAGCTCGTAAGAGGAATTACAGAGGAGTTAGCATTCCTGACGAACTCTGGTTCCCTCGACTTGAATACGGGGTAGTCGCGGTGCTTGGGGATTGTCTCACACAGCAAGCTGCATCCAGACAGACGTCAGATGTAAGCGGATCACAACAATAAGAGGCGAATATCAAGATGAATCAATCAACGTTCAGCCAACCTCGTGTATCTCAGGAGGATGACATACAGGTAGAGGATGTCCTTCTCATCTCGATATATCTTGGCCTGCGCAGAATACACAAAAGCAAAAACAGAATTAACACAATTTAAGAACAAAAACTAGTTAGCACTCGCGTTGATTGCTTATAAGACAGACAATCCCTAATTCACCGCATCGCAGTCGGCCGAAGTAGAAAACTACCGCGAATTGCGCAACAGGACAGCTGGAATTTAAGTTTCAGCCCCAACAGGGGGAGATCTGGTGGAGCGGTAGGAATTCCGCGCGAGAGATATTTCGAAGGTGGTTAGGGTTTGACCTGGCGAAGGAGGGTGCCCGCGATGCGGAAGTAGTACGGGAGGCTGATGCGGTGGTCGACGGCGATCGGCCGCGCGCAGGCCTCGATGCTGATGATGCCCTTGGCTGGCTGCGGCGGTCCCATGGACTGCGAGCTCCTCTCCTCCGGCGAGGAGTTCCTGACGATAATTGGCGACGCGGGGTAGGAAGGGAGCAACAGACTTCGGGAATCAGTCACAATCGAGTACGGGCAGTACACCTTCTTGGCACCCAGAGCGGACTCGCACAGCAGCAATTCCCATTTGCCGATGAGGTCCGGGGAGATGATGCCGCGGCAGCTCTCTGGCTCGACCACGCCCGCGCCGCCGCAGCCAGGGTCAGGACACTCCACGAGAGTGAGGTTCTCGACCAGCTTCGCGGCGACGTACTGGGCGACGCAGCTGGAGCAGAAGGCGTGGCCGCACGAGCCGACACTGAACTTGAGGGAGCCGGGCACCGTCTCCATGCAGATGGCGCAGTAGAACTCGCCGTCAGCCCTGAGCAGTATGCAGTTTGGATTGGAATTGGTTGTGACTTGAAAACGAACACATCGCCATGCGGCAGTAGGAATGAAGTAATAAGCGCAATCGAGTAAAATTTACTACTACCTCAGTACGAACACAATGATCAGCATCGGCACAGCCAGGACCAAGCAGAAACGCGCCTTGGCTCGCCAGCTCAAGCCTTTTTTATCTGCAGCCGCGCGCCTGTCCGCCGGAATTGGAGGCGGAGCGCGTTGACGCTCCGCCGAAGGGGCTTCCCATGGCGGCGGCGACGGCGCTGCGCTCGCTCCGCTGAGCAGGACGGCCTCCGGCAGAAACGTGGAGGCGTCGAGGCTGACAGAGAGCGGCGCCTTGTCGATGACCGCCTTGGCCAGCCTGACTTCGCCATGGACGGTGCTCTCGGGGGGGTAGCACATCAGTGCCGCGCTCGTGGCGGTGACGTTGTTGCGCACCAAGATCATGCTCCCGCTGTTGGGCGTGAACATGAGGCCTTTCACCGGGGCCCAGAGGAAGATGAGGACGAGGAGGGCGGCGGCGGAGGTGACGGTCCCGGCGAACGTCATTGTGCTTCTTCTCCAGTCGGTCTTCGCCGTGCACTTGGTTGTATCTGGGGAGAAGGACGACTTAAGATAGTTCCTAAATTAAGGCCCCCCACTCTGTATATCTTGACACGGTCGAGGCAGGGGACTTTTCGCGGATGATTAAAGTACTTCCACCAAAACATAGTGCCAAAGACCGACCGCGTCCGTGTGGAATGGACAAGCGCGCGGCGGTTGCAGTGGCGTCTTTCATCTTCCTTTTGCGATCAATTGCTCAAGGGCAAGTGCAGTTTATCATACAACTCCAACTGGAAACGCTGGGGGGAAAGAAGATCGACTCATGCGTGGCCATTAGAGGAACTGAGCTAGCAGCTATAGCTTGGGCTGTGCCAACTAAGGGTGTGTTTGGTAGGAGTAACCAAGTGTAATGTAACGGGTCGGACCTGTTCCAGGACGTGATTCCCGTGTTTGGTAGAGGAGTAGAACGAGAACCAAGTAGTTCCCACAAACCAAATATTCGGCTGGGATGCGGAACGATGTCGTTCCACCAAATCGAAGGAACCAACTCGTTCGCAGCGGATTAAAGGGAAAAAAAAAGAGAAGGGCACCGCTCACCCGCATCTCACCCCACGCACAAAGCCTCACCACGCACGAAACCCTCATCCTCCTCCTCCTCCTCCGCATCTCACCCATCGCTGGCGGCGCCCTCCTCCGCCTCAGCCCCGACGGCGCCCTCCTCCGCATCCTCTGCCCCGACGACGACCTCCTCCGCCGCCTCAGCCCCGACGCCGCCATCCTCCGCCTCTCACCCGACGCCGCCATCCTCCGCATCCTCTCAGCCCCGACGCCGCCATCCTCCGCCTCTCACCCGACGCCGCCATCCTCCGCATCCTCTCAGCCCCGACGCCGCCATCCTCCGCCTCTCACCCGACGCCGCCATCCTCCGCATCCTCTCAGCCCCGACGCCGCCATCCTCCGCCTCTCACCCGACGCCGCCATCCTCCGCCTCTCACCCGACTGCGCCCTGACCAGCGGCGGGAACCGGATTGCGGGTCGGCCGGCAGAACACCAACTCGTCTTGCGACGGCGGCGCAGATAAGGTACGTCGACACACTCCTCTGCCGTCCTCCTCACCTCTAGGTGATTTACAGAGAGATTGAGACGAGAGGATTACAATTAAACTATTGTTTGGTTTTCTTGATATGTGTTTCTGTTGTGGCTGTTTGTTGTTGTCCACTATATATGCAATGCTTACAAATATTTAGGTACTATATTTTGATAGAATATATGCATTGTAGATGGTCAAGATCATGAGTAGGAGGAAAAAGCTGGCTAGGGGAGCTGCTGTTTTTATGACCCTTGCTGCAGTGGCTGTCGCTGTTCGTGCTATTATGAGGAAGAAGAGAAGACCCCGTATTACCTATGGCCCGATGCATGAAAGAGATAGGATCAGATTTGATTATTTCAACCAAAAAATATGGCAATGCGATGTGACGTGTAGAAATATGTTAAGGTTTGATAGAGCACCGTTCTTCCGGTTGTGTGACATATTGAGGGAGCGCAAGTTGTTCGAGCATAGCACTAATGTAAGCGTGGAGCAACAAGTGGCGATGTTTTTACATACTATTGGGCATAACCTTCGGAATAGGGTTGTTGCAACCAATTGTGGTAGATCATTCTACACAATTAGCATTTATTTTAGGAAAGTCCTTCATGCCATAGGAGAGTTGCGTAATGATTACATCAGGCCACCATCATTGGAGATCCCAGAAAAAATTGCAGGAAATCATCGATTTGACCCATATTTTAAGGTATTTGCAAAAACTATTCCTTAGCATCTAGACTTTCCAACATGGATCTTAATATGTTCACTATATAGGATTGTATTGGAGCTATTGATGGTACACATGTGCGAGCATCTGTTACCAAAGACGTGGAGGATTCTTTTCGTGGTAGAAAGCCCTTTACTACTCAAAATGTGATGGCAGCGGTTGATTTTGACCTTCGCTTCACATATGTGTTGGCTGGTTGGGAAGGGTCGGCACATGATGCAACCGTCTTAGCTGATGCATTAGGGCGTGAGAGAGGTCTACAAGTACCACAAGGTAAATGGAATAGTTTATGCTGGTTAGGAAAATACCTAATTGCAAACCAGTTTCACCAATTTTTCTTTTCATTTGTTAGGAAAATACTACCTAGTTGATGCTGGTTATGGAGCGAAGACCGGTTTCATGCCACCCTTTCGTGCTGTGAGATACCATTTGAACGAGTGGGGTAGCAATCCGGTCCAGAATGAAAAGGAGCTTTTCAACCTTAGGCACTCATCTCTACGGGTGACGGTAGAGCGAGCTTTCGGTTCTCTCAAGAGACGTTTCAAAATTTTAGATGATGCCAAAGGCTTTTTTAAGTTTCCGGTGCAAGTTGACATAGTTGTAGTTTGTTGCATCCTTCATAACTATGCACTCTCTCAAGGGATTGATGAGTTTATTATACCGGAGGTGACATGGACCACCCACCCAATTCAGACATCAAGGCAACAAGCAAGTGACCATAGGGCCATGGTAGCTTTAACGGAACAAATGGCCACACAAATGTGGCAAGATAGGCAAGCCATGTATGGAAACTGATGTGTGTGGCATTCTCCATGTGGAAACATGTATTTCGTATCTTGTAATGCTTTGTATGCAACCTATTTTCTAAGTTCGAACCATGTATTTGATATCTTGTAATGCATTTTATGCAACCTATTCATTGGCTGGACAGAAAGTGCCATTTTCTTAGTTGAAATCATGCATATGTGATGTTTTAATGCATTTTATTCAACTTATTCATTGGCTGGACAGAAATGGAAAGTGTGGAAGTCACTGCTGCAAGTGGGAACACCGGTAAGAGCACTGCTGTGTGGGCCACCTCTATGACCAACATGATGATGGGCATTTTGGCTGACATGGTTGCTAGTGGGAAAAGAACTTCAAGTGGATTCAAAAAATGCCATCTTCGTGAATGTGCTATGGCTTTGAATGATCATTTCAAGCTAACTATCACCGGGGACCAAGTTGGAAACCATCTCAAGGAGTGGAAGAAGATTTGGGGCAGGATAGTCCAATTGAAGAATTTAAGTGGAGCTCTATGGGATGAGGACACTTGCACTATTAAGCTTAGTGACGAACACTATGCAGGTCATTGTAAGGTAATCTTGTTATGAACACTATCTAGCATGCTATATTTTGTCTACATTATCTAATCACTTCCATGTTTTTGTGTAGGACCACAAACGTGATGTCAACTACTTGAACACTCCTATTGAACACTATCGTGCCATGGAGACCATGTTTGGGACAACTACGGCTACGGGTCAGTATGCTAGGTCCGGGAATGATGTCCTCTCTATTGACGCAGATGAAGAAGAGGACAATGCTGAGGTGAACGCGTCACCAAATGTTGGCGAGTCATCTAGTTCCAAAGGACCAAAAAAGAAGAAGGCTAAGGTAGTGCACATTGAGGATGATGCACTAGTGACCACTCTCAAAGATGGGTTCAAACTTGTAGCTGAAGCACTAGTGAAGTCCGGAGGAGATGATGATGGCATACCCGATGGCTTGTGGGAAGCTTTGGTGTCCCTTAATGGATTTGATGAGGGACACATAGCTCATTACTATGCCCATCTTGTTGACAACGCAAAGATTGGAAAAGTATTCATGTCTCTTAACAAGGACAACAAGTTGGTTTGGGTGGGTAGGTATGTGGAGAAGGTCTTTGGAGTGCGCTTTATTTTGAATTGAAGTGATGGTATGAACTTCAATTCTCTTTAGGCTTGGTTTGTCATCCAATATTGCTATATGGACTGTAATGAAGTTGAACTATGCTTTTGGATGCCCACTGTGACATGTACTAGACATGGTTGAATGAACTCTAAGTAATTTGGACTATTCATATGGCTTATATGTTATATGATTTGAACTCTGTGTTGTGTTGTTGGCATATACTTGTTCTGATTGTGAATATATAGTTGTAACTGTTTATTGCTGAAAATATAAACAAAATGCTGCCAAAATTTCGATTTATATGATGACATACATGCGCATTTGAGTGGTAAGATCACCATTCCTGTCAAAGAGGTGACTACAAGCCAATTCTAGCAATTCCATTCTCACAACCAAACACATAACAGAACCGTTCCATTACAGTTTTTTGGTCCAAACCAAACACAAGAATGGAATGGTTCAGTTCTGGTGGAATGGAACCATTCCATTCTATTCCACTTCGTTCAAATACCAAACACACCCTAAAGAAGAACAACAAACACGACATCCATGAAGACGTCTGTGTTTTTCCCACGAAACTTCAAACCCTAACACATCCAGTTTTGCATAGGCGCGTGACCTCCGCGCGGTAGACCTACTTCGCGACGCCTAGCGGTCCACGATCCAGCGCATCTCACGCTGCTCGATCGTGCCGCAACAATCCATGATTACCAACATTCGGCGAATATCATTTTCGCCAGTGTTTGCCTCCTCAATGCAACTCGAGTCAGCCAGGTTTTCAAAATGCATTACTTTACGAACATATATAAATGATTATGTATTGTAACAAATCACGAAGTGGTAAGACCTCTATATTAGAAGTAACATACACTAGTAGGAAATACCCTATCTGTGGCGCACCAAAAAAGACTTCTGTGGCGTATGGGTTGGTGCGCCACAGAAGTCACGGCACTAAATTTTATTTCTGTGGCGCATGGGTTGGTGCGCCACAGAATTCTCACATTTATGTGGCGCACTCACAAGATATGCGCCACAGAATTCTTAAAAAAAAATGAAAAATTCAAAAAAAAAACAGTAAAAAATGAAATAATTTGGAAAACCTAAATATTTGATTTTTTTTATTTTATTTGAATTTTTTGACCTATCTCAGATGATGACTTTCCGCTAGGTCACCCATACTCAAATTGCTCCAACCCAAGCACGCTTAACCACTAAATTCTATTCAGCTTAGCCACCCTTGTGCTACTCAAGTTCTTATTGATATAGGTATCATATCAACCCTCTTAAGCCTTGTATGTGTATATATGTGTGTGTAGTTTATGTGTGTATGTGTGTTTTTAATTTTCAAAATTTCCAAAAGAAATTCAAAAGTTTCAAAAAATTCATAAAATCTCAAAATTTTCAAAAAATTCAGAAAACCCAAAAAAATCAACAATTCAAAAAAATTCGAATTTTTTGAATTTTTGATTTTGTAGAAAAACTCTTCTTTTTGAAATAACTTTTTTTCCATTTGGAATTTCGAGGATCTAAGAAAAGTTCACCGGTGAGGAATTTCGAGCTCCTTTTTTCTCACGATTTTTTTGACATATTAAACGTATTTTTTCGACATCGTATGCAAAAGTTATGGCCGTGTCAATATATTTTTTTCGTTTTTTGCAAAAAAGGTCAAAATTCATATTTCAAAATTTCTATACCAACTAGACACTAATACCTAACTATATGTCAAAGTATTTTATTTTTTTAATTTCTTATCATTTTCTTTTCTTTGTTTGCAAAACAGAAAAGACGATCCATAGGGGGGGCGGTGGATCTGAGTTCAAAAAATTCTGTGCCACATAGGGTCCCATGCGCCACAGAAAGGGACATTTCTGTGGCGCACCCGCCACCATGCGCCACAGAAATGGTTCTTTCTGTGGCGCATAGGGTCCATGCGCCACAGAAATGTCCTTTCTGTGGCACATGTGGTTTTCGTGCGCCATAAAATTTCGAAATTCTGTGGCGCACGTAAAACTATGCGCCACAGAAATATTTTCTGTGGCGCACGGCTATTTGGTGCGCCACAGAATTCATTTCTGTCTATATCTAGTTTCCTATTAGTGATAAGTGTTAATACGCCCTTGCCAACCTTAATTAGGCGGCAAATATCGCAGTTCATGAGTTCACTCTCGAGCACATCACGTAGTTTGTCAACCTTTGGGATCTCCTCCAGGGCATCACGTTGGATCCAGGCTCCACGAACACCATCACCTGGCCGCTTACGTCGAACGGGAAATACTCGACAAGATCGGCTTATAAAGCACAGTTCATCGGATCCAACACTTGCTCTTTCAACAACCTGGTCTGGAAGACATGGGCACCCCCAAATGCAGATTCTTCGCCTGGCTTGTGGTGCAGAACAGACTGTGGACGTCTGACCGTCTCGCAAAGAGGGGATGGCCTCACACCCCCCTCTGTCAGCTGTGCGAATGCCAAAATGAAAAAACAAGACACATCCTCTTCGAGTGCAGATATTCAAGACGAATCTGGCAGGCTGCTGCCTCCTGCCTTTCTTGCCCATCCCTGGTTCAGGACCTGGGAACGGGACGTCTAACTGTCCTCGACTATTGGCAGGCGGCCACCAAGTCCCCCACGACGCATCCCAAGGGTCTCAAGTCAGCAGTTACGATGTTCACTTGGGAACTTTGGAAGGAAAGAAACACTCGTGTCTTCAACAACACCTTCTCGATGCCGTCCACCCTCATGCAGAAGATCATAGACAAAAGCAAGGATCGGATTCTGGCAGGAGATAAGCCTCTTGCTGAGATTGTTGTTTAGAAAGCTTCACATGTGAACCTTTTCTTTTAGGTCTCGGCCTGTCATGTTTATTTCTACTATATCAATATAAAAGACAAATCTTTTGCCCCGTTTCAAAAAAAATGCATTCCACGTAAGAAAATAATAGTATGGCAAACAATTCGTTGTGCCGCTTTATAAATAAACCTACCACGATCATAGAGAGAGTTCAAATGCAAGAAAATGCTAGGGCATCATGAGAAACATACCCAACGGGAAAGAAAGAGACGTTGCAACGTGCAAGAGAGTGAGGAGATGAAGACAATGCGAAGAAGTGTGAATTACGGAGACAAATGTGTGTGTTAACATAATGTGTTAGCATAACACAACATATTCAAGACAAAATGAATCTACAACATAGTATAAATGGCGCATGTGTTATTCCTCACTACGAAGATAATAACATATACTAGTATTACTCGTCTATATTAATCTCCATTACGAGCAATCTAACTATGCATGCATTTTACAACCAAAATGTGTGCAGTACTTGTCTCGTACATACACGCTTGACAGGTCAAGATGGTGATGATGTATCGGGTTCCATGGCTATTGGTCCACTCTGTTTCAATAAGAGGATTTGTTCTAAGCGTTTCCCCCAAGTTTCGGCTGGGCGAGAGATCCATAAGTGCGACAACACTGCCGCTGGAGGGATAAACTCAGCATGGCAACTCTTCATCGCGAACTGGTTTGTCGATATTAATTTGAATTTAAATTGTTGTAACAACTATATTTTACTATGTTTAAATTATTTATGGACTATGCAATCAAGTTTTCATGTGGTTTAGATTGAAATATGAACATATTGAGAAAAATGGGCAAAAAAATGGATAGGGTCGGCAGTTCCGGGGTGACGTTGTCGGCAGCACCTCAAAGGAGACACAATTTTAGAGGTACCGGACAAATTCCGGGAATGCCGATGGAGATGCTCTAAGGCACCATCTTCTAGGAATTAAGAGAATATGATATTTTCTCTCCTCTTTCATTGCTAACCAAAACTTCCCGTTAAAACTTAATATAACTTATAAATCGCTAGAGACCACAATATAAATCTACTATGTAAATTAGCAATGGATCAACTCTCGATATGCTCTCGTGCATGCCGGCCCTCAGCTCCCGTGGCTAGTCTTGCCATAATCACTGTATCGAGTCTTGCCCACATCTTGGCCACAAATCGTGCGATTTTTCTCTTAATGACGATTGCTCACTCGAGAAACCAATCATCTGTCATGTATAGCGCGGCGATGTCATGTTATATTTTTATTTGTTGGAAGAGAAAGAATAAAGAAATAGAAGATAGTTTTCTCATAGATAAGGCATGATCTTCTGGGTTTTATGACAATGATATTTTCTCCCGTCTTTCATTGCTAACCAAAACTTTCATTAAAACATACTCCCTTTGATGTAAGGTGTCTAAGGACGGCAATGTAGTAAGGAGTATTATAATTACTCATTAATTACTAGAGACGAACAAAATGTAATGTATGGACGGACCTTCATTTATTGCATTCTTGTGGGAATTGTCTCTTATAGCCGCTCGGAGAGTAACTTCTTCGTGCTTAAAGCGCCGCGTCACTCCATAATTCCTTCACTTGATAGATAATTAAACTTTGTACATCAGATCGAATAAAGTAAAAACACATGTGAAGAACACAAATTTCTAATAAAATTAAGAGTTTCACCAAAGATCTTCCAAATCGTCGTTAATATCTCATCTAGTAGAATCTCGTCATTCTTTACTTCTTCTAATAATTACGATCATCTGATAAATTACATGGGCCATGTCGAATATTTAAAAACACAATTATAATTTTTTATTCAAAATGAAAAAGAGGATGACGCTAATGCAATAAACACTAGTTAACGTCCCTCGAGGTTCAATGCGAGGCGCACAAGGCCCGCACCATGTCCTCGACGTCGACGCGCAAGGACGCAAGCGATTCCTCCACGACGCGATTCACAACAGCCTCCTCGGCGCGCGCCAACGCGAGGGATTCCTCCACCACACGATTCACAGTGGCCTCCTCCTCGGCGCCCGGCGGCGACGCGACTGAATCCTCCAACGGGCGATTGACAAGGGCCTCCTGGGCATGCGCCGCGGCCGTCGCGAGGGATTCCTCTAAACCGCGGTTCACAGCGGCCTCATCCGAGGCGCGCGTTGACGCGAGGAAATCATCCACTAGGCGAATGGCAGCGGCCTCCTCCTCGGCACGCTCTGACGCGAGGAGATCCTCCGCCACGCGATTCAGAGCGGCCTCCTCGAGGCGCGCCGACGCGAGAGATTCCTCCCCCGCGAGATTCAAAGCGGCCTCCTCTGCGCGCGCCGACGCGAGGGATTGCTCCATCACGCGATTCACAACCTCCTGGGCACGCGCCGCCGCGAGGGATTCCACCATCACGCGATCCACAGCGGCTTCCTCCTCGGCGCGCTCCTTCACGAAACTATGCTTCTTTCGATCGAGCTCCTCGCACCACTCGAGTTTCGTCCCCGACGTCGTGGCTGAATGCCTGTACGCGTCCATCTTCGAGTTCTGCACGGTGAAAGGGGCGGAGGAGGGGACGTTGGGTGCGCCGTGATCCCATGGCGTCGTAGGGCGCCCGTAGCACAAAGCTGAAAGATGTCGTCGACGCGTGTAAAGAGAAGCCAGATTAGAACCCGAACGGGTTGGATTAGCTAGTTAGGTAGGGAGGAGGACCTGGATACTGCACAGGCGAGGGCCAGCCAACACAGGGTGGCTGGTCACTGGCCTGCGATGTGCTGCCTGCGTGCTGCGGCGCCGGCGCCGGCCAGCCAACACAGGCGATGGAGGCACCTCCTGTTGCTTGGTTGTAGTAGTAGTTGTTGCCATGTACAGCAGGCACCATGCTCGAGCTGTGTCCACGAGCTTGGCTGATGAACATCCGGTCCAGGATGCACTTGCTGATAGTCTTATCAACGTTGTCCAGCTCGGCGACCTTCCTGCAGCAGTACTTAGCGGCGAACACGCCGCCCTTCTGCAGTAGTTGATGAGCCTGAAAGCTTCGTCCAGGGCGTCCTTGAGCCTCTGCTGCACGCCGGCCGTCGCCATGTCGTTTACGGCCGCGTGTGGGACCTCGTGCAGGACGACGGCCAGATCCTTCGCGCGTCCCGCGAGCTCCAAGCACTTGTGCTTGCCCTGGCTCTTGTTATCCCACATCTTCTTCGCCGCCATTCCGATCAGCTGCACGACCGCTAGGATCGTGCCAAACAGGCTCAGTGGATCGACCATCTCTATGTGAGCAATTTCAGGTTAGCAAGAACTCAAGGAAGACATGAAAACCACCAAAGACACACACATGCGTACCTCGCTGCCCGTAAGTGCTCCACGGCGGTGGGAGTGGCCAGTGGACGAGGGCTACCGCTACACTGCAAATATGAACATATACAACTCAGCAATAATTTTGGGCGAGAGAATATAATGGTAGAGGAAGGGCGTACCGACCTGCTTTTGACTACTGCTTGCTACGATAAGAGGAAGAGGGCTGGATCGATCGAGGGAGACCGAGACAATTCAGAGGGAGGGGAGGATATCTATGTATAGTGGGGGTTCTCCAGTGGCATCATATGAAGGGGAGGATGTCTGAAGATCTCGATGGCTCATGTCGTCTGAACCGACTTAGTATTGACAGTAATGGGGTTTTGGATGATGTAGACGATTCTTCATAGACTGCTCTGCGTGTACGGTTGTCAAAATCGCACGCGGGACGGTTGTGAGCCTGGTGCTTGGCGATTCGCAGAAGTGTCCTCGGCAAGTGGGGGCGGCAACACTGCGTGTCTTCATCTTTGGTGGTGCTTTACGAATACCGACTCTCGATATTCAAAGTGAAAACCCTAGATGTGACGTTTATTGGTTGTACCTGACAATGGTGGACTTTGCCGTTTCCTTATTGAAGGCATTCTTTGGAGACTTTGGACTCTCTCCGGGGTGAAAACCCATGACCCGTTTGGATCGGGCGATGACGACGCGTTTGCATTGTTTTTTTTTTCTGGAGGCGTCGCTTTTGGGGAACTTATTATGCAGTTCGGGTGTTGTCTTTGGTGGTGGTTTGGAAACTCCTCTTGCGAGTTGTTGATCATTGTGTGGCGAAATCTCTTTTTTTCTTCTTTTTTTCTATCTTTTTATATTTTTGTAGCTGTGTGCATCCCTTATGTCTTGCCATGCTCGACATTATATTGGTGCAGAACCCGGGTGTAATTCGGATGTAATTGGTATCTTCCGAATATTAATATTTTCGTTATCAAAATAATATGAAGAGGAGGATATCTATAGATTGAGTAATATTTATTTTTGCATCCTACCAGAGTAGACATTGCCGAAAGTGGTAATGGAGCCTAAACTATGTAGCTCCTATTTTTTTATTTAAGTCGGCATTTTTTAGTTTGAAAAATCCGAAACAAAAATTTCTGCATGTAGATAACAAAATTTTAATCCATAAGGCTACAGTTGTAAAAAAATTGTAGTGTTCATTATCGAGATGCACCCATTTGTCCTTTTTGTCCAGTCTAAAATATAACAAATTTTTAATTAAAATTTTGCAAACTTAGAGATCATATCACTATTTACATCTGATATTTTTTACTCAACTTAAAAATGTAAATTTAAATTTAAAAAATAAACAGCTACATGTAAATTGGGCTCCAAAACACCTCTCCCTCTCGACATTAGGAGCATCATACAGCGTCCTCGCGCGTCACCCATGGGGCAGATTGAAATTTGTTCTGAGATCTAGCCAGATCAAACATGATACGAGCCTGATGCACACATATGTACTCTCTTTGTTTTTTAATATAGGACGTTTTAGCCATTCACATATTGTTTAGGTACGGACTAAAATGAGTGGATATAGATAAAAAAAACATGTTTAGATACATGTAGATATATCTGAATAAGGAAAAAGACTAAAACATCTTATATTTACAAACAGAGGGAGTAGATAACTATGTCATTAGGAATGGACGCACGATGTCGAAACATAAGTGGCTCTCAAAAAGAAAAGGCAAGACGTACGCCGATGATAATGAGTTCAACCAAGGTCGAGTTCGGAATTTTCATTTCCAAATACGAGCTTCGAGCCACCACCTTTAGAAAGGGAACGACGCAAACGCGCATCAACATTGCCAGAAATTATTCCACTGAAGTGTGTAAACTCGAAACGGTTTCTACCATAATCATCTCTCCGGCCAACGACTAATCGCTAGCCACATGCCATTGATGGACAAACTGGAGATCGATGGCGTCCCATAGCGCCACACCTCCAGACATTGTCGTACCACCTTTGATTGAGTAAAAACAGGCATGACTTGACACCTGCCATGATCACCATGACTTGACGCCCTCGTATGAGACACTGTGCATCGCCACCGCCGGTTAGGCATGAGTTAACAGCTCCTGTAAATCCGTCGTGCGTAGCACCTGCTGAGTCGAATCGAACCCAATCTCAAAGTGGAGGGGACGTCCCATACCGCCGCGGCTTCGAAACTCCGTTTTTACAGCAGTGAACGTCCAATACCACCACCGACCGCGACATTCGGACCTGGAGACCAAGTTGGACAAATGTATTAGAGTTGGTCAGGTACCTTGCTTACCAAGGTTCCTATCTCACCTAAGTATCTAACCAACATGTAATCTGTCTGTAATTGATCTCAGGAGATCTCACCCTATATGATGTGATAGCCTGTTTTGGTACTGTGCAACCTTCCCCAAATCCTATTCTTCCATCTGGGTTTTCAGAAACTTAGGTTAAATAAAAATAGAGGGACTACGTTGTCACATCCTAAACCTAATCTCATTAATTAGTTGCCCTTTAACAAAATGAACATGGTTCAACTTGAACACAAGAGACTGCCAGAGGGCTAGAAGTGCTTAACGTGTTCTTTTTTATTCAAAATGGGAATGAAACTTCGGACTCTGCATCAAAACGATGTACATTGCCTTTTATATTTTTGTTGTTGTGTGCATCCCTTATGTCTAGCCATGCTTGACATTATACTGGTGCAGAACCCAGGTGTAATTGGTTTCTTCTGAATATTAACATATTCCCGTTATCAAAATAATATAAAGAGGAGGATATCTATAGATTGAGTAATTTTTCTTTTTGCGTCCTACCAGAGTAGACATTGCCGAAAGTGGTAATGGAGCCCGAACTATGTAGCTCCTATTTTTTTATTTAAATCAGAATTTTTAGTTTTAAAAATTTGAAACAATTTTTTTTGCATTTAGATAATGTCAAGATATACCAGTATGCAAATTTTCAATCCAAAAGGTACTATTCGAGGCTACAGTTTTAAAAATGTGTAGTGTTCATTATCGAGATGCACCCATTTGTCATTTTTGTTCAGTCTAAAACATATAAAAAAATTGAATTTTTTTTACAAACTTATAGATCATATCACTATTTATATCTGAGACTTTTTACTCAAATATTTCAAAACTTAAAAATGTAAATTTTGAAATTTTAAAAAATAAAGAGCAACATGTAGATTGGGCTCCAAAACACCTCTTTCTCGACATTAATTACGAGCATCATACGGCGTCCTCGCGCGTCACCCATCGGGCAGGTCAAACTTTTTTTCTGAAATCTAGGCAGATAGAACATGATACGAGCCTGATGCACATATGTACATAACTACGTCATTAGGAATGGACTTACGAGCTCGACATGTAAGTGGCTCTCATTTGTTCTCGAGTACCTTGGAGTGCGCCGGGGCCTCTGCTCGGATATAGTTCTTGGGTTTATGCTAATTCTTTTTTTTGTCGCGTTGGGCTAGAAGTGCTTAACGTGTCCTTTTTATTCAAAATGGGAATGAAACTTCAGACTCTGCACCAAAACGATGTACATTGCCTTTTTACTGCAAAATTTAGAAAGATACAAATAAACTAATCCAAGGCCATATGTCTCTCAGGACAGTACCTTCACCAGGCTAGAGCTAATTCTACAGTAAAAGAAAAGAACAAAGAGAAACTACATGTATTCTGAGCAAAGCCTTAAAAAAGAAAAGGTTGCACATGCGCTGTTGATGACGAGTTCAACCAAAGGTCGAGTTCAGAATTTTCATCGCCAAATACGAGTTTCGAGCCACCACCTTTAGGAAGGAAACGACGCAAGCGCGCGTCAAAATTGCCAAAAATTACTCCACCGAAGTGTGTAAACTCGAAACGCTTCTACCATCATCATCTCTCAGGCCAACGAATAATAGCTAGCCACATGCCGTTGATGAACTGGAGCAATGGCGGAGCTCAGTGCACGCCGACCTGGGCCATGGCCCGCCCAGCCCAGGTGAAAAACTGAAAAAATAGAGAAAATTTGGCCCATGAAAGAAAAAATAGTGATCTTTATTGGGCTGGCCCGCCCAAAATGTGGCTGGAGCTCCGCCAGTGAACTGGAGATCGATGACGTCTCATAGCGCCATACCTCCAAACACTGTCGTACCACTTTTGATTGAGTAAAAACATGCATGACTTGACATCATATCGTGCACGATATGTCATGCGTAGCATATGCCATGATCACCATGACTTGACACCCCCGTATGAGACGTTGTGCATCGTCACCGCCGGTTAGACATGACTTAACAACTCCTCTGAATCCGTCGTGCGTAGCACCTGCTGAGTCGAATCGAACATAATCTCGAAGTGGTGGGGCCGTCCCATACCGCCGCGACTTCGAAACTCCGTTGTTATGGTAGTCAGTAGAGAACGTCCAATAGCGCCACCCACCCTGACATTCGGAGCTGGAGACCATGTTGGACAAATGTATTAGAGTTGGTTAGGTACCTTGCTTATAAAGGTGAGATCAATTACATATTACATGTTGGTTAGATACTTAGGTGAGATACAAACCTAGTTCTACACTACATACTAGTTGAATTAATTAAATGTTGCTCCACTGTCAGTCTGTCACTCCTAATACTGTATATACTAATACTATTGTAGTGTAGAACGTCTAATTATGCTGTCAGTCAGTCAACAGCTGATCACTCGTTCATCAATTCTAGCTCCAAGTGGAGTGGGAATACAAGACTTCCAAAAGGTATAGTGTGGATGGAAGTTGGAATCGGGCAGACGAGACGACGACGAGCATACCGGTAGAGTTTTCGACGGAATTTCGCAGAACAAACCTGGAAATTTCGCCTAGTAGATACATAATGGCACCTCTCTCTCCGGTGGCCAACAGCAATAGATAACTGCTAGATCCACCATCTACTTATTTTTCCTATTATCTCACCATCCATCCATGTCCGTAGCAGGACGAATATTCCTTAACTTGAATCCATAAACTTTTAATTGTGCAGACCGTACCGATACATATCATTGTTATAGCAGCGCTAGTCACGCACTGTCACACAGTTTCGACCTTCATGTTTTTATATGGAGTACGGCCGGCCTGAAGATTCCAGTCAAAGTATTCACTATAGTCACTAGTAGAAAAACCACCTGTGGTCCCAGTTGGGCTTGGATATCAGTCCCGGTTGCCCAACCGGGACTGGCCAATCGGGACAAATGCTGGTCCCGGTTGGTCCACGAACCGGGACCAATGCTGGTCCACGTGGCCAGTTCTGCCTGGGCGTGGGGGAGACTCATTGGGTCCCGGTTCTTAATACGAACCAGAACCAATGAGTACTTTTTTTTTTGTATTTAGAGTTTAGGGTCTCCCTCTCGCCGGTGCCCCCTCTCCCTCTCGCCGGTGCCCCCTCTCGCCGGTGCCCCCTCTCCCTCTCGCCAGTGCCCCCTCTCGCCGGTGCACCCTCTCCCTCTCGCCGGTGCCCCCTCTCCCTCTCGCCGGTGCCTCCGTCGTCTCCCCCTTCTTCACATCGCCGACGTGCTCTCCATCGTTTCCGTACGCATATTATACGCTCTACTATATACACAGTACACGTTGATGCATATATAATTAATATTCGATCTCTTGCGAGAATACAACTATTCTAGAGCCCGTCTATTCGGTTACAGGATTCGAACCACGCCCGGTACTAGTTCCCTCCTCTAGTCCGGGTTCGAACCACGCCCGGGACTAGAGCCCGTCTATTCGGTTACACGGGAGATCATAACCGGGACTTCACCGCTATTCTCCATTGTATGTTCCTTTTGTAGGTATGACTTCGCTGAGCAGAAACCCCGCAAGTTCCTCTGCTAGTGCTTGAAAGCGCTTCTTTAGTGGCATACTCTCGCGCAATGGCTCTGCCTATAAAAGAAGGAGATCAATACGAATATTAATCATGACTATCAAAAATTATGAATGACACTGGAGATCAATTGATGAATATGATTGTTCACGTACGTCTAAAAATTTCTTTGGGTCCCGCTCAGTGACCGAACGACGAATCCACTCGCAAACGAAATATCCACAGAAATTGGTCCCCTGTGGTTGCCTCTCGATCCACTTTACGAGAATAGAATTCAATCAAATCATAGTCAACATATAGTGGTATTGAAAACTATAAATAAAGAGATGCGCGAACCTAGCTAGACCGTACTACCTACCTGTGGGTGAACAAAAGTCAGCTGTTCTTCAAATGAACCTGAACCCTTTGTCCTCGCTTTGAATTGTTTCCAAACCCTGCCGGCCAAAAAAAAGAATAAATGAGTTATTAGTTGCTTGATATCTCTGAAATCAATAAGAGAGACTGATATAGTGCGATAATGTTTGAAATTACCTTTGGAGCGTATCTAGAATGCTTTGGTACCTCTCCTCAGGCCAGTCCAATGAGTCGTAGACTTGAACTCTTGATCTATCAACTTCAATGACTAGCAGAATGTAATGATCGCTGCGCATGATTATATACACGTCAGTAACTCATCAGTTACACTTAATTTGTACAAGCGAGTAACACTCTCTTACCTGAAGAAGTAAGGAAACATTATCTCCTTGAAATGTTGCTTCATTAGGGCATTTAGCAAGTTCTTCTCCGTGTCCTTCACGTGGTTTTTTAGTGTCCTTGCATTAACTCGTACTGGGTTAACGAACCCAAAGCCATAGATGCCCTTTCTACACATTCATCACTCTTCATTCTGCATAATACCGTAGTGAGCATAATTAGCGATGGCAATGAACGAGCTGAGAGCTAAAGACTTTATCTTTTTTGGAAATAAATGAATTGAATCACTTACAGACAGTAGGCACCGACGAGAGCCAAGTCGAGGGAGTCAAGGTTGTATAAGTACCAGAGTTCTTCGAGCTGAATTGTGAACATGTCTTCACCCGCGAAATGATTTTTTGTAACTTTCACACAGATCAAAAAGTCATCAAATTCCTTTGTGGTTTTCATGTACCAACTATGGAGTTGTCGCATACATGTCGGTAGAACTTTATCTGATCACCTCGCAGCAGGGACCTCCCCCATTTCCATTTCCATGAATCATCTACATCAGACGGAAAGAGATTTTCGTTGTCCAGTTGAGCAAGAGTAATACCAGCATCTGCAGCAAAGTCCTTCTTCAAGGATAAAGTAGGAATTAGGTCCGTCACGGAGCCATGACCACTGGGTATAACTACGAGCGGGGCTATCGACTGGTTTGCCTGTTGTCCGAGCTGGGCAACGTCTCTTTTCCCTCTGGCACTACTACTTCTCGTCTTGGGAGAGCTACTACTTTTACTCAGAGCTCGTAAATAGTTATCTGGCTTATTTTTCTCATATTGCGATGGTTCCGTGATGAATCCAATAGCCCACTTGTTTTCCTTTGCAGTAAATGTTTGCTTTTCCTCGGGCTTTTTCCGTGCAAGCTGTCTTTTTGTGTCTGCATCCACCCACGCATCCAATTGCTCTTTAGTCATGTCGCAAGCTCTGAGGTCGTCAAGGCTTTTGGGTACTTTTGGGAGGGGCGAACGTCGGGGGTCTCGCCCGAATCCCATGGACGACGAAGTGGCGCCCTTCCTATGTCGGGGCTCAGGAGTCGGCTCATGCGGCGGTGGAGTCGGCTCATGCGGCGGCGGAGTGGGCTGACGCGGCGGTGGAGTCGGCTCACGCGGCGGTGGAGTCGGCGCACGCGGCGGCGGAGACGACTGATGCGGAGGCGACTGATGGTTGTCGTCCCCTTCATCGTCATCAGGTGGTGAATCGTGAATTGGCGGAGACGATGGTGGCCTTGGCGCCCAGCCTTCAAACTTGATGTATTTCTTCCGCCATAGAATTAGACCACCCACGACGTCCCCTAGCACCGACTCATCATCAGCTCTTGGGAACTCAAGGTTCAGTGATTCATATCCTTGTACAACTTGATCCACGCCGACACGAGCAAATCCATCTGGAATGGCATTGCCAAGCCACGATGCTGTAGAGTCAATGGAGAATGCATAGCCGTCCGCCGCCTTCATGGATAAGTTAAATACTGGGACATGCAGCTCACAAGTTGTTTTCTCCGTGATATAATCCACGGGGTAACTTGTCTCATCATCACCGACCATAACCGAGGAAGCCACGCTGCTTCTGCGATGCGATGGGCCGCCTTGACTCGCTTGTTCCAGCTGAAGAGTTGGCGCCCCTTGCTCGCGCATTTGATCTATTTGCTTCTGCTGCTCCTTATAGAGAGCAACCATCTGGTCATGATTTCTTTCTAAGATCATCAACCGGTCTGATTCCTGCTGCTCCTTCCTCCTCTTTGCTCTCAATCGGCTTCTATAAGAGGCACGGTCCTGGGAAACCCTTCAATCCACGGCACTTCTCCTAAGCCTCGTGTTGATCCTCCTTTTTCTTTGGTCCCGAGGGCCTCTGACAGCTCGTCCTTCTCTCTGTCGGAAATAAACTTTCCCTCTTTAGACTTGGCAATTAAGTCAATAATTTTTTTTGGGCTCCGTTGACTACTTTGCTTTCATCAATTATTAACTCCCCTGTTTCCATGCGCAAGTAGCCAATTCCTTATCCTTCTGTCCCATTCCTCTGTGACCGGGGTGAGCCCTTTTGCACGCAACTCGGACTCAATTTTTTCCCACTTAGGCTCGGCAACTCGGTAGCCACCTGGCCCCATCTTATGGTGATACTTCTTTTTCGCTGCATTATTCTTATTCGTTTGCGACCTTTTCTTAGCTCGTTCTGATTTCTTGTACTCCAGAAATGCAGGCCAGTGAGGCCGCTGCCTCTCTCGTGTGCCGGTGAAATCCGGAAGTTTCCCATCTTCTTCCCACTCACGGAATAATTTGTTCTTGTAGTTATTGAATTGTTGAGCCATCTTCTTAAGAGCGAAATGCTTGACTTTGTCCGTCATTTTTTTTGTCTTCACCTCATCTTCCAAGACCGGTAGGGTGAAATGTGCAATGAGCTTGTTCCAAAGCACATCTTTGGTTCTCTTGTCGACGTAACTAACTCCCTCTAACTTTGGCTTAATCCATTCCTGAGTGCTGATATAAACGTTGTCCCTGACAGTGACTCCGCATTGATGCACAAACTTAACTGCGTTCGGCACGGGTGCCAGTGGTTGGCCAGTAGTTGCATTCACCTCGTCAATTGTGAGATGCTCATCTTTGCCCATCCCTTGGGCATGGCCTCGTTTAGTGGATTGGTTCGATGCGGAGGTCTAAAAATATGAAACATGTGTGAATACATATATATGCACAAATCAGTTATTGCATCTGCTCAACATAGGCTTAATATACCTCGCCAGACGGCGTGGGTCCACCAATTTCCGAGTCCTCATCTTCAGCTCCTTCCGCGGGATGCCGAAATTCACCGGGTTCCAAAATGTAGGAAAGTATCTCTTCTTCCCCTTCTCTCGTTGCGAAGGGAGCATCGACATCCATTGTTTAACTAATACAAAAAAAAGATAAAACAATAATAGCATTAGTACAATAATTCAAAGGAGGGAACTATACAAATATGCAACAAAAACAATTTAATATTGCATCTAAAGAAAAAATCTTTCAAAAAAAACATAGGCTGTCCCAATCCCAGCCCAGCCCAAATTTGGGCCAGAACCTGGTCAAAGGTGGCCACCGTGGTCATCGCTGGCCCACCTGCCAGCGCCTACCCGCCCCACCGCCACGTGTGACCGCCCACTGGCCACGCGTGGTCAATGCTGGCCCACCTGCCAGTGACCCAGTTCTGACCCCACCGCCCGACGCGCTGTGGTTCGAGGAGGAGGTCCCCGAGGATGAGGACGACCCGGAGATGGTGGCCGCGTTCGAGACCTCCAACCTCAGCCTCGTCGAGGACGAGATCAAGAGGTGGGAGAAGGTGAGGGCCGCGGCCGCGGCCCTGATGCCGCCGCCGCAGTACTACGACCCGGACGAGGTCGAGCCGTGGCACTACGCCATGGAACGCGAGCAGGAGCAGGACCTTCCGCCGCCGCCTCCTCTGCCTCCCGGCCTCGTTGGCCAGTCCTGGGTCTTTACCGGCGGGAGCTGGTCGGCGGATCAAGAGCTGGAGCAGGAGGCGCCACCGCAGCACCAGGAGGCGCCACCGCAGCAGCAGGCGCCACCGGAGCATCTCTGGACCCCGCCGCCCTTCATCGTCCTCGACGACTAGACGGCACCGGCGACGATGCCCCCCCTCCCCCCTCCAATGTAATGGCCTTATTAATGGCCTCCCCCCCAATGTAATCGGCCATTTGTGGCCTCCCCCTAATTATAATGAAATCGGCCCTAAAAAATCTGTTCTTGTTTGCCAACTCCGGCGCCGGCCCCGTGGTTAGGGTCCGCCGCCGCCGCCGCGCGCTAGATCTGAGAGAGGGAGAGAGTAGTTGGTCAGGGGGCGAGCTTTGCTTGCTCGGGGATGACGATCTTGCTCGGGGAAGAGCGGGGACGGCCGCGCCCGGAGCAGGAGCAGGACGGCGACGGCCGGGGCCGGGGCCGGGGCCGGAGAGGGCGGGGACGGCCGGGGCGACAGCGGCGCGGAGACGAAATCCGGCAGCCTGGCGGCGCAGGGGGCGGCGTCGTTTGGAGCCCGGAGGCGGAGCGTCGATTTGCTGGACTTGGGCAAATTTTCGGCCCGAGCCACTAGAAGTAGCGCCGAAAAGGCCTCTAGTACCGGGCCGTGGCTCCACCCGGTACTAGAGACCCTCTAGTACCGGGCCGTGTTACCACCCGGTACTAGAGGTCAATCAGGGCCGCGAAAATTTGCGCGCCAAGCCCAGTGGACCTGTAGTACCGGGTGGTCACACGGCCCGGTACTAGACGTTAATTTTTTTTTTAATTTTCTGGTTTCTTACTCTTTTTATATCTTTTGATTTACTTGTCTAAATTAAGTAAAAATTGCTTTCATTTTCCTGTTTTCTGTTTTGGTTTAAAATGAAGTATCACATGCGCTTGGTTTTAAATTAAGTACTACATACGCTTAATTTAAAATCAATTCAAAAATTTATAAACCAAGTACTACATGCGCAGTGGATCATTTCACATCACAAAGTTTGATGCTACATCAAAAATTTATAAATTAAGTACTACATTCCACCACCGCCATACGCTTGATTTCATTGACATGTCTGTCTTGTCCTCCATACTATAAATTATATAAAAGTTTAATAAATTATTACACATCATGAACAACATCCCTATTTAGTCTTCGCTTTTTCTTTTTGTGAGACCCTTTCTTCTGATCGCTCCGTAACCGTGGACAAGGGTCTGCATATAACTTGAGACTTGGGTCAGTGGTCACTTTGAAGGGCTGAATTTCATGAAACTTGTCGTAATGTTCAAAAAATAACCGGAAGCAGTTGAGTCATCAGCACGTGGCAGTCATGAGACTTTAGGTTCTGGAACTTTTTCTTTGCCATATTTATTATTCCCTTTATATTCGACGAGAAGCCAGACGGGATCTTCATACTGCTCAGGACTTCAAAAAATATCTCCTTCTCTTCTTTGGTAAGAACGTAGCTAGCAGGACGTAGACGTCATTTATCCGTCCTCATTGGATGCAGGTTCTTTGGGTCTTTCAAAAGTTGCTGGTCCTCTCGTGCTTCCGGAGTATCTTTTGCCTTCCCATACACGCCCAAGAAGTCTAGCAGGTTCACGCAAACATTCTTCGTCACGTGCATCACGTCGATTGCAGAGCGGACCTTTAGGATTTTCCAATAGGGTAGTTCCCAAAATATAGACTTCTTCTTCCACAGGGGAACGTGGTTGTTAGCGTCCTTCGGAACAGACTGTCCGCCAGGACCCTTTCCAAAGATTACATCTAAATCCTTGACCGCATCATATATATCTTCACCACTTTGGAGGGGTGGCTTCGGCCGGCCATCTGCCTCACCTTTGAAATGCTGCTGCTTGCTTTTCTTTCTTAGGGGATGCTGAGTTGTAAGAAATCGACGATGACCCGGGTACACATTCTTGTTACCTACATATATACTTTCAGTGCTATCTAAACAATGTGTGCATGCATTGTATCCCTTGTTCGACTGTCCTGAAATGTTACTAAGAGCAGGCCAATCATTGATGGTTACAAACAGCAACCCTCGTAGGTTAAATTCCGCTTGTTTGTACTCATCCCATACAGGTACCCCTTCATCACGCCACAACTGTAAAAGTTCATCAACTAATGGCCTCAGGTAGACATCAATGTTGTTACCGGGTTGCTTCGGGCCTTGGATGAGCATTGGCATCATAATGAACTTCCGCTTCATGCACAACCAAGGAGGAAGGTTATAGATACATAGAGTCACAGGCCAGGTGCTATGACTGCTGCTCTGCTCCCCAAAAGGATTAAAGCCATCCGTGCTAAGACCAAACCTTAAGTTCCTTGGGTCACATGCAAATTCCTTGTACTCTGTATCGATTTTTCTCCACTGCGACCCATCAGCCGGGTGTCTCAACATCTCGTCGCTCTTGCGGTCTTCTTTGTGCCATCGCAACAACTTGGCATGCTCTTTGTTTCCGAACAAACGTTTCAGCCGTGGTATTATAGGAGCGTACCGCATCACCTTGGCAGGAACCTTCTTCCTGGCGGGCAGGCCCTCAACATCGCCAGGGTCATCTGCTCTGATTTTATACCGCAATGCACCGCATACCGGGCATTCATTCAAATTCTCATACTTCTCACCGCGGTAGAGGATGCAGTCATTAATGCATGCATGTATCTTCTGCACATCTAATCCTAGAGGGCAGATAATCTTCTTTGCTTCATACGCACTCTCGGGCAATTCGTTACCAGTCGGCATCTTGTCCTTCACTATTTTCAGTAAACTCCCAAATCCCTTGTCAGATAAACCATTTGCTGCCTTCCATTGCAATAATTTCAGTGTGGTACCGAGCTTTGTGTTGCCATCTTCGCAAGTTGGGTACAACTTTGTTTTGTGATCCTCTAACATGTGCTCCAACTTCAACTTCTCAAGTGTAGTTTCTGCTAGGGTATGTGCATCAACGATGACCCCACGTAAATCATCATGTATGATGGGATCATCTGGTACCTCTTCATCATCACCTTCCCCTGTTGGGTTACCAACGTATTCAGGGTACATGTAGTTGTCATCGTTCTCTTCTTCTTCGTTGTCTTCCATCATAACCCCTTTTTCTCCGTGCTTGGTCCAACAATTATAGCCGGGCATGAAACCAGAAGTTATTAGGTGGAGGTGAATTCTGTCTGTGTTAGGGAAATCCTTCTCATTCCGACATTTTTTGCATGGACAACACATAAAACCATTTGGCCCCTTGTTATCCTTAGCCACATTGAGAAAAGATTGCACGCCATCCATGTACTCTTTAGAGCGTCGGTCAGCGTATATCCATGGATGACTCATCCGCAAATCACCGCTAAAACCCATTACGATAAACCAACATAATAGGAAACATACCATATTCATTAATACAAGTTCATCACATTAAAACCAAAGTATAGTAGTGACCAAATGTAATACATAGTTCTCATAAAACATAAATTAATTGAAACTAGAATACAACTATCTAAAGAATTTAAATCCAACAACAAATGCGATCAGAATCGCAACTAAGTTAACTATTGAACCAACAGCATAATGATACCAAGCCTCTTGACTAATGACATATTTTCTAATCTTTCTAAGCTTCAAGCGCATTGCATCCATCTTCATCTCGTGAACAGCGACGACGTCGGTAAGCTCGACCCCGTGAGCATCAACGATGTCGGCAATCTTCAAGTCCAATACCATCTTCTCTTCTAGGCATTGGAGACGAAGATCTTCACTTATCTTCAATTTTGCTTTCAAATCGTTGTTTTCTTTTTTAAAAAACTGTACAATAGGGTCGGCTGGAATTTCCGGTTCAACTACCTCCTAAATAAAAATATATCTATGTCAATTTGGTCGGCATGATTGTTATAAACACGAAACGAAATAAATAGTGATAAAAATATACCACATCCGAATCATAGACCGGACGAGGGCCGACGGGGACGGATATCAAAACCATGACACTATACATATAAAAAAACATAAGAAAATTATACAAGAAAAATAATTATGCATTCAAATCATACAAGTAATTTTGTAAAATAAAAGATAAAAGAAGAGGCTCACCGAGGTGGTGCCGGTCACGGGATGGCAGGGGCTATCGACGGCGGTGAGGACCGAGACGACACTAAAATCCACAAATAATAAATTAATTTGAGCTCAAAATACATAAAAAAAATGAACTACCTAGTTTACGCATTTCATCAAACACCTAGGTAGCACTATAAAAATGAAATGAGCTAAACTTGTATGGAAATGGCTAAAATTCGGCCGCCGGGTGAAAGGATCAAGTGTTGCTAACCCTTGGAGAGATGGGTGCCGTCTATCTTGACAAATCTTGAAAACAGGAGAGAAGGGGGGGGGGGGGGGTGGGTGTTATTTATAGGCAGGGAGGGGTATTGGTCCCGGTTCTTGGAACGAACCGGGACCAAAGCTCCGCGGCACGCCACGTGTCCGGCTCTGGAGCTTTGGTCCCGGTTCCTGTCTAGAACCGGGACCAATGCCACCAACCGAACCGGGACCAATGCCCCACGGGGCCCTGGCAGCTCGAACCGGGACGAGTGCCAGGCACTGGTCCCGGTTTTTCTCTTAACCGGGACCAATGGCTGGGGCGGCCCTGGACCAAAGATGGTTTTTCTACTAGTGAGTACAGAATCATCATTCCCAGTCGGATGTAAATGGGCACCTAAATGGCACCACATAATCCCATTTATTGAGGTCAACTGTACAAAAAGTATTCTGATTCGTGAGAAAATGAACTAGCGTGCACACATACGGGAATATGTGGCGCCACATACTGGGCCGTTCCCAGACGACTGAAATGTCGCTTTGCACACGGTTATCACATCCATGTGCATCGGGTAGACCGGGCTGCAGCCGGGTTGTGTGTCGTCGTGGACATTGCAGCACATGTATCCCACACTAAAAATCATTGGAAAAAAAGATTAAAATCTAGCTCAGCCTGGTGCATTAGTCCAGGATGACCAGGGCTACTACAATGGTCCAACAGTTGGCAAGCCCACTAATCCCGTACGCTCTCCACTCGCAGACCCAAGGGCCGTTTCGGCACCGTCCGGACGAGTTTGTGGCTATGGGCGTCGTCGCTCCCCACTCGGGACGTTCAAATCGGGCTCTCAAACTGATTTTTCTATCTAAATTCAAATATTTTGATAAGTACAAATCTACAAATCAAACATATATGAATATTTCATAGTTTTGAACACATAAAATTAAGTTTCACAATAATTAAAAATAAAATTACAACTCAAACATCTTGCCCTTCCAGGTTTGCCGCTGCCATTCCCCGATGCGCCCACAAATGCTCCACTATATCATTTTGGAGTTCATGATGAGTACTTTCATCACGAATCTCCATATGGATTAAGAGAAAATAGCGAAATCTGCCAACACGTCGTGATAAACATCGGCGAGAGGACCCTGAAAGTCATATGGTATATGATCCAGATGACCAGGGCTATTACAATGGTCCAACAGTTCGCAAGCCCACTAATCCCATACGCTAACTTGATCGACCTGTTTGTGTTGACAATTTTACCAATGGGTACGGATACTCGTATGTGTATGGTATGGGTATAATTTTATATCCAGGGGTAGTACCCGTACCCTACCCGTTAACTCGCGGTTAGGGCACGGGTATAACCTCGCACCCGTAGGTATACCCATATCTTATCTGTTTATATATCTTACCAGTGGAGGTCCAACATATTTTCTCGTGAGCTTGATGTTAAAGTTGTCACCAATTGTCAATTTGAGCCGAGAAAATTGTCACGTACTCAAATATATATTATTGAGTTGAGATAAATGTGTTTCTTTTATCAAATGTGTTATCGATTAATGTAAAATTATGAATAACTTGTATAATATTTGATCTACCAGTTGGATATCCAATGGGTATGGACACCTATCGGGTATGGGTAACCTTTTATACCAGTGGATCTGAATATGGGTATGGTATTGCTCTACCCGCCTCATACCCTAGCCATTGCCATCCTTAGCCACAACTGAAGCTCCTCTTGGTGCGGCCGCTCGATCTTGCAGAGTCGTAAAGAAATTCCATTGCCACGAGATGTCGATCCTCCCTAGGATGAAATCGTTAAGGATGTGGAGCAGACCATGCTTGATGAGAGGCCAGCACTTCTTGAAAAATGGCACCGGGAACCCATCCGGCCCGGGGGCAGTGTCTGACTTCATCTCCTTCACTAAATTTTCCAGTTCAGTTTCAGTAAAGGTGATTGCGAGCAGGTCATTATCTGCTTGCGTCGCACGCATGTTCACCCCCCCAGGTGTTAAGCGCCAAACCACAATGACGAGGGGAAGTTGAGCCCAACAAATCCCTATAGAAGTCATAAATGTGTTCCTGCAACTCCGTCTTCCCCGAGAGCACAGTACCATCCACCTTAGTCAAGGAGGAGATGTTACATCTATGACGTTTCCCATTCGCAATAGCGTGGAAGTATGCCGTGTTAGCGTCCCCCTGGAGCGCCCATCTAATACGGCCCCTTTGCCGCCAGTATTCCTCTTCTAGCCTATAGATTTGGAGAAGCTGGTCCTCCAAGTGATAACGGTAAGCCCACTCCTCATCCTCCAGACCCGTGGAATCCCCTTTCCTATCGATGTCCTGGATGGCTGCTAGGAGTGACTCTTTTTTCTGTCTGGAGTCCTTGCCCAAGTTGCGGCT
Source organism: Poa pratensis (assembly GCA_947311845.1). Classification (NCBI taxonomy): domain Eukaryota; kingdom Viridiplantae; phylum Streptophyta; class Magnoliopsida; order Poales; family Poaceae; genus Poa; species Poa pratensis. Next base: position 113,905,956 of record CAMZMU010000063.1, read on the forward strand.
CCAGCCTCTCAGTTTTTGCCGCGTCCCTCCGCTCATGAACTTCCACCAATCTATAATATCTCTACCTCCCACCTTCTCCGCTAGGCTCTCCCAAGAGTTTAGCATGAACTGATGGAACTCTGGCATTTCAAACCACCCTGTTTCAAAGAAGAACCGGTTGCTCCAGACAGGGGTGCCCTCGCCAGTGTCCAGGATAAGCGGTGTGTGGTCGGAACCTAGACTGGTCTCGGCTACCAGAGTAGTTAGAGGCATTTGAGTTTCCAGGTCAGTTGACATAAAGACTCTGTCAAGGACACATCTAACCGGATTCAGGCGTCTATTAGACCAAGTATACCTGGCCCCCGAGCGAGGTATTTCTTGCATATCCCAGTTAGCAATATGGGCATTGAACATGTTAATCCTAGGCCAGTTTAGTCTATCATTGTTTTTGTCCTCACTGCCTCGGATCAAGTTAAAGTCGCCACCCATAACCACAGGGTTTTGACTGCGAGCGATTTTGGCCGAAATTTCATCCAGGAAAGCGGCCGATTTGGAGTGATCCGCTAGACCATACACACCAATGAAAATAATAATGAGTTTGGAGGGTCTATGCATAACGGTGAAGCTGAGAAAGTGCTGACCCATGTCAACACTTTCCGCATCAAAGAGGCTATCTCTAACTCCCATCAGCAGGCCACCCGAATGACCATTCGCCGGCAGCCAGTTCCAAAAGAATCTCTCCCCCACTTCTAGACTTCTAAGTTCCTGATCCGAAAAATCTTGCTTAATCATCTCCTGGAGACACACCACGTCGATCTTATGCTTCCGGAGGTACTCTTTAAGCAGGGTTCGGCGCCCCGGCACCCCGAACCTGCGGATATTCAGAAAAAGGCACCGCATTAAGGAACCCCTCCTTTAGCCCGTGCTTGGCGGGTGTACGGCTTTCTAGCTGCAGGTTCATATATCTTGTTGCGGCCCTAGTCCTTGTAATCGGGCCCGAGTGCGGCCCCTCGCCATTAGCAGTTTTCTTCTGCTTTGCCGACCCCGGTGTCGCCACTTTTCCTGATTCGGTGACAGAGGCAGCCCTGCTGCCCCTGTCTCCGACGCCTTTTGCTTCTCTTCCTCGGCTTGTAAGGCTATCTTCTCACGGGCAAGTGCGAGCTCAGCTTGAGCCAGTTTGGAGGCCAGAAAGAGAGAGAGAATCTCGGTAGGCGGACCCGCCGTATCATGAAAAATCACGCAACTATCTTGTGCAACTTGCAGAAAATGCGAATCAGGAAGGGAATTCAAGACAGTAAAATCGGCTAGTGAAGTACCTGACGAGTTCTTCTCCTTGGTGAGTTGCACTGCACGGTCCAGCACCGATCCCTCCGTGCGCCCCTCGCCACGCACACTCTTCCTCTTGGTCACAGTTGGTATAGGGATGGCCGCGCTTCTCGGTGCTCTGGTAACTGGGACGTCAAGCTCGGGGATCACCTTCCCTTGGATTTGAGCCCCCTGGCTAGAGATCCCGACCCCACAGAGAGGGGATTCATCAGTGAAGTCGGGCTGAGGGAAAGGTGACCTCGGAGGAGACCGCACCCTTGCGGCTCTGTCCGCATTCGCCTTGCTGCGGCGTTCCCGCATCCTCGCCGCTTCTTCAGAGTCAGCCGTTGGCGAGCTTGACCTCACATTCATGTCATCCTTAAGCTTAGAGGCCAAAGAGTCTAGGGTAGCATCTGGGGAGCGTGGGGCTTGTTCAGTAATTGCTGCAGACACTTCAGCTTCTGCAGATACTTCCACTCCTGTGAGCCCTGGCGCCATTTGCATCTTTGGGGACGCCACCTTGTGTTGCTCCTTCTGGCTGTTCCTGGAGAGGAAGGACCCGTACTAGTTGATGGGGGGTGGTGCCGAAGCTGCCTTCTGCTTTGGTATTTCTTGCTGCGGTGCTGGTGAGGAAACTGTGGTAGTTTTGTTACCCCCACCCCCTCCCACCCTTGGGATGAGGCAGAGGTGGGCTCTTCTCCTTCTCTCTGCTTCCCCTACGCCTCCAATGTTCATTGTCCGTGTCCTCATCAGAAGTCCCATTCAGATCGTCTCTCTTCTTTTTCTTTTTGTCATCCTTTGGTGGTGGAGGAGGTGGGGATTCAATGTTCGCAGTACCGGGCTTTTCCACCTCCACTCTGACCTTGAAACTCTTGCCATTAACACACAAATTGATGTGACTGACCACTTGTTCATTGACCTGACATCCGAAGAGCATCCGAATTGGTTCCTCTGGATCTTCTAGGGTTTGGGCGATTACTTCCATCGGCCGGCCCACCGGCCTGGTGGCAATCATAAGATGATTGGTGTGGCGGTATTCCGACGGAACCCCATTGAGCTTGACCCAAGTCTCGGTCAGCTCCTCAGTTGATTGATCTTCCATCGAGCCCTCCATCACGAGCGCCCTGGCCTTTGACGTAGGTAAGCGGAGGCCCCCGCCCCGGCTTGCCATACGCAGCGTCTGTTGAGAGGGGAAGACCAGAGCAAAGTCGGATTCGCTGATTTGTTTGACTTGCCAGTCCCAATTTTCTTCCGGTACCAGCTCCTTGAATTCCTCTTCCACTTCTTTCTTCGAGAGGATAGCTTCATCGACATAAATCGTCGCTCCGTTTTGAGGGCCTCTCTGCACTTCTTCCGCCGGCACATCCAGGCACATGAAGCCGATTCCGTTGCATCCGAACCTTGCCCAGTAGGGTTCATGGCGCTCTCCCACACACATAGCAGATAGGTGTCCCTTGCGGTTGCACTTGACACAGAAGGGTTCACTGGTGCATTCGGCTTGGATGTGGCCAAGCAGCCCGCAGTTGTAGCAGGTGATCTTCGAGGAGTCTGACTTGGTAGGTTCCACAGAGGCTGCGGCTCCCATAGTCGAGCTCTCCGGAGCCTGTCTTGGCGGAGGTGGGGGTGGAGGAAGCCTAGCGTTGTTGTAGTTGTTGGTCCTTGCGCCGCCGCGGCCATACTCACGCCCTCGTGGGTACGGCCTGGGGTTGTACTGCGGCCTTCCATCACGGGGTCTCTCGTCATCACGGCGACGCCTCGGGGATGGGCCGCGCTCCCGCTGCCTACGGTACTCCGCGAACTCGCGCTCCAGGCACTCGTTGAGTTCCCGTCGGTTCCCGCCGCCGGCGTATTCGTCGTAGGAGCGCTTGACCCGGCGGTCGCCATCGCCACGGTCACGATCCATCAGAGCGAGGGAGGGGGGGAGGTCGGGGTTGGTGGCGGGGATGAGGCGCTTTGCCCTAGCACGGTTGCGGCGCACGTCTCTTGGAGGGGCTACAAACCCTAACTTCTGATCTAGGGTTCCGGAAGGAAGCCAGCGCCACGCATAAGAAGTTGGAGAATTGGGCCTGGCAGGCATTGGGTTGCTATGAGACGACTCGGACATAGAGGGAAACGGCCCCGCAAGGCCCAGATCCAGCCCACCCGAGGGCTGGGAATCCGCGATAGGCCCAACAGCTTGCGGAGGCCCAGGAAGGGCAAGCCCAGCCCAGCATGTTGTTCCCCCCGGAACCCTAGATCTGGGGAGGGCGAGGTCGCCACCGCCGCCATCGTCCCCGGCGAGGAGAGCGGCACGTCCACCGTGCCTATACGCAGGACCGCAGCCCCCAGAGACTGCGCCGGCGGGAGACAGAACGATCAGCAGCAGAGCATAACGACGGGAAGTTGCTTTCAGTGACGAAGAGATCTGCGGTCGCCACGTCCCTCGCGGCACCGCCGTCACTCCGGAGAGGAGGAGCCTCGGACACCGCATCCACGGGTTTCGCCAGCGATGTGGCCATCCCTGGCAATCCCCGAGCCTTGATGAGAAAGTCGCCGAAGTTGGCCGTCGCCGGACCCGAGCGAGGAGAGAGCGACCCTTCGCTCTCCCCGTCGCCATCGACATCCTCGCCGAGCTCCGCTAGGACGTCAAAGAAGGAGCCGAGCTTCCCCACCCTCGGGGAGAGGTCGTCGCGGGCTCGTCGGAGAGCCGGAGGACCACGGGGGCGCCGCCCAGCGCCGTCGCCCCCGCGTCGCCCCTCGCGTCGCGGGCGCCTAGGCACATCGCGGAAGAGAAAGCCCGTGGTCGCATATCCCCTTCATCTCCTTTCATTCCTGGACCAGCGACCCTGTCAACTACCGTTCACCTTCTTCAGTCCCAACACAACTATCCAAGATATTATCAATAACACATCCTAAATCCCTAATTATCAATTATGTATTATTGGAAAACTTGTGCTTCATTGCCCCTAGGTTTGTCCGAATATTTTATTCCCCTTCCAACTTTGTTGTGAGTAGAGATCTAATTTCTAGGCCCTGATAAAACTCATGGAAACTTATTTACACAATCGCCTCAAAAGGCGATAGTTTGAGTAATTCTATGTGTAGAAAAATAAATGAAGCAATTTTTTTTGCATGCCTATTATTTATTTTGAATTATGTATAGCAAGATTTTTGTCAAACACAACACTATTAATACTTTTTTTTCTCAGTTACATACATTGTCGAGTCAAAGATGTGCACTAGGGTAATTTTTTCTAGCTCCGCCCCTTTCCATGACTTGCCACCTGTTGTAGGTCGAATACCGCGGCTTTTGCTTCGGGTTCCTCGGCGAACTCGCAGTGTTAGAGTTTGGTGCAGACGGTAAGAACCACACCACCCTTGTTTCAAGCTGTGAATGGTGCGGTTTGAAGTGGGCTTTTTCGTGCGGGTTGTGCTTCGGCCTCAAATGGTTTGGGCTGGACGGGTGGAAATAATTTCGTGGGCTAGAGCGGTGCGGAGTTAACAGAAAACGGGGTGGGGCGTTGCGGTTCGTTGTCTAAAAAAAACTTGAACGGGCTGAACCCGTGGGTTTTGACCCGCACCAGGCATTCGGGGCACGCCTTGTCGCCACCTTCACCAATTCCCCTCCTTCTGCCGCCGCCGTGTAGGGCTCGTGCGGTATAGCCTAATGCCGCCGTCGACCTGCAGCAGCAGCACAGCCCAGCGCCGTCCAGTAGTACGTGCCCCGTGCCGATGTGCCTCGGCGAGGAATGCGGACCTTCTCGGCCGACCGATCTTCGCGGCGTTGACCAGGAGTACGAATACGGCCATCCCGGGGCACTCCGCATCCCCTGAATTGTAATGCTACACGTTGTGTTTTCTAGGATCCGATGTATTGTAAAATTATGATCAGTTTGTTCATCTACTTGTTATCATATCCATGTTTATTTAAGATCTTTCTGATCCATGTGGTTAGTCTGGCCAAGTGATTATATGTATCTCCAAGAGAGTTTGGTGCTCGATATTAGGTTCATGCATCATGTGTGTCTGAGCTCGAGATGGCAGAAACGACTAAGACCGAGGATGTGCTATTGCTACTAGGGGTAAAACAGTGGTGTTTATTTTTTTATGTTTATAAACACTGCTCTTACTTGCAACTTAATACCTTTGGGTGACAGCCTGGATGGCGATCCCGGGGTGGATTATTAGTCATAGATGTAGCTGGATAGCGGTGTATGTATTTTGAGATAATGCCCAATTAAATATTACAATGAACTTTATCATGTGATAATAACATTTTCATGGCCTCACAATTTGTCAATTGCCTAGCCGTAATTTGTTTACCCACCATGTTTACTGTTTTGTCCATTCTTTTACATTGATTGCAACTCATTTCCTTTGCTTTTAATCATCACTTGCTCGCTGTTCCTTTTCGCTTTAATCAATTTTTCTACATCATACGTTTAATCTCTTTATTTTCAGCAAGACGGGAAGATTGACAACCTTCCTTCTTGGAGGCGTCGCTTTTGGCGTCGCTTTAGAAGCTTCATCTGATCAGGTGGCAGCAGATCCTTCCCGTATTCCCATTTCCATAATTCTACATCCGAAATGGGGATATCTTCGCTTTCCAGTTGAGAAAGATAAATACCAGCTTCTGTAGCAAATTGCGCCGCGTAGGATAAAGGAATGCCCGCCGCGGAGCCCTGATCAGTGGGTACCTTGAGCGGGGAGATCGACTGTTTTGCCTGTTCTCTGAGCTGGGCAACGTCTTTTTACCGCTGGCACTACTACTTCCGTCGTGTGGGAGCTAGTTCTCCTCAAACATCGTAAATAGTCATTTGGCCTATTTATCTCAGTTTGCGATGGATGCTCAAGAAAGTCCTTAGCCCACTTTATTATCAATGGAGCAAATATTTGCTTTGGCTCGGGCTTTCTCGGTGCAAGCTGGCTTTTCACTTTGGCAGCCACGATTGCGTCGTTTTCCTCTACCGTCCTGTCATAAGCTCTGACGGGAGGAGCCGGCGGTACTTTTGGGAGGGGCTCCTGTCGGGGTCATCGCTGGTAACCCATCGACGAAGCAGCGCGCTTCCCCTTTTGGCCCTGAGCCTTAGTGGGCGGAGGCGGCGGAGTCGACTCAGGAGTCGGCTGATGCGGCGGCGGAGTCGACTGAGTAGTCGGCTGATGCGGCGGCGGAGATCGAGATGGACTCGTGTAGTTGTGGTGGTAGTCCCTCTCGTCATCATGTGGACTTGGAGGTGGTGAATCGCGACTCGGAGGAGTCGATGGTGGCCTTGGCGCCCAGCCTGGAAACACGATGTATTTATTGCGCCATAGAATGGTACCACCCCCGATGTCTCCTACTGTCGTCTCATCTTCAGCTCCAGGGATGTCAAGTTCCAGTGATTCATATCTTGGTATAATTTGATCCACGCCGACACGACCATAGCCATCTGGAATCTCATTTTCCAAGCCACAATGATGTAGATTCACAAGTTAAAGCATAGCCGTCCGCCGCCTTCACGGATAAGTTCCTCACTGCCACATGTAGCTCACAACTTGTCTACTCCGTGATATAATCCACGGGGTAGCGATCCGTCGGTGCCTCATCAGCACCGACCCCCGTGGAAGCCACGCTGCTTTTTCCGCTGAGTTAGGCCGCCTTGACTATCTTGCTGCAGCTGATGAGTTGCCCCTTGCTCGCGCAATTGATCTATTTCCTTCTGTTGGTGCTTTACGAAAGCAAGTATCTCGGCGTTCTTTCTTTCTAGGTTTCTCAACCGGTATGAGTCCTCCTGCTCCTTCCTCTTCTTTGCTCTCGCTCGGCTTCTATAAGATTCACGGTCCTCGGGAAACCCACTCTCCCACGACACACTAGGTCCATAGCCTCGTGTTCGTCCTCCTTTTTCTTTATTCCCGAGGGCCTTTGTCAGCTCGTCGTTCTCTCTGTCGGGAATAAACTTTCCCTCTCGAACCTCGGCGATTGTTTCAACAATTGCTTTCTGGGGTATAAGATCTTCTTTCTTTTCATCAATTATTAACTCCCATGTTTCCATGTCATACTCCGCCCCATGCCCAAGTACCCAATTTCTTACCCTATGGGGTCAGTCCTCTATAGCTGGAGTGATCCCTTTTTCGCGCAAGGCAGCCTCAGCTTGTTCCCACCTAGGCTCGACACTTCTGTAGCCACCTGCCCCCATCTTATGGTGATATTTCTTTTTCGCGGCATTATCCTTATTCTTTTTCGACCTTTGCTTAGCTAGTTCTAAATCCTTGTACTCCAGAAATGAGTCCCAGTGAGCCCGCTGCCTCTCTAGTGTGCCAGTGAAATCTGGAACTTTCTTATCTGAGATATACGCACGGTATAATCTGTTCTTGTAGTTATTGAATTGTTCAGCCATCTTCTTAAGAGCGAAATGTTTGACTTTGTCCGTCATGGCTTTTGTCTTTGCGATATCATCCAAGACCGGTAGGGTGAAATGTGCAATGAGCTTGTCCCAAAGCACATCTTTCAATCTGTCGTCGACATAACTAACTCCCTCTACCTTTGCTGGCTTATTCCATTCCCGAACGCTGATCGGGACATTGTCCCTAACAATAACTCCGCGTTGATGCACAAACTTATTTGTGTTCGCCTTGGGAAGCAACGGTTTGCCCTTTGGAGAGACGAGCTCAATTTGGAGATCCGCATCTTCGGCCATCCCTTTGGCATGGCCTCGTTTACTTCTACCATATTGGGTCGATGCGAAGGTCTAAAAATAGGAAACATTTGTTAATACATATATATACAAATCAATTATTGCATCTGATCAACAGAGACTTAATATACCTCGCCAGACTACGGATGTCCACCAGTTTGCGAGTCATCATCGCACTCGATGCTCGTTTGCGCTTCGTCTCTTCGTTTCGGCTCCATTCCTGGACCGGACTCGTTCAAAAACTGTGAGCCATCTTCTGCTCCACTGTCTTCTGCTCCACCTACTTCATTTCCACCCTCGGGTTGCCGTATAATGGCGAAAATGTCATCTTCATTGTCTCTGCTGTTGAATTTATCCATTGCTTAACTAATACAAAAGAAAGATAAAACAATGTTAGCATGCATTAGCAGAATAATTCAAAGGTAGGGAACATTATTTTCTTCACTTTACAAAAGCAGCATTGATCAAATACGCAAAAGTATCACTAATACATCTCCCTAATACAAAAGCAGCATTTTACAAAAGCAACATTTTTATTTAACCCTAATACATCACGAATAATATCACTAATACATCTCCTCTCCCATGCATGAACCTCTCAAACTAACTTCCACTGGGTCCTGAGCCGCGGGCGCTGCGCATCCAAAGATAAGGAACCCTCACATGGTCATAGCTCACGTGAGGAGGAACCCTCTGAAAAAATGACCAGCTAATGTTATACTGTCTATCTAACAAATACATGTAGCGACGGACGTGCTCGTCCTCCTCCCTGATACGGCGATGTACCACCTCCTCGGGGGCCGGCTCCCTCTGCACCGAGCGTGGCCCACGCGACTGCTGATACGTCTCCAACGTATCTATAATTTTTGATGTTCCATGCTTGTTTTATACCAATTGCTACATGTTTTGTATCTACTTTATAGCACTTTTATACATTTTTTGGGACTAACCTATTAACAAGATGCCGAAGTGCCAGTTCCTGTTTTCTGCTGTTTTTGTATTCCAGAAAAGCTAGTCTGGAAATATTCTCGGAATTGGACGAAACTTCACGGACATCCCTATTTTTCCAGAAGACACCAGATGGAGCAAAGAAGCAACGAAGAAGGCCCACAGGGCAGCCACACGCCACCAGGGCCCCCCTCTGCCGCGCCCTGGTATGGTGTGGGCCCCTCGGGGCTCTCCAGCCGCCGCCCTTTCGCCTACTTATTCCCCCCGAGAAAATAACCCTAAGTGCCCGAGCCATTATCCACGAAAAGTTCCAGAGACGCCGCCGCCGTCAACCCTAGCTCGGGAGGGTCCAGAACCTCTTCCCGGCACCCTGCCGGAGAGGGGAATCATCACCGGGGCATCTACATCGCCATGCCTGCCTCCGGAGTGATGCGTGAGTAGTTCATCCTTGGACTACGGGTCCATAGCAGTAGCTAGATGGTTGTCTCTCCTATTTGTGCCATCATGTTTAGATCTTGTGAGCTGCCCTACATGATCAAGATCATATTATTGTAATGCTACTTGTTGTGTTTGCTGGGATCCGATGAATATTGAATATTATGTCAAGTTGATTATCAATCTATGCCCTATGTTATTTATGATCTTGCATGCTCTCCGTTGCTAGTAGATGCTTTGGCCAAGTAGATGCTTGTGACTCCAAGAGGGAGTATTTATGCTAGATAGTGGGTTCATGCCTCCGTTGAATCTGGGACAGTGGCAGAAAGTTCTAAGGTTATGGATGTGTTGTTGCCACTAGGGTAACCCAACGATGCTATGTCCACGGGCATATGTGTTTGTTTACATTACGCGCTTTACTTAATGCAATTATCCGTTGCTTGCAACTTAATACCAACGGGGAACTCAGACGACAACCCGGCGGTGGATTATTAGTCATAGACGCTGTTGGATAACGGTCTATGTATCATGTCGTAATGCCCAATTAGATATCATAGTAATCATCATGTCATGTATATGCATTGTCATGCGCTCACTATTTGTCAATTGCCCAGCTGTAATTTGTTTACCCAACATGTCAGTTATCTTTATGGAGAGACACCACTAGTGAACTGTGGACGCCGGTCCATTCTTTTAAACTGATTAAACCACAAACTGCAAACTGTTCCTTTTTCATTCTCTGCAATTTAATACTCATTTTCCACACGAGACGTTTAATCCTTTGTTTTCAGCAAGCCGGTGAGATTGACAACCTCACTGTTTCGTTGGGGCAAAGTACTTTGATTGTGTTGTGTGCAGGTCCACGTCAGCGCCGGAATCCCTGGTGTTGCGCCGCATCATATTTCGCCGTTGACAACCTTCAGAAGAGTTGTTGCTCCTACTGGTTCGATAACCTTGGTTTCATACTGAGGGAAACTTGCTGCTAGATTGCATCATACCTTCCTCTTGGGGTCTCCCAGCGAACGTGTGAATCACGCCATCAAGCATCTTTTTTCTGGCGCCGTTGCCGGGGAGTCAGCAGTCTTCTGCAAGGGGAGTTTCACACTTCCAATCTCTTTACTTTGTTTTTGTCTTGCTTAGTTTATTTTATTTTATCTTGTTTGCTTTCAATTATCAAAAACAAAAAAAATTAGTTACTTGCATCTAGTTTTGTTTCTTGTTTTAGTTATTATGTCTAGCTCTTTACTTGCAATCGATGGTTACTATCCTTGAAACTAGTCCTATGGCTGAAAACAACATGAGAGAGCTTTATGAAATTTATCTTGAGTTGGGACATGAAGTGTTTGAAGAGAAAATTAAAAAGCCTTTGGAAATTTATTTGCATAACAATCATGATAGTAGCAATGTTGTTAGCATACATTCTTTGAACACCATTATTGCTAATGCCATGGAAAGCTCTAAGCTTGGGGAAGCTGGTTTTGATAAAAATGTTATTTTTAGTCCCCTAGCTTTGGAGGAGGAAGAATGCTATATTGTTGAATGTCATGATTCTATTGAAATATCCCCTTTTGATAAATTTGAAGTAAACAACACCTTGACTCAAGAAAAGGAAATTGCAGAAAGTAAAAATGTGCTCCATAATGTTATTTATGATAATTCTCTTGATGATGGTCCTATATTGCCTGATGATATTAATTTTGCTACTATTGTCAAAAGTGAGTTTAATGACTCCACTATTTTTGAGCTTAACACAAATTATGTGCTTATAGATTACGAAAAGCATGCTTATTGTGATAATTACATTGTTGAGTCTATTCATGATGCTACTGAAAACTATTTTGAGAGAGGAAAATATGGTTATAGAAATCTTCATGTTATTAAATTTCCTCTCTTTATGATGAAAGTTTTGAGCTTTTTCTTGTGTTGCTTCTATATGATTTTTGCTTTAAGACCTAATGGTCCGTTGAAAGTTTTGAAGTTGCACTTGTCTTGTCTTCCTATGCTAGTCACTTTGTGCTTAATTGACTTGTTTTATTATAAGACACCTATGCATAGGAAGAGTGTTAGATTTAAACATGTTTTATATATGCTCTTTGATGCTCTCTTTTGTTTTTCAACTCTTATTCTTATGTGAGCATTATAAAAATCACTAAGCCTAGCTAAAAGGCATTAAAGAAAGCGCTTTTGGGAGGCAACCCATTACCTTTTATTTTCAGTTTTTGTCAAGGTGTTGGTTACTTCTGTAGCAACTCCTTTGTATCTTTATTTTCTCGCATTGTTGTGCCAAGAGTATCCTCTAGTGTTAAGGTTTCGCTTAATTTTGATTGCTGCGCAGAAACAGATTTTTGCTGTCCACTGTATGAAAATTAGAAAATCACCAGATTGTTGGAAAAATCTGAAATTTTTTGTGAGTAATATTTATGAATGTCTGAATCTTTCATTAGTTCAAAGTTTTTTTATCTGAGCGTCGTAAGTGCCTCGAAAAAATTCGTCTTTGCGGACTGTTCTGTTTTAGACAGATTATGCCTTTTTATTTTGCATTCTCTCTTTTACTAGTGTTGAGTGGAATTCTTTTTTGGGTGGAAGAGCTTCACATAACATCAGTGGCTGTAGCTAATGTTTAAAGTAACGAGTCATATTGCGTCTTTACAGAACATGTGAGTTTTTGATTGTGCACTAACCCTCTAATGAGATTTACTCTGAGTTTGGTGTGACGGAAGTTTTCAAGGGTCAAGAGAGAAGGGTGATGATAGGATCAAGAAGAGTGAAGAGCTTAAGCTTGGGGAGGCTCCCATGGATCTCCCTAATATATTTAAGAAGACTCAAGCGTCTAAGCTTGGGGATGCCCAAGGCATCCCCTTCTTCATCGCCAAATCATCAGGTCATCTCTAGTGAAACTATATTTTAATTCTTTCACATCATATGTGCTTTTCTTGGAGCGTCTGTGTGCTTTTATTTTCAGTATTGTCTTTTATTCTCAATAAGCTTGACTGGACCCTAGCATTCTTGATTGGGAGAGAGACACGCTCCGCTTTTTCATGAGAATACTCCTATTCTTCACTTATACTTGTTGAGTATTCATATCTAGCGCTGTTCAGCTTTTAGCTCTTGTTTTCATGTATCTCTTTTTCAGAGCTATTAGCTTTCTTTTGTAGAAAGTACTCTCTTGCTTCACTTATATCTGTTTGGAGAGTGGATTATATAATTAAAACACAAGACAATTAACGGTGGAGATTTGTCAGCCTAAACCGATGAGATCTGAACGGTTCGGATCTATGGACATACGATGGCATGACTAGACGTAGTAGTCGAGTCGTATTGCAATTGGAGTCCACCACATCGTGTAGAGTCCAGGAGCTAATACAAAAGGTACGTCCCTTCCCAGATGCGTGAGGCCTAAGATTATTTGCTAATTCTCCAATGCAGCTGGAAAACCCTAGACATATATTGTCCAAAACATAGATTATCTCAATGGCTTTGATTGATCGTGTACCGTACACAATACGGACACTACTTCGTGCAACCAAAAAGAAAAATAATAAATAGCAGATTGGTCTTTTCCTCCTCTTTTTCTCCTCAGCATCGCCTTTCACCCGGCCGCCGACCTCGGCCTCGATCGGTTTTTTTGTCAGCATAATCACGACAGAAATATGTAATCCTAGGCGAAGCCCGAGTATTTGGGCAGACGGACATCGAGAGGATCACGAGCCGGCCGGCCGGACATTGCGTTCAAGCTGCACATCTCCGATGGCCGTGTTGCTTTTCTGCATTAGAGAAGAACGTGAATCATCAACAGACAAGGACACCAGCCGGCCGGGAATCGCGTTCAAGCTGCACATCTCCAATGGCCATGTTGCTTTTCTGCATCAGAGAAGAAGAATGTCAATCATCAACAGGCAAGGACACCATGTCGCCCTTCACTAAAAACGGAAATCAATCGTCTTCATAAAAGAGAAGAGACAGGTCGATTTCTCTCCGGCAGACATACGCCTTCCTCCTCGATTTGGCGATCTCCTTGAGTTGTAGCGTGAAGCACCAAGTCCGTCAATCTATTCTTCTTTGCAGCAAGCTTTGCTGCCGGATATAGTCGGCCAGGAGCATAATCAGTTGATCCATCGGCATCCGGGGAGCAGCCCGTACAGAACTCCAGGGTGCATCTCGGCCGGTGTGAGTCTCGCAGATTGTTTTTTACTAATCGATCGGCTCGGCCAAACCAAGTGCACTTCTGATCTTTTGACCTGAATCCAATTGTTTCACTTACGTGCTGTTACAATTTTGATTCATTAAGCAGGAACAACACAGAGAAAAAAATCTTCCTCCGCGTCACCTCTCTTCATAACAAAGAGATTGTCTTCATCTGATGGCAGCAATCGGCGGAAGTTTATGGTATCAACGACGCCAGCTTGCGGTGGTTCTCGCGCGGATGAAAAACCTACAGCAACAATTGCAGCTTGGGATTGAGATGGCAAGAGTGAAATATGCTCATGGCGCGGCAGGTGGCCAAGTATCTGGGCGTTCTATTTGCTGATTTTGTAACCGCTGAGACGCTGGATTTGATTTGCCATAGACACACATCTAAATTTACTCACATAGATCGATCCGGCAGCCAGCCTGATGATTTGGTCCGGGTTCATTGCTATTAGCATATGCAAGCTGCAATTAAATAAGCCTATGCAAGCTGGATAGTATCCTCTTGCTTCATATGATTCGTCCACCTCCGCCATCGCTGCAGTGCATCCCGGCCGATGCCAAGTCCCCAATATCATGCAGCCATCGGATGCTGTGTATTTTACTATTCTTTGGCGCCATGAACTCAGCTCACCAATTATCGCAGATCTCAGATAATCAGTACTTTATCCACTCCCAAGTCATCAGCTCGGTGGGCTGATTTCATCAGGAAAAGCGGACACTAGGAAACATGTATGGCAGCTACAGGTTTCTTTCATCGACTTGCAAAAAACTGGTGGTACTCGGCACAACGAAATTCTGCCTGGGGCTACCCTGCTGTATATCCGTGCAGCCCAGTGCAAGTTCCAGGTTAAAAATTTCCTCTCTGCTTCATCTAATATGCTGATAGACAATAGTATGGTTGCAGGTCTGCATGGAGACTTTGATCCGGTGAGAGGCAACCTCATCTGAAAGCAATATACGTTCCTTGCAATGGCCCAGCATAAAACCTCAAGTCGTGGACGGCAATCTCACGAGCTGGCTGGCTACGCGGGCCGACGGCCGGGCTTGAGAATAGGGCGGTCTGACCTTCTCTCAATCACACATGCTGAAAACAAAAGGATTCTACGGAGCGAGTGCAATATCGATCTGGCGAGTGGCAAGAAGCAACGGCGAGGAGAGACTTGACAGATGTTAGGATTAACAGCAACCAAATGGCGGCATACACAGTATGCAGGTTTTGCCTACCAAGAAGTCGTAGACCCACGACGGTTATTGTTGTGTTAAATCAAAGGACGATTTTGATTGACGCTGACAATTTTGTTTTCGAACTGACCGCAATGCAGCAAGTCGGTTAATCGGTTTCTCCCGATGTTTTTTCAACCACACGATTGGATTGTGACCATAGGCAGACAGACATCAGTCCGGTTCATGCATACACGTGAGCTAAAATAAAAAGGCACATGTACGCATTGGAAGGGTAGATTGTAATGGAAGATCGAGACAAGCAGCAAGACAGTACATGCCCTGTAGGTTAAAAGGACACAAGTGCATGCATGAATTGACTTATACATGCTAATGAAATAGTAACGAAGAGGAAAATAGGATAGACTGGATCATCATTGTAGTCCACCACCACACTGTTCACACTATGAAGATGTAGTTGGGTTATTTTGGAAAAAATACCACCTTCTTCCCGACAAGCCAAGCCGTACACCACACTGTTCACACTATGAAGATGTAGCTGTGTGGCCCGCGCGATTGCGCGGCTAGCATTGATATAACTCAGATATATTCATATCAAATGTATAATTTTATTCTGGATACTATATTAGATAACTATTTAAAATCGACGAAAATATATGATTGAATTTGTATACTCGGCTTATTGAGCTGCCAATTGCTTCTATATTCCAATCTACGGCGTATAATATTTGTACATGTTAAAAATGGAAAACCGGAATACATCCAAATCATTGTTTAGGCTTCGAAGTTTTCTTATGCAGAAGTTGGCTGCACCATTATTTTTTATTGTTTCAAAATCCAGCAATCAAATGAGTCTCGGTGCTGGTTGAGTGATTTTTCCATGTCATGCAACATTAATAAATATTGATTTTGTAGTAGCTGGATACATTAACCTGGATACATATCATGCACATCAGCTATAGTAGCTTCGTAATATCGCAGTGTTTTCTCTTCCGCAGCGTATCTATGTTATCTGTCACACCCCCCACATTTTTCTTTACAAATTCAGCATCGATGTCTCTCACACATTATATAGCGTGTTCATCCTTCCAAGGCTCAGTGTATTGTATCGACTGGATACGATGTAATATTTATTGAAGCGTCCTAATACAAAACTTAACACTGTACGTTGCTTACTACTTTTCTTGTGCAACCAAAAATATGTTGTACTTCCTCATTTCTAATAAAATAGCTAGGTTAGACACATTCACGCATTATGGAGACCAGACTATTGTTCTTAAAGGCTTTCATGTGTACCTCCTGTGAGTGGTCTTAGATTAATTCTTGTTTGCCACTTTTGTGCTACTTCCAACCTCGATGAACTCCACCAGTGATCAAGCATCATTTGCTCCTTCAAACAATATGTCCTAATTATTTTTGACCATGTTTTGTATATTGTCCTACCGATGCATGTTAATATATATCAGCAACAAATAAATATTGGTACATAACAGAATGTTAAGCATATATAAATCCAACTATTAATTTTAAATTACAATTTCTTCACAAAATGACCATTTAACGATCTCTTCAGTGGCACGCCTTTGCCTAAATCCTGAATTGATTATTGTTTCACGCGATATCCGCAGCAGCTGGCCCAGAGCTTACACATGTCTCTAGGTGGGTGAAATGATCAATAGCGTATTACAATTTTCCACTGTAAATAAATTCAGAAAATATTATGGTGATATTTCAGTAGAGATGCACAAAGAAACATACAAATAAGAGGATTTTCTCTAATAGCTGCATACTTGAGCCTGCGTGGTACACCAAAAACTTACTTGAGCTGATTACCTCACCAATCGCATGTGCAATCAAAAAAATATTTCAAGAACTACTACTTCTTACCTATTAAGACCATCAATTTTCACCGTTGCCGCTCAGCACAATATCCCCTGTGCTTAAAAGAAATGACAACTATGACAACAATATATCTTGCCTATCATGATGCGCGAGACTCCCAGAATCATAGTTTTGATCAATGTGGTCCTGAAACTTCAAATTTCATTGAAACACCATATGATCTGTCGGTAAAATTGACAATCAAAATCATTATCTTAATTGTGTAATCACCCGGATAATGTATTTTCTCTGCTGATAAGATATTTGTACAACCATAATAGTTATGATAATCAGCTTGATGTTTAATTTCATTTGGCTAAAAACAGCAACCATGAGGTCCTTAAGGAATCAGAATACACATAATTCTAAAGCTGGTCTTCTATAGATATACTCAACGATCTCATAGTGCTTAAAGAGTAAGAGTCAGATCTTCCAAGTGCAAAGAACTGTCCGTCTACCAATATTTCTGCTTCCTATACTTCATCATCAGTATAAATTTAGAGATGAGAAAGGAGATTACCTCGCTTTGATGTTTCCTCATGTATTTTGTACTCTCATGTAGCACAATTTATAGACTGAAGTTTAATTGATCCACTAATAAACCACAGTATACTTTAGCTTGAAGATCTGCAACATCTATGTACCGAGGAGTCCAATCATCTATGGCAACAAATTCAGGATGTAGAACATGAAAGACATGCATGCGACAGTGTTGCAGTTCGTAGCATCAATTAGCATGGATGATGGAGAACGCCTCGTCTTCTGAGGCCAATCTGTAAGCGCGGCATGAATCATGGGCGACTGGACTGCAACATCAGCAGGTCATTAACCGGATAGCTCATCTCAGATCCAGGTGGTAGCTACGCGATGATCCCTTGCGGCTTGTCTCAGATTTCATCTCCGCTTAAAGTCTGAAAGATGAACATAAGAGCGATGGAGGACACAGATTTCATCTCCGCTTAGAGTTGAACACTGATTTTTCTTGAACACGTGATTCCATTCAAGTCAACATCTACCGTGCATATGCATATGCTGCACGCCCAACGGCTTGTCGGCAAGATTGGAAGGCACACCGGCCGGCCGCAAAACTTCTTCTAGCAAACTCGCCTCCGTGCTTATGCATATGTCCATAATCTGTACGTGAGTCAGCTATTTCTTTGCTTGTGATGGCTGCCGGCATCAAGCGATCAACACCGCTTCATTGGATACACCACGATGGATCACCGACGTAACCTCCAGCCTGAACGCCACACTCTGATAGGATCAATCAGCCCATCACTGTACGTGAGCGACGCCTTCTGTGAGCACGGTCTCACGGCTAGAACCCTGACACTGCCGCCATGTCGTGTATCAATCTGATCGTCGTCATGGCCGTCAAAATTGATCGATCTGATCGTCGTCATGGCCGGCGGCATTGATCAATCTGATCCTCGTCATCGCCAGCAGTAGAAGACGCAAGTTGGAATCCACGAATCTCATGGACGGCAAAATTGATCGATCTAATCGTCTTCACGGCCGACAGCATTGATCGATCTGATCCTCATCATCGCCGGCAGTAGAAGACGCAATTTGGAATCCACGAACCTGTAATGGATCACTTGAATTCATCCACGTTCAGATTACGTAACAACCGTCGAAGGCAGTAGAAGACGCAAGTTGGAATCCACGAACCTGTAATGGAGCACTTGAATTCATCCACGTTCAGATTACGTAACAACCGTCGAAGATGTCGTGGACGATCGGAGGCAGCCCATGCCGCCATGGCATTCAGCTTGGTAACCTTGTTAGGCAGGGGAGAATTGGGCTAGGTATGTCGTGGTCTTGTGGCGGCTGAGAGGGCGACATCAGGAAGAGAAGCGGACCGGCCATGCCGTGGAGCGATCGTATGTATGGATCGACTGTGCTAGACGATTTCTGGATGGATTGTACATGAGGTCTGGGAGATCTTTCCTACTCCAGTGCGATGGGGAGTCCTGTACGTGGATCATTTATTGATGTACATGGGTGTTCTTTCCTTCCACGATTTCAAGAGGGAGACGTGGGGAAGATGGACTTTCCTTATGCGATTTCAAGTGGGAGACGTGGGGAAGATGGACACTGTATATGCACGTATGGAAATCGACACCGGCCAGACGTTACGAAAAGAAAATCTTGGCCGTTGTTTGTGACTTGATTATGTCTGGCTAATCTTCACCGTTGGTTGTCCTGTGTTTTAATTATATAATAGACACCATCACGTCCAGCTTGATGATATTCCGTTGGAACGGCGCCGTGAAACCTCGCACGACACATCCGATGCCTAACACGGCGGATCAAATGACCCGCGGTCGTACAGCCAGAAGAACCCGAGCGATCGTGTGCGCGAATCGCACTGCTCCATCATACCACAGCCATGCTCTGTCGTCCAAATAGTTTTTCCCGGCCGTTGGCTCTGTCCACAGATAGTTAAGTACGCGGTGGCGCCGTTGCAGCTTCCAAGATCAGATTGGTATCTCTAAGGTCTAGATATTTTCTAATAAACGGGTTCGGTTAACAAGGAAGACGGTATGAAGTCTTATAACGTTTGCAATATGTTTGTCATATAAAACTTGGTGTACGGGTTGATATTCTTGTTTGCTTACATAACCTTGCTAGCCTAAACTCTGTACTGAGAGGGAATGCTTCTCGTGCATCCAAATCCTTGAGCCAAAATCCATGCCATTTGTGTCCACCATAACTACCTATATGTGGTATTTCCTTGCCACTCCAAGAAAATTTTTCATGTGCTACCTTTAAATTATTCAAAACTAGCTGGGTGGCCCGCGCAACTGCGCGGCTAGCGTTGAAGCGTTGATATAACTTAAATATTATTATCTTATGTATAAATTTTTTCTAGATACTTTAATATAAAAACTTAAAATCGGTGAAAAGTATAAGAATAATTTAGGATAATCGGTTTATTTGAGCTGCCAAATTGCTTCCACGTTCCGGATATAACATATGTACATGTTAAAATGCAAAACCTGAAAACCTTCATTGTTTAGGCTTCCGAATTTTCTTATGCATAAGTTAGACGTACCATTATTTTTTATTGTTTAAAATTCCAGCAATCAATTGTGTCTTTTGCTGGTGAAGTAATTTTTTCATGTATCTTGTACTATAGACACGGATATGTTTTTTCATCTCACGGTGTCCTAGTCGGTCGCGATATCATCAGCTCGGTATTGTAATTTCTGTTGTCATTTACATTTTTTGAGGTTTAAATTACATATATTTTCCTTGGTTAATTCCTTTCATTACTACTATTGTTATGCCACAATTTAAAAACTGAAAAAGGAACTTAGTTCTCAAGCTGGAAACGTTACCTTTATTATTATAAATATATCTGCTAAACATATTTGCTGATGCAACATGGCCAACAAAATCTGAAGTCTTTCATTTAAATTCAGTCTTTCACATCTAATTGGAGGAGAGACTATATTAGCTGCACATGGAACATAAACTACAAAAGGTTGGCTTCCACAAAAGTTATGATGTGAGGAAAATCAAACTTTTGATACGTACAGAGATTTTTGTAGCAATTGTGATATTGACGAATTCCTTTGGAGCAATTGATCAACCTCTCCAAACGTTACTGAAAAGAAGCTTTCGATTATTTATCAGATCTTCGACTGTCCTGTCCAAAGAGTCAAAGTCTGTGGATATGTTTCTTGTAACGAAATGTCTACAATTGGCCTTGACTCCAATATGGAACCGGGGCATCCTCCACTTTGAATGACTCGTCCAGTTCATGAAAATTCTATTTAATTACTGAAATCAACCATTGATGTATCAGTTTGTGTAAACACATCCTAGAAAGAAAAAATCAGTTAGTGTTTGTCATTAGCATCACTGATACGGAAAAAGATATTACTGCGGTGAGTAAAAGTACTTGGTAAACTCATGCTACCGAAAACTTAAACTGATATATACTTGGAACAAAAATTTAATGCTTTTACAATTCAAAGGAATAGACGTAGATTAAAAAAAGAGGCATGATGCTATCCTTTTCTTCAATGTCCAAATCGCTCGTGACAACTCCACAAATTCCGGCAATAATGATCTAGACCGTAAACTAACCCTCAATATCAATCACAGACTGCACACGTAACGAATATATCTGTGTATATTTCTCAAATTCATGTCATACGATGCAAATAGAGAAAACATATTTAGCAATTGAACCAAGAACGTGTAAGAAAAATATGTATAGTTTCCACAGATCAGCATAAAACGAATCCAAACCTGTTTCCGTTCACCACCATGCATGCCATTGTGACGTGAGTCCCTGCCCACGCATGGAGCGCTATTCTCTGATTCCTTTGATCGTCTTGTCCAGTACGCCAGGCCGACGGAATCCTCTCGGGTGCTCCTATAACTGGATCATCTGGTATAGTACTGATGTCTTCCATCATCTGGTCGGGAGCTCCATGCTCGCAAGGCGTGTACTCCATCGACCTCGGCCAGAACGGCATGAAGCTCGTTTTCTTTGCTAGGACATGCTGCTGGAGTTCTTCGGGGACGGTGGTCCGCTCGCTCGACGATAATGGTTTTCCTCATTCATTAGGAGCACCAACACCACCTGCCGACACACTGGCCATGAGAGCTGTCGCGGCGTCGATCCGGCGACCATGGCACTATCGTACAAATCTTAACCGAACATGCAACTACAGATGAAGGTTGTTACATGCATGAATCAGCCGGTTGAGTAATCCAATATTGATACCTTGATTCGTGAAGCCTTGCATCTATGCCACCGATTGCACCGCCGGGTCGGCCGGCGACAACATGCATATAGTTAACATAGCAGCGATCACGTCGCCGACTGTGCATACGATGCGTGTACAATCCAAAAATAAGACATATCGATGCGGAAAGAAGAGAGGATATATATGTACTATATATAACAAAAAAATAAGACACATACCATATTTTATTCATGCTTGAGACTACAAATATATTCATCCGTTTCTTTAACCCGCATGCAGAAATCTGCATTCCGGACCGAGAAGTCACAACTAAACAAATCCCAAGTAAACTCTAGATGCAAACAAAAAGCATAGTGAAATAATTCAGTACTATTTTGAGCCTTTTTTAGATGCATGGCATTGAGAAATTTAAATAAAGCCATTAAGGCTAACATAGAAAGCTAGCAATAAGCAAGGCATAACCAAATATTACCTCGTTGTGTTAGATAGTTGGTCCTAATACAGCGACCAAAAGAAACACTGAAGCAATCAGAACAAAACCTCGATGTAGACTTAACGGGAGAGTGAAAACGTGATTAATATGTTGATGACATCCATGCTCATCTTAATTAGGAAGTGGAACGCATAACACCAATCCAGCACCAGTATAGCTTGAGGATGCACCGAGTGCAGATAAACTTATATCTAGAGCAAAGAACTTGAGGGTACATACGTGATGATTGGGCGTAGAGAGTTTCTAATGTGTCGACGAAATGACCAGCTGCATCACCAGTCCGCCAATGTCTATCTCGCGGCAGCCTCACATATGGCGTCAAATCTTCTCAAAGATTGGCTGCACACGTCCTCCTCTTCTAAATCAACAATCCTGAGATAAAATATGTGTCAGAATATACATGCTAGACTGATCAGTAAATCTGGACATGCTAGTAGATGGGATCATACCTTTCTATCGTTGGATCAGCTCCAGGACGGACAGCATGCTTGATGATGCGTGCTGACTCCATGCATATGGATTACAACGGACAAATCAATGTGAGAATAATATCGGTAACTGATCATTCGTTGAAATCAACGGCCGGCGGCTGCAGAAATTAAGCGGACGCAGTAGAGCAAATTTATGCCCAGGGAAATCGATATTTTTTTAACAAATACGAAGTAGTTCTTTGTAGGTTGTTCCTAAGAAGTAAACACAGATGGAGTTGGTGATGGACTGGATGTTACCTGTAATTGACGGCGTAAGGAAATCGATAATTTTTAACAAATATGATGTAGTTCTTTGTAGGTTGTTCCTAAGAAGTAAAAAAAGTGTATCTGTATCTCTACATCGAAAACACACATGGAGTTGGTGATGGACTGGATGTTACCTGTAGTTGACGGCGTTGTTGTTATCTTCTGTTGATCCGCTGGACGTGCCAACGTTGCTGGCCCATATCTCCGCTTCAAATTGCTGCTGACACTGCTTATCGATAAACTGATTAATTCAAAATAATCAATGCAAACAGAAATCAAATTAATTTATAAGAACAATTATTGGATCTGTCCTTCTAAAATAGTCACCAGTGAGAAAAAAAATTGCTAGGGGGCGAGGATACCTAGATACGTGCATGCTAGAGAATCAATCTAAACGCCAGCACCATATGCAGTCAGGCATCCCCGATGGTGGAAGTTTCTGCGCTCGCTGGAAAAAAAAAAGCAAAACCGAATCATCAGCACGTAATCTTGTCAAAAAAAAAAATCATCAGCACGTAATGGTGCCTAGACATCAAATCGGAAACCGATCTGGGTGGGCGATAGAGTGATATCAAGAAATCCCAGGATACATGCGTGGTAGGCACCGAGTTGCAGTTTCCACCAACGCATGCTTCTTGCGGCGATGTAGTTTGCTGCTTCGTGCGTGATGCGGCGGCTCGCCGATGAGAAGTCTGCTAGGTGGAAGCTGTAGTTTTTGCTGCATGCATCGCTGCCGTACGCGCCGTCGATCCGCCGCCCTGCTGCATGCATCGCTGCCATGCCGTCGATCCGCCGCCGGCCGGCCGCCGGGCTGCTTGATGGGATCGTGGTCATGGTGTCGTCGCATTGGTTGAAGCTCACAATCTATGATCGGACTGTGGCTGCGATCGTGGAGTTTTATAGTCTAAAACGTGAAGACGTGCGTGCTATGGATGCTTCTCCGTGTGTCAGGGAAATTCATCATGCAAATAGATTCGTTTCAAGTGCAAAAAAAAAAAACGATTCGTTTCCTGGACTCCAACTTGTATACGTCTTGTTTAGCGTTCCACATACTATCAATCTTAACCGTTCCTTATTTCTTGTCTAATCTGAGCCATTGAATGTCTTGTGTTTTAATTATATAATAGATTGATTGGTGTTTGGTTGGTTCCTAAAATGTTGCATGTGGTAATTGGTATAAGGAAAAACTTGCTTAATCTTGTAGATCACTATTATGGATAACTTGATGCTTGTCAATCGTTTTGAGTTAACAAGTAGATCATGATTAAATTTGTGCATCGCATGGGTTAAGCCTACTAGTGAAGAACTACCGTAAAGCTTGTTGAAAATTTGGTTTGCATTGATGGTATCTCTAAGGTCTAGATATTTTCTAATAAACGGGTTCGGTTAACAAGGAAGACGGTATGAAGTCTTATAACGTTTGCAATATGTTTGTCATATAAAACTTGGTGTACGGGTTGATATTCTTGTTTGCTTACATAACCTTGCTAGCCTAAACTCTGTACTGAGAGGGAATGCTTCTCGTGCATCCAAATCCTTGAGCCAAAATCCATGCCATTTGTGTCCACCATAACTACCTATATGTGGTATTTCCTTGCCACTCCAAGAAAATTTTTCATGTGCTACCTTTAAATTATTCAAAACTAGCTGGGTGGCCCGCGCAACTGCGCGGCTAGCGTTGAAGCGTTGATATAACTTAAATATTATTATCTTATGTATAAATTTTTTCTAGATACTTTAATATAAAAACTTAAAATCGGTGAAAAGTATAAGAATAATTTAGGATAATCGGTTTATTTGAGCTGCCAAATTGCTTCCACGTTCCGGATATAACATATGTACATGTTAAAATGCAAAACCTGAAAACCTTCATTGTTTAGGCTTCCGAATTTTCTTATGCATAAGTTAGACGTACCATTATTTTTTATTGTTTAAAATTCCAGCAATCAATTGTGTCTTTTGCTGGTGAAGTAATTTTTTCATGTATCTTGTACTATAGACACGGATATGTTTTTTCATCTCACGGTGTCCTAGTCGGTCGCGATATCATCAGCTCGGTATTGTAATTTCTGTTGTCATTTACATTTTTTGAGGTTTAAATTACATATATTTTCCTTGGTTAATTCCTTTCATTACTACTATTGTTATGCCACAATTTAAAAACTGAAAAAGGAACTTAGTTCTCAAGCTGGAAACGTTACCTTTATTATTATAAATATATCTGCTAAACATATTTGCTGATGCAACATGGCCAACAAAATCTGAAGTCTTTCATTTAAATTCAGTCTTTCACATCTAATTGGAGGAGAGACTATATTAGCTGCACATGGAACATAAACTACAAAAGGTTGGCTTCCACAAAAGTTATGATGTAAGGAAAATCAAACTTTTGATACGTACAGAGATTTTTGTAGCAATTGTGATATTGACGAATTCTTTGGAGCAATTGATCAACCTCTCCAAACGTTACTGAAAAGAAGCTTTCGATTATTTATCAGATCTTCGACTGTCCTGTCCAAAGAGTCAAAGTCTGTGGATATGTTTCTTGTAACGAAATGTCTACAATTGGCCTTGACTCCAATATGGAACCGGGGCATCCTCCACTTTGAATGACTCGTCCAGTTCATGAAAATTCTATTTAATTACTGAAATCAACCATTGATGTATCAGTTTGTGTAAACACATCCTAGAAAGAAAAAATCAGTTAGTGTTTGTCATTAGCATCACTGATACGGAAAAAGATATTACTGCGGTGAGTAAAAGTACTTGGTAAACTCATGCTACCGAAAACTTAAACTGATATATACTTGGAACAAAAATTTAATGCTTTTACAATTCAAAGGAATAGACGTAGATTAAAAAAAGAGGCATGATGCTATCCTTTTCTTCAATGTCCAAATCGCTCGTGACAACTCCACAAATTCCGGCAATAATGATCTAGACCGTAAACTAACCCTCAATATCAATCACAGACTGCACACGTAACGAATATATCTGTGTATAATTCTCAAATTCATGTCATACGATGCAAATAGAGAAAACATATTTAGCAATTGAACCAAGAACGTGTAAGAAAAATATGTATAGTTTCCACAGATCAGCATAAAACGAATCCAAACCTGTTTCCGTTCACCACCATGCATGCCATTGTGACGTGAGTCCCTGCCCACGCATGGAGCGCTATTCTCTGATTCCTTTGATCGTCTTGTCCAGTACGCCAGGCCGACGGAATCCTCTCGGGTGCTCCTATAACTGGATCATCTGGTATAGTACTGATGTCTTCCATCATCTGGTCGGGAGCTCCATGCTCGCAAGGCGTGTACTCCATCGACCTCGGCCAGAACGGCATGAAGCTCGTTTTCTTTGCTAGGACATGCTGCTGGAGTTCTTCGGGGACGGTGGTCCGCTCGCTCGACGATAATGGTTTTCCTCATTCATTAGGAGCACCAACACCACCTGCCGACACACTGGCCATGAGAGCTGTCGCGGCGTCGATCCGGCGACCATGGCACTATCGTACAAATCTTAACCGAACATGCAACTACAGATGAAGGTTGTTACATGCATGAATCAGCCGGTTGAGTAATCCAATATTGATACCTTGATTCGTGAAGCCTTGCATCTATGCCACCGATTGCACCGCCGGGTCGGCCGGCGACAACATGCATATAGTTAACATAGCAGCGATCACGTCGCCGACTGTGCATACGATGCGTGTACAATCCAAAAATAAGACATATCGATGCGGAAAGAAGAGAGGATATATATGTACTATATATAACAAAAAAAATAAGACACATACCATATTTTATTCATGCTTGAGACTACAAATATATTCATCCGTTTCTTTAACCCGCATGCAGAAATCTGCATTCCGGACCGAGAAGTCACAACTAAACAAATCCCAAGTAAACTCTAGATGCAAACAAAAAGCATAGTGAAATAATTCAGTACTATTTTGAGCCTTTTTTAGATGCATGGCATTGAGAAATTTAAATAAAGCCATTAAGGCTAACATAGAAAGCTAGCAATAAGCAAGGCATAACCAAATATTACCTCGTTGTGTTAGATAGTTGGTCCTAATACAGCGACCAAAAGAAACACTGAAGCAATCAGAACAAAACCTCGATGTAGACTTAACGGGAGAGTGAAAACGTGATTAATATGTTGATGACATCCATGCTCATCTTAATTAGGAAGTGGAACGCATAACACCAATCCAGCACCAGTATAGCTTGAGGATGCACCGAGTGCAGATAAACTTATATCTAGAGCAAAGAACTTGAGGGTACATACGTGATGATTGGGCGTAGAGAGTTTCTAATGTGTCGACGAAATGACCAGCTGCATCACCAGTCCGCCAATGTCTATCTCGCGGCAGCCTCACATATGGCGTCAAATCTTCTCAAAGATTGGCTGCACACGTCCTCCTCTTCTAAATCAACAATCCTGAGATAAAATATGTGTCAGAATATACATGCTAGACTGATCAGTAAATCTGGACATGCTAGTAGATGGGATCATACCTTTCTATCGTTGGATCAGCTCCAGGACGGACAGCATGCTTGATGATGCGTGCTGACTCCATGCATATGGATTACAACGGACAAATCAATGTGAGAATAATATCGGTAACTGATCATTCGTTGAAATCAACGGCCGGCGGCTGCAGAAATTAAGCGGACGCAGTAGAGCAAATTTATGCCCAGGGAAATCGATATTTTTTTAACAAATACGAAGTAGTTCTTTGTAGGTTGTTCCTAAGAAGTAAACACAGATGGTGTTGGTGATGGACTGGATGTTACCTGTAATTGACGGCGTAAGGAAATCGATAATTTTTAACAAATATGATGTAGTTCTTTGTAGGTTGTTCCTAAGAAGTAAAAAAAGTGTATCTGTATCTCTACATCGAAAACACACATGGAGTTGGTGATGGACTGGATGTTACCTGTAGTTGACGGCGTTGTTGTTATCTTCTGTTGATCCGCTGGACGTGCCAACGTTGCTGGCCCATATCTCCGCTTCAAATTGCTGCTGACACTGCTTATCGATAAACTGATTAATTCAAAATAATCAATGCAAACAGAAATCAAATTAATTTATAAGAACAATTATTGGATCTGTCCTTCTAAAATAGTCACCAGTGAGAAAAAAAATTGCTAGGGGGCGAGGATACCTAGATACGTGCATGCTAGAGAATCAATCTAAACGCCAGCACCATATGCAGTCAGGCATCCCCGATGGTGGAAGTTTCTGCGCTCGCTGGAAAAAAAAAAGCAAAACCGAATCATCAGCACGTAATCTTGTCAAAAAAAAAATCATCAGCACGTAATGGTGCCTAGACATCAAATCGGAAACCGATCTGGGTGGGCGATAGAGTGATATCAAGAAATCCCAGGATACATGCGTGGTAGGCACCGAGTTGCAGTTTCCACCAACGCATGCTTCTTGCGGCGATGTAGTTTGCTGCTTCGTGCGTGATGCGGCGGCTCGCCGATGAGAAGTCTGCTAGGTGGAAGCTGTAGTTTTTGCTGCATGCATCGCTGCCGTACGCGCCGTCGATCCGCCGCCCTGCTGCATGCATCGCTGCCATGCCGTCGATCCGCCGCCGGCCGGCCGCCGGGCTGCTTGATGGGATCGTGGTCATGGTGTCGTCGCATTGGTTGAAGCTCACAATCTATGATCGGACTGTGGCTGCGATCGTGGAGTTTTATAGTCTAAAACGTGAAGACGTGCGTGCTATGGATGCTTCTCCGTGTGTCAGGGAAATTCATCATGCAAATAGATTCGTTTCAAGTGCAAAAAAAAAAAACGATTCGTTTCCTGGACTCCAACTTGTATACGTCTTGTTTAGCGTTCCACATACTATCAATCTTAACCGTTCCTTATTTCTTGTCTAATCTGAGCCATTGAATGTCTTGTGTTTTAATTATATAATAGATGTTATTATTCCCTTTTTGTGTCAATGTTTACCAGCTCATGAGGAATTAGTGTGGTTATTCTTTATTCTGGTTGTCAAATGGACTTTCACACCTGGACTAGTGGCATATACATCCGCTTATCCTTTAATTTTGCAAAAAGAGCTGGCAACGGGGTGCCCAGTCCCAATTAATTACAACTTTAACCATTAATTCTCTTCACACTTTTGCCCTGATTCATCAGTAAGCAATGACGACAGAGTGAAATATCTGCATGTGTGTAAACCAAAGAGAAAAAGGGATGATCTGCCTTGCTGGTAGAAATAACGTCCCTATGGGAGCCGCTCTTGAAAGTCCGTTTGACAGGTAGAATACTGTTATCACCCGCTACCATTCGTTGACAATTAACATACACCTCTCAAAAATAGATACTCCTCCATGGTATGTGATTGATGGAAGGCACCCGAGGATTCGGCTAGCCATGGCTTGTGTTAGCAAGGTTGGGAGGAGTATCAAATATTTTATGCAATCTCTATATGTTTTCAAAAACCTAAAAGCTCTAGCACATGATTTAATCCCTGCTTTCCTCTGCGAAGGGCCTTTCTTTTACTTTTATGTTGAGTCAGTTTTCCTATTCTTTCTGTCTTCCACAAGCAAACACTAGTGTCAACTTTGTTACAACATGGGTTATATGCAACATATTGGACTTGTTATACTGCTTTGTGTTGACATTATCCATGAGATAAATATGTTGAAAGTTGAAGCAATTGCTGAAGCTTAATTCTTCCTTTGTGTTGATTGAATACCTTTTATTAGAAACTATTGCTTTATGAGTTAACATCTATGCAAAATAGTTTGATGCTTGTCTTGAAAGTACTATTCATGATAACGTTTAGCTTGTGTGATTCATTGTTTACTCATTATCTATTTGATAGCAAATTATAGACCATTGACTTGGATCACTTCATTCATTTACATGTGCCTTACAATAGTATATGATCAAGGTTATGTTGGTAGCATGTCACCTCAAAAATTATCTTATTTTTATCGTTTACCTACTCGAGGACGAGCAGGAACTAAGCTTGGGGATGCTGATACGTCTCCAACGTATCTATAATTTTTGACTTTCCATGCTTGTTTTATACCAATTGCTACATGTTTTGTATCTACTTTATAGAACTTTTATACATTTTTTGGGACTAACCTATTAACAAGATGACGAAGTGCCAGTTCCTGTTTTCCGCTGTTTTTGTATTCCAGAAAAGCTAGTCTGGAAATATTCTCGGAATTGGACGAAACTTCACGGACATCCCTATTTTTCCAGAAGACACCAGATGGAGCAAAGAAGCAACGAAGAAGGCCCACAGGGTAGCCACACGCCACCAGGGCGCGGGCCCCCCTCTGCCGTGCCCTGGTATGGTGTGGGCCCTCGGGGCTCTCCAGCCGCCGCCCTTTCGCCTACTTATTCCCCCCGAGAAAATAACCCTAAGTGCCCGAGCCATTATCCACGAAAAGTTCCAGAGACGCCGCCGCCGTCAACCCTAGCTCGGGAGGGTCCAGAACCTCTTCCCGGCACCCTGCCGGAGAGGGGAATCATCACCGGGGGCATCTACATCGCCATGCCTGCCTCCGGAGTGATGCGTGAGTAGTTCATCCTTGGACTACGGGTCCATAGCAGTAGCTAGATGGTTGTCTCTCCTATTTGTGCCATCATGTTTAGATCTTGTGAGCTGCCCTACATGATCAAGATCATATTATGGTAATGCTACATGTTGTGTTTGCTGGGATCCGATGAATATTGAATATTATGTCAAGTTGATTATCAATCTATGCCCTATGTTATTTATGATCTTGCATGCTCTCCGTTGCTAGTAGATGCTTTGGCCAAGTAGATGCTCGTGACTCCAAGAGGGAGTATCTTTACTATTAATTAAATGGGATTTGGTGCTTCGTACGTCGCGAGCGAACCGTGGTCCGCCGCTCCTATATATCGTCATCAGCGCTAAAGAATCAATCAGCCCAATCTTCATTTCCCTGGTTAACGCCAAAAGAAAAGGCAACAACCGTACTCTCTGGGCTTTCCCTTTCCTTGTTAGCTACAAGTAAGGAAGGTCAAAATCAGCAATTTGGATACAATCGAGCAATGAGACGAAGCCAGGAGAAGAGCACACGACGCCAACGCCCATGTTTTGAATCGAGCGAGCTCGCCTCCTCTTACCAGCCAACCAACCACCTGGGGTTCCTCCTTTCGAAACCTCCGACGGATAATCAGGGACGCGGCGGTGGCGGCCTAGGCGCGCGCGCCGGGAGGGGAGCGCACATGGCGTGTCGTCACCGGCGAACACGGCCTCGGATCTGGCGCGCTTCGTCGCGACCGCGGGGAGACCTGTCGGCAGCGGGATCGATTCCATGAACCTGGAGAAGCTCTTCTGTGGTATCTACGGCGACATCCCCACCACGCCGGGGCCGATCAGCTGATGTCTCGGCCGTTTTGGTGGTGGTTTTCTGATGCTCGGCAGCGACCTTTTCTTAGTTTTTTTTTTTCCAGAGGATATTGAGGGATCCATTCGATTTGAGTGTACAGTGCTGTGAATCCATCTCCTGTTTGTGCTAAAGCAGGAGGAAGACGATGTGATTTGATGGTATGGACATGATATTCCAATACTTCGGCTCGTGTCTTGCCATGCTAAAAGCTTGCAGATGTCTTCACTTTTCTACACGTTGGTGTTCTGCCTCACATTTGATTTCTAACTTCTGCTATACGGTCCTCTTAGCAGATTCGAGTGTGCAGTTGTACCAGAAGGTTGTCGTCACTGCATGAGACCACCGCCGGGCGCCGGCACCGCGCGGTGGACGGCAGTCGAGGTGTGGAAGGAGATCACCGGTGGTAGTAGATGTGGGGAGGAGTTGGCGCCAGCTGTCGTTGGCGGGGCCGCAGAGATGACGCTGGAGGCCTTCTAGCAATGGAGAAGGAGGACGCCGTCAAGCTTCCGGGCCCATTCACGGCGTTGGAGAAGTAGGTGGCGATGGTGTTTTTGAACGGGACGGAGGGCTTGTCGACGGCGGCGGGAGGGGGAAGAAGAGGCAGCCAACGACACCCCGTCCATCTCTCTCATCCTCGTGGTCGGCGCCGAGTTCTCCTGCAAGCACCACGCCAAGAACCCACACCTCCCCCTCACCAAGCCCTATACGTCCATTGCGCCGGTCACGGTTCAACGAAGCCAGCCGCATGGAGGTGCTGCCCGGACAGGGTGCCTTTCTCTACGTTACGCTATGCTCCTCACAAGCATGGAGCTCTACCTGTCTGGTCGTTCTAGGTATGGCATGATCAAAAGCTAAATTGTATTTCATTGAAAGATCGATTCAAAAAAACTATTCAAGAAACAAGTAGCAAATACCCCTTTTTTCTACAAGATGCAAATGTGACCATAGTTTCTATGAGTACATGTTCGTGAAAGTGATTACTCATGATTAAAAGCTAGATCATAAATCCATTGAGGTCAAATGGCTAAGTTGACTCATAGAGCAGCGCAGATTAGGTAGAAACATGATGGGGAGAGAAGTATGAGTTAATTAGAAATAAAGTTTGTAAAAATAGTTAATTACAACCAGTTTTGCTATACAACATTTGTCTTGTTTTGGGACCATCTTCCAGTCGAGTTTTCCTGATCAAAAGAGAGATAAGAGAAGCCGACGAATGAGAGGGACACCACTCGGCGCCGGAGAGCATCCGAGAGTTTCGAGGCGAAGACGGTGGTGCCGCCGAGCGAAGTGAGGCGCAAGACGCGGGTGGGGGACTTTTCGCTCTGGCTGCCGCTAGATTAGAAAGCTTAATCGTCGAGGCGGGGAGGCTGCGGCTAGCGGCATCGAGACGTAGCGTCGCAGCAGGAGTAGAAGAAGGAGGCGAGCAGGAACCTGGAGGTTGATGCAGGTTGGAAGTGGAAGATGGACGGGATATTTGACAGAGGAAGAAGATGACCGATGAACCGTTGAATGGTGATCAAATGTCCCACAAAAAGTGACTGAGATATTAACAAAATTATCCACCCGTGATATAGCCAAACCCATTTACAAACCAAATTTGATGTTTACCTATGAAATAGAATGTTTGATATTCCGTAGCAATGCACGGGTATTCAGCTAGTTTATGCTAGATAGTGGGTTCATGCCTCCGTTGAATCTGGGACAGTGACAGAAAGTTCTAAGGTTATGGATGTGCTGTTGCCACTAGGGGTAACCCAACGATGCTATCTCCACGGGCATATGTGTTTGTTTACATTACGCGCTTTACTTAATGCAATTATCCGTTGCTTGCAACTTAATACCAACGGGGAACTCGGACGACAACCCGGCGGTGGATTATTAGTCATAGACGCTGTTGGATAACGGTCTATGTATCATGTCGTAATGCCCAATTAGATATCATAGTAATCATCATGTCATGTATATGCATTGTCATGCGCTCACTATTTGTCAATTGCCCAGCTGTAATTTGTTTACCCAACATGTCAGTTATCTTTATGGAGAGACGCCACTAGTGAACTGTGGACCCCGGTCCATTCTTTTAAACTGATTAAACCACAAACTGCAAACTGTTCCTTTTTCATTCTCTGCAATTTAATACTCATTTTCCACACGAGACGTTTAATCCTTTGTTTTCAGCAAGCCGGTGAGATTGACAACCTCACTGTTTCGTTGGGGCAAAGTACTTTGATTGTGTTGTGTGCAGGTCCACGTCAGCGCCGGTGTCGGTCCAGTGGAAACAGGGGTACCACGGCCCGGCCTGCTCAGGCCCACGAGAATCTACTGAAGAATTCGCAAAGTCCAGCCTGAGGAGCCTCGTGAGGCATTCTCCCTCGCGAGGGCCCTCTCCATAGCCTCGAGAGGATCTCACCCTCGAGAGGCCCTTCTCACAGCTGAAATACGGCTAAGTCAAGGTGCCGAGGCGCACCCCCTCGCGAGGCCACCCTCGCGAGGACCACCTCGTGAGGCTAAAGGCTCTGTCTCTCCGACAGAGCGCACATGGCCTCTGTGCGCGCCGCAGGGTGACACGCACGTCTACGCGCGGTGACGCCCGCGCCGCAGTTTCCACTTTCGTGCTAAAGGTGGTCAACAAAGCAGCAACAAGCAAAGAGGATTACAAGAATTGCCATTCTGGTGCTAAGGGGACCGTGGCTCGCTACAGGACAAGCAAACGTCACCGTGGGGCGCGCCGCAGAGCTCTGCGCTCCCAGGCTTATCGTCCTTGGTCGGTGGCTTTGCAGCAGGGAAGGACAAGCTCTCCTGCCATGGACCAAGTCCATGGACGCCCTCCTGGTCGTGCACTGTCCTCCTCCTCTGTCGCCATGTGGTTACCCTTCCCGCCCAAGGGCAGTGAGGGAAGAGGTCCGGGGCTCATATAAAAGGAGGCTGTGTACGACCAAGGAAGGGGATTCGACCATTCACACCGGCTCACTCTCCTCCATAGCTCGCTGGTTAGCAAGGAAGAAGAGAGAGAGACCACCTCCAGAGTAGCTCCACCGTAGCTGTAGCTAGACCCTTTACAAGCACCACTTGTACTGTAAACTCTTCAAGCAAGGCAATACAGACAAGCAGGACGTAGGGCTCTTACACCTCACGGTGGGCCTGAACCTGGGTAAAAGGCTCGTGTGCATCTCTGTCGTGATGTCCCTCAGCGAGCTCGCCAAGCACCGTCGCCGAGGCAGCTGAGGGTTATTTGATCGCGTGTTCAGCCCCTTACTCGATTCCTGACATCTTGAGACACACCCCTAGTTCCTAGGACTAGTCTCCGACATTTGACGCGCCAGGTAGGGGGCTGAGGCGCATCTTCAACCTCTCCTTCGCCATGGCCGAGACTCGAGCTGAGCGCCTCGCGCGCCGGACCTCTGGCAGGGTCAACACCGAGCCTGTTGCGCACCGCCCGCGCGGTCGTCCGCACACCAACACTGCTCCAGGCCCCTTCGCCAACCCCGAGCCCCGCGTCAAGCACCCAGAGGACCAGGACGACGACGGCGAGGAGGAGGCTTCCTCCTTGCACCCGTCCAGGCAGCCAGGCTCCTCCTCACAGAGCCGGGCTGCTCCAAACCCCAGCGCTGCCCTGCTCATGGCAGACGAGCTGCTGCGCTACCGCCCAGCTCAGGCGGGCTACGACGACTGGATCAACCGCATCGCCGAGCTCGTCCACGCCGCCGTGCCCGCTGCGACAGCAGCGCCCTCGCGCTCGCTGGTGCACCACTCTGCTGGGCGCGCAGGGGGCATAGCGCACGGCGCTCCTCCTCCTCCACCGCCTCCGCCACCTCCTCCAGGAGGAGCACCAGCTGGGCAGCCAGTTGGGCCCCCAGCTGGGAACAACCGCGCTCCCTCGCACGCCTCCTCACCGCATGACTGCATGATCGTGCAGCGTGCGCCTGAGGACGCGCGCGTCGAAATCGAGCGCCAGAGGGACCGCCACAACCGCGCCGTCCAAGAAATCGCCGCGGCAGGGCGCCATAACCGCCACACGCTCGCGAACGGCGCCGTGGTGTATGCCACGGGCTGTTCAGCGTTCACGCGCGAGCTGCGCCGCGTCGTCTGGCCTGTCAAGTTCAAGCCGGACCTGCCTCCGCGCTACGACAGCAGGACCAACCCGCTGGAGTTCCTGCAGCTCTACACCTGTCAAGTTTAGCCGTGTGTAAAGACGCACGCCCAGTGAAGTAGAAGGCACGGCGCCAAGCGCCAGAAAAGCAAGAATTCATCATCAAAGAAGTAGAGAAGCTGAAGGAAGCACATGTCATTCGGGAAGATGTACACCCCACTTGGCTCTCCAACACGGTGGTCGTCCCCAAGCACACCGGTGGAGGCCGGCTCTGCATCGACTTCACAGACCTCAATAAGGCCTGCGCCAAGGACCCGTACCCCATGCCAAGAATCGACCAGATCGTGGACTCAACCGCTGGCTGCGACCTCCTCTGTTTTCTGGATGCCTTCTCAGGCTATCACCAGATCAAGATGGCGCAGGAGGACGAGGAGAAGACAGCATATCTCACCCCTTGTGGTGTGTTTTGCTACGTCTGCATGCCTTTCGGCCTGAAGAATGCCGGCTCCACGTTCCAGAGGCTCATGAGGAAGGCCTTGGGGGCTCAGATGGGAAGAAATGCAGAAGCCTACGTCGATGACATCGTGGTCAAAACTCGCCAAGAGCACACACTCCTGCAGGACCTTGAGGAGACATTTGCCAGCCTGCGCAAGGTGGGCATCAAGCTGAACCCCGCCAAGTGCGTCTTCGGGGTACCATCAGGCAAACTCCTCGAGTTCCTAGTGTCTCACCGTGGCATTGAAGCAAACCCCGACAAGATCAAGGCTCTAGAAGAAATGCAGCCACCCCGTCGCCTCAAGGACATGCAACGCCTCGCGGGATGTATGGCCAGCCTTGGCCGTTTCATCTCCAAGTTCGGGCACTGCCATTTTTCAAGATCATGAAGAGGTCTGGCACATTCAAGTGGACGTCTGAAGCTGACAAGGCATTTGAGGACCTGAAGAAGTACCTGGCTAGCCCACCAATCATGGTTGCCCCACGACCTCGCGAGCCTTTGAAGCTGTATTTGGCAGCCACTCCTCAAACGGCAAGCGCTGTCCTGGTGGCAGAAAGGGAAGAGCCTGTCCTCGCCAAGAAAGATGCTGCCTCTCCAAGCCCAGAGTCTCCTGACGAGGAGGCAGCCGCTTCAGGACCTGAGCCTCAAGTCAAGCCGGCACAGCCAGCAAGCATCCTCGCCGAGGGTCCACCACAAGAAAACCTCGTCAAGGCCCCTGAAGAGCCTCGCGAGGAACCCAGCGCTGAAACTCCAGCAACCACGCTTGTCGATCACCCCGTCTACTTCGTCAGCACAGTGCTGCGGGATGCTCGCGAGCGGTACACTATGCAGCAGAAGCTCCTCTTCGCGCTCCTCATTGCCTCCAGGAAATTGCGCCACTACTTCCAGGGGCACCCCATCAAGGTGGTTACCTCATACCTCCTGGAGCAAGTCTTGCGCAACCCAAACGCGACGGATCGCGTAGCAGGCTGGGGCATCGAGCTGCAACCCTTCGAGCTGACGTTTGACACCACAAGGGTCATCAAGGGCAGAGCGCTGGCAGATTTCACAGCAGAATGGACAGACCCTCGCCAGGAAGAGCCTCAGGAGGAAGAAACCACGCCCTCAGGAGGGGCAGCACCGAACTACTGGACCATGCACTTCGATGGAGCATTCGCGCGCCAGCAAGCAGGGGCTGGCGTAGTCCTAACTTCACCAACAGGCGACAAGCTCTTCTACGCCGTCCAGCTGTGCTTCGCGAACAGCGACAAGGTCTCCAACAACATCGCCGAGTACGAAGGCCTCCTCGCGGGGCTCAGGGCTGCAATCGCTCTTGGCGTCAAGCGATTGCTCATCAAGGGCGACTCCCAGCTCCTTGTCAACTTCTCCAACAAAAGCTACAAGCCTAAGGACAGCTACATGACTGCCTATCTTGAGGAAGTCCGCAAGCTTGAGAAGCACTTCAAAGGAATGGAGCTCATGCACATCCCACGCGGAGAAAATCAAGAGGCAAACGACATCGCCAAGCAAGCATCAAGAAGGGAGGCCTAGCAGGCAGGCGTGTTTGAGGAGAGGCTTCTGAAGGCGTCAGTCAAACAGCCAACAGAAGCAGTCGCTATGGACGTCGACGAGGAACCTCCCCAAGCACCAACGGCTGGAGCACCAGACTGTGGCCCGTCCTCAGGGGCGCGCTTGCTGCTGACTCTAGTACGCCAAACGGTGGACTGGATCGTCGAGCTCAAAGAGTACTTGCAAAACGGAATCCTCCCTGAAGAAGATGCAGAGGCAGAGAGAGTTGCTCGCCAGGCCAAGTCATATTGCCTCCACGAGGGAGACCTATACCGCAAGCGTCCCAATGGGATCGCGTTGCGTTGCGTACCCTCAGAAGAAGGCCGCCAGCTGATCAGGGACATACACAGTGGAGAATGTGGCCACCACTCATGTGCGCGCACCCTCGCGGGGAAAGTCTTCAGGAGTGGTTTCTACTGGCCTACAGTGCTTCAAGACGCCACCGCGATTGTCCAGTCTTGCGAGGCATGTCAGTTCCACGCGAAGCAAATTCACCAGCCCGCGCAAGGACTTCAGACCATCCCGCTCTCCTGGCCGTTCGCGGTCTGGGGGCTGGACATCCTGGGACCTTTCCCACGAGCGCAAGGGGGCTACCGCTACCTCTACATTGCCATTGACAAGTTCACCAAGTGGGCAGAGGTCGAGCCAGTATGTACTGTCCCAGCAAGATCAGCGGTGAAGTTCATCAGAGGCCTGGTGTGCCGTTTCGGCGTGCCCAACCGCATCATCACCGATAACGGCACACAGTTCACCAGCGGCTCTTTCAAGTCTTACTGCGGCAGCCTCGACACCTAGATATGCTACACCTCGGTGGCTCACCCACGAAGCAATGGGCAAGCCGAGCGCGCAAACGCTGAAGTGCTCAAGGGCCTCAAGACCAGAAGCTTCAACCGCCTCAAGAAACACGGCAAGAACTGGATTGAAGAACTCCCATCAGTACTCTGGTCCATCCGCACCACAGCCACAAAGCCTACTGGCGAGGCGCCGTTCTCCCTCGTCTACGAAGCTGAAGCGGTCCTCCCCAACGAGCTCACGCACGGGTCCCCGCAAGTCCTTGCCTTCAACGAAGCAAATCAAGAGGAACTCCGCAACAACGAACTGCTGCTGCTTGAGGGAACCCGCTGCCGTGCAGCCCTCAGGTCAGCGAGGTACCAGCAAGATCTCCACCGCTACCACAGCCGCCACATACGGCCACACACTCTCGAGACAGGCGACCTTGTCCTCAGGAGGATCCTCTCCAGGGAAGGCCTCCACAAGCTCTCGCCTATGTGGGAAGGGCCCTTCAAGGTCACGCACATCTCCAGGCCTGGCGCGGTGCGGCTCGAGACAGAGGACGGCATTCCCGTCAAGAACCCGTGGAACATTCAGCATCTACGCAAGTTCTACCCGTGACCAAGTCACGTCAGGCATTTTTTGTCTCAAGAGGGAGGCTCACGCCATCACATCCCCGAGCTTGACAAAGCCTTTCCCTCCACGAGGGCTACACCATCTGAGCTCTCTCTACAATGCGTCGCCTGGGGCCGCGAGATGCCTCAGCCACTCCGTGTGGAACCCCATGCTCAGACATGGCGGACATTTATCCCATGCTCAGTCATGGCGAACTCTATTTTGGCCGCGCCAAATGTAATGAACTAATTCATCTCAGCATGAAACTCTGTGGCAGCCCTCGAGCACCGTTATGTAATATTGCTGTGGTAAGCAGCTAATTTCTGCACTCATTTACGCTCATACTTACCCCCATGCGTATCTCGCGAGCGGGGGCTGAGCACGGTGCCTGTGCTTTGGGACCATCCCAGCAGCATCGCAAAACCCAATGGATCCGAGCTCTGAACTCACGGGCTTGCTCCCATGCATGTCACCTCATTGAGAGCTCTGAACTCATGGGCAGCTCCCGTGCACGTCACCTCACCAAGGACCTTGGTGCTTATTCTCCTCGTGAGACACACATAGGGAAACTTATGAGCGCGTGTGAGTTTTACAACCATACATTGCTTGTGGGTACGCCTATTGATCTTACGCAGGGAAAAGGGATCGGAGATTAGCCTCAGGCAGCCTCGAGAGCAAGAAGCCTCGCTAGGGAACAACGAGCCCTCCACAGGCGGTCGCCTCGCGAAGCTAAGTCTAAACACTTGTTAAAATTCCTTCGCTGGTTTTTGCCTCTCGAGGCCCTCTCTGTTTCTCTCGCGCCTCTCGAGCTGTTTTTCTCTCTTGCACCCCATGGGCCGCTTGCACGCCTAAAGGGGGGCTCACGAGCATCGCGCCTCGAGAGCTCTTACCTCTCCAAGCCTCACGCACCCCCCGGCCTTGCTGAAGCCCTGACTTGCATACCGACGCGGCGGTGCTGTTGCGCTAAGAGAAGGGTCCTGACGACGTAGAGCACAAAGGACATGGAACAGAGATAAAAGCCTCACGAGAGGCGCATAATCACATATCACACACGATGTGTTCAAACAAATTCATTACAAACAGAAGTGCATAAAGTCTAAAGACAGATTGCCTCCCAGGCATATCGCAGGGCAGGAGCAGTTAAGCATAAGGAGCGTCTTTGTCGCTCTCCTCGACGTCCTCGTCGCCTTCCTCCTCAACGTCCTCTTCGCCTTCGTCCTCCTGGGTCGCCACCCTCTTGAAGCGCTTGATGTAGGCCTCCACGTCGGGCCACACCTTGGCGTGTAGCTCCGAGGAGTGCTCTGGCTCCACGGGCGCTGTCACAGTCGTGAAGTCGAAGGTGGGCTCGGAGCGTAGAAGATTGGAGAAGACGCGGCCCACGGCGACGCCAAGGAGCTTGCGGCTCTCCTCCTCAGCGAGCTCGTCCACGTTCTCTAGGGCCTCTTCCAGCTTGGAGAGGAGCTGCTCGAAGAAGGTGAGGTAGGCCGCGGCATTGTCATCTCCTCCGGAGGGGACCGCAGGAGCGTCGACCTCCAGGCGATCCAGCAGGGTGCGCCCACGCCTCACCAAGGACTTGAACATGCGATTGCGGGTGCGCGTCAAGACCTTCTGCGCCGCAGCTTGGTGGCGAGCCTGCTCAACAAGAGCCACGGTAGACTCCACCTGCTCCTGGAGCGAGTACAGGTCCTCCCGCAGCGTGGCGAGCTCCTGCTCCACGCGGTCCTGAGCATCCCGAGCCGCCTGGACACGGCCAGCTGACCGCTTGTTCAGCCCTCAAGCTCCTTGACGCGGGACTCGAGCTCCTTGCGTCTCTTGGTGAAGCGCTCCTCCTGGGTCTTGAACTTGTCCTTGTACTCCTTGGAGACGCCGTCGCGGTAGAGCTTCATCTTGACGGCATAGTCTTCCTCGAGCTCCTTCTCCTTCTTGGCGAACTGCTCGTTGGCCTTCCGGAGCCGTTCTTGGTACTTGGCCTCATCCTGGGCCACGCTGCCCTCGCGGGCCTCCAGAGACTCGAGCCGCGCCGCTTGTTCCTTCTCCACCTGCTTGACCTGCTCTTCCCGCTTGAGCAGATCG
This sequence comes from Poa pratensis, assembly GCA_947311845.1. NCBI lineage: Eukaryota > Viridiplantae > Streptophyta > Magnoliopsida > Poales > Poaceae > Poa > Poa pratensis. The sequence goes on from CAMZMU010000063.1 coordinate 113,946,482, forward strand.
CCCTCGCGGTGGGCAAGGCCTTGGCTGCGCTGCTCCAGCTGCCCCTCGCGAGCCGCAAGGTCCTGGCGAAGCTTCTCCAGGCTGGTCCTCACCGCCTCGGAGTCCGCGATGATTTTCTTCTCGAGGTCGGTGAGCTCCTGGCGCTTAGAGGCGCTCTCCAGCTCGAGCGACTCGCGCGCAGCTTCGACGGCTTCGCGGTCCTCCTTGAGCTTCTCGAGAGTCTCCTCCGCCTCATGGACCACGCTCTCGCGGGTCTCCTGGGCGAAGCGTACGGCCTCCTCGCGCTGCGCCCGCGCCGCCTCGCCTGCGCGGCGCCCTTGCTCCACCGCCTCGTGAAGGAAGTCCCATGCCCTGTCAAGCTCGGCACGCTCCTCCGCGTTGGCCTGCGCCTCCTCAGCGAGGTGCTTCTCGAGCACACCCATCGCGTCTCTCGCGATGCTGAAGATGGAGCGCCGGCGGACAGCGCTCGGGCGCGGGCGCCGCAGGACGATGTCCCATGCCTCGCTGCCGAGCCCAGAGGCCTCTGGCCTCGTGGAAGGTCCTCCAACTTCGCGCTGGGGGCTTGGCGCGACCTGCAGCTGCCGCTGGGGGCTTCGCTGCACCACGGGGCTCCTCCGTGGGGAAGCCTCCCCTTCTTCAACGATGGGGGCCTCCTGAGGGTCAGGCACTCCCTCGCCGCGGACCGCGGCGCTCTCCTGCACCAAGGGCTCCTCCTGCCGCTCCTCAGCATTGGGAGCAGCCTCCTGCTGCTGCTCCCCAGCATTGGGAGCAGCCTGTCCCGCCGCAGCCGCCCGCGCCGCAGCTGCTGCGTCTACTGTTGCCGCCTCGGGGGCGGCCTTCTCGCGAGTAATGCTTGGTGGAGGTGGCTGCACGCCAGCCTCCCCCATCACGACGTCGACAGGCTCCTCTGTCGACGCGGCGGTCTTCTCCGCCTCTTCTTCGATCGCCTCCTCCTGTCGCCTTGCATGGGAGGCCTCGAGCCTTCCTGGCGACGTTGCCGTCGCCTCGGGCTCCAACTCCACGCGGTGCGCATCCGCGGGAGGAGAAGAGGCCGTGGCCTCTTGTTGAGGCTCCACGGCCTCAGGCGTCCTTGACGCCGCGGCAGAGCCTGAGCTCTCGCCAACCTTCTTGAGCCTGCGCCGCTTCGCCGGCGCAGCAGCGATCCTGCAAAAGGCAATAAAACTCCTCAAGAGGGTTTCTCAAGAAGCGATGTACAAGAACACAGAGAGTAAAAGAAGCAAAAAGCTTACTCCTCCACGTCGACCCATTTTGTCGCAGAGCGTTTTGCACTCCTGGAGGGTGCGCTAGCTCCCTCTTCGCGAGGAGTGCCCTCGGGGGCTCCCGCAGGCCTGTCGTGCGCCGCCTTGACCTTGGCTCGCGGCGTTGCACCAGGGGCTCGTCGTCGCTCTCCTCCTCGTCTTCTTCGATGCGTCGTGAGGGAGCGATCTGGAATGAGTCCCCGCTGCCTGAGGAGATCACCTGGACCTCCGCCTCAGGCGCTGTGTCTCGCGAGGAGCTTGAAGCCCCCGCCGAGGGATTGAGCCCTCCAGAGGCACCTCCAGTTTCTGCGGCCGCAGCGCTGGACTCCGTCGCCTCCTCGTCAGGCATCACCAGCTCCGCCTCCTCAGATTCTTCTTGGAGCTCTACCTGCCCCTCTATCAGCAGGCCACGAGGGCCAAACTCCGGCATCCCCTCCACAAACTTGAGCCGCGATCCGAGCTCGAACGCGTATAGCGGCTCGGCGTTGTCGTTCGCCTGCTTGGGGACGTTCGGGGAGGTGAAGAGAGTGTCGATGACGCTCTTCGCCTCATCCCTCGTGATGCTGGCCTCGTGCAGGCGCATCCCGTCCTTGGCGCCAGTGTATAGCCACATAGGCTGCGAGTGAGCCTGGAGCGGGGCGATGCGGCGCCTCACGAACTCCAGGGCCACCATCTGGCCCGTGAGGCCGGCCTCGTGAAGCTCCGACAAGCGCTCCGCCACCTCTTCCTCCCCTGGCCCCGTGAAGGTCTTGCTCGACCAACACTTCCTCTTCTGCGGGGAGCGTCTGGGATTTCGAAGAGGGGGGTCGCCTGCCCGGTCCTCACGAAGAACCACCGCATCCGGAAATCGTCCACCTTCTTCTTCACGCTGGTGACGGCGTCCTCACCTTCCCAGGCGATGGGGATGTAGGTGCCGCCCATGCCGTCCGCGATGCGGAAGGAGACGCACCCGGTCCGCTCACCGGGCGCCATGTTGCGCAGCGAGTAGAAGCTGCGGAAGAGCGCGATGGAAGGCCTGACGCCAATGTAGGCCTCGCAGAGGAAGGCAAAGATGGAGAGAATGAGGATGGAGTTGGGGTGGAGATGAAGGAGCTGGATCTGGTAGAACTGCAGAACCTGCAAGAAGAAGACAGAGAAAGGGGGAACAAGCCCCGCGAAGAGGGAATGGTGGAAGATGGGATAGTAAGTGTTGCGAGGGGTGAGGTCGGCGACATTCGCCGGCTTCATCTTCGTGGCGCCCTTCTCGTTGGACGCCGAGGTGGCGACGAAGCACAGCTTCTTGAGCTGCGCCTCGGTGCCAATGCGGAACCCCGCCAGCGCGGGCTTGAGGCTCCCGCTTTGCTAGAAGGAGGCAGGCTCCCCCGCCTCGAGGACGGCCTTCCCCTTCGCGGAATCGATGGTCTTCTTGGGCGCCATCGCAGTGAAGATGCGGAAAAGTGGAGAGATTGAAGGGAAGATGAGCTCGAGGAGGAAGGAGGCGAGAGCAGGAAATCGCGCAGGGTAATGAGTGCCTGCACCGTTTTCTCCGCCTTTATGGCCCTGAGGAGCCGTTGCCAGGGCGAGGTGGGTCCCACCATTACGCCCGTAATGGCCGTGGAGATCGTGGGTTCGTGGGAGGCTGCGCGAGCTCGCCACGTGTCGCAGGCCTGGCAGGCTCTTGTGGGCCCACGCCGCTTCGCCTTCGTCTACAAGCCTCCTGCGTGCCCGTCGCGGGCCCCGGGGCTACTGTCGGTCCAGTGGAAACAGGGTACCACGGCCCGGCCTGCTCAGGCCCACGAGAATCTACTGAAGAATTCGCAAAGTCCAGCCTGAGGAGCCTCGTGAGGCATTCTCCCTCGCGAGGGCCCTCTCCATAGCCTCGAGAGGATCTCACCCACGAGAGGCCCTTCTCACAGCTGAAATACGGCTAAGTCAGGGTGCCGAGGCGCACCCCCTCGCGAGGCCACCCTCGCGAGGACCACCTCGTGAGGCTAAAGGCTCTGTCTCCCCGACAGAGCGCACATGGCCTCTGTGCGCGCCGCAGGGTGATGCGCACATCTGCGCGCGGTGACGCCCGCGCCGCAGTTTCCACTTTCGTGCTAAAGGTGGTCAACAAAGCAGCAACAAGCAAAGAGGATTACAAGAATTGCCATTCTGGTGCTAAGGGGACCGTGGCTCGCTACAGGACAAGCAAACGTCACCGTGGGGCGCGCCGCAGAGCTCTGCGCTCCCAGGCTTATCGTCCTTGGCCGGTGGCTTTGCAGCAGGGAAGGACAAGCTCTCCTGCCATGGACCAAGTCCATGGACGCCCTCCTGGCCGTGCACTGTCCTCCTCCTCTGTCGCCATGTGGTTACCCTTCCCGCCCAAGGGCAGTGAGGGAAGAGGTCCGGGGCTCATATAAAAGGAGGCTGTGTACGACCAAGGAAGGGGATTCGACCATTCACACCGGCTCACTCTCCTCCATAGCTCGCTGGTTAGCAAGGAAGAAGAGAGAGAGACCACCTCTAGAGTAGCTCCACCGTAGCTGTAGCTTGACCCTCTACAAGCACCACTTGTACTGTAAACTCTTCAAGCAAGGCAATACAGACAAGCAGGACGTAGGGCTCTTACACCTCACGGTGGGCCTGAACCTGGGTAAAAGGCTCGTGTGCATCTCTGTCATGATGTCCCTCAGCGAGCTCGCCGAGCACCGTCGCCGAGGCAGCTGAGGGTTGTTTGATCGCGTGTTCAGCCCCTTACTCGATTCCTGACATCTTGAGACACACCCTAGTTCCTGGGACTAGTCTCCGACATTTGGCGCGCCAGGTAGGGGGCTGAGGCGCATCTTCAACCTCTCCTTCGCCATGGCCGAGACTCGAGCTGAGCGCCTCGCGCGCCGGACCTCTGGCAGGGTCAACACCGAGCGAACGTGTGAATCACGCCATCAAGCAACTGCCACCAAAGAAGATCCGGGTCGACGACGTCACCCGGATTCCTCACCAAGCTGCGCGTCCCGGAAGGTTGCCCCTCCCAGTGGGTTGGGGATATACCAACTGGGGGTATCACCAGCATGGTAAATCCGGCTAGACTAGGGTGGCCCGCAGTGGTGGTTAAGGCTTAGCCTGCCGGGCGGCCCAGATTGCTGACGACTGAAGGTAGGCGGATGCCGGCAAGATGGAGGCCCAAGACCAAAGCCCATGAAGCCATCAGGACAAAGGCGGTAGCCGGCATACTTGCCGGATAGGTTTAGGACTCAGTATACTTGCCGGACACGCAACTATCTTGTAACCCTGCGTTTGGCCGCCTATATAAGCCGGACCAGGGACGCCTTTAGGGCATAGGTTTCATAACATCCAACTCGCTGTAACCTGTAACATGGCTATTCGCCTTATAGTGAGTTATAGCAGCACGTAGGGTTCCGCCACCGTCGTGGAACCTGAAGCTGGGTAAACTGCCGTGTTCAATCCCGACCTCGACGACGCTCCCTTTCACCCCCTCGGTTAACCAGCGGCTAGAGAACCCCCGTCTCCTATCTATGATGCCGATACGACGACAATTGGCGACCACCGTGGGGCCAAAGGCATCAGGCGTCACGTTCCAGGCGGGAACGATTGGCGGCATCGACGACACCATCGCCGTTGGCTGTGCTTCGCGAGTCGGCTCCGTCGGCTACGTTCAAGATGACGGTACGTGGTTGCCGACAAAGAATGGACTCATCGCCTACACCCTCATCCCGATTGGCGGATTCGAGTTCTTCATGGGCTTCACCCCGGAGGCGATGGGATTCCCTCGGAATCACACCGTTTTCGCGCCCACCCACCACCCTGAGTTCGACTACACGCAAAACGGATCTTGTCGGAGAATGACTCCCGCGAAACAGGGGCAGTCACACTCGCAAAAAGAGTTCGTGTAAGGGGCTGAATCACGACGTCAAACAACCCTCAACCTGCACGGCGACGGTGCTCGTCGAGCATGAAGAGGGACATCACGGCAGAGATAGACACAGGCCCGTACCCAGGTTCACGGCCCTCTTGTGGAGGTAAAACCGCTACTCCTGCTTGTCTGTATTGCTGCTTGTGGAGATCACAGTACAGCGAGCTTGCCGAAGGCTCTCGCACTGCAATGGTGTGTACAAGGGAAGGGAAACTAAGGTCTTCTTCTTCCTTGTGCGTGGGTAGCTTAGCTAGGAGAAAATGCGATCCCTTGCTACGTGGAGCTCCGCTTCCTTTTATAGGCGCCCCGGGCCTCCTCCCCGCGCATGGCAGTGGAGGGGCTACCACATGGCGACAAAGGGCGGAGCATGGTGCACCACGGCCTGGCTGCCTGTGGACGCGGTCCATGGGCACAAAAGCTGAGGCCGGTGGCAGGGAGACCACCGGCTATCCAGGACGGTCAGCTGGGGCTGCAGAGGAGCGTGGGGGCGCCCACGGTGACGTCGTCCTTGGCGCGTAGCGCCGGCCGGTCCCCTTATCACCAAAGAGAAAAGCTTCGTAGTCTGCTCCACCGGGCACCGCTTTGTTGATTCGTTTATCACCAAAGCGGCAACTGTAGCTCCGTCGTCACCCTGCGCAGAGGCGCATGTCACTCTGCGGCCGCTGCAGAGCCCATGTGCGCTCTACAGAGCTTGCTTTACAGCGAAGGAACCCTTTCGAGGGCGGGAGCGCCCTGTGGAGGATTCGGCGTGGACTTCCCTTCAGGGAAGACATCCTTGAAGAGGGGCAGCGCTGTGGAGGCTCCGCAAGCCTCTGCTGCCTCCTCAGGCCTTCGCGAGGCGATTCTGCCTCGCGGGCTCCCCAGGCTTGTGGGCCTGGTCCTTAGTGAACTTTATCCACCGAGTGTCGAGGGCTGTAGAGGCCTGGCCCAGCATACCCTGGTTCATACTGGGCCGACAGTAGCCCCCGGGCCCATGATGGGCACGACGCAGTCCGGCAAACGCAGGCGAATCGTCATGGGCCCAAAGTGTCCGGCCGGCCCGAGACACGTGGAGGGCAGTTAGGGCATCTCGGTAACTCCGGAGGTGATGGGCGACGTGGGGGGACCCACCGCGTCTTGGTAACTGCCTTGAGGCGAGTTAAAGCCTGCCGCACCGGCGCAGGCTACAGTTACTTCCCATTTTCGCGCCCGTCTTCTTGCACCTGCCTTCCGCTCTCCTCCCCTCCTGCGCTTTTCCTTCCTTCTTCGCGCTTCTCTCGCCGCCCTTCCTTCACCAGCCATGGCCCTAAGAAAGGCAAGGCGGTGATGGTGGAGGACCCTGCTGGGGCGCAGCGGGAGGAGTTTGCGCCGGCGCTCATCGGCACCCGCATCTCGACGGCGGAGGCGCTGGAGAAGCTCAAGCCGCTGGCCGCTGGCAGGAACAATGAGCACGGCGCCAGCGTCCTCAAGGCGGCGCGCTTTGGCAAGCTGGCGGCGGGGTTGTACCCCATCTTCCTTCAGACCCTCTTCGCCGGCCTGGTGCCGCCATTCTCCCCTTCTTTACCGAGATTTTATCCTTCTACCAGATTCAACTTCTGCATCTCCACCCAAATTCCGTCCTGATCCTCGCCATCTTCGCATATCTCTGCGAGGCGTATCTGGGGGTGATGCCTTCTGTTGCTCTCTTCCGGAGTTTCTACGCGCTCCGCAACACCGCGCCCGTGAGCGGTCCGGGTGCGTGTCCTTCCGCATTGCGGCTGGGATGGGCGGCGTCTACATCCCCATGGCATGGGATGGCGAGAAGCCCATCACCAGAGTGACGAAGAAGGTGGACGACTTCTGCCAGCGGTGGTTCCTTGTGGACACCAAGGAGCGAAACGCCTTCTATGACATCCCTGAGGCGGCGCCGCTGAAGAACTCAAACTGGTCAAGTGAGGCCTTCTCCAGCCCGAAGATTGCCGACCTCGTCGCGCGCCTGAAGCTCGTCCGCGAGGCCGGCCTCACGGGCAGATGGTTACCGAGGACTTCGTGAGGCGCCGCATCGCCCCTCTCCAGGCGCACAAGAAGCCAATGTGGATGTACTCTGGTCTGGCGGACCCGATGCGCCTGCACCACGGCCCTCACACGCCCGACGTTGTCGCGTTCATCATGGGTACCCTCTTCATCGCTCCAGAGGTCCCTGTTCCGGGCACTGAGCACCTGATGCCCATCCATCAGCTCACCCCGAAGAAGCGGCTCGCGATCCTTGAGATGATGCCGGAGTTCACGCCTCTAGGCTTGGAGGGAGAGGAGGTGAAGGAGGCCGCGGCGCCCGTGGTGGAGGAGGACTTGCTTGGGGAGTCTTCCGCTGCTTCTGACGCCGAGCCTGACGCTGCCCCTGGAGGGGCCAACCCTTCGTCAGGGGAGGCAAGCTCCTCGAAGCAGGCGGCTCCCGAGGTGGGAGTCCTGGAGATCTCGTCCGGCGAGGACGAGGATTCGTGGTGGCCACGTCGCGCCGGGCAACGGAGGAGGAAGAGGACAGCGGCCCGGAGGCCGCGGCAGAGAGGTGCGAGCCCCGCACCAAGGCCGTCCACGACAGGGCCGCTAGGAGCCCAGAGCGCACTCCTCTCAAGAGGAAAGCTGAGGCGACCCTTGAAGAGCCTAGCGCCGGAGCCTCGTCTGGGCTGCGGCGCTCTGCTAACAAGGTGTGGGTTGACACCCGCGCCAAGTCATCTGGGTAAGTGCAGACCCCTTATTTTCTTGATTTGCTCTTACTTGTTGGGAATTCTTGCCTCTCTCGAGGATCTTACAGTCTTGTTCGACAGGGATCTGGTTCATGCGAAGCGCCGCAGGCTCCGCCAGGCTGCGGACGTGCGGAGCAGCGCCACGCCTGTCGCTGAGGAGCCCGTGGTGCCCCCTGAAGAAGAGGCCATCAGGCCTGTGGTGACAGACACCACTGAGCCTGCTGCGGAAGGGGCCGCGAGGCCCGTGGAGATGGCGCCCCTTGCTGAGGCGACTGCGTCGCCCCCTCCTGCGGAGAACCGCGAAGAAGAGGAGGAGGTGGTGAGGACTCCGTCGCCGTCGCGCCCCACTGCTCCTCTGGAGCAACAGGAGATACCCGCCGCGGAGACGGCGGGGACCAGCACACCGGCGCCGGGGGGCGCCGACATCGAGATGGAGGAGCAGGTTCCTCCGCTGCCCCCTCTGTCGGAGGAATACTTTCTAGATTAACCCGCGGCCCATATCGGTGCGACTCATGTTTACTCGCACGAACAGAGGCCCGTATGGGATCAAGCCCAATATCGAACCGCCACAAGGAGAAGCGTCTAGAAGACACGGAGATGAGTTAGTCTCCGGGTAGGTTTTGGTTAACATATTCATTGTGGGGAAAGTTTCCTTTGTAACCTGACGAGCCTCTGTGTATATAAGGAGGACTCGCAGGACTTAGAACAGGTCAAGCTGTCGAGATCAATATCCACGATCCAGAGCCCTAAACCCTAGCATACTCGGCGAGTTCCACATTGGATCGCCTCCATTGTAACACCTTGATTATCATATCAATACCAAGCTAGGATAGGCAGGAAGTAGATCTTTTACCTCACATTGAGGGGGCCGAACCTGGGTAAATCTGTGTCGATCTTTTGTTCCTGCGATCCCAAGCTCGGAGATGCTTGACTCGCATAATCCCACACCTACGAAGTCATCTATGACACCTGACGTGACAATCCCACGACAGTTGGCGCCCACCGTGGGGCCTGCGGTCAAAAGTGTCACGTTCCGCGCAGGATCGAAATCAGGATTCAAGGACATCGCCATCGGCCAAGTTGAAGACATCAATGGAGTCCCCTTCATCGACGATTCAGAGTGGGGACCCGAAGCAGATCACGTCGAGTTTGGATACATAGTTCCCAATGGATCAATAAAAGTTTTCATCGGTTCCGTTAGTCGCAAACCCATGGGTGCGACTCAAGGAATCACGTCAGCAAAGGAATCGCGGCCAGTCAGGGTCCGCGTGTTGGAAGAACTACATCAGGCTACAACAGAAGCACCTGTCTCCTCCTCATCAAAACCTATTTGGGGATCTCTACCAAACCAGGAAGGAGACCTCAAGATTGAAGAGATTGAATCTATCAGGACAGAACTTTGTGAGGAGGCGCACAGGCTCGCAATTGAGCGCAGAAGGCTCCAAGAAGAAGAACGGCAACTGCGCCGACAGCCGCAAAAACGTCGGGCTGTTTGGACCAAGACGACGCCTGAACGAAAGAAACTCCAAGAAGAAGACTGGCGACTTCGCCGCTGGCAGCAAAAGCACCAGGTCAAGACAGACAAAGGAGAAATGAAAACAAAGTTCCATGGCGACCCGGAGAGCAATGTGCATGCCGCAATAAGAATATTGTCAAGGATAGTACCAGTTGGAGACACACGAGCTGATAAGGAAGCTCGCTATGCGATTGAGCTACTGCAAACCGCCGCCTTACAACAAGCAAACATATGGAGTCACGCCCAATGAGCCGCAGCATGAGGTGTCATGGGGTGAAGAAAAATATAGCGTCGAAGAAGTAGTTAACCAGCTCGCAGGTTTACAAGTATCACTAGGAGAAGAAAAGAGATGAAAGGCGAGTCACCGGCGCACATAGCGACTCAGTCAGCTCAGGACGAGACTGATTCAGATGAGGATACAGCACCAGCAAGCTCATACTCGCTGCTAAAGGGGCCAGCATGCTTTGGGGAGGAAATACGACTCACTCGTTTCCCTCCAAGCCTTGGTGAGTCGCAGCGGGTAACCACCTATTGCGAGGATCAAGACCCTGCTTTGTGGATAGAGAACTATGAAGCAAACATGACAGGGCCTGACATAACTCAAGAGGTACGGGCTAAGTACTTCCATTTGGTAATACAAGGAAAGGTTAGGGATTGGCTTGTAAGGCTGCCTCCAAGATCAATAAACACATGGGAAGACCTAAAGGATAAGTTCATCAAGAAGTTTCAAACTGAGGATATGAAGAAGCTCAAGCAGTGTGTCCAGAGAGAGAGCGAAACAACGCGCGATTGGGCAAAAAGGATCGCAGAAATCCTTGATTCCTTCAGCAGCCTAACAGTGCAGTCCACTATACAGCTCATGGAAAAGAATTGTAGGTTTGAGCCACTGGTACATAAGTTGAGTCGCGCTGCGCACAAGATAGACATCTTTGACAAGTTATGGGCAACAGTTAACAAGTACGCAGAAACCGAGAAGGTGGTAGGCGGCTTACCGCAAGTCCCGAAGGAAAACAGCCAGCAACGCAAACTGAACGCCATGCGAGTCAGCCAGAAAAGCAAGGAAGAAGTAAGGAACCACCTCCCAACAGCGTCAAAGGGATCTTGGACATCCCCTGCGACTTACATCGCAGAAGGGATGGTAGGCCGGCGAGCCATACCAAGGCACAGTGCCATTACTATAGGAGATGGAAAGAAGGTCACGCGCCGGGAGCAACTTACATGGGACCCATACAACAGAAGGACAAAGAAAGTTCTCATAAAAGTCCAGAATCCTTACAGAGAAGGAACATAATGCAATTTCACACTGTAGAAGTGCAAGCAGCACGCAGGGACCGGAAGCGTAGTCATGACCCGACGCCAGAACAGTGCCGTCGCTGGACAGAGCAGTCGGTCATTTGGAGTCGCGGTGATCATCCCCCAGAAGTAAAGAATCCTGGCCAGCCAGCTCTTGTGGTCGCCCCACAAGTCGCAGGATACAGGTTGCACAAAGTCCTTATGGATGGAGGAGGGAGAGTAAATATCTTATATCAAGACACGCTCCGAAGGATGAACATACCAGAGTCGCGGCTGCGACCGACCAGAAGGGAAATCCAAGGTATAATTCCGGGAGCTGTTACGCGACCTATAGGAAAAATAACCCTCGAAGTCAGTTTTGGGTACGAGCGCAACTTTTGCACAGAACTCCTAGACTTTGAAGTTGTGGCTGATAAGAGCTCATATCATGCGATCTTTGGGAGAGAAGCCTATGTCAAGTTCACTGCTCGTCCCTGCTACGTCTACCTGCAGCTAAAAATACCAGGACCGAATGGTGTGATAACAGTATATGGAGACAGGCAGATAGCGCTTGAATGCGAGAATTTGGGTTCAGCAATAGCAGAAGAGGCTTGCATCGCTAATTCCTTACATGGACACAGGTCAGAAAAGAACCTCCGCAGCCCAAAACGAGTCGCGTTAGAAGTACCGCGGAGGCGGCCAGCAGGATGCACTCACAGGATGGTGAGTCACAACCAAGAAATCACACATGATTCAAGGGTAGCACTCATACAAAAAGGAGATGGGAGGTGGCGCATGTGCGTAGATCCAATCTCAATCAAAAATCAAAATCAAGGAGGTCCAGTTATTGTGAGACCCCGTAACACAGAGGCGACTCAAACTAAGCCGCAACTAAGTGCAGCCAATCTTCAGAAGGGCTCGTTCCCAGCTTTAACATGAGAAATACATCGGAGCTATTATGCTCGACTTGAGTCGCTTCTAGCGACTCACATGTGAACCAATGAGGTGTTCAATCCGCTCCGTCAGGAGTATTATTTCGCAGCTGAGTGCGATAAGTATCAGGTATGCACGGCCTGCGGGGAAGAGAAACCCGCACTTAAAGGGCCTGCATCGTCTTTGTCATACCTTGAAAAAACATCGAGTGATTATGAAATAAAGCCGGCACCCTTGTCTCAGGGGTTCGTCGTTTCGCCTCAACTATCATTGAGTCGCTGAGTCTTTAGATTTTCATATATCACTGACCTTTGAGGGCTCGTCTCGAGCATTGCGAATCGCACCTCAAATTTTGCCAAACGAGTGGCAACCCTTAAGCTAGAAGCGTCTTGCATTATGCGGCCAAAGTACTGGGGTGCGGTGTCAATCAAAGTGCGATCGCCTATCATGGCTGCCGAGTGACCCTGAACACGCATGTTTACCTGGGAAATTCTGAGTCGCGCGAGCGTCTACTTAAGGGAAGTATCGAGAAAAGGACTTGTTTATAAGTCGCAAAAGCAATATTCATACAAAAATGTCTTATGGACTAACGGGCATGTCCCACAACTATTATTTATTTCTTCTGCTTCTTAGTTACAGGAGCAGTGATTGGTGCGGCCTTTCTTATGGCTGAAGTCGCAGCTGGCTTGATAATAAGGACACCGCCAGACGAGGAAGAAGGGCCGCCAGACCCTGATGATGGAGCAGTGGCCCTGGAGGACTCAGCTTCTGAGGACTTTTTCTTTGGCACTTTGCTCCCATCAAGATTGAATTTATCAAGATAAGTGCCCAAGTCTAAATTATCAACAAATTTTGTGGCATATCCGCGCATCCCTTTCCAGATGTCAAAGTATTCACTTATTGGAAGCTCAGTGCCATCAGCGCGTACCCAGCAGGCATGGCGAGCAATCTTGCCAACATCTATTTCTGGATAAAACGCCCGGAGCAATGTCAAGACATGTGCAGCTCCGGTGCGAGCAGAGGATCGTTTCCAATCAGAGACATAATGCGGAGCTTTGAGCAGCTTGTTTATCCAATACTCGCAAGGTTTTGGGCCGTCAGTCGCAGGAGATATTGTTATCATGACTTCCTTTGCGACCTTTAAAAAACGCTGGTTCAAATTTGAAAGATAGTCCAGTTGATCCTTTAAATTGGAGCGAGATACTGGAGCCTCAGAGCCTATATCAGAAAAGGAAGGTCAGATATGAGTTAGCAATTTATAATAGCTGCTTGCAGTATATATGATCAAAGAGATAAGAGACAGACCAGCAAGCTGGAGGACGGATGACTTGGCAATAGAGCCAAAACTCTCAAAAGCTTTGAACAGCGAGTTATACTTTTCATCCCGCACTGCGAGCTCTTTTGCATGGTCTGCTTTCAGTCTATCAATTAATTCAGATTTAAGGGCCATCCCCTCTCGCAAAGATTTGATAATTTCATCCTTCTCCATGAATCGCTGCTGAGAGCCTGCTTCAAGTTCTTTGAATTGCTCCTCACAAGAATCAAGTTGGCTTTTGAGAGATCTTATTTCCTGAGCTTGGTCCTTAATGATCACATCATGCCGCTCCAGGCCAGACTGCATCGTCTCAGGTTGATCCATGGAAATACCTTTACCTATTAAGCTGGAAGTTCCAAGCAAAGACAGTTCAAGCTGAAAATAAAAAGAGCCACAAGCATGAGTAAATTATCCAGGAACTTGGGGGCTCAAAGTTTGAAAACAAGAAAAGAATCAACACCCCGTGAAGTGACACAAAGTATTGATCCTTGGGGGCTACAGCATATGTACCTGGCGACTCGAAGAAAATTGCTCGACTAAGTCGCGCAGCAATGCAGCGTGCTTGTCTCCAGCAGCGATTATAGCATCTGCAATCGATCTGGAGCCACTAGCAGCAGGAGTTGTGGATGGAACTGCGACTGGATTTGCAGCAGGAGTAGCATCAGCAATATCTCTTTCTGGTGATATCTTTGGGTGAGTCGCACCATCGCTATCTCCTATATTCTCGTCAGTAGCATTTTTGCTCATGGCTGGTTGAGAGGAAGCAGTGTCAGAATTAGATTTGGTGTCTCCTTTGAGCATGGCCCTGCAGAATACCAAGTGGATTAGTAAGCCGACCTAACAGAGCCATAATATTGAAAAGAAGGCAAAACCATACCCAGAGGCTATGCGGATACTCTTCATCAGGCATCCAGAAGAAGGAGAGGATAGATCTTGCAAATCTGAACCTACAAAGGAGTGTTAATCAGCAGTTCCTTGTCAAAAGATACGCAAATATGAAAGGAAAAAGAAGAAGTCGCAGATAAGTACCTGAGCTCATTGAAAAGCAGTCTTTGGTGGTAGGCTTAGAAGAGAAAGCAGGCTTGTCAGGATTAGCAAATTTTAAAGATTTGGCGGTTCTTGTTTCCACCAATAATGTCAAGGCCTTGCGGCGTTTTTCAAGTTGCGAAGGATCCTCTGAGTTTTCAGATAAAGACCGTTTGGAGGATCTACGAGGTGCTTCAGGCAGTTGCAGAAAAGATGTGCCTGGAGAGGAAGATAAAAGAGCATTGGCCATTTGCTGCTCCTCCTCAGATGCGCTGTCCTCAGGATCAGAAGTTGCATCATATATGGTTATATCCTCGCCAGGAGCCGCGGCTCGCCTTGACGACTCAGCAATAGCTTTTTGGCTCGAGTCGGCATCCTCTGAGGGAAGAACCCAAAAATAAGGGTCGATCTGAAAAGAAACACAAGTCAGAGACAATTGATCATAAAAAAGAAATCTGAGAAGAAGCAAGTTATGAAACAGACATTACCACGAAAGGCTTGTGCTAAGCCCAGAAAGGAGCAAGGCCAACGTTATCATACGAGCTGATGTCCTCATCAGTAACTCGGCGAATGAAGTTTATCCATTCTCCTTTATCCCAGTCGTCAGGGCAAGTGCGGCCAGCATCATCTGCTTGGCAAGTGAAATCCATTATAAGTCGCAGGCGGCGATTCACAGGTTGAATTCGCCACTTGGTCCAGCAAGATACGAGATCCAGTCCAGTGAGACCATGGAGCGTCAATGCTCTAACTCTGTCCAGAAGAATCTCGATGGACGGTAACGAAGAAGGATCAGGCTTAGAAGACAGAGCATCGGTCGCCTCGAAAGGAAGTAGCGACCAAAGAGGGAGATGAACTTCGTTTTCGGGAGAAGTATCCTTGCAATAGAAGAACGTCCTTTGCCAGTCTTTGATCATTTTGGCAAGGGCGAGTTTCGGGAAAATGCTGCCCTTACGACGTTGGAAGGAGATAGCGCCGCATTGAAGGAAAGGACCATCTGTGGTCTCCCTTTGGCTGTTGCAACTGAAGAGTGCGAGCCAGAAATCCAAAGAGGGGGGAACACCAAGATAATCTTCGCAGAGGACGTGGAAATTGCTCACTTGCAGCATCGAATTAGGGCCAATATCATGAAAGCGAAGACCCAATCGCTGCATCAAGGAGCGGAAGAAGAGAGAACCTGGGGGCTTGAATCCGCGCTCGACGTGCTCCGCAAAGACCACTATTTCGCCTGGTTGAGGGTCAGGAATTACCTCCTCACCAGCCGCACGCCATTTGCATTGTTCCTTTGGTGGGAGAAGGCCGCGGGCAGTTAAGGATTCCAAGAAGTCGTCATCGATCCACGATCCCTCCCAGTTGCACTTGCGGCGAGGCATTATTTCTGATGGATGAAGATCTCCAAAGGATTGCAAGCGCAAAAAGCGGGATCAGAGGCGGCGCGGAGAAGTGGCAGAGAGGCAACCTAAGAATCTGGTACGGAGCGGCAGGAAAAACGACGAAGACAAGATAAAAAGCCCAGGCGTGGAAGACGTTCAGATCTGAAATCAACCGTCAAAGCAGCTTAAGTCGCATCCTTAAGTCGCTAAGGAGAATTGCGAAATCGTGTTACTAAATCTGGAGTTCAGCCAGGACGTTCTAGTGTGCAGGTTGGCGGCTTATCAAGGTGAAGAAGCTTTCACTCGAAGTCCAAGCTAAACTTGGGGGCTAATGTCGGGAGAATACTTTCTGGATTAACCCGCGGCCCATATCAGTGTGACTCATGTTTACTCGCACGAACAGAGGCCCGTATGGGATCAAGCCCAATATCGAACCGCCACAAGGAGAAGCGTCTAGAAGACACGGAGATGAGTTAGTCTCCGGGTAGGTTTTGGTTAACATATTCCTTGTGGGGAAAGTTTCCTTTGTAACCTGACGAGCCTCTGTGTATATAAGGAGGACTCGCAGGACTTAGAACAGGTCAAGCTGTCGAGATCAATATCCACGATCCAGAGCCCTAAACCCTAGCATACTCGGCGAGTTCCACATTGGATCGCCTCCATTGTAACACCTTGATTATCATATCAATACCAAGCTAGGATAGGCAGGAAGTAGGTCTTTTACCTCACATTGAGGGGGCCGAACCTGGGTAAATCTGTGTCGATCTTTTGTTCCTGCGATCCCAAGCTCGGAGATGCTTGACTCGCATAATCCCACACCTACGAAGTCATCTATGACACCTTACGTGACAATCCCACGACACCCTCCAAGCTTTGGGCCTGAGGGAGAGGCGGCTTTTTCTGAGGCCGCAGCAGACGCGGCTGCGGCAGACCCAACGGCGGCTAGGCCACCTTCGCCAGCCCCCGAAGCCCGCGAGGAGGCGCTGCTGGAGAGTGGCGGTGCTCAGGGTGGAGAGGGCTCGCTCCAGAGCCCCCGTGCGCGCGTTGATCCTGGCCCAAGCTCTGCGGTCCTCGCCCCTGAGGCTGGAGAGGACTCGAGGGCCCTGGTTCTGAGCGGTAGGAGCCGGTGCGACGCTCGCCGCCGCTCTGCATTCCGCTCGGCGAGGGACGGGCTGGAGGCCCATCTTGTCCTCGAGGAGGCCGAGCTCGACAGGAAATACAACGAGCTCGTGGCGGACTGGGCTCACTTCTTCGAGGTCAGGGAACGCTGCCGCCAGGAAGACGAGGGCCTGCAGGCGCGGCGCGACGAAGCGCTGCGCCTCGCCAAGGAGATCCGCGACAACGCGGAGCGCGAGGCTCAAGAGGTCCTGGCGCCTGTCCAGGCCGAGCGCAAGGCTGCGGCGGAGGATCGTGAGGCAGCTGCTTCAGACCGCGCGGCCGTCGAGACCTCTCTCGCCAATCAGCGCAAGGAGCTGGCCAGCCGCGAGGAGAAGATAATTGCTGACGCTGAGGTGGTGCGGAAGTCCTTGGAGCAGCATCGTCTGTCCTTGGAGGCTCGCGAGCAGGCCATGGCGACGCACGAGGCGGACATGCTCAAGCGCGAGGAGGAGGTGGAGCAGGCCGAGAGGGAGCTGAACACGGAGCGCGAGGCTCTTGAGTCCCGCGAGAGCAGCTTGGCTGAGGCCATGGGCAAGCATGACCAGGAGGTGGCTCGACACCTGGATCTTGTGGAGAAAACCAACCAAAATCTCGCCAAGAGGAAGGAAGAAGCTGACCTGGACGCCGCCGCCAAGCTGAAGGAGCACCGTGCGGCCATCACCCAAGCCGTTGCCCAGGACTACGCCGGGAAATTCAAGAAGCAGGAGGAGCGCTTCAAGCAGCGGCACAGGGAGGATGACAACCGCATCCGTTATTTGGAGAAGCAGAACGTCAACTTGAAGGCTTCGGTGAAGCGTGCCAAGAACGGTCGTCTCCGCGCGGAAGAGGCCCTTGAGCGTGTCGAGCACGACCTTGCTTCTCTGACGGCCGATATGAAGGAGATAAACGCACAGGTCGGCCCTGTCGTGGAGCGCGCTGAGGAGGCCGAGGCTAGCGTGCGGGCGCGCACGTCTTGTCGCAGCAGCGGGAGCGCATGTTCCAGTCCTTGGTGACCCGCGGGAATGCTCTCGCGACGAAGCTTGGGGTGGATCCTCCTGCTGTCCCCGTACATGGGAACGCCGACGCCGCCACGTACCTCGCCTACTTCGACAAGCTCTTCTCCTCGCTTGAAGGCCCTGTGGCGGAGCTCAACGATGTTGTCGACGAGGAGTGCCGCAAGCTCCTGATGGTGGCTGTCGAGCGTGTCTTCGTCAACCTCCAGCGCCTTCATCCCGGCTTCGACTATGAGTCCGTGACCGAGCCTATGGAGGACGATCAAGCCGCGATGCGCCTCTCCAACTCACTGCGGGATGAAATCAACGATTACGTCAACCGCTTCAAGAGGGTTGCGGCGGAGCAGGCCCCTGAGGAGGAGGAGGAGGACGTCGAGGAGGAAGATGCTGAGGAGGATCGTGCTGCCAAGTCGCCTGCTTAGGCTGTTCCTGTCACAAGATGCGCCTGAGGCGCGATTTATCTTTGTATAAAGACTTGTTTTATTCTGTTATGGTCTATAAAACACTTTTATGTGCTGCTATGTGTGTGCCCCTCGACGGGCCTTTTATCCCTGTTTCATGTCTTTTTCGCTTTACGTCGTCAGGGCCTGTCTCTTTGCGTTATGACTCCGCCACTATGGTATGCCAGAGCGATGACTCAGCAAGGCCGGGGGTGTTTAAGGCTTAGAGAGGTAAGAGCTCTCGAGTCACGGTGCTCGAGGGCCCCCCTTTGACGCTCAAGCAGTCCATGAAAATGCGAGGGAGAAAAAACCGCTCGAGGGGCGATAGTCGCTCGTGAGAGGAAAAACACAACTCCTGAGGCGTGAGCACAGGACTTAGCTTAGCGAGGTCTTGGCCTCGTGGAGGGTGTTGGTTTCCCTGATGGTGTGCTTTCCTCTTTGGGTCTGGAGCGTGACTCCACGAGCCTTGGGGGGACTCTTGTTCCCTGTGTTGGTTAGAGAGGCGAAACCAAAGCAGAAACATGGTAGTAGAACTCATGCACGCTTATAGGTCTCCTCATGGGTACCTCGCGAGGAGAGTAAGTACCATAGGTCCTTAGGTGAGGTGGCAGGTTTGGGAGCAAGCCCTTGGGCCAGAGCTCTTTGGTGAGATAACAGGCGTGAGGGCATGCTCACGTGTTAGAGCTCGGATCCTTTGGATTTTGCGGTGCTGCTGGGATGCTCCCGAGGCACAGTCACCGTACTCAGCCCCCGCTCGCGAGGTGCGCAAGGGGAAAGATATGAGCGCGAATGAAAACATAGTGATGGAAACTAAAACTCACCCCCAAAATATTACATAGCGGCGCCGTAGCGCAATGTTTCACTAGGAAACGAATTGGTTCGTTACACTTGGGCTCACTAGTAGGGAAAAGCTTATACGTGAGATGCTATCAGTGGCGCACCAGCCACTTGTGCGCCACTGATAGTCTCTCACCAGATTTCCTGGATTTTGAAAAACAATACCAGTGACGCACCAGATTGCAGTACGCCACTGGTAAATATTTACCAGTGGCGCACCGTAAACCTGGTGCGCCACTGGTAAGTTCCAGCAAAATTTTGAAATTTTCGGGTGGAGGAGAGAGACTATCAGTGGCGCACCGGGTTTGTGGTGCGCCACAGGTAATTTTTTTATCTGTGGCGCACCGAGCATGGTGCGCCACTGGTATTTCTTAGCAGATATGTTGGAAAGTGGACAGAGAATACCTGTGGCGCACCACTGCACGGTGCGCCACAGGTAATTTTTTTAGCTGTGCAGGTAACTTTGCCTCCACGGGTCGCGCATCCTCTCTCTCCCTTATCCTCTCTTCTCTCTCCACCCTATCCCCAACTCACCACTCGCACAAATTTTTTCCTCTCCGCCACAGAAAAGAGCTAGCTTAGGGTTCCACCGGCGCCGCCACTGGCCGACGCCGGCCGTCCGCGACCGCCACCGGCCGTCCTCGTCTGCTCCCACCGCAACGAGGAGCAGCATGCCGGCCTGGGCCGCCGAGGGCCACTCTCCGTCGGAGCCACTGCCGGACCGAGCACGGACAGCCGCTGTGCTCCGTGGCCGCCACCCGTCGTGGCCGGCCGCCTTCCTCTCGATCTCTCTGCTGGCCGTCGCCCGCGGCCTCCGACGAGCAGGCGCTGGCCGCCGCGGCGCCAAGGCCGCGGAGATCGACAAGCAGGTCTTCTTCTCCTTGGCCGGCCGGCCGTGACATCGATGACGGGATTATGCAGAACACTGCTCCGGTGCCTCGGCCGGGTGCGCTGGGGAAGCAGGGGGTGGCGCTGCGCATCTCGGCGGACAACGCGGCGTTTGTCGGGTGCAACTTCCTGGGCGGGCAGGACACGCTGTACGACCACCTGGGGCGGCACTACTACCGGGATTGCTACATCGAGGGCTCCGTCGACTTCATCTTCGGCAACGCCCTCTCCCTCTACGAGGTACTTCGTCTTCTTCTTCCCTAGCTCCTTCAACGATTCTGTTTCAGCACCAGTTTCAGACAAGCAAAGCTTAGCACCCGCTGTGCAATTGGAGTCAACAGAGTATCTTTGCTCGATCTAATGTGTCAGTGTGTGTCCGGTAGAATGCATGGCGCCCCTAGTACAGCACAAAGAGGGCGACATGTCAGTCGGCACTTGGCCGGGTTTCTGTGACAGAGCATCCGGCTTGAGCATGGCCTACAGGAGGGTGCACGGGTCGTTGATGAGTTTTCAGACACTGTCAAAACCTAGTACAGTACATTCCCGGACCGTGAGCCCGTGATAGATCCTGTCCCAGAAGCAGCCCGTTCTAAGATCTCATCTCTGCGGCAGCCGGCCAGCGCTTCCTCGCCGTGGAGCTAGCTAGCCGCCGCCGGTGGCGGTCACGGCCTCTGCATCATAGTAGTATCTCGTTTCTGTCCGCCTGTGAGGCTATGCATGCAGGGTAGGAGTACAAGACAAGAGGGAGGGGAATGTCAATTGCCATTAAGTAATCAGAGGTTTTGGCTCCTAATATGTCTTCTGTTTGCTTCACATTAAGATGCTTCCCATGATTAGTAAGCATATTTAGAGACAAGTAACTAGACCTCACTCTAGAAAGAGAAGTTATACAGTACATACATGTATGTTAAAGATCCTGGCTGAAATAGTACATGAAAACCTGAAACTGATATCATCTTGTTAATTGAGTATAGTACATCAAGCCTTCACTACCCTATTTCAGTTTCCAATACCTGAAAATGTTTACATGTGTAAACTAGCAAAGCCTTCATGTTCTTATTCATCCCCCAAGTCAGTATGATGCATGCTAGACTTTGTGGTGCTCTTTTCTAGATGGAGGCAAGCAAAACCAAGGAAATTCTAGAGATTGTAAGGTGTCGTGAAGTACCAACCATTTATTCTAGATTTTCTTTCTCTTTATCAAGTTGAATGAACATGTTAGCACCCCTCAATTAAAACTTGCATAGGCAAATAGGCAAACGGATGTGTTCTGCTTTTAATTGTTCGCTTCTCCTTATGCATACATAGGCAGCAAGTTTGCTGACGATATGCTGCGGCGACGACGACATGGGATGCGGCGACGAAGACATCGACAAGGTGTTGCAGCGACGCCACCATAGCTTTTGTACATTTGAAAAAAAATAACAGTATGTGAACTATATTTGGACAGATGTGTATCTTGAACTGTTGGATGAAATTTCACTCATCATGCTATTTGTGTTTCTGAACTTCGCAACAAAATTATTGTTTTGATTTTTTTTTAATCCCGAAAATGATACTAGTGGCGCACAAAATAGAAAGGGCGCCACTAGTAGTATATTTTTTTAATATTCCCAAATTATTAGCAGTGGCGCACAAAACAGCATATGCGCCACTGGTATTCACTTACCAGTGGCGCACAATTCGTCCTGTGCGCCACTGATAATTGAGATAGGTGCCCCCACAGCTCACCAGTGGCGCACCAGAATTAGCTATCAGTGGCGCACCATCTGGTGCGCCACTGATAAGTGAGTTACCTGTGGCGCACCAGCGGTGCGCCACAGGTAACACTTATCAGTGGCGCAAGTTTAGTGGCGCACCACTAGTGCGCCACTGATAGCCGATTTTGGTGCGCCACTAATAGGCTTTTCCCTACTAGTGGCTTGCCAACATAAAGTTTCCATGTCGAGGCATGGGGACCACATTCAGTGGCTGAGACTCTTCACGGCCTGCGGCGGCACGTTACAGGAAGAGCTCAGAGGGACTGGCCCTCAGAGAGAGAAGCTTTTGTGAAGCTTGGAGGTGAAGCTGTGCGCTTTCCTCTAGAGACAAAAAATGCCTGGTGTGATAGAGATCACGGGTAGAACTTGCGTAGATGCGCGATGTTCCAAGGGTTCTTGACCGGGATGCCGTCCTCCGTCTCGAGGCGTACCGCGCCAGGTCTGGCGACATGCGCGACCCTGTAGGGGCCTTCCCACATGGGCGAGAGCTTGTGGAGACCTTCCCTGGAGAGGATCCTCCTGAGGACAAGGTCGCCTGTCTCGAGAGTGCGCGGACGTATGTGGCGGCTGTGGTAGCGTCGCAGGTCTTGCTGGTATTTTGCCGCTCTGAGGGCGGCTCGGCGGCGCAACCCGTCGAGGAACAGCAGGTCGTCGTTGTGGAGGTCTTCTTGATTGTCCTCATTGAAGGCAAGGACCCTTGCGGACCCGTGCTTGATCTCTGTGGGGAGGACTGCTTCGGCTCCATACACCAGGGCGAATGGCGTCTCACCAGTGGGTTTGTAGGGTTCGTGCGGATGGACCAGAGCACGGAGGGGAGCTCATCGATCCAGCCCTTGCCGTAGCCCTTGAGGCGGTTGAAACTTCTCGTCTTGAGGCCCTTGAGGACCTCAGCATTTGCTCGCTCGGCTTGACCATTGCTCTGTGGGTGAGCTACCGAGGCGAAGCAGAGCTTGGTGCCGAGGCTCTCGCAGTAAGCCCTGAAGATGCCGCTGGTGAACTGTGAGCCATTGTCGGTGATGATGCGGTTTGGCACACCAAAGCGGCAGACCAGGCCTCTGATGAACTTCACGGCTGCCCTGGCTGGGATGGTGCGCACCGCTTCAACCTCTGCCCATTTGGTGAACTTGTCAACAGCCACGAAGAGGAAACGGTAGCCCCCTTGCGATCTCGGGAAGGGTCCCAAGATGTCCAGCCCCCAGACCGCGAACGGCCAGGAGAGCGGGATGGTCTGGAGTCCCAGTGCAGGCTGATGGACTTGCTTGGCGTGGAACTGGCATGCATCGCAAGACTGAACGATGGTGACGGCATCTTGAAGCACTTGAGGCCAGTAGAAACCGCTCCTGAAGACCTTGCCGCGAGGGTGCGCGCGCAGGAATGGTGGCCGCACTCTCCACTGTGTATGTCCCTGAGGAGCATGCGTCCTTCCTCAGGAGGCACACACTTGAGGGCAATGCCATTTGGGCGCTTGCGGTATAGGTCTCCCTCAAGGATGTAATAGGATTTCGCTTGTCGAGCGACTCGTTCTGCCTCTGCGTCTTCCTCGGGAAGGACTCCTTTTAGCAAGTAGTCCTTGAGCTCGTCAACCCAGCCTGTTTCTTGGTGCACCATGGTCAGCATCAGACGCTCCCCTGAGGATGGGCCACAGTTGGGTGCGCCACCTGTGGGAGGTGGTGGGAGTACTTCGTCTGTGCTTGTAGCTGGTGCTTCAGCGGCTGCTTTATGGACGCCTTGGAGAGCCTCTCTTCAAAGACACCTGCGGGCTGGGCCTCCCTTCGCGATGCGCGCTTGGCGATGTCATCTGCTTCCTGGTTCTCCTTGCGCGGGATGTGCATGAGCTCCATGCCCCTGAAGTGCTTCTCGAGCTTGCGGACCTCTTCAAGGTAGGCAGCCATATGGCTGTCTTTAGGGGTGTAGCTCTTGTTGGAGAAGTTGACCAGGAGCTGGGAGTCGCCTTTGATGAGTAGGTGCTTGACACCGAGGGCAATGGCAGCTCTGAGCCCGGCGAGGAGGCCTTCATATTCAGCGATGTTGTTGGAGATCTTGTCCATCGTGAAGCACAACTGGATGGCATAGTAGAGCTTGTCGCCTTTAGGTGAGGTCAGGACAACGCCAGCGCCTCCGTTGCGGCAGGAGAAAGCTCCATCGAAGTGCATGGTCCAGTGGCTTGGCATTGTATCTCCAGGCGGTACAGTTTCTGCTTCAGGAGGCTCTTCAGGAGTTGGGTCTGTCCATTCGGCGACAAAATCTGCCAGTGCTCTTCCTTTGATGACCCTTGTGGTGTCAAAACGCAAGTTGAAAGGCTGCAGCTCGATGTTCCACCCTGCTACGCGATCAGTGGCGTTGGGGTTGCGCAGGATTTGCTCCAGGGGAATGATGTGACCACCGTGACAGGGTGGCCCTGGAAGTAGTGGCGCAGCTTTCTGGAGGCGATGAGCAGGGCGAGAAGGAGCTTCTGCTGCATAGGGTACCGCTCGCGAGCATCTCTTAGCACAGTACTGACATAGTAGACAGGATGCTCGACAAGGGTTGTGGAGGGTGACGCAGCGTTGGCTCCCTCGAGAGGCTCCTCAGGCCCTTTGGCGAGGTTTCCTTGTGGAGGAGTCTCAGCAGGGGTGCCTGTAGGCTCGACAGCTGGCTGTGGGTCTGGCTCTGGGCCTGGAGGGACTTTTTCCTTGTCGGGAGGCTCTGGACTTGGAGTGGCAACTTTTCTTGGGGAGGACTGGCTCTTCTCTTTCGACCACCAGGACGGCGCTTGCGGTTTGTGGAGTGGCTGCAAGGTACAGCTTTAGATGCTCGCCCGTCCTGGGGGCTACCATAACTGGTGCGCTAGCCAAGTACTTCTTCAAGTCCTCAAATGCCTTGTCTGCCTCTGGAGTCCACTTGAAGGTGCCGGACTTCTTCATGATCTTGAAAAATGGCAGGGCCCTCTCGCCAAACTTGGAGATGAAGCGGCCCAAGCTGGCCATGCACCCAGCTAGGCGCTGCATGTCCTTGAGGCGGCGAGGTGGCTGCATTTCTTCTATGGCCTTGATCTTGTCAGGGTTTGCTTCTATGCCGCGATGGGACACGAGGAACCCGAGGAGTTTGCCTGAAGGTACCCCGAAGACGCACTTGGCGGGGTTTAGCTTGATGTTCACCTTGCGCAGGCTGGCGAAGGTCTCCTCGAGGTCCTTCAAGAGAGTGTCTCCCTCGCGAGACTTGACTACGATGTCGTCAACATATGCCTCTGCATTTCTTCCCATCTGAGCCCCCAGGGCGATCCTCATGAGCCTCTGGAAGGTGGCGCCGGCGTTCTTCAACCCGAAGGGCATGCAAGTGTAGCAATACACGCCACAGGGGGTGAGGAATGCTGTTTTCTCCTCGTCCTCTTTAGCCATTTTGATCTGGTGGTAGCCTGAGAAGGCGTCCAGAAAACAGAGGAGATCACAGCCGGCTGTGGAGTCCACGATCTGATCAATCCTTGGCATGGGGTATGGGTCCTTGGGGCAGGCTTTATTTACATCAGTGTAATCGATGCAGAGCCGGCCTCCCCATTGGGTTTTGGGACAACCACGCCATTAGAGACCCAGGTGGGGTGGGCAACTTCTCGAATAATGTCTGCTGCTTTTAGCTTTTCTACTTCTTTGATGATGAAGGCTTGCTTCTCAGGGGCTTGTTTCCGTGCTTTCTGCTTGACGGGGCGTGCGTTTGGACACACAGCTAAGTGGTGCTCGATCACCTCCCTTGGTACGCCGGACATTTCTGACGGAGTCCATGCGAACATGTCAGAATTTGCCCGAAGGAAGGCGACGAGCGCGCTTTCCTATTTGGGAGGCAAGCCAGCGCCTATGGTGACGCTAGCCCCCGAGCCCTCAGCCCCCGAGTCGCTGGTGCTCAGCGACACCTTCTTTGTAGCGGCCTGCTCCTGAGAGAACAGCTGCTTCTTCTTCTTGGGCCTCGCGAGGGGCTCCAGGTCTTCGTCAGCAGGGAACGCCATGGCAGCGGCTTTGTAGGCGAGCTCGACAGCGCGTGTAGCGTCCTGTACGTGACCATGGATGGTGATGGTGCCGCCGCTGCCAGGGATCTTGACCATGTTGTAGGCGTGATGCGTGACGGCCATGAACTTCGCGAGGGCGGGGTAGCCGAGGATGGCGTTGTAGGGCAGGCCAATGTGCGCACGTCGAAGTCGATGAGCTCGGTGCGATAGTTTTGCTGCGTGCCAAAGGTGACTGCAAGCCTCACTTGCCCCAGAGGCGAGATTGAGCCGCTGGTGACCCCTGTGAAGGGCCTGGAGGGCATAAGCCACTCGTAGGGCACTTGAAGCGTCTCAAAGGTCTCGACAGAGATGACGTTCAGGCCTGCACCCCCATCAATGAGCGTTTTGCCGACGGCGATATTGTT
The DNA here is from genome assembly GCA_947311845.1 of Poa pratensis. Lineage (NCBI taxonomy): Eukaryota > Viridiplantae > Streptophyta > Magnoliopsida > Poales > Poaceae > Poa > Poa pratensis. Next base: position 113,972,222 of record CAMZMU010000063.1, read on the forward strand.
GATGGTGGGGGTGCACACCAGCGGGAGGGTGCCTACAGTCTTGGTCGACTTGGGGTGGTCCTTGGCGTCGAAGGCGATGGTGTACTGAGACCACTTGAGGGGACGCGATGTCTCCACCCAGGCAGCGCTGCGTTGAGCTCGCGGGCGAACTGCTTGAACTGATTGTTGGACTTGGGCGCCTGAGCCCCGCCGAGGATGCACGCCATGGCGCCTCTAGGGGCCTGGTAGCCCCCAGGCTCCTCGTCAGGGAGGTTGTTGTTTTCTCAGCGGCGTTGGCCTGAGTCCCTTGAGGCTTCTGGTAGCCACCTTTGCGTCCGCCCTTGCGGTAGTTACGGCCTCTGCCGCGACCACCGCTGCCTTCTTCCTGCTCGCGCTTCTTGCTCAGCTGCTTGAGGTCGTAGCAGTTCTCTGTCGCGTGGCCGCGCCTGTTGTGGTAGATGCAGAAGGGACGGTTGTCCATCTTCTTCTCGCCATCCTCTGCAGAGTCCTCTCGAGCGTGCTTAGCGCCGGGCTCAGCAGCCAGCACAGCAGTAGGCTTGCGCTTGGTCTCGTCACGCTTCTTGTGGGCCTTGGATCCCTCTGGAGGGTCGTCTGCAGAGGCCACCTTGGTGAAGAGGAGACCCTCTTCAGCCTTGGCACACTTGTCTGCGATGTCGAAGAGCTTCACGACAGAGGAGAGGGTATCGTGGATGCCGAGCTTCTCAAGCATCCTGCGGTTGGTGACGCCCTCTCTGAAGGCAGCAATGACGTGCGAGTCAGGGATGTTGGGGATTTTGTTGCGGACTTGGCTGAAGCGCTGGATGTACTTGCGGAGAGTCTCGCCAGACTTCTGGCGTACGGCGCGCAGGTCGTTGTAGGTGAGGGCGCGCTCGTACGTGCCCTTGAAGTTCGCGACGAACTGCTTGCAGAGGTCCTCCCAGGAGTCGATGGAGTCCTCAGGGAGGTTCAGGAGCCACGACAGGGCAGAGTCCCTGAGGGCGTGCGAGAACCAGTTCGCCATGACCTTGTCGTCCCCCCGCAGCTGGATGGAGGTGGTGTAGAGCTGCAGGAACTCGATGGGGTTGTTCGTGCCATCGTAGCCCTTGGGGAGGTCTGGCCTGAACTTCTGCGGCCAGACGACGCGGCGCAGGTTGCGGGTGAAGGCCGTGCAGCCCGTGGCGTACGTGGCCACCCGCCCTGGAGAGCTCTGCGGTTTTGGCGCCCGGCCTGGCCAATTTCCTCGACGATGCGCTTCTGGAGGTCCCGCTGGCGCTCCATCTCCACCGCGCGTCCGGCGGCGTCCGCTGCACGATTTGACAATCATGCGGCGAGGACGCGTGAGAGGCGGCTTTGTTGCCGCAGCCGGAGGTGGTCCTGGCGGAGGCGGAGGCGGAGGTGCTCCATGTGCGCTGTGCCTGCGCGCCCGAGTTGTGGTGCACCAGGAGCGCGACGGCTGGAGCCGCGCGTGGCGCGCCGCGATGTCGACGAGGTGCTGGAGGCGGCCGAGCCAGTTGTCGTGCGCCTCGGCGGTGGGGCGGTAGCGGAAGAGCTCTGCTGCCATGAGCAGCGCAGTGTTTGGGCTGGGCGCCGGGCGCCCAAGGTGGACGCGCTTTGGCGCCGGACGGATGCGAGGACTCAGCGTCCTCGCTTTGCTCGTGGTCGACGTCCTCCTCGTAGCGGTCGTCGTCGTCCTCGGGGTGCTCCACGCGTGGCTCCGCGGTGGTGCGCCCCGAAGTGCGGTTGGTGCGGGACGGCCGCGTGGCCCGGTGGTGTGGACGGCGGGCTCGGTCTCAGCTCTGCCTGACGCGCGCCGGTTAGCGTGAGCTGCGCGAGTGTCTGCCATGGCGCAGAGGTCGATGAAGGTTGAAGACGCGCCTCAGCCCCCTACCTGGCGCGCCAAATGTCGGAGAATGACTCCCGCGAAACAGGGGCAGTCACACTCGCGAAAAGAGTTCGTGTAAGGGGCTGAATCACGACGTCAAACAACCCTCAACCTGCACGGCGACGGTGCTCGTCGAGGATGAAGAGGGACATCACGGCAGAGATAGACACAGGCCCGTACCCAGGTTCACTGCCCTCTTGTGGAGGTAAAACCGCTACTCCTGCTTGTCTGTATTGCTGCTTGTGGAGATCACAGTACAGCGAGCTTGCCGAAGGCTCTCGCACGGCAATGGTGTGTACAAGGGAAGGGAAACTAAGGTCTTCTTCTTCCTTGTGCGTGGGTAGCTTAGCTAGGAGAAAATGCGATCCCTTGCTACGGTGGAGCTCCGCTTCCTTTTATAGGCGCCCCGGGCCTCCTCCCCGCGCATGGCAGTGGAGGGGCTACCACATGGCGACAAAGGGCGGAGCATGGTGCACCGCGGCCTGGCTGCCTGTGGACGCGGTCCATGGGCACAAAAGCTGAGGCCGGTGGCAGGGAGACCACCGGCCATCCAGGACGGCCAGCTGGGGCTGCAGAGGAGCGTGGGGGCGCCCACGGTGACGTCGTCCTTGGCGCGTAGCGCCGGCCGGTCCCCTTATCACCAAAGAGGAAAGCTTCATAGTCTGCTCCGCCGGGCACCACTTTGTTGACTCCTTTATCACCAAAGCGGCAACTGTAGCTCCGTCGTCACCCTGCGCAGAGGCGCGTGTCACTCTGCGGCCGCTGCAGAGCCCATGTGCGCTCTGCAGAGCTTGCTTTACAGCGAAGGAACCCTCTCGAGGGCGGGAGCGCCCTGTGGAGGATTCGGCGTTGACTTCCCTTCAGGGAAGACATCCTTGAAGAGGGGGCAGCGCTGTGGAGGCTCCGCAAGCCTCTGGTGCCTCCTCAGGCCTTCGCGAGGCGATTCTGCCTCGCGGGCTCCCCAGGCTTGTGGACCTGGTCCTTAGTGAACTTTATCCACCGAGTGTCGAGGGCTGTAGAGGCCTGGCCCAGCATACCCTGGTTCATACTGGGCCGACAGATCTGAATCTGCCTCCTCCGAGGAGTCCGCGGGTTCAGATCTCCACTTCTGTGGTGTTGCCGGACTGGGATCCGACTCCCAGCCGAAGAGCAACGATCCTGAATCCATCCTTCCTGCACTCCAGGACGATGCGATCTCAGATGCCGGATCCAGATCTACTGTTCAAGTCAACGTGGATTCTGACTCCGATGGAGAATCTGTTAGCATGTTTGAGCAAAAGGTTCAAAAGTGCTTTGACGCACCCGCACCATCGCCTTCCGAGGTGGCAAGCTCAACCATGCAGCAGGCTTTCGTGGCCGGGGCTACCAGAACAGATCCGGCAATGACGGAGGAACCTGTTGTTGCCGACACTCCGGGCACCAACTTGCCGGCCATGGAGCCTTCCAATGCTCCAAAGAAGAAGACGAACCTGGAGAGAGGCGGATGCAGCAAAGATGCCATTAACGATGCGGAGAAGGCAACTTTGGCGGAGGTCTTGCACACGCCGGTTAATGAGAAAACATCTCTGGCTGACCTGGAGAAACTCCGCTCGGTTTTGGTTAACCAAACCAAGAACCTCAAGGCATAGCAAGACGAGGTCATGAACCTGATTCAGGAGGCCAAGGCGGAGCAAGCCAAGCTGTCTGCCAAAAAGAACCTCTTCACCACTACACCGGTGGCCAAGTCAAAGCCACCACTACCAAGGAAGAGTACGCTGCAGGATCGGAATCCGCCTCCCAAGGAGTTCAAGTCACCTGCTCAGACACTTGGTTTTGAGTGGGCATCGGCTCCGCAGCGCAGGGACAAGAACGACGATCTCATTTTGAGTACGCCTATCCTCAACACCGCGGCCGCCTTAGACGTCCTCTACAACGACGACTACGACAAGGACGAGAAGATCTACTATGCCGCTACTTTTGCCCACAAGGCTTTGGAACAGCAGGCACGAGCGGATTCTCGTGGCGGACGCGCGAGGTGGATGACTGGAGTCAAAGTCTAACGCCTGCATAGCCGTTGCAGGCGGCAACCCCAACGACCCATCCGGCTCCAGTAGCCATGGTAAGGGGAAGGACAAGGATAAGGAGCCACGCAAATCGCCGCCGCCTCCCAGGAGACATCGCGATGAGGCTTCCCGTATAGGCGACAGGCAACACGATCCACCACCTCCGCCGCCAAGGAGAGAAGGCGGCAGCCGAGACAACAACCAGCCGCCAAGAGATGGCGGCAACCGCGATGATCACCCACCACCAAGGAGGAGCAGGGACCGCACTAGATCAACACCGCCACCGCCTAGGCGCGAAGGCGGGAGTCAGGGAAACAACAATGAGCCGAGGCACAGCCGAGCCGCGCAGGACGAGCCTCGTGGTGATAAAACCAACAGGCAGCTCGCTCTGGAAGACGCACGACATCGTCTCAATGACATTCAAGCTGGAAAGGAGGACTCATACCTCGGCCCCGAGTGCTTCGGCCATGCCATCCGCAATATCCGTATACCTCGGGATATGACATTAGTGTCAAAAAGTTGCCAAAGGTATAACGGAGCTGACAAACCCAACTCGTGGTTGTCGGATTATGCGTTGGCCATTGAAATTGCCGGGGGCAATGGCTTAGTTTCCGCACGTTTTCTACCCCTCATGCTGGAGGGCACAGCTAGAAGCTGGATTGAGAACTTGCCGGAAAAATCTATTCACAGTTGGCTGGACATGGAACGGGTATTCACCCAACACTTCCAGGGCACATACAAGCGCCCAAATACGTATACTGATTTGACGCGCTTGTTGAAGGGCTCGAGTCTCCGACACAAGCTTGTCCGCATGCAAGTAAAGGATCTCGGAGTCATGCTTGAAGTTGCCGCCATGTACGCTCAGGCGGATGATGATGCACGCGATGGCGAAGGTGCTCCTAACTTGGCACCAAACAAGTGTGCTAGTTATAAGCGCAAAGCTCCCCATGAAGACAAAGCAGGACCATCCAATGAGGTCGCCACCGCCTTCGAAGGCAAAGGCGGCAAGCTCAAGTGGAAAAATAAAAATAAAGGCAAGGATGCTTTTCCCAACAAGAATCGCATGTCATACGAGGAGGCGAAGTTGCTGCCTTGCCCGATCCACACATCTCTTGGAAAGGTCAACCACACATTGGGTGAGTGCCGCTTCATGGACGACTTCAAGAAGGACCCCGATGTTGGCTGGAAGCCGAAAAAGGCTAAGAAAGTCGAAAAGGCAAAGAAGGACGACGACGATGAGACTGTTTCCATGTCAGAGGACGAGGACCCCAAGCCGCCTCGCAAGGAGAAAAAGTTCCCCAAGGTACGCGAACAGCTCGTGTGTTTCCTGGGCACTCCTTCCACGAAAGAAGAGAAGGCGGAACTACGTGAGCTCAATGCCACGGTGCCAGATGTTCCCCAATACTTGAATTGGTCCGAAGCTCCAATCACATGGAACAGGACGATCACCCTGACCGCGTGCCGCATCCCGGCAAGTACGCCCTCGTAGTCGACCCAATTGTCGACAACTTCAGATTGACCAAGGTATTGATGGACGGAGGCAGCAGCCTCAACATCCTTTACGAAGACACCTTGAAGCGCATGAACTTGGCGGAGAGCCAGCTTGACTACAACAAAGTCACGTTCCATGGTATTGTGCCGGGAAGGCAAGCCAAGTCCAATGGAAGCATTAAACTTGAGGTTACCTTCGGAACCGAGGCCAACTATCGCACAGAGTATATCCGGTTCGAGGTAGTCCCCTTCAAGAGTGCTTACCATGCCATCTTTGGACGGCCTGCTTTCGCAAAGTTCATGGCGAGACCATGTTACGTCTACAGGAAGCTGAAGATGCCTGGACCCAACGGTACTATTACCGTCAACGGCAACTTCAAGAAAGCAAAGGAGTGTGAGCGTGGCAATGCTGCCTTCGCCGAAGCTGTTCTCCACGTAGAGGAGCTAGCCACGCTGAGAAAAGAAACTGATGCGTCCAAGTTGCTGGAAAAGGTGGAAACTGCCAAACCAAAGCAGTCCTTCAAGGCCACCGATGACACAAAGAAGGTGGACCTGGTGCCAGGTGACAGCTCTAAGCAAGTCACCATCGGGTCTAGCTTGGATGACAAATAGGAAAGCGCGCTCGTCGAGTTCCTCCGTGAGAACGGGGATATCTTTGCATGGTCGTCAGCCGACATGCCGGGTGTCCCTAGGGAACTTGCCGAGCACTCTCTCAATGTCTACAAAGGAGCCAAGCCAGTCAAGCAAGGAATCAGGCGCTTTGGTGAGAAGAAGAGGCAGGCGATCGGGAAGGAGATCATCAAGTTGCAGGAGGCAAAATTCATTAGGGAGGTAGTGCATACTGATTGGTTGGCAAATCCTGTAATGGTTCCGAAACCTAATAAAGAGCTGAGGATGTGTATTGATTACACCGGTTTGAACAGGTGTTGAGCTAAGGACCACTTCGCTTTACCACGTATAGATCAGGTCATAGACTCCACAGCCGGCTCAGAGCTGCTGTGTTTTTTGGATGCGTACTCCGAGTACCACCAAATCAAAATGCAGGAATCGGACCAACTAAAAACAGCGTTCACCACGGCCTACGGAACCTTCTGCTACATTACGATGCCCTTCGGCCTAAAAAATGCCGGCGCCACGTATCAGCGGTGCATGCAAAGATGCCTTAACGAACAAATTGACCGCAATGTTCACGTCTACATAGACGACATTGCCGTCATGTCTCGGAAAAAGGCGGATTTGCTTGAAGATCTTCGAGAAACCTTCGACAACCTCCGGGTATATAGAATGAAACTCAATCCAAATAAGTGTGTTTTTGGGGTTCTTGCCGGCAAGTTGCTTGGCTTTATCGTTTCCGAACGAGGAGTTGAGGTCAACCCGGAGAAAATCAAGGCAATTCTCAACATATCCAGGCCAACATGCCTGAAGGACGTGCAGCGCCTTACCGGCTCTGCAGCTGCCGTCAGTCGTTTCATTAGCCGTCTTGGTGAAAAGGCTATGCCTCTTTACCGGCTACTGAAGAAATCCGACAACTTTGAGTGGACAGACGAAGCAGATGCCGCCTTGCAACAGCTAAAGGTAGCATTAACGACTACCCCAATCCTTGCAGCACCTCGTCTAGAGGAGCCAATGCTGCTATACATCGCTGCAACCAACTTGGTTATCAGCGTGGTTATGGTTGTGGAGCGCAAGGCGGAAGAGGCAGAGGCATCTGAACAGCGCCCCGTCTACTTCATCAGTGAAGTTTTTTCCGCCTCGAAGCAACGTTATCCACATTACCAGAAGCTGGTCTACGGCGTCTTTTATGCCGCCAGCAGGTTAAGGCATTATTTCCAGGAACATTCAATCACTGTGGTGAGCAAAGCACCTCTGGGAGACATAATAAACAATGCGGATGCAACTGGCCGAGTTGCCAAATGGGGCATTGAATTTGCCGCCTTCGACATCACGTATAAATCCAGAACTGTTATTAAGTCTCAAGCCCTGGCAGATTTTGTCGCAGATTGGACTGAAGCCATGGATGAAAAACCTCTCCCTGAGTCAGAGTACTGGATCATGCACTTTGACGGATCAAAGATGCTTCAGGGCTCGGGGGCTGGCGTTGTGCTGCGAAATCCGCAAGGAGATAAGCTAAGCTACGTGCTACAAATTCATTTCAAAGCAACCAACAATGTTGCCGAATATGAAGCACTCCTTCACGGTTTGCACATTGCCAAAGAACTAGGCGTCCAGCGCGTTCTCTGCTACAGCGATTCGGACCTGGTTGCACAACAGACACGTGGTACATGGGACACAAAAAGTGCAACAATGGCGGCGTATCGGTCCGCTGTTGACGAATTTGCAAAATGTTTCCTAGGATACGAGGTCCGCCACATCCCAAGAGCCCAAAACGAGGTGGCAGATACACTTTCCAGATTGGGATCGGAGCGCAAAAAGGTACCGAAAGATGTTTTCCTGGAACACCTCTACAACCCGTCAATAAAGGGAGCTGACTTTCTTGATCCAGAGGCGGCAGAACCAGTGGATGAGGCCAGCTATGCCGTCTACTTGGTAAAGCCGGACTGGACAACCCCATATTTGGATTTCCTGATTAACCAGGAGTTGCCGGAAGATGAGGTATTGAGAAGGCAAATTGTACGAAGGGCCAAGGCATTTACAATTATAAAAGGTGAACTGTACAAGCGTAGCACCACTGGAGTCTACCAACATTGTATTTCACCAGAGGAAGGCAGAAACTTGTTGGATGAGATACATTCTGGAGTTTGCGGACATCATGCTTCGTCCCGCTCTCTTGTGTCCAAAGCTTTCCGACAAGGTTTTTATTGTGTTGGGGTTATACCAACTAGGGGTATCACCAACATGGCAAATCCGGCTAGCCCAGGGTGGCCCGCAGTGGTGGTTAAGGCTTTGCCTGCCGGGCGGCCCAGATAGCCGGCAACTCAAGGTAGGCGGATGCCGGCAAGACGGAGGCCCAAGACCGAAGCCCAAGAAGCCATCAAGACTTAGGCGGTAGGCGGCATACTTGCCGGATAGGTTTAGGACTCTGTATACTTGCCGGATACGTAACAACCTTGTACCCCTGCGTCTGGCCGCCTATATAAGCCGGACCAGGGACACCTTTAGGGCATACTCTGTACTCATTGTAACCTGACCAAGGCGATTGCCATCATAATGAGTTATAGCAGCACGTAGGGTTTCGCCACCGTTGCGAGACCCGAAGCTGGGTAAACTGCCTTGTTCAATCCCGACCTCGACGACGTCCACCTTCTTGCCCTACGTGTCATGGGATTGTCACGTCAGGTGTCATGGATGACTTCGTAGGTGTGGGATTACGCGAGTCAAGCATCTCCGAGCTTGTCGTGGGATCACAGGAACAAGGATCAATACAGATTTACCCAGGTTCGGCCCCCTCAATGTGAGGTAAAAGACCTACTTCCTGCCTATCCTAGCTTGGTATTAATATGAGAATCAAGGTGTTACAATGGAGGCGATCCAATGTGGAACTCGCCGAGTATGCTAGGGTTTAAGGGCTTGATAGCTTGACCCCCTCTACGCCCTGTGAGTCCTCTTTATATACACAGAGGCTCGTCAGGTTACAAAGGAAACTTCCTCCACAAGGAATATGTCCACGGAGACCTACTGGGAGACTACTTGGTCTTCACGTCCTCCGGGATATGTCTTCTAGATCTTTCTCCTTATGGCGGTTCAATATTGGGCTTGCTCCCATGTGGGCCCTTGTTCGTGCGAGTAAAGTAAGTCGCACTGATACGGGCCGCGGGTTAATCCAAAAAGTATTCCCCCGACATTAGCCCCCAAGTTTGGCTTGGACTTCGGGTAAGAGCTTCTTCATCTTGATAAACTGCCAATTGGCTCACTTGAACGTCTTGGCTAAACTCCAAATTTGATTACTCGCGGCTCTGCAATTCCTCTTAGCGACTCAAGGGTGCGACTCATCCCGCACTGTCGGTTGATTTTCGGATCTGGCAGTTTTCCGCGCCTGGCTTATTTATCTTGACTTATCGTTTCCCCTGGCGTTCCGTACCAGAACCATAAGCTGCCTCTCCGCCACTTCTCCGCGCCGCCCCTGATCCTGCTTCTCGCGTCTGCAATCTCTTTGGAGATCTCCACCAATCAGAAACAATGTCTCGCCGCAAGTGCAACTGGGAAGGCTCGTGGATCGACGAAGATTTCTTGGAATCCCTAACCACCCGTGGCCTTCTTCCTCCAAAGGATCAATGCGAATGGCGGGCAGCCGGTGAGGAGGTAATTCCTGATCCTCAACCAGGCGAAATAGTGATTTTTGCGGAGCATGTCGAGCGCGGATTCAAGCCCCCAGGATCTCTCTTCTTCCGCTCTCTGATGCGACAGTTAGGCCTTCGTTTTCATGACATTGGCCCCAATTCAATGCTGCAAGTAAGCAATTTCCATGTCCTCTGCGAGGATTATCTTGGTATTCCTCCCTCAATAGATTTCTGGCTTGCACTTTTTAGTTGTAATAGCCAAAGGGAAACCACCGACGGTCCCTTCCTTCAGTGCGGCGCTATTTCCTTTCAGCGCCGTAGGGGCAGCATCTTCCCGAAACTCGCCCTTGCCAATAAAATCAAGGGCTGGCAAAGGACATTCTTCTATTGCAAGGATACTTCTCCAGAAAACGAAATTCATCTCCCTCTTTGGTCGCCACTTCCCTTCGAGGCGACCGACGCTCTATCTTCCAGACCTGATCCTTCTTCATTACCGTCCATCAAGATTCTTCTGGACAAAGTTAGGGCACTGATACTCCATGGCCTTACTGGACTGGACCTCGTATCCTGCTGGACCAAGTGGCGAATTCAGCCCGTGAGTCGCCGCCTGCGACTTATAATGGATTTCACTTGTCAATCAGATGATGCTGACCGCACCTGCCCTGATGACTGGGATAAAGGAGAATGGATAAACTTCATTCGTCGAGTGACAGGCGAGGATATCGACTCATATGATAATGTTGGCCTTGCTCCCTTCTGGGTTGAGCATAAGCCTTTTGTGGTAATGCCCGCTTCATAACTTGTTTCTTCTCAAATTTCTTCTTTATGATCAATTATTTCTAACTTGAGCTTCTTTCCAGATCGATCCTTATTTCTGGGTTCTTCCCTCAGAGGACGTCAACTCGAATCAAGAAGCTGTTGCTGAATCGTCAAGACGAGCCGCGACTCTTGGTGAGGATATAGTTATGCGCGACTCTATCTCTGAGCATGAAGGTAGTGCTTCTGAAGAGGAGCAACAAATGGCCAACGCTCTTCTGTCTCCCATTCCAGGCGTGTCTTGTCCACAACTGCCTGAAATACCTCGCAGATCTTCTAAACGGTTTTTGCCGGAGAGCTCAGAGGATCCCTCACAATTTGAGAAGCGCCGCAAGGCCTTGTCTTTATTGATAGAAACAAGAACTGCCAAATCTTTGAAGCTCACTGATCCTGACAAGGTCGCTTTCTCCTCTGAGCCTATCACAAAAGGCTACTTTTCAACAAGCTCAGGTATTTTCTTGCAACTTCTTCTTTTGTGCTTGCATATTTGTGCCAAGAAATTTGCTGACCAACACTTCTTTCATATTCTGTAGGCTCGGATCTGCAAGATTTATCTTCTCCTTCCTCTGGTTGTCCAATGAAGAGCATCCGCATAGCCTCTGAGTATGATTTGCCTCCTTTTTTTAATGTTATAACTCTGTTAGGCTGTCTTACTAATCTATCAATGTTCTGCAGGGGTATGCTCGAAGGAGATACTAAATCCAACTCTGACACTGCTTCTTCCCAGCCAACCATAAGCAAAGATGATGCAGCTGACGATATTATGAGAAATAATGATAATGCGACTCCTCCAAGGACACCTCTGGAGGAAGATAGTACTGATGCGGCTCATGCCGCGAATCCAATCGCAATTCCCTCCATACCTCCTGCTGCTGGTAGTTCCAGATCATTTGCAGATGCTATAATAGCTGCTGGAGACAAACACGCTGCACTGCTGCGCGACCTAGTCGAGCAATTTTCTTCGAGTCGCCAGGTACATATGCTGTAGCCCCCAAGGATCAAGACTTTGTGTCACTGCACAGGGTGTTGATTCTTTTCTTCTCTTACTTTCAAATTGCAAGCCCCCAAGTTCCTGGATGGCCAACTCATGCTGCTTACTCTATGCATGTGCAGCTTGAACTGTCTTTGCTTGATGCTGCTGGCTCAACAAAAGGTAAATGCATTTCCACAGATCACCTGAGATGATGCAGTCTGTCCAGGAGCATAATATAATCATTAGGGATCAAGCTCAAGAAATAAGGTCTCTCAAATGCCAACTTGATTCCTGTGAGGAGCAATTCAAAGAACTTGAAACAGATTCTCAGCAGCGACTCATGGAGAAGGATGAAATTATCAAATCTCTGCGAGAAGCGATGACCCTCAAATCTGAACTATTTGACAGACTGAAAGTAGACCATGCCAAAGAGCTCACTGCACGAGATGAGAAATATAACTCGCTGTTCAAAGCCTTTGAAGGCTTTGGCTCTATCGTTAGATCATCTGTCCTTCAACTGGCTGGTTTGTTTTTTATCCTTTTAATCGCGTATACTACAGGCAGTCACTGTAGATTGCTGACTCATTTCTGACCTTTCTTTTCTTATATAGGGTCTGAGGCTCCCGTATCCCGCTCCTCTTTAAAGGATCAGCTGGAATATCTTTCAAATTTGAACCAGCGCTTTTTGAAGGTCGCCAAGGAAGTCATGACAACAATTTCTCCTGCGACTGATGCTCCCAAATCTTGCGAGTATTGGGTAAACAAACTGCTCAAGGCTCCTCATTATGTCTCTGATTGGAAGCGATCCTCTGCTCGCACCGGAGCTGCTCATGTCTTAACATTGCTCCGAGCATACTATCCAGAAATAGATGTTGGCAAGATAGCTCGTCATGCCTGCTGGGTACGCGCTGATGGCACTGAGCTTCCAATAAGTGAATATTTTGACATCTGGAAAGGGATGCGCGGGTATGCCACAAAATTTGTTGATAACTTAGACTTGGGCACTTATCTGGATAAATTCAATCTTGATGGAAGCAAGGTGCCGAAGAAAAAGTCCTCAGAAGCTGAGTCATCCCGGGCTACTGCTCCATCATCAGGGTCTGGCGGCCCTTCTTCCTCGTCTGGCGGTGCCCTTATTATCAAACCACTTGCGACTTTAGCCACAAGAAAGGTCGCAACCATCACTGCTCCTGTAACTAAGAAGCAGAAGAAATAGATAATAGTTGTGGGACATGCCCGTTAGTCCATAAGACATTTATGTATAAATATTGCCTTTGTTACTTATAAGCAAGCCCTTCTCTTGTTACTTCCCTTAAGTAGACGCTCGCGCGGCTCAGAATTTCCCAGGTAAACATGCGTGTTCAGGGTCACTCGGCAGCCATGATAGACTATTGCACTTTGATTGACACCGCACCCCAGTACTTTGGCCGCATAATGCAAGACGCTTCTAGCTTAAGGGTTGCCACTCGTTTGGCAAAATTTGAGGTGCGATACGCAATGCTCGAGACGAGCCCTCAAAGGTCAGTGATATATGAAATTCTAAAGACTCAGCGACTCAATGATAGTTGAGGCGAAACGACAAACCCCTGAGACAAGGGTGCCGGCTTTATTTCATAATCACTCGATGTTTTACAGGGTATGACAAAGACGATGCAGGCCCTTTAAGTGCGGGTTTCTCTTCCCCGCAGGCCATGCATACCTGATACTCATCGCACTCAGCTGCGAAATAATACTCGGGTTGAACACCTCATTGGTTCATATTTGAGCCGCTAGAAGCGACTCGGGTTGAGCATAATAGCTCCGATATGTGTTGTATGTAAAAGTTGGGAACGGGCCCTTCTGAAGAGTAGCCACACTGAATTGCGGCTTAACTTGACTCGTATCTGTGTTACGGGGTGTGTTACGGGGTCTCACAATAACTGGACCTCCTTGGCTTTGATCATTGATTGAAATTGGATCTACGCATATGCGCCACCTTCCATCTCCTTTTTGTATGAGTGCGACTCTTGAATCATGTGCGACTTCTTGGTTGTGATTCACCATCCTGTGAGTGCATCCGGCTGGCCGCCTCCGCGATACTTCTAGCGCGACTCGTTTGGGACTTCGAAGGCCCTTTTCTGATCTGTACCCACGTAAGGATTTGGCGATGCAAGCTTCTTCTGCCATTGCTGAGCCCAAATTCTCGCACTCGAGCGCTATCTGCCTATCCCCATATACTGTAATCACACCGTTTGGCCCTGGTATTTTTAGTTGCAGGTAGACGTAGCAGGGACGTGCAGTGAACTTGACATAGGCTTCTCTTCCAAAGATCGCATGATATGAGCTCTTATCAGCCACAACTTCAAAGTCTAGGAGCTCTATGCGGAAGTTCCGCTCTGTCCCAAAGCTGACTTCAAGAGTTATCTTTCCAATAGGTCGCGTAATAGCTCCCGGAATTATACCTTGGATTTCCCTTCTGGTCGGTCGCAGCCGCGACTCGGGTATGTTCATCCTTCGGAGCGTGTCTTGATATAAGATATTTACTCTCCCTCCTCCATCCATAAGGACCTTGTGCAACCTGTATCCTGCGACTTGTGGCGCGACTACAAGAGCTGACTGTCCAGGATTCTTTACTTCTGGGGGATGATCGCCGCGACTCCAAATGACTGACTGCTCTATCCAGCGACTGTATCTTTCTGGGGTCGGGTCATGACCACGCTTCCGGTCGTTACGTGCTGTTCGTGCCTCTACAGTATGAAATTGCATTACATTCCTTCTGGGTGAGGCTTCTGGATTTTGGTGAGAACTCGCTTTGTCCTTCTGCGGTACGGGCCTGACGCAAGCCGCTCCTGGCGCGTGACCTTCTCTCCACCTCCTGTATTAGTGACACTGCGCCTTAGTGTGAGTCGCGGGCCTCCCATCTCTTCGGCGATGTAAGTCGCAGGGGATGTCCAAGATCCCTTTGACGCTGTTGGGAGGTGGTTCTTTACACCTTTCTTGCTCTTTTGGCTGGCTCGCATGACGTTCGGTCTGCGTTGCCTGCTGTTCCTCCTTGGGGATCTGCGGTAAGCTGCTTTCCATTTTCTCAGTTTCCGTATACTTATTGACTGTTGCCCACAACTTGTCAAAGTTGTCAATCTTATGTGCAGCGCGACTCAACTTATGTACCAGTGGCTCAAACCTACAATTCTTCTTCATGACTTGTATTGCGGACTGTACTGTTGGGCTTTTGGCTGAATTAAGGATTTCTGCGATCCTCTTTGCCCAATCGCGAGTTGTTTCACCCTCTTTCTGGATGCAATGTTTAAGTCTCCTCATATCCTCAGTTTGGAATCTCTTGACGAACTTGTCCTTTAGATCTTCCCATGTGTTTATCGACCTCGGCGGTAGCTTTACAAGCCAATCCCTGACTTTTCCTTGTATTACCAAGTGAAAATATTTTGCACGCACCTCTGGAGTTATGTCAGATCCGGTCATGCTTGCTTCATAATCTTCTATCCACAGGGCGGGGTCTTGGTCTTCGCAGTACGTGGTAACCTGCTGCGACCCATCGAGGCTTTGAGGGAAACGAGTGAGTCGTATTTCATCCTCAAAGCATGCCGGTCCCTTCAACAGCGAGTAGGAGCTTGTTGGCGCTGTATCTTCATCTGAATCAATCTCGTCCTGAACTGGTTGAGTTGCCGCAAGTTCCGGCGACTCGCCTTTTGTTTCCTTTTCCATAGATACTTGCAAACCTGCTAACTGGTTGACCACTTCTTCGGTGCTACACCTTTCTTCACCCCATGATACCTTATGCTGCGGCTCATCGGGAGTGACTCCATACATATTTGCTTGTTGTAAAGCCGCAGTTTGCAGTAGATCGATCGCATAGCGAGCTTCCTTGTCAGCTTGCGTATCTCCCACCGGTACTATCTTTGATAATATTCCTATTGCGGCATGAACATTGCTTTCTGGGTCGCCGTGGATCCTCGGTTTCATCTCTCCTTTGTCTGTCTTGATCTGATACTTTTGCTGCCAACGGCGAAATCGCCAATCTGCTTCTTGGAGTTTCTTTTGCTCACGCGTTGTCTTGGCCAAAACGGTCTGACGCTTTTGCTGCCGACGCCGTAATCGCTGATCTTCTTCCTGGAGCCTTTTGCGCTCAGTCGCGAGCCTTTGCGCCTCCTCGCAAAGCTCTGTCCTGATAGCTTCAATCTCTTCAATCTTCAGGTCTTCCTCCTGACTCGGTAGGGATCCCCAGATAGGTTTTGATGGAGAGGAAACAGGTGCTTCTTCCGTAGCTTGACGTAGCTCTTCCAACACGCGGACCCTGACTGGCCGCAACTCTTCTGCTGATTCGCCTCCTTGAGTCGCACCTCCAGGTTTGCGACTTACAGTACCGACGAAAACTTTTACTGATCCAATGGGAACTATGTATCCAAACTCAACGTGATCTGCTTCAGGTCCCCACTCTGAGTCATCGATGAAGGGAACTCCATTGATGTCTTCAACTTGGCCAACGGCGATATCCTTGAATCCTGATTTCGATCCTGCGTGGAACGTGACGCTTTTGACCGCGGGCCCCACGGTGGGCGCCAACTGTCGTGGGATTGTCACGTCAGGTGTCATGGATGACTTCGTAGGTGTGGGATTACGCGAGTCAAGCATCTCCGAGCTTGTCGTGGGATCACAGGAACAAGGATCAATACAGATTTACCCAGGTTCGGCCCCCTCAATGTGAGGTAAAAGACCTACTTCCTGCCTATCCTAGCTTGGTATTAATATGAGAATCAAGGTGTTACAATGGAGGCGATCCAATGTGGAACTCGCCGAGTATGCTAGGGTTTAAGGGCTTGATAGCTTGACCCCCTCTACGCCCTGCGAGTCCTCTTTATATACACAGAGGCTCGTCAGGTTACAAAGGAAACTTCCTCCACAAGGAATATGTCCACGGAGACCTACTGGGAGACTACTTGGTCTTCACGTCCTCCGGGATATGTCTTCTAGATCTTTCTCCTTATGGCGGTTCAATATTGGGCTTGCTCCCATGTGGGCCCTTGTTCGTGCGAGTAAAGTAAGTCGCACTGATACGGGCCGCGGGTTAATCCAAAAAGTATTCCCCCGACACTACGTTCACCCTCGGCTAGAGGACCCCCGTCTCCTATCTACAATGCCGATACGACGACAGTTGGCGCCCACCGTGGGGCCTAAGGCGTCAGGCGTCACGTTCCAGGCGGGAACGATTGGCGGCATCGGCGACACCATCGCCGTTGGCTGCACTGCGCGGGTCGGATCTACCGGCTACGTTCAAGATGACGGAACCTGGGTGCCGGCAAAAGATGGCCTCATCGCCTACACCCTGGTTCCCATTGGCGGCTTCGAGTTCTTCATGGGCTTCACCCCGGAGGCGTTAGGGTTCCCTAGGAACCACACCGTTTTCGAGCCCACCCGCCACCCGGAGATCGACTACTCACAAGACGGATCTGAATCTGCCTCCTCCGTGGAGTCCGCGGATTCAGATCTCCACTTCTGTGGTGTTGCCGGACTGGGATCCGACTCCCAGCCGGATAGCAACGATCCTTAGTCCATCCTTCCTGCACTCCAGGACGATGCGATGTCAGATGCCGGATCCAGAGATACCGTTCAAGTCAACGTAGACTCTGACTCCGATGGAGAATCTGTTAGCATGTTCGAACAAAAGGTTCAAAAGTGCTTCCACGCACCAGAATCACAGCCATCTGAGGTGGCAAGTTCAACCATGCAGCAGGCTTTCATGGCTGGCGGTGGCTCCGGCAAAAACAACAGAACCTGTTGTTGACGGCACTCCGGATGCCACCTTGGCGGACCAACAGCCCCCGCCGGCTCCCATGAAGAAGACGCATCTGGAGCGAGGCGGATGCAGCAAAGATGCCCTTGATGATGCAGAGAAGGCAACTTTGGCGGAAGTGCTGAACACGCCGGTTAACGAGCAAACCTCGTTGGCTGACCTGGAAAAACTCCGTTCGGTTCTCGTCAACCAAACCAGGAGCCTCCAGGAGCAACACGAGGAGGTCATGAATTTGCTGAAGGAAGCAAAGGCGGAGCAAGCTCAGCTTACCGGCGCCAAAAGGAACCTCTTCACCACTACTCCGGTGGCAAAACCGCCAAGCAAGAGCACACTGCAGAACAAGGATCCGCCTCCCAAGGAGTTCAAGTCCCCTGCTCAGAGACTTGGTTTTAACTGGGCATCGGCTCCACAGCGTAAGGACAAAAACGGAGATATTGTGCTCAGCACACCTGTCCTTAACACTGCGGCCGCCTTGGACATCCTCAACAACGATGACTACGACAAGGACGAGAAGATCTACTATGCCTCTACTCTAGCCTACAAGGCTTTGGAGCAGCAGGCACGTGCTGATTCTCACGCCAGTCAGGCGGACGCACGAGGTGGCAAGCTGGAGTCAAAGTCCAATGCCTGCATAGCTGCTGCTGGCGGCAACCCCAACGACCCATCAGGCTCCAGTAGCCATGGTAAGGGGAAAGGCAAGGATAAAGACAAGGATAAGGAGCCTCGCAAATCGCCGCCTCCCAGGAGACATCGCGATGAGGCCTCCCACACCGGTAACAGGCAACAAGACCCACCACCTCCGCCGCCTAGAAGGGAAGGCGGGAGCAGAGACAACCAGCAGCCGCCAAGGAGTGGCGGCAAACATGATGATCTCCCTCCGCCAAGGCGGAGCAGAGACCGCACCAGATCCCCACCGCCACCGCCTAGGCGAGAAGGCGGGAGTCAGGGACACCATAATGAGCCTCGGCATAGCCGGGCAGCGCAGGACGAGCCTCGTGGTGACAGAACCAACAGAGAGCTCGCTCCAGAAGACGCACGTCATCGTCTAAATGACATTCAGGCTGGAAAGGAGGAATGTACCTCGGCCCCGCGTGCTTCGGCAACGCCATCCGCAATATCCGCATACCTCGCGACATGACATCAGTGTCAAAAAGTTGCCAGAGGTATAACGGAGCTGACAAACCCAACTCTTGGTTGTCGGATTATGCGTTGGCTGTCGAAATTGCTGGGGGCAATGGCTTAGTTGCCGCACGTTTTCTACCCCTCATGCTGGAGGGCACAGCCAGAAGCTGGATTGAAAACTTGCCGGAAAAATCTGTTCACAGTTGGCTGGATATGGAGCGGGTTTTCACCCAACACTTCCAGGGCACGTACAAGCGCCCAAAGACATATACAGATCTAACGCACTGTGTGCAAAGGCCAGACGAAACCGCGTCCGCCTTTCTGGCAAGGTGGATTCAGACAAAGGCAAGCTGTGAAAACGTCGACGACAACCAGGCAATCCATGCCTTCACCACATGCTTGTTGAAGGGCTCAGTCTCCGACACAAGCTTGTCCGCATGCAAGTCAAGGATCTTGGAGTCATGCTTGAAGTTGCTGCCATGTACGCTCAGGCGGATGACGATGCACGAGATGGCGAGGTGCCCCTGATTTGGCACCGAGCAAGCGTGCTAGTTATAAGCGCAAAGCTCCCAGTGACGATAAAGCTGGACCATCCAATGAGGTCGCCACCGCCTTCGAAGGCAAAGGCGGCAAGCGCAAGTGGAAAAATAAGAACAAG
The DNA here is from genome assembly GCA_947311845.1 of Poa pratensis. NCBI lineage: Eukaryota > Viridiplantae > Streptophyta > Magnoliopsida > Poales > Poaceae > Poa > Poa pratensis. The sequence goes on from CAMZMU010000063.1 coordinate 113,991,208, forward strand.
GGCAAGGATGCTGGTCCTAGCAAGACCCGCATGTCATACGAAGAAGCAAAATTGCTGCCTTGTCCGATCCACGCGCATCTTGGCAAGGTTAACCACACATTGGGTGAATGCCGCTTCATTGATGACTTCAAGAAAGACCCCGACGTTGGCTGGAAGCCGAAAAAGGCTAAAAAGGCGGAAAAAGCAAAGAAGGAAGATGACGATGAGGCTGTTTCCATGTCAGAGGACGAGGACCCCAAGCCACCTCGCAAGGATAAAAAGTTCCCCAAGGTACACGAGCAACTCGTGTGTTTCCTAGGCACTCCCTCTGCGAAGGAAGAGAAGGCGGAACTGTGAGCTTAACGCCACGGTGCCAGATGTTCCCCAGTATCTGAATTGGTCTGAAGCTCCGATTACATGGAACAGGGACGATCACCCTGACCGTGTGCCGCATCCCGGCAAGTACGCCCTCGTTGTCGACCCAATTGTCGCCAACTTCAAACTGACCAAGGTGTTGATGGACGGAGGCAGCAGTCTCAACATCCTTTACGAAGACACCTTGAAGCGCATGAACTTGACGGAAAGCCAACTTGACTACAGCAAGGTCACGTTTCACGGCATTGTGCCGGGAAGGCAAGCCAAGTCAAGGGAAGCATAAAACTTGAGGTTACCTTTGGAACCGAAGCAAATTACCGCACAGAGTATATTCGGTTCGAGGTAGTCCCCTTCAAGAGTGCTTACCACGCCATCTTTGGACGGCCTGCTTTCGCCAAGTTCATGGCGAGACCATGTTACATCTACAGCAAGTTGAAGATGCCTGGACCCAACGGTACCATTACCGTCAATGGCAACTTCAAAAAGGCAAAAGAGTGCGAACGTGGCAATGCCGCCTTCGCCGAAGCTGTCCTCCCACAGAGGAGCTAGCCATGCTGAGAAAGGAAACTGATACGTCAAAGTTGCCGGAAAAAGTGCAAACTGCCGAACCAAAGCAGTCCTTCAAGGCCTTGATGACACAAGAAGGTGGATCTGGTCAAAGGTGATAGCTCCAAGCAAGTCACCATTGGATCCGGCTTAGATGACAAATAGGAAAGCGCGCTCGTCGAGTTCCTCCGTGAGAACGGGGACATCTTTGCATGGTCATCTGCCGACATGCCAGGTGTTCCCAGGGAACTTGCCGAGCACTCTCTTAATGTCTTCAAAGGAGCCAAGCCTGTCAAGCAAGGAATTAGGCGCTTTGGGAGAAGAAGCGGCAAGCTATTGGCAAGGAGATCATCAAGTTGCAGGAGGCAAAGTTTATTAGGGAGGTAGTGCATACTGATTGGTTGGCAAATCCTGTACTTGTTCCAAAACCTAATAAAGAGCTGAGGATGTGTATCGATTATACCGGTTTGAACAGGTGTTGTCCTAAGGACCACTTTGCTTTACCACGTATAGATCAGGTCATAGACTCCACAGCCGGCTCCGAGCTGCTGTGCTTTTTGGACGCGTACTCCGGGTACCACCAAATTAAAATGCGGGAATCAGACCAACTAAAACAGCGTTCACCACGCCCTACGGAACCTTCTGCTACATTACGATGCCCTTCGGCCTAAAAAATGCCGGCGCTACGTATCAGCGGTGCATGCAAAGATGCCTTAACGAACAAATTGGCCGCAATGTTCACGTCTACATTGACGACATTGCCGTCATGTCTCGGAAAAAGGCGGATTTGCTGAAGACCTTCGAGAAACCTTCGACAATCTCCGGGTGTATAGGATGAAGCTCAATCCAAACAAGTGCGTGTTTGGAGTTCCTGCCGGCAAGTTGCTTGGCTTTATCGTTTCCGAACGAGGAATTGAGGTCAACCCGGAGAAAATCAAGGCAATTCTCAACATATCCAGGCCAACTTGCCTGAAGGACGTGCAGCGCCTTACCGGCTCCGCAGCTGCCGTCAGTCGTTTCATTAGCCGTCTTGGTGAAAAGGCTATGCCTCTTTACCGGCTATGAGGAAATCCGACAACTTTGAGTGGACAGACGAAGCAGATGCCGCCTTGCAACAGCTAAAGGTAGCATTAACGTCTGCGCCAATTTGGCAGCACCTCGTCCAGAGGAGCCAATGCTGCTATATATCGCTGCAACCAACTTGGTTATCAGCGCAGTTATGGTTGTGGAACGCAAGGCGGGAGAGGCTGAGGTGTCTGAACAACGCCCTGTCTACTTCATCAGTGAAGTTTTTTCCGCCTCGAAGCAGCGTTATCCACATTACCAGAAGCTGGCATATGGTGTTTTTTACGCCGCCAGGAAGTTGAGACATTACTTCCAGGAACATTCATAACTGTGGTGAGCAAAGCACCTCTGGGAGATATAATAAACAATGCGGATGCAACTGGCAGAGTTGCCAAATGGGGCATTGAACTTGCCGCCTTCGACATCACGTATAAACCCAGAAATGCTATTAAGTCTCAAGCCTTAGCAGATTTTGTCGCAGATTGGACAGAAGCCATGGATGAAATACCTCTCCCTGAATCAGAGTACTGGATCATGCACTTTGACGGATCAAAGATGCTTCAGGGCTCGGGGGCTGGTGTTGTGCTGAGAAATCCCAAGGGAGACAAGCTCAGCTATGTGCTACAAATTCATTTCAAAGCAACCAACAATGTTGCCGAATATGAAGCACTTCTACATGGTTTACATATTGCCAAGAACTTGGCGTCCAGCGTTCTCTGCTATGGTGATTCAGACCTGGTTGCGCAACAGATACGTGGTACATGGGATGCCAAAAGTGCAACAATGGCGGCATATCGCGCTGCTGTTGATGAATTTGCCAAGTGCTTCCTAGGATATGAGGTCCGCCACATCCCAAGGCCGAAAACGAGGCGGCAGATACACTTGCCAGTTGGGTCTGAGCGCAAAAAGGTACCAAAGGATGTTTTCCTGGAACATCTCCACAAGCCGTCAATAAAAGGAGCTGACCTTCTTGATCCAGAGGCGGCAGAACCAGTGGAAGAGGCCAGCTATGCCGTCTACTTGGTAAAGCCGGACTGGACAACCCCATACTTGAATTTCCTGGTCAACCAAGAGTTGCCGGAAGATGAGGTGTTGCGACGGCAAATTGTAGAAGAGCCAAGGCATTCACAATAATCAAAGGTGAACTGTACAAGCGTAGTACTACTGGAGTCTACCAACGTTGCATTTCACCAGAGGAAGGCAGAAACTTGCTGGATGAGATACATGCCGGAGTTTGCGGACATCATGCTTCGTCCCGTCCATTGTATCAAAAGCTTTCCGGCAAGGTTTTTATTGGTTGACAGCCAAGGAGGACGGAAGATATCGTCAAACGCTGCAAAGGCTGCCAACTATACGCCGACAACCTCACATGCCGGCTCAAGAGCTGAAAACAATACCCATCACTTGGCCTTTTGCGGTCTGGGGCTTGGACATGGTTGGTCCGTTTAAGACGGCACCTGGGGCTACACGCACTTGCTTGTAGCTGTAGACAAATTCACCAAATGGGTTGAAGCTAAACCTATTAAAAAGCTTGATGGCGCCACAGCCGCCAACTTTCTGTGGGGCATAATCTCTCGGTTCGGGTGCCACATAGCATTATCACCGACAATGGCACGAACTTATCGCAAGGCGAAGTTGAGGAATACTGCAACCAACATGGCATCCGGCTGGATTTGGCTTCCGTAGCACATCCCCAGGCAAATGGTCAAGTAGAGCGTACAAATGGCTTGGTTCTGCAAGGAATCAAACCTCGTCTCGAAGTACCTTTGCACAGGGCAGCTGGGGCTTGGGTTGAAGAGTTGCAATCTGTCCTTTGGAGTTTGCGTACAACACCAAACAGATCAACCAAGTTTACTCCTTTCTTCTTAGTCTATGGCGCTGAAGCAGTACTGCCATCCGACATGATGTTTGACTCCCCCAGAATTCAAGCCTACGTCGAAGAAGACGCAGAAGATGCAAGACAGGACGGCCTTGATCTACTTGACGAAGAACGTGACGTTGCCATTGCACGATCCGCCATCTATCAGCAGAATTTGCGCCGGTATCATAGTCGAAGAGTGCGACAACGTAGTTTTAGAGTAGGTGACCTGGTTCTCCGCCTAATCCAGGATAGGAAAGGCTTGCATAAGTTATCCCCTCCATGGGAAGGGCCCTTTGTGGTCAGCAAAGTACTGCTCAATGGTTCCTACTACTTGACGGACATACGTGACGGCTACAAGAAGAAGCGAGGACGTAAGCGGAAGCGCAAGGTTGACGACAAGTATGAGAAACCAAGCGTCCATGGAACATTGAGCAGCTACGTCCCTTTTACACTTAGCAATTTCTGATTGTAATAAGTATTATATGATTATGAAATAAAAGTCTGTGGTTTGCTCAGTCCGCCTAGAGATCATGCCATCTTTTGTCTTTTCTTGCAATCATATATTATCATGTCAAAAGTTACCAAAATTTTTTGCTCAGTGCTAATGGTTCCAACTTTTTTGGCATTTGCCGTCTGCCGGCTAAAATTAAGCAAACAACCTTTGCACCGCCTAATATGACTATCTGTTTGTTTGTGTGTGGGTCGCCTAGTAGTATGTCGTTGGCACCAACATGCCGGCTTTAGTCTCTGTGTCTAAACTAATTGGTATTGCACCTGGTTGGCACAGCTGAAGTAACTGAGATGAGGTTCCGCCAACATATGAAAGCTAAGCATGCAACACAATACATTTTTAAGGCGGGCCACTTAAATAAGACTACCGCCAAGTGTAGCATAAAAGTTGGCCCAACAAAAGAATATTTACAACCAGACAAATAAGACAAGTTTTTTATGCGTCAACAGATTAACGCAATTTGGCTTGTTGCATTGTTCGCAGGAAATCTAAGGAGTTGTCGCCTTGGTCGATGTCGCCTCGGGGGCTTGGGGGCTGACTCCGCCATCCTTGGGGCTGCCTTGTTCAGCTACTCCCTCGCCACCTGCGGTGTCCATGCCGGCAACTGAAGACGCTTCGCCTGCGGCAAGATGCGGGTCTGGGTGCTCCTTGTAGAAGACGCGGAGATCCACCATGTTGGCCACGCGTGTGGCGTAGCCGGCAACAGAAGCCATCACTTCCTTGGAATCAATGGCATCGCCATTTTCATCCTCAGTGGGCATAAATTCTGTCACCTGATGCATGTCCGCCTCGGCGTACCAGGCTTTGCACAGGGCAAGGGTAACTTTGGCGGCGTCGCGGGCAGCTGAGCGCTGTATCCCCTCACGCTCGTTGGCCGCCTTCCTCAGAAGCTCGGGCACCGCGTCAAGGACAACTGGATCACTGTTTTCGCTTGGGTAAAAGTTGGCGGCGAACGCTTGGCCTGCGCTTTTGATATTGGTGATCACCTCACCAACCTTCAGTATGCGCGCTAGGCGGGGCGAGTTGTCCTCCATATCGCTCAAGTTTGCCGGGGCTGCAAGGAGAAAAATTTCACAAGTTAAACACAAGCCGGCAAGAAGCTGCAAAACACAAGAATGAAAGCAAAAGGTCGAAAGTTACCAAGGATATGGTCATGGATGGCATTGATCTCATCCAAGCGGGTGGCAAGCGTTTCTTCGGCAAGTCGAACTGCCTTGGCATGGTTGTCTTGCTGGAGCTTGGAGTTCTCTGTCACCGTGGCAAGGCTGCCGGTCAGATTCTGGATCTGTTCCGACAACTTGCTTACGGCAGTGGCGTGGCTCATGTCTCGCTCCTCCAGCTCCTTGGCGTGGTCCGCCTTCAACTTCATAACCTCCTGGGCCAGATCTGCAGCTTCGTTCATCAAAGCTTGCATGTTAGCTGAGTTGTTGAGGACCTCTTGCGCAGTGTTTAACAATTCTACAATTACGACCACAATGAAAAAACTCCGGCTAAAGTAATTGTCGGAGAAGTCATGGAAGACTTGACGGATAAGAAGAAGGCAAAAAAGTTCTAACCTTCATCTTTCTTGCGCGCTTCTTCGAAACTCGCAAGTTGGGCGTTCTTCAACTCCAGTTCTTGCTGAAGTTCCCGGACCTCCCTGTTCTTTTTCTCTGCGGCCGTAAAAAGCTCGCTGTGGGAGTCCAAGGTAACCTGCAAAAACACGAACAACAAGGTTAGGTTGTACAGTCATAATGGACCACTCCGCCGACTAAAAACAATGTTTTTAACCGACAAAGTAGTCGGGGGCTACAACTATGTACTGTCTTACCTCAAGCTGTCCTTGGAGAGTGCTCTGAAGCTCCCTCATATGCTTGTACCAATTTTTGGTACCATCGCATATGGTATGCAGTGTATGGCGTGGGTCCATAGTGTCATAGTCAGCTGCAGGGTAAGGGTGCGAGGATGATCCGCCAAGTTTGGCCTTGGCTGCCTCCGCCGTCTCTTTCTTCACGGCCATGATCCGAGCGGCATCATTAGCCGTAGCTTCAGCCGATCGTACGGGTGTGCTGGCGGCAACTTTCTTGCCCGCCGCCTTCTCTGCTGCACTCTGCGCAGAGCCGGTTACTCTCACCCTGTCCGCCCTAAAAGTTCCCGGGCATAAAACCGTGGGAATGTTGGTGGAGGGAGTTGCCGGGGCAGTTGCCGGAGAAAATCTCATCGGTTTGCCTCTGCCAGCTGCTGCCTTCAAGTTGGCGCGCAGCTTGGGCATGAGGGGCCTGGCTCTGAAAGAAGACGAAACAAGTTAGCGGAGGCAAGGCCTAAAACAAAGCAAACCAAGTGGGTAGTAGTTTACCGCTTGGTGGGGATTTGTTCCCCCAAAATTTCATCTTCCGCCTCAGTGGTGATGGCGGCTTTCTTCTTCTTCTCCAGATCCTTGGTGGAGGTGAGCTTGCGCTTCCTGGTCCTGGCCCCAGCGTTGTAATAGTTGGGGGCCAAGTCCTCCTCCGTCAAGGAGCTCAGCTGGATAATCAAAGTCAAGTTAGTATTAACACCAGCAAAGAAAGCAAAAGCGAAAGTGAAGAAAGTTCCGCCTTACCTCTGGAGCAGGGTTGTCATGTGTAAACATGGCGACACCCTCGGCCGCCTTAATTAACCTCGGCTGGATGAGTTCTCGCAGCCGGTAAAGTAGCGCACTTTCGTCAAGTGCGCCGTCAGACTCCTCCGCCTTGTACTCACACATCTTAAGTGGGCGGTGGCGCAGAGGCATGATCCGCCTTGACAGCCAGCACACAACTGTGTCGACGCCGTCAAGGCGGGGAGGGACCATGGTCCTTGTGAGAAATTCGATCCGCTTAAAAGCTAGGCGGAGTTCCTCCGGAAGGTTGATGGCCGGCTTCTCCGTCCAGTGCGCTTGGTGCTCTGGAGGAGAGTTGGCGAAAGGCGGAATGCCCACCGTCTTGCCGGGGGCGGGAATGTCTTTGCAGTAGAAGAAGGTGCTGGACCAATTCTTTACGGATTCTATGTAAGGAATTTTGGGGTACCAATCACCTTGGCGGCAGTTAAAAGTGACGCTGCCGCAAGTTGCCATGACGCCGGCAGAAATGGTTTGCCGGCGACAGATGAAGCAGTATTTGAAGGCTTCTACAGTGGGAGCTATTCCTAAGTAACCTTCAAATAAGGCTTGGAAGCCGGCTAAAACTAGAATACTATTGGGTACAATGTTGTGTGGCTGCAACCCATAGTGGTCAAGGATGGCGGAAAAGAAGGCGGAAGGTGGCAGCGTCATACCGCGCAGAAGATGAGAGGTCAACACGACCCTCTCTCCGTCAACTGGCTCGGGGACGGCTTCATCTCCTGGTATTCGCCAATGGCACTCTGTTTTTGGCGGCAGGAAGCCGCCTTCCTCCAACTCCTTCATGTAGGCTTCCGTCAAACATGACGGAAGCCAGTATCTGGAGCCAAGATCGGCTACCTCTTCTTCTTCATCGCTGTCTTCGTCGACGGCGACCTCTGAATCAGCCGACTCAGGCGCCGCCGAGGCCAGAGGGGTTGCGAAAATGGGGGAGGAGGGTGCAGCCGTAGTTGTGGCCGGCGCCGGAGACGAAGGAGGAGCCTCGCCCGAAGCCGCGGCGAGGGACGAAGAAGATAAGGCGATGGTGCTCGCCGCCGCCGCCGTTGTACCAGATCCAAAAGCGGCAGCCGCTGCCGCCGCCGCCGTTACCGCCTCCGTGGTTGAGCTCTGCTCGCCGGTGCTCGCCATAGGAAAGGGCGAGATGCTCGGAGAAAGGCTTGCCAGAGTTGGGTGGTGCGCAAGAGGAGAGCTCGAGGTGCGGGCGCGGTGGTTTTGCGAAGAAGGATGCGAATGGGCTGGTACGGTGAGATTTGGGGATTTTTATCTCCCCTGCGCCGAGATTCGCGCAGAAAATAAGGCAAGAGAGAGATTTCCGCCACGTGTCCGCGATTTGCACGTCGTGGCAACGGTGTCCGCGGGGTTGTCTCCTCGATTCCCGCGCACAGTGGAACAACCATCATGAGGTTCATACTGTCGTGGACCCCATGACGTCATTCGTCAACATTTGACGGAAATTGTCAGTTTGACAAGACCACACGTGGGAGATTCCTGACAAGTAGTCAGTCCGTCTTTCCCATGTTGGCGGCTGCGTACTGGCAACATTTGCCGGACTGCCGCCTATTCTTTTCAATTGTGGAATGCTTCAAGCTCTTCAGACGCTTACAAACAGGACGTATGTTATGGGGAAAGAAGACGGCGCCTGAAGAACTTAAACCCTTCCAGGGGCTAATGTTGGGGTTATACCAACTAGGGGTATCACCAACATGGCAAATCCGGCTAGCCCAGGGTGGCCCGCAGTGGTGGTTAAGGCTTTGCCTGCGAGCGGCCCAGATAGCCGGCAACTCAAGGTAGGCGGATGCCGGCAAGACGGAGGCCCAAGACCGAAGCCCAAGAAGCCATCAAGACTTAGGCGGTAGGCGGCATACTTGCCGGATAGGTTTAGGACTCTGTATACTTGCCGGATACGTAACAACCTTGTACCCCTGCGTCTGGCCGCCTATATAAGCCGGACCAGGGACGCCTTTAGGGCATACTCTGTACTCATTGTAACCTGACCAAGGCGATTGCCATCATAATGAGTTATAGCAGCACGTAGGGTTTCGCCATCGTTGCGAGACCCGAAGCTGGGTAAACTGCCTTGTTCAATCCCGACCTCGACGACATCCACCTTCTTGCCCTACGTTCACCCTCGGCTAGAGGACCCCCGTCTCCTATCTACGATGCCGATATGACGACATATTGGTTGACAGCCAAGGAGGACGCGGAAGATATCGTCAAAAGATGTAAGGGCTGCCAACTATATGCCAGACAACCTCACATGCCGGCTCAGGAGCTAAAAACAATGCCCATCGCTTGGCCTTTCATGGTCTGGGTCTTGGACATGGTTTGTCCGTTTAAGACGGCACATGCTGGCTACACACATTTACTTGTGGCTGTAGACAAGTTCACCAAATGGGTTGAAGGCTAAACCTATCAAAAAGCTTGATGGCGCCACAGCCGCCAATTTTCTGTGGGGCATAATCTCTCGGTTCGGGGTGCCGCATAGCATTATCACCGACAATGGCACGAACTTATCGCAAGGCGAAGTTGAGGAGTACTGCGACAAACATGGCATCCGGCTGGATTTGGCTTCCGTAGCACATCCCCAGGCAAACGGGCAAGTAGAGCGTACTAATGGCTTGCTTCTTCAGGGAATCAAACCTCGTCTCGAAGTACCTTTGCACAGGGCAGCTGGGGCTTGGGTTGAAGAGTTGCAATCTGTCCTTTGGAGTTTGCGAACTACTCCAAACAGATCAACCAAGTTTACTCCTTTCTTCTTAGTCTATGGCGCTGAAGCAGTATTGCCATCCGACATGATGTTTGACTCCCCCAGAATTCAAGCCTACGTCGAAGAAGACGCAGAAGATGCAAGACAGGACGGCCTTGATCTACTTGACGAAGAACGTGACGTTGCCATTGCACGATCCGCCATCTATCAGCAAAATTTGCGACGGTACCACAGTCGAAGAGTGCGACAACGTAGTTTTAGAGTAGGTGACCTGGTCCTCCGCCTAATCCAGGATAGGAAAGGCTTGCATAAGTTATCCCCTCCATGGGAAGGGCCCTTTGTGGTCAGCAAGGTACTGCTCAATGGTTCCTATTACTTGACGGACATACGTGACGGCTACAAGAAGAAGAGAGGCCGTAAGCGGAAGCGGACGGTTGATGACAAGTACGAGGAAACCAAGCGTCCATGGAACATTGAGCAACTACGTCTCTTTTACACTTAGCAATTCCTGATTGTAATAAGTATTATATGATTATGAAATAAAAGTCTGTGTTTTGCTCAGTCCGTCTAGAGATCATGCCATCTTTTGTCTTTTCTTGCAATCATATATCTGTCATGTCAAAAGTTACCAAAATTTTTCGCTCAGTGCTAATGGTTCCAACTTTTTTGGCATTCGCCGTTTGCCGGCTAAAATTAAGCAAATAACCTTTGCACCGCCTAATATGACTATCTGTTTGTTTGTACGTGGGTCGCCTAGTAATATGTCGTTGGCACCAACATGCCGGCTTTTGCGTCTGTGTCTAAACTAATTGGTATTGCACCTGGTTGGCACGGCTAAAGTAACTGAGATGAGGTTCCGCCAACATATAAAAAGTTAAGCGTATGAACACAGATACATTTTAAGGTGGGCCACTTAATATAAGTCTACCACCAAGTGTAGCATAAAAGTTTGCCTAATAACGTATATTTACATCCCACCAGAATAAAACAAGTTTTTCTTGCGTCAACAGATTAACGCAGTTACTTATTGCATTGTTTGCAGGGCAGTCTAGGGCGTTGCCGCCTTGGTCGATGCCGTCTCGGGGGCTTCGGGGCTGACGCCGGCATCTCGGGAGCTGGCTCCGCCATCCTTGGGGCTGCGCTGGTCAGTATCAGCTTCCCCCTCGCCACCTGTTGCATCTTCACCGACAACTGGAGAGGCTCCGCCTGCAGCAAGGTGCGGATTTGGATGCTCCTTGTAGAATGCGCGAAGATCCACCATATTGGCTACCCGAGTGGCGTAGCCGGAGACAGAGGCCATCACTTGCTTGGCGTCAATGGCAACGCCATTTTCATCCTCTAAGGGCATAAACTCTGTCACCTGGTGCATGTCCGCCTATGGATACCAGGCCTTGCACAGGGAGAGGGCAACCTTGGCGGTGCCACGAGCAGCTGAGCGTAGCACGTTTTCATGTTCGCCGGCCGCCTTCCTCAGAACCTCCGGCACGGCCTCGAGGACAACCGGATCACTGCTCTCGCCCGGATAAAACTTGGCGGCAAATGCTTGGCCTGCGCTAATGATGTCGGTGATCAGCTCACCAACTTGCAAGATGCGTGCAAGGCGGGGAGAGGTATCCTCAGTATCGCTCAAGTTTGCCGGGGCTACAAGGCGGAAAAATCCAAAGTTAAGCACAAAACAGCAGGAATTTCCAAGAGTGCAATGGACTGGAAGGGAAGGGCAAAATCTCACCAAGGACGTGCTCGTGGATGGCGTTGATTTCGTCCAAGTGGCCGGCGAGAGTATCCTCGGCTAGTTGCACAGCCTTGGCATGATTCTCTTGCTGAAGCTTGGAGTTCTTTGTCACCTCGGCAAGGTTGTCGCTCAGATTCTTGATCTGCTCTGTCAACTTGCTCACCGTGGTGGCATGGTCCATATCTCGCTGTCCAGCTCCTTGGCGTGATCCGCCTTCAGTTTCATGACCTCCTGGGCTAGATCTGCAGCCTCGTTCATCAAAGCTTGCATGTTAGTGGAGCTCTTGAGAATATCCTGCGCGGTGTTTAACAATTCTACAACAAACAAGGAAAAACTCCGGCTAAAATACTTGTCGGAGCAATGGTGGAAAACTTGACGGATGAGAAGAAGGCAAAGAAATTGTCACCTTCATCTTTCTTGCGCGCCTCCTCAAGACTCGCAAGTTGGACGTTCTTCATCTCCAGTTCTTGCTGGAGTTCCCGGCACTCCCTGATCTTCTTCTCTTGAGCCGTGAAGAGCTCACGGTTTGAGGCTAAGGTTGCCTATAAGCAAAGGGCAACCAAGTTATGTGACACCCCTCCCTGGCAAATATCACCAGAGAGGCGGTCGTCCCGTGCGCCAGCCCAAGATATCTGGCCGCACGTCGCGACAGTGCAACATAGTGGAAATCATTACACAATCAGGCACAAGAAGTGCTACAAATGGTTTACAAGGCCATCAAGGCATGACAAAATATCAAGCCAAGCATGGCTCAGGACAAAGTTTAACTGGCAGCGGAAGACGGCTATGGCAACGGCTTGGAGCGGCTCCACTCCACAGGCATCTGGCTGGGCTACTGATCCTAGCACACTCTGGCTCCAAATCCTTGCTAAGGTTGAAGATGGTTTCTCGCCAACATCTGGCCAAAACACGAGGCCCGTGAGTACATTAAATATGTACTCAGCAAGTATCGCCACTTACTACAAACAATCCAACAATCATGCAGCAAGGTATAAATTCGAAGTTAAAATCCTACACATGGCAAGGTGTACTCTAAATACATGACATAGAAGTAGCATGGCATCACAAGCAAAACATGGCATAAGCAAACAATGGGTATCACCGGTACAGAGTCCAAGCCAGGTGGGGTTGGATCGTGCACCGGCAATCACACAACGCTTACCTGTGATGAGTAGACGAGTGTACCAGTTGGTACCAAAGAATATAATTACTCCTGTCAACACAAACAGGCTTCCAAGCCTCTAGCCAACTCTGGCTAACAGTCCAGCCAACTCTGGCTATCTCGCGGGGCATGCACGGTTGATGTTGGCTCTGGCCTAACTATAGGCTTCCAACGCATCACACCGCCATCCCATTCACCTCACAAGTAACATTCCCTGCATCATCTTATTTGTTCATTTAGTGAAGTCAGGTTGTTCATATTTATTTCAAACAATACTTAAGTTTAACCTCCGGACACGACGAGGACACATAGTGTGACCGACACTGAACTGTTGTTCCATATCCCAGGAACGGGGCTAACTGGCTAGGTTGAAGCTCTCGAGAGTTTGCTTTACCACCTATCAGAATGTACCCCACTCAGCCGGCACCTCAGGTTCTTCACGCCCAAGGCCGTACTAAGTAAAATACACTCTCGTGACGGTCCACCTGCTAAGACACTCTCCCGCACCACCCTATGCGCATGGCACAACGGGCAAGTAAATCCGGCACATCCCCTGGCGCGACCAGGTATGCCTAGCTCCGGACTCCCTATCACAGTCGAACCCGTGCCTGTCGACCTCTCCCCTCGGACAGCGCAACCGAACGACTGCGCCCAATGGATGGCACAAAAGGGGCTTAACAACCTACTAGGTCACGGTCCTCCCATGAGAAAACGATGGTATCGCGTTCGAGGGTTCAGATTAGTGGCACTATGAATAGACCTTATCGTTTTTTTTGGAGGGGTGTTTCATTTAATCAAGTTTCAACACAACAAGCCACAAAACAGAGTATTAGTCCAGCATAATAATCATGACAACAATATCATACAACAACATAACAACCTGCATGTATCAGCACCATCAAACAACAAGGCATTAGCAACAAAATAAAGATCAGCTGCACAAATATATTTTAGTTGGTTTGCGTCGACCGGGTGACTATCGTGGCGATCCCGCCAACAAGCGCCACCACAGATCAACTAGTTGGTTAGCGTCGACCGGGTGACTATCGTGGCGATCCCGCCAACAAGCGCCTCCACAGATCGACGTTAATGTTTTAGTGAGACGGCGGCGGTATCCCCAGTCCATTGTCTCTAGAATGATGTGTGTCTGATAAATATTAACAAGGCAATAACAATAACAATAATAATAATACCCGGGTGACGGTGGCGGGCAACCCGGCCGGTGTCACTCGGGGGTTAGTGTTCACAGAATAATAGCATAATAATTCAAACGGATGACGGTGGCGGGCAACCCGGCCGGTGTCACCGTAAAAGAATAACCGAAAAGCACTCATAAGAAAGAGAGAGCATCCATTCCACTCGAGGGTTACCCCGACGTGGTGTCAGCAATCTCGGCAAAAAGAACCAGAAAGTCAGCTCCCATGCGTCGCAGTCCGGATGGTCTATGCCAACCATATTTGACGGTGGGACAAGGCAACTAACTCTTTTGGCGAATGCCCCCAACCCCGAGGATCATAAGACGACATTCGTCCGCTCCTCACCTCAGCGAAGAGGAAAGAACCAAACAAAGCCCCGCAAGCGAGACGCACAGTTGTAATAATTCCCCCCATTCCTTTGACTTGAGGCGGGAGACCCGGCCATTGTCTCGGAAATGTGAGTGTTGCACAGATAAGCAGTTATAAGGTGGTGCAATAAAATAACATGCAGTATAACATACATACAACTATACAAGGCTCATATAAAAGTACGGACAACAAACAGACATGTAATAATAATAATAGGCAGACAGACATAAACAATCTTAGCAGTAGACAGACATAAACACACGGCACGATATTAAGCAAACAAACAAACATTGCGGGACTGATCACAGCAAGGGGTTAGCTTGCCTGCGAAGACGGGTTTCCGCTGGGCTGGGAAGGGTCGAGGTGATTCCGCGGCGTAGGGCAGCGATAGCCCCGTTTCACGGACTCCGGATTGCACGTACAATGGGCACCCCATAGCACTATCTTGGAATGGGATGAAACCAGTACCACTGGTTAGAGCTCGTCGAGATACAAATTTAGAAATTTGAATCACCTAGATCGGACTTACGGTTTAAGAGATATTGCCGTTTGAAAATCATGCAGCAGAGAAAAAGAAAAGCTGCTGCGGGAAAAAAAAACGGCGCGGGCCGCGGATGGGCCGCTGCGCGCCGCACGCGCGCGTGCCAGCGCCAGCGCCGGGACGGGCCGTGCTGGGCCAGGACAGCCTGCTGCTTCGCTGCACTGCGCTGTGCACTGGGCTGGGCTGGTTGCTCCACTGGGCTGGGCTGCACCTGGGCCAGGAAACGGTTCAGAACAGAGGAAAGAAAACGGAACAGCGGAGGAACGGATCGATGCCTGCGCCGTCGTCTTCGTGCAGGGGGCACGGGCGGCTCGGGGAGCTTGCTGCTGCGGCCGCTAGGAGGGACCAGGCCGGAAGGAGATGGCAGGGATGGGCCGGAGGTGGCTTGCCGCTGCCGGGGAAGGCGGAGACGGCGGCGGGGACGAGGTCAACGCCTCCTCCTTCGCGAGCCCGCACGGAGGCGTACGGGGAGATGCACGGGGAGGCGCCGGCCGGCGGCCCGGCGGCCGGTCGAGGACGGCGGCGACACCGTGGTGCCAGGCCGTGCCCGTGGAGGGTCCGGGGATGGCTTTGGCCGGGAGGGTGGCTGGGGTTGCGTCGCCTGCATCCCTTGCCCGCACGGCCATGGTCGCCGACGTGCGGAGCAGCTTCGGCCACCAATGGAAGCTCCGGTTGGACGGCTAGCTGGGGCAGGAGAGGTGGGGCAAGTGGTGGTGCGGCTGAGGGTGTGGCTCGAGGTGCTTGCGGCGAGAGGGGAGGCCAGCACGCCATGGGAGGGAGGAGAGGGTGGTGGCCATGCTTAGCCGAGCTCGGCAATGGAGGATGCCCGGTTCCTCTCCTCTACTGACTCCAGGGAGGCAAGGGTGAGGGAGTGGGGTGAAGTGAGGAGAGTGAGGTGCTGCAGGGAGAGCTCGGGCTTATCTCCTAGCCACGGGGAGGGAGGAATAAATTGCACCGGTGCACCAGTCACCGGAGTACCAACTTTGCTCCAAAGTTTTTAAGGAGAGGAGGATAAGGGCAACGAGCTGGATCGGCAGTGGCACACAGGGATTGCACTGCTGCTGGAGGATCACTGCTCGGGTTTAGGGCTAAGCGGATTTAGGTCACGCCCAAGCGACGTCTAGGGTGCGACACGGACGGCACCGTCGCGTTCCCGGTGGCTCGGGGGTCCAAACGCAACGAGGTTTTCACCGCTGCACGCAAAACTCAAAACTCTACAACTTCGGTGACTAAAGTTTTCACGAATTCGAAACTTCGTGCGACTAGAACTTTTGAAAAATAGTACTGGTCCAAATTCGAATTGCTCGTTTGGGGAGGCAAATGATTTTTGGTTTGGTCGAGACTTTGCCCAGGGGTGTGGGCTCTCCTAGTACTTGCATCAGGGTGTTCTCCTCTCACTAGAAAAATCATTTGGCTTGGTTTCGAAAACATTTGAATTTAGGGCAGAAACTTGGACAGAGGAAAAGTCCAATATTTTCTTAACAAGGTATCTAATATTTTTGCATAAATAGGTTACATACTGCCTAGGGATCATCCCCTAATTTTTGTAGAATTTTTGGATACCTAAAGATAGGGGTTCCTTTGGAAATTGCAATTAGGCATGAAAAGAGCATTACAAAGGAAGTACCTTAAATATTGCTCAAATGGGTTTGGCTCTAAAATATGAAGTGTAGGGAATGTAAAAATATTCATCCCCTGAATTTATCAGAATTTATGGAGATGTATAACTTGTCTCAAACATTTCTGGATCAGGAATGGCATTTCGGAAAATAACGTCCAACTTGGAAATATTGTATTGGAGTATGCAATATTTTTGCATGGGATGTCTTTATATGGATGTGGGAGTCCTCTGGTATTTTTAGTGGAATTTATCTAGCTATGAAAATAGGTTTCCCTTTTGTGGGTGAAGAAAAGGATTTAAAAGGTTCGGTATTTAGCGCTAGGGTTTTCGAGAGAAAACCTAAGCGCCAAAATTACCACGGGTATTGGAGTGGTTCGCGGATCACTGGGAAAATTTTGAGGGGGCAATTCTCAAGTCGAATCATCCTCAAAGATTTAAAGAAATATTTAGAATAGGAAGGAAAAAGTTTTTCAGGTGTCGGAAAACACCACTAAAATTAGGTTCCAAATTTTGGGGTGTTACAAGTTAGGTGTTGCAGTAATAGTTAAGGACCACTCCGCCGGCTAAACAATCATTTAGCCGCCAAAGTAGTCGGGGGCTGCTACTATGTACTGTCTTACCTCAAGTTGGCCGTGCAGGGTATCCTGGAGTTTGACCATGTGCGTGTACCAATTTTTGGTACCATCGCGCATGGTCTGGAGCGTGTATCGCGCCTGACTTGTATCCCCGCCAAGTTCAGGACCGGGGTGCGAGGAGGACCCCCAAGTTTCTCCCCTGCTTTATCCGCCATCTCTTGCTTCATGGCGATGAATCGAGCGGCATCATTAGCCGAAGCTTCAGCCGTTCTTAGGGGTGTGCTGGCGGCAACTTTCTTGCCTGCCGCCTTCTCCGCAGCAGACTGGCCAGGGCCAACCATCTTCATCTTGTCCGCCTGAAGAGTTCCCGGGCATAAGACCACGAGAACATTGGCGGCAGGGGTGGCCGGAGCAGTTGCCGGAGAAGGTCTTGCTGGCCTTAATCTGCCAGCTGCTGCCTTCATGTTGGCGCGCAGCTTGGCCATGGCGGGCTTAGCTCTGTGGAAAAGAGATGCAAGCAAGTTAGCGGATAAGCAGCGTAAAAATAAGTAAGCCAAGTGGTCGTCAACGTACCGCTTGGTGGGGATCTTTTCCCCCAAGATCTCGTCCTCCGCCTCAGTGGCGAGGGCGGCTTTCTTTCTCTTCTCCAGGTCCCTGGTGGTGGTGAGCTTACGCTTCTTGGCCTTGGTCCCAGCGTCGTAGTAGCTGGGAGCCAAGTCCTCCTCCATCAAGGACCTCAGCTGGTTAGCAAGGTCAAGTCAGTACAATCACCAGTAAGGAAAGTAAATGCTAAAGCAAAGGAAGTTTCCGCCTTACCTCTGGGGCTGGGTTGTCGTGGGTGAACATGGCGATGCCTTCGGCCGCCTTTATAAACCTCGGCTGGATGAGTTCTCTCAGCCGGAAAAGCAGCACATTTTCGTCAAGTGTGCCGTTGGAGGCCTCCGCCTTGTACTCGCACATCTTCAGGGGGCGGTGGCGGAGTGGCATGATGCGCCTTGACAACCAACACAAGACGGTGTCAACTCCATCAAGATGTGGAGGGACCATCGCCTTGGTGAGGAATTCAATCCGCCTAAATGCTAGGCGGAGCTCTCCGGCAAGTTGGCTGCCGGCTTCTCCGTCCAGTGTGTCTGATAGGTTGGCGGAGAGTAGACGAACAGAGGAATCCCTACCGTCTTGCCGGGTGCCGCGATATCCTTACAGTAGAAAAAGGTGCTGGACCAATTCTTTACTGATTCGATGTAGGGAATCTTGGGGTACCAGTCACCTTGGCGGCTGTTAAAGGTAACACTGCCGCAAGTTGCCATCACGCCGGCAGAAACAGTTTGCCGGCGGCAGATAAAGCAGTATTTGAAGTGCTCTACGGTGGGAGCTATGCCTAAGTAGCCTTCAAATAATGCTTGAAAGCCGGCTAGTACTAAGATGATATTGGGTGCAATGTTGTGTGGTTGCAACCCATAGTGTAGAAGCACAACAGAGAAAAAAGCGGAAGGCGGCAAAGTCATACCGCGCAGGAGGTGAGAGGTCAAGATGACCCTTTCTCCGTCTTCAGGCTCAGGGACGGCTTCTTTCCCTGGCAGCCGCCAAAAGCATTCAGACTTTGGCCGCAGGAATCCGCCTTCCTCCAGCTCCTTCATGTACTTTTCCGTCAAACATGACGGAAGCCAGTAGCGGGAGCCAAGGTCTGCAACCTCTTCTTCGTCGTTGTCCTCGCCGGCGGGAACCTCCAGATCAGCCACCGGCTCGGAGTCCGCCGTCGCCATTGAAGGCATAGGGATGGAGGAGGTTGTTGTAGCCATTGCTGCTGCCGGCGCCAGAGAAGAAGATGGTGCTCCGCCCGCGGTTGTGGCGGGGAGCGAAGAAGACAAAGGAGCGGTGCTCGCCGCCGCCGCCGGAGCGGTCCCAGATCCAGATGCAGCCGCCGCCGTTGCCGCCGTCGCTGCTGCCTCCCCCGTAGGGTTCTACTCGCCGGAGCTTGCCATTGGTGGTTGTTGTGCCGCTGAGGGAAGTTCGCCGGAGTTGGGTGCGGTGAGAGGTGCGCTCGAGGGGAGAAAGGCGAGGGTTTGGGCGAAGGCTTGTAGAATGGAACGGCGCGGTGGATTTGGGGATCCATTTATCCTCCCTTGCTCCGTGATTCGTGCGGGAAACGGGCAGGGGCGCGATTTTCGCCACGTGCCCACGATTTGCACGTCGTGGCAACGGTGTGCGAGGCTGCCGCCTCGATTTCCGTGCGTAGTGGGAAAGTAATCATGAGGTTCAAACTGTCGTGGACCCGTGACGTCATCCGTCAATACTTGACGGAACTTGTCAGTTTGACAAGACTGCACATGGAAGATTCCTAACAAGCAGTCAGGCCGTCTTTCCCATGTTGGCGGCTTAGTTCTGGTTACTTTAGACGGACCGCCGCCTATTTCAACTTTGGAATGCTTCAAGCTCTTCAGACGCCTACAAAACAAGACGGACGTTGCTGACAAAAGAAGACGGCGCCTGGAGAACTTCAACCCTTCCAGGGGCTAATGTTGGGGATATACCAACTTGGGGTATCACCAACATGGTAAATCCGGCTAGTCCAGGGTGGCCCGCAGTGGTGGTTAAGGCTTAGCCTGCCGGGCGGCCCAGATAGCTGACGACTGAAGGTAGGCGGATGCCGGCAAGATGGAGGCCCAAGACCGAACCCCATGAAGCCATCAGGACAAAGGCGGTAACTGGCATACTTGCCGGATAGGTTTAGGACTCAGTATACTTGCCGGACACGCAACTATCTTGTAACCCTGCGTTTGGCCGCCTATATAAGCCGGACCAGGGACGCCTTTAGGGCATAGCTTTCATAACATCCAACTCGCTGTAACCTGTAACACGGCTATTCGGCTTATAGTGAGTTATAGCAGCACGTAGGGTTCCATCACCGTCGTGGAACCTGAAGCTGGGTAAACTGCCGTGTTCAATCCCGACCTCGACGACGCTCCCTTTCACCCCCTCGGTTAACCTGCGGCTAGAAAACCCCCATCTCCTATCTACGATGCCGATACGACAACACAGTGCCAGCCCGGTGATACGTCTCAAACGTATCTATAATTTTTGATGTTCCATGCTAATATTATACCAATTGCTACATGTTGTGCATCTACTTTATATCACTTTTATACATTTTTTGGGACTAACCTATTAACAAGATGCCGAACTGCCAGTTCATGTTTTCTGCTGTTTATGTATTCCCGAAAATCTAGTCTGGAAATATTCTCGGAATTGGACGAAATTTCACGGAGGGGCCTATTTTACCAGAACACACCTGAAGGACCAAATGAGAGACGGAGGAGATCCACCAGGTGGCCACACGCACCCAGGGCGCGGCCAAGGAGCCAGGTGCGCCCTAGGTTGGTGTGGGCCCCTCGGGGGTCGTCAGCCGCCGCCCTTTCGCCTACTTATTCCCCCCGATGCAAAAACCCTAGATACCCGAGCCATTATCCATGAAAAGTTCCAGAGACGCCGCCGCCGTCAACCCTAGCTCGGGAGGGTCCAGAACCTCTTCCCGGCACCCTACCGGAGAGGGGAATCGTCACCGGAGGCCTCTACATCGTCATGCCTGCCTCCAGAGTGATGCGTGAGTAGTTCATCCTTGGACTACGGGTCCATAGCAGTATCTAGATGGTTGTCTCTCCACTTTGTGCCATCATGTTTAGATCTTGTGAGCTGCCCTACATGATCAAGATCATATTATTGTAATGCTACATGTTGTGTTTGCTGGGATCCGATGAATATTGAATATTATGTCAAGTTGATTATCAATCTATGCCCTATGTTATTTAAGATCTTGCATGCTTTCCGTTACTAGTAGATGCTTTGGCCAAGTAGATGCTTGTAACTCCAAGAGAGAGTATTTATGCTAGATAGTGGGTTCATGCCTCCGTAATCTGGGAGAGTGACAGAAAGTTCTAAGATTGGATGTGCTGTTGCCACTAGGGAAACCTAACGATGCTATGTCCAGGCATATGTATTTGTTTACATTACGCACTTTACTTAATGCAATTATCCGTTGCTTGCAACTTAATACCAACGGGGGACTCGGATGACAACCCGGCGGTGGATTATTAGTCATAGACGCTGTTGGATAACGGTCTATGTATTTTGTCGTAATGCCCAATTAAATATCATAGTAGTCATCATGTCATATATATGCATTGTCATGCGCTCACTATTTGTCAATTGCCCAGCTGTAATTTGTTCACCCAACATGTTAGTTATCTTTTATGGAGAGACACCACTAGTGAACTGTGGACCCCGGTCCATTCTTTTACACTGATTAAACCACAAACTGCAAACTGTTCCTTTTCATTCTCTGCAATTTAATACTCATTTTCCACACCATACGTTTAATCCTTTGTTTTCAGCAAGCCGGTGAGATTGACAACCTCACTGTTTCGTTGGGGCAAAGTAGTTTGATTGTGTTGTGTGCAGGTTCCACGTCAGCGCCGAATCCCGTGTTGCGTCGCATCATACGCCGTTGACAACCTTCTGAAAGTACTGCTCCTACTGGTTCGATAACCTTGGTTTCATACTGAGGGAAAACTTGCTGCTGACTGCATCATACCTTCCTCTTGGGGTCTCCCAACGAACGTGCACGCCTAGCAATCAAGCTTTTTCTGGCGCCGTTGCCGGGGAGCAGCAGCTTCTGCAAGGGGAGTTTCACGCTTCCAATCTCTTTACTTTGTTTTTGTCTTGCTTAGTTTATTTTATTTTATCTTGTTTGCTTTCAATTATCAAAAACACAAAAAAATTAGTTTCTTGCATCTAGTTTATTTCGGTTTGTTATTATGTCTAGTTATTTATTTGCTATCAATGGCTTCTCTCTTTGAAACAAAATCTTATTGGCTAAGTGGGTTCACGGAGGAACAACAAATTATTATAAGGAATACCGCTTGTCTCAAAAAGGGAAATATTTATGGGAACAAATAAGTAGATTGAATTATTTTGCTAAAAACTTGTGCTCTACTTATGATGAATCCTACTGCTTTAATGAATCTTTTGTTGTAGAAGGCATAAACACCTCCCTTTCCAATGTGATTATAATGATAATGAAACTTTGGCTGCTTATGCTAAAGGAAATTATGACTTTGGTAATCTTGAGCGAATTGAAGAATTTTTGTTTTTAAGGGTGCCTATGAAATTGCTGGTTATATTCAAAATGATGATGCTCCTTGTAAACTGAGAATTATGCTATACTTGGTTATTGCCTTGAATATTACAATGATAATCCTTATATCACTGAATTTCTTGAGAAAACTTATTCTCCAGAACAACTTGCTACCTTTCAGGAACCTGTGGAGAAGAAATTGCTGAAACTGAAAGCTCATTGGATGAAAAAGAGGAGAGAGTGATGAACAAAAGGAGGATCTACCTTCTAATGATAGTAACTCTTTAACTCTTACATTATATGATTACCCTCCATGCCTACCTAAGGAGGAAGATGCTATATTGTTGAATGTCATGATTCTATTGAAATATCTCCTTTTGATAAATTTGAAGTAACAACTCCTTGACTCAAGTAAAAGAGAAATTGCAGAAAGTAAAAATGTGCTCCCTAATGTTATATATGATAATGCTCTTGATGATGGTCCTATATTGCCTAATGATATTATTATACTACTATTGTCAAAAGTGGGTTTAATGACCCCACTGTTTTTGAGCTTAATAAAAATTATGTGTTTGTAGATCATGAAAAGCATGCTTTATGTGATAGTTATATTGTTGAGTTTGTTCATGATGCTACTGAAAGTTATTATGAGAGAGGAAAATATGGTTGTAAAAGTTTTCAAGTTACTAAAACACCTCTCTTTATGTTGAAAGTTTTGAATTGCATTTGTTTCATCTTTCTATGCTAGTTGCTTTATGCTTCAATAATTTATTTTTTACAAGATTCCTTTGCATAGGAAGTGGGTTAGACTTAAATGTGTTTGATATTTGCCTCTTGATGCTCTCTTTTGTTTTTCAACTCTTATTCTTATGAGAGCATCATTAAAATCTTCTAGCCTAGCTAAAAGGCATTAAAGAAAGCGCTTTTGGGAGGCAACCCATTATCTTTTATTTTCAGTTTTAGTCAAGGAGATGTTTACTTCTGTAGCAACTCCTTTGTATCTTTATTTTCTCGCATTGTTGTGCCAAGAGTAGCCTCTAATGTTAAGATGATGCTTAATTTTGATTGCTGCGCAGAAACAGATTTTTGCTGTTCACTGTACGAAATTCCTAAAATCACCAGATTGTTAATTAAATCTGAAATTTTTGTGCGTAATCTTTATGAATGTCTGAATCTTTCATTAGTTCAAGTTTTTCGATCTGAGCGTCGTAAGTGCCTCGAAAAAATTCGTCTTTGCGGACTGTTCTGTTTTAGACAGATTATGCCTTTTTATTTTGCATTCTCTCTTTTACTAGTGTTGAGTGAAATTCTTTTTTGGGTGGAAGAGCTTCACATAACATCAGTGGCTGTAGCTAATGTTTAAAGTAACAATCATATTGCGTCTTTATAGAACATGTGAATTTTTGATTATGCACTAACCCTCTAATGAGATCTACTTTGAGTTTGGTGTGACGGAAGTTTTCAAGGGTCAAGAGAGAAGGATGATATAATAGGATCAAGAAGAGTGAAGAGCTTAAGCTTGGGGAGGCTCCCATGGATCTCCCCAGCATATTTCAAGAAGACTCAAGCGTCTAAGCTTGGGGATGCCCAAGGCATCCCCTTCTTCATCGTCAAAATTATCAGGTCATCTCTAGTGAAACTATATTTTAATTCTTTCACATCATATGTGCTTTTCTTGGAGCGTCTGTGTGCTTTTATTTTCAGTATTGCACTTTTATTTTCAATAAAGCTTGACTGGACCCTAGCATTCTTGATTGGGAGAGAGACACGCTCCGCTTTTTCATGAGAATACTCCTATTCTTCACTTATATTTGTTGAGTATTCATATCTAGCGCTGTTCAGCTTTTAGCTCTTGTTTTCATGTATCTCTTGTCAGAGCTATTAGCTTTCTTTTGTAGAAAGTACTCTCTTGCTTCACTTATATTTGTTTGGAGAGTTGATTAAATAAATTGATTGGTGTTTGGTTGGTTCAGAAAATGTTGCATGTGGTAATTGGTATAAGGAAAAACTTGCTTAATCTTGTAGATCACTAATGGATAACTTGATGCTTGTCAATTGTTTTGAGTTAACAAGTAGATCATGATTAAATTGTGCATCATGAGTTAAGCCTATTAGTGAAGAACTACCGTAAAGCTTGTTGAAAATTTGGTTTGCATCGGTGGTATCTCTAAGGTCTAGATATTTTCTAATAACAGGGTTTGGTTAACAAGGAAGACGGTATGAAGTCTTATAACGTTTGCAATATGTTTGTCATATAAAACTTGGTGTACGGGTTGATATTCTTGTTTGCTTACATAACCTTGCTAGCCTAAACTCTGTACTGAGAGGGAATGCTTCTCGTGCATCCAAATCCTTGAGCCAAAATCCATGCCATTTGTGTCCACCATAACTACCTATATGTGGTATTTCCTTGCCACTCCAAGTAAATTTTTCATGTGCTACCTTTAAATTATTCAAAATGTTATTATTCCCTTTTTGTGTCAATGTTTACTAGCTCATGAGGAATTAGTGTGGTTATTCTTTATTCTATTTGTCAATGGACTTTTACACCTGGACTAGTGGCATATACATCCGCTTATCCAATTTGCAAAAAGAGCTGGCAACGGGGTGCCCAGTCCCAATTAATTACAACTTTAACCAATTAATTCTCTTCACACTTTTGCCCTGATTCATCAGTAAGCAATGACAAACAGTGAAATACCTGGTGTGTAAACCAAAGAGAAAGAGGGATGATCTGCCTTGCTGGTAGAAATAACGTCCTTCATGGGAGCCGCTCTTAAAAGTCCGTTTGACAGGTAGAATACTGTTCTCACCCGCTACCATTCGTTGACAATTAACAAACACCTCTCAAAAATAGATACTCCTCCATGGTATGTGATTGATGGAAGGCACCCGAGGATTCGGTTAGCCATGGCTTGTGTTAGCAAGGTTGGGAGGAGTATCAAATATTTTATGCAATCTCTATATGCTTTCAAAAACCTAAAAGCTCTAGCACATGATTTAATCCCTGCTTCCCTCTGCGAAGGGCCTTTCTTTTACTTTTATGTTGAGTCAGTTTTCCTATTCTTTCTGTCTTCCACAAGCAAACACTAGTGTCAACTTTGTTACAACATGCGTTATATGCGTATTGGACTTGTTATACTACTTTGTGTTGACAATATCCATGAGATAAATATGTTGAAAGTTGAAGCAAATGCTGAAACTTAATTCTTCCTTTGTGTTGATTAAATACCTTTTATTAGAAACTATTGCTTTATGAGTTAACACTTATGCAAAACTGTTTGATGCTTGTCTCGAAAGTACTATTCATGAAAACGTTTAGCTTGTGTGATTCATTGTTTACTCATTATCTATTTGGTAGCAAATTATAGACCATTGACTTGGATCACTTCATTCATTTACATGTGCCTTGCAATATTATATGATCAAGATTATGATGGTAGCATGTCACCTCAAAAATTATTTTGTTTTTATCGTTTACCTACTCGAGGACGAGTAGGAACTAAGCTTGGGGATGCTGATACGTCTCAAACGTATCTATAATTTTTGATGTTCCATGCTTGTTTTATACCAATTGCTACATGTTTTGCATCTACTTTATATCACTTTTATACATTTTTTGGGACTAACCTATTAACAAGATGCCGAAGTGCCAGTTCCTGTTTTCTGCTGTTTTTGTATTCCAGAAAAGCTAGTCTGGAAATATTCTCGGAATTGGACGAAACTTCACGGGGGTCCTATTTTACCAGAACACACCTGAAGACCAAAGGAGCAAGGAGAGAGCCAGGAGGGCCCCACAGCCACCAGGGCGCGGGCCCCCCTCTGCGCGCCCTAGGGTGGTGTGGGCCCCCGGGGGTCGTCAGCCGCCGCCCTTTCGCCTACTTATTCCCCCGACGCGAAAACCCTAAGTACCTGAGCAAATATCCACGAAAAGTTCCAGAGACGCCGCCGCCGTCAACCCTAGCTCGGGAGGGTCCAGAACCTCTTCCCGGCACCCTGCCGGAGAGGGGAATCGTCACCGGAGGCTTCTACATCGCCATGCCTGCCTCCGGAGTGATGCGTGAGTAGTTCATCCTTGGACTACGGGTCCATAGCAGTAGCTAGATGGTTGTCTCTCCACTTTGTGCCATCATGTTTAGATCTTGTGAGCTGCCCTACATGATCAAGATCATATTATTGTAATGCTACATGTTGTGTTTGCTGGGATCCGATGAATATTGAATACTATGTCAAGTTGATTATCAATCTATCTATGTTATTTAAGATCTTGCATGCTTTCCGTTACTCGTAGATGCTTTGGCCAAGTAGATGCTTGTAACTCCAAGAGAGAGTATTTATGCTAGATAGTGGGTTCATGCCTCCGTTTAATCTGGGAGAGTGACAGCAACTTCTAAGGTTGTGGATGTGCTGTTGCCACTAGGGATAACCTAACGATGCTATGTCCAGGGCATATGTTTGTTTACATTACGCACTTTACTTAATGCAATTATCCGTTGCTTGCAACTTAATACCAACGGGGGACTCGGATGACAACCCGGCGGTGGATTATTAGTCATAGACGCTGTTGGATAACGGTCTATGTATTTGTCGTAATGCCCAATTAAATATCATAGTAGTCACATGTCATGTATATGCATTGTCATGCGCTCACTATTTGTCAATTGCCCAGCTGTAATTTGTTCACCCAACATGTTAGTTATCTTTTATGGAGAGACACCACTAGTGAACTGTGGACCCCGGTCCATTCTTTTACACTGATTAAACAACCACAAACTGCAAACTGTTTTTTTATTCTCTGCAATTAAAATCATTTTCCACACCATACGTTTAATCCTTTGTTTTCAGCAAGCCGGTGAGATTGACAACCTCACTGTTTCGTTGGGGCAAAATAGTTTGATTGTGTTGTGTGCAGGTTCCACGTCAGCGCCGGAATCCCTGGTGTTGCGCCACATCATATTTCGCCGTTGACAACCTTCAGAAACGCTGCTGCTCCTACTGGTTCGATTAAACCTTGGTTTCATACTGAGGGAAACTTGCTGCTGGACTGCATCATACCTTCCTCTTGGGGTCTCCCAACGAGCGTGTGTTTCACAGCCATCAGTATCCCTTATTTGACTGTCCTGAAATGTTACTAAGAGCAGCCAATCATTGATGGTTACAAACAGCAATGCTCGTAGGTCAAATTCCTTTTGTTCGTGCTCATCCCACACAGGTACACCTTCGTCATGCCACAACTGTAAAAGTTCTTCAACCAATGGCCTCAGGTACACATCATTGTCGTTCCCGGGTTGCTTCGGGCCTTGGATGAGCACTGGCATCATAATGAACTTCCGCTTCATGCACAACCAAGTAGGAAGGTTATAGATACATAGAGTCACAGGCCAGGTGCTATGACTGGAGCTCTGCTTCCCGAAAGGATTAAAACCATCTGTACTTAGACCAAATCTTAAGTTCCTTGCGTCATCTGAAAATGTCGGGAACTCTCTGTCGATTTTTCTCCACTGCGACCCATCAGCGGGGTGTCTCAGCATCAGGTCTTTCTTACGGTCTTCTTTGTGCCATCGCAATAACTTGGCATGCTCTTTGTTTTGGAACAAACGTTTCAACCGTGGTATTATAGAAGCATACCACATCACCTTGGCAGGAACCCTCTTCCTGTGGCGCGGCTCGCCCTCAACATCACCAGGGTCATCTCGCCTGATCTTATACTGCAATGCGCCGCATACCGGGCATGCATTCAAATTCTCGTACTCCTTACCGCGGTAGAGGATGCAGTCATTGATGCATGCATGTATCTTCTGCGCATCTAATCCTAGAGGGCATACCACCTTCTTTGCTTCGTACGTACTAAAGGGCAATTCGTTATCCCTAGGAAGCATCTTCTTTATTATTTTCAGCAAATTTTCAAATCCCTTGTCAGAAGTACCATTCTCTGCCTTCCATTGCAGCAATTCCAGTGTGGTATCCAGCTTTTTCTGGCCATCTTCGCAATTTGGGTACAACAATTTTGTGTGATCAGCTAACATGCGGTCCAACTTCAACCTCTCGTTTTCACTTCCGCAGTTTATCTGTGCATCACGAATGGCCCGACGAAGATCATCATCGGGCTCATCAACAATGGGCTCTTCTTCAGCTTCGTCTTCCCCCATTGTAGTACCACGTGTTCACTGAACATAGGATAGTTGTCATTATCCTCTTCTTCTTCATTATCTTCCATTATAACCCCTCTTTCTCCGTGCTTGGTCCAAAAATTATAGCCGTACATGAAACCGGACTGAATCAGGTGGATGTGAAGGGTTTTTGAGAAAGAGTAATCCTTCTCATTCCGACAGACACGGCATGGACAACACATAAAACCATTCCGCGTGTTTGCCTCAGCCACATTGAGAAAAGAACGCACGCCTTGAATGTACTCGTTAGAGCGTCGGTCATTGTACATCAATGGATGGCTCATCTGCATTATATAAGTATATCAAACGCAATCACGATGCTAAAATTAGTCCAGGGTTTAGTTGCTAACCTCTTGGAACACTTCAATAGAAGGGGCGCCACCAAATCTTGACAAATCGTGGAGAAAATGGGGAAAACTCGAGCTCGGTGGTGAAGAACAGAGGAGAAGGAAGCTGGCTAGCTCGGGCATTTCATCAAACACCTCTTGTGCATAGGAAGAAACAACAAACTAGCACACACCTCTCACCTTATAGGATGAAAAAAAAACAGAGGAGAGGTGGTGAGCAGGGGCGATTATATAGGAAAACAGAGGACCTCTAGTCCCGGTTCGTGATACCAACCGGGACTAGAGGTTCTTGCACGTGGCCCTGCCGGGCGAGACCCCTCTAGTCCCGGTTCGTGTCCCGTTCGAACCGGGACTAGTCCTATGCGGCCTCGTAGCCGTTGAACCGGGACTAGTCCCCTCTCTAGTCCCGGTTCAAAATCCATCCGGGACTAGAGCCCAATTTTGCTCTGGACCAAAGGCCTTGTTTCTACTAGTGACGTCGCATGCGTGTCCAATCTTGTTCGACACCCCCAAGTCTGCCAGAAAGTTTGGGGTGGAGAAGGGGATGCCAAACACATTATCAGACCATCGGACAGGTTGGGGAACACCGATGTATCCAGATGCCCATTCGACCGATGGTCCCTTTCGGGGGCGCCTTGGTGGATATGCTTGTTCCTAATTAAGCAAGTAGTAATACTGCATTCTCTTGGCCGGAGACTTCCATTGCAGAGGCATATATTAACGACAATGAGAGGCGAAACACAGAAGTTGTGCACCAAGATGATGGTGGTGGTCTTATTGCAGGAATGCCTCCAGCGAGAAATGAAAATCTAGTCTTGAAACATAGTGTTATGACGCGATTCGGCTTCAGTAGTGCTTGTAGATTTTTTTTATTGAGAATTAGTTGTGCTTGTAGATATGTGGGGTTATTTAGGAAACATGGCCCAAATCCTCATTCTTGCGGTTTCTTTTACAGATGTCCTCAAGGAACCGGCACGTCACGCACTCATGCCAGAGACTTGCATATTTCTGTGGGCGCAAGTCCAAAAGTGTATAACGACACAAGAAACACTGTATTACCAATTACAAACACACTTTGCTCGTCGTCGGTCACACGAACACCACGACACACCTGAGACCTGACACCAACACGTATGTATATAAGGTGCATGCATGATGGCACACACTGTCACTGCACGTAAACGATCCATCCTGACTGCAAGTCATGGCCCTCGTCGCCGATCATGGCTCATCAGCCGCCGGCGCCGGCTGAGGAAAGAGGAAGCCGGAAATGGTCGGCATCTCGGGCATGGGCGGCAGCTCAACTTTGGGGAACGCTGGCTCCGGGAACGGCGGCATCCCGAAGTCGGGGAACGACGGCGACTGCTCCTGCTCGGGCGCCTCCGGCGCCTCGGCCGGGTAATCGTCCTCTGGCACCGGTGGCGCCGTCTCCTCCTCCTCCAGGCGCCGTGCCGCGCTGCCCGTGACGCTGCATGAGACCAGCAGCACGGCGAGGAGGAGGAGGAGCGCGGAGCTGCGGGCTTTCTTGGAGGAAACCATGGCGACAGGTGCTCGATCTGTCGATGGCTTTCTTCGTTTGTGTGTTGATCTCTTTGGTGTGGTACGTACTGATCTACTAGCACTGTCGTGCGCATCGTACTTATAGGCAGTGACGGGACGATCGACGGTGCGTGGCCGGTGACCATGCCACGCTTTTCTTTGTACTGTAGTGGGTTTTTTAGGGTCCGGGCGGCAGTTCGAGCTCCAGGTTGGTGATCTACGTGATTTTGCGGTTGCGTCCGCCCGGTGCGTTTGGGAGCGTTTGGCGTCTGTCTGTGCCTTGCAGTTTGGTCGGAAACTGGGAAGGGTGTTCACGGTTTGGTAAACGCGCCCTGCGCTCAAATCGATCCGCTATTGTACTCTACATAGAGTGAGAATGTTTAGAATGTTCATTGCATAGTGGTCAGCTCGCTAGATTTGGTGAGCTAGCTAGCGGTATCATTTGTTTATTTTTGAACCATGCAACAGAGCTCTGCATGTTGAATATTCAACAGAAGAGAGGCCAAAAGAAATGCCAAACTATAGAAAACAAATTTAAAGAAGAGCCAATTGAATAAATCCCCGGAACCAGATGGTTCCGTGCTGAATTTCTACCAGAAATGTTGGGAAGTAATGAAAGTTGATTTGATGGCTATGTTTTTTAGATTTCATGGAGCGGAGTTGCCTCTGTGTAATCTGAACTTTGGCACAATCATCTTTTTTTCCTAAAAAAGAAAATGCAGTTCAAATTCAGCAGTATCAGCGTATTTATTTTCTTAATGTTAGTTTTAAGATTTTCACAAAGGCCGATCCTAATCCCATAACGAGTATTGTTCACAAAGTTATTCGTTCCAACTCAGACGACCTTTATGCATGGTTGTCATATTATAAAAGGCGTGGTTATTTTGTATGAAACTATGTATGAACTTCATAGGAAGAAAATGGATAGAGTTTCGCTTAAGACAGATCTCGAGAATCATATGATAAAGTAAAAACTCCCTTTTTATAACAGACATTATGTATGAAGGGTTTTGATATAAAGTGGTGTAGTTGGATTAACTAATTTATTAATCGAGGTAGTCCAGGCATCAAGGTTCATAATGACATTGATTATTATTTTCAAACAAAAAAACTGGTGACAAGGAGATATGTCCCCGTTGTTGTCTAATATCATTGTCGATATGTTCGTTGTCCTGATTGCTCGAGCAAACAGAGTTGCCAAGTGGATGGTCTTATACACCCATCCAGTTGAGGGAGAGGTTTCCATTTTACAGTATGCGGATGATACAATCATTTTCATGGATCATAATACGATAAAGCTCTAAAAGATGAACCTAATTGTATAGATCTAACAACTATGAGAGTCGAAGATAAACTTTCATAAAGGCAAAATTTTCTGTTTTGGCAAAGCAAAAGAAACCACAGGTAGTGCTGCATGTATTTATAATAGAAAGAATAGAAAGGCCTTGGAGGCCAAAGTATACAGAAGAACTGCCTCGGCAGGCAAAAGGAAAGAGATATACACACACTACCACAACGACCCAGTGAAGCCTGAAAACTATGGTTAAACAAAAAACTGCTACGATCCTAGCGACCTACAGACTGCTTCAGATGGCCAGCGAGCATAAGGTGAAAATAAGTACAGAGCCGAACGGGACCTCCACTAAACATCAGAGAGGGTAAGACGACCTTGGCTGGCAAGACACCATAACTTAGCTTCACTCTTGATCTGCTCGGAAATAAGATTCAAAGGCTTGGCAATTTTCTCAAAGACCCTACTGTTCCGTTCTCTCCATATCGACCAAGTAGTCTGGATTATCAGCGAGTCTGCTCTTCTTGTTTTCTTCCCTGATAGAGTTCCTCTGATCTTTTGCCACAGGTAGTGTCGTTTATTATTTGTGTGAAACCAATTAGCGGTAGTACCAGAGTGGTAATGCCGGTGTGGCTGCTCAAACAGAGGGTGCACCGGCATTGTCGCTATTGGTAGGGGGCGGTACACCCGGTTGTATGGAAAACTGCTGAAACAACAGAGACCAAAATTATCATAACTTTTGCAACGAAATCCTATGAAGATAAAACATGGAATTATTGGAAAGCTAGCAACAAGGTCGATCTAATCACGAAGTAGTCACGGCGGTATAATGTGGAAGCAAACCGTCTGCTTCTCGGACGGTACGTATGTGTCATACTACGCGCTCCTCTCCTCTAGAGTTTTGTTTATGTGCAAAGTTAAACGCTAGAATGTTTGGCCGTTGCGAACCAATTATTGGATGTGTAGAAGAGAGATTGTACCCTCAGCCCAACAGAATTCAAACCCAGGTTTAACATGTGTGTCGCGTTTAGCCGGAATATTCTTCAGTGGGAGATGATGTTCCGTCGACGGCGAGACTCTCGTGGTAATTAATCTTAATACCTTATTTGACTCAGTCTTTTGGAGGTGCTCACATGGATAAATCGTGCGTGCGTATATAAATACGGGTGTATGCGCATATATGTGAGCGTCTCTGTTTATATTGTGTTTCTCAAAATAAAAAGAAAGGGCTTTAAAGAAGACAGATTTAGAGGAAAGATAAAAAATGATTCGTTTTGGGTTGAACTACGTGAGAATCATATTTGTCGATTTGGCCGTGCATGTGCCGAAATGTCCAAGCACGAGTGCACGACCCGGCCACTACCACGACGCGGAAGCCTCGTGCCACCAAAGTCACATTTGGCTCTCTTCTGTCTCTTTAAGCGAGGCACGTAGCTGGAGCCATAGCTGGAGCCATCGAGTTAGAAGGAAGAGGGAGAGGGTTCTTGCTTTCTGCCATGGGTAATTGCTTCGGCTCGGAAGAGGACGACGTGGCGGCTGCCAAGGCAATGGCGCATCATGCACATGCCCGAGGTATCGACCATTGTTCTTGATGATCCCTTTGGTTCGTGCTGAATATTGTTGGTTCTGGTCTGGATGCGTATACATTTGATGTTGTGATCTAGGCCATTTCCTGTGTTTGTTCGATCTGCTTCCCATCTGCTGACCGCATACACCTCAATCCTGCCCGTTCTGATTACTCTTTGCAGCAGCAATGGCAAGACCAGGCATGGCCGCGATGAGCCCAGGGCACCCCCCTATGTCACCGAGCGTGCCGACGACGACCTCGAGCAGCACCAGCAGCGGAGGCGGAAGCAACCGCCCGGTGGTCGGAGCCGCAGCCAGGCCAGCCCAAGCCGGGAGGGCAGGATCCTGGAGGCGCCCAACCTCCGGATCTTCACGTTCGCGGAGCTCAAGGCCTCCACGAGGAACTTCAAGGCGGACACCATCCTCGGCGAGGGCGGGTTCGGGCGGGTGCACAAGGGCTGGGTCGACGAGGCGACCATGAACCCCGCCAGGAGCGGCACCGGCATGCCCGTCGCCATCAAGAAGCTCAACCCCGAGAGCCTGCAGGGCGTCCAAGAATGGCAGGTGACAAACCATCTTTTTTCGTTTTTGGTCAACTCGAACCATGTTCTGAATCAACGACGTCTTCACGTGGGCCGTGCACAGCATAATGTAATTATCAAACAAAATGTGCGTTCCATGATCTGTCACTAGGCAGGCATGATGCCATTGCTGATTCGTGATTACACGTTGACAACGTGTTTGCCTTGTGCCGATGCCATTGCTGATTCCTGACGAACTTGGTGTTTCAGTCGGAGGTGAATTTTCTGGGAAGGCTCATCCATCCCAATCTGGTGAAGCTGTTGGGGTACTGCTGGGAGGACAAGGAGCTCCTGCTTGTGTACGAGTACATGGCCAAAGGCAACCTGGAGGATCACCTCTTCAGAAGTGAGCCACGGAGTAAGTTGCCATTTTCCTTCGACAAATTGGTAGCGATTCTATATATGCTTCCTTCAGATGATTGATGCAGTCTGTGTTAACCGAATCTAACAGAAATTTTGTTTCCACCAGAAGGCGGCGGCGCGTTCCAGCCGCTGTCGTGGAGCCTCCGGCTGCGCGTGGCGATCGACGCCGCCCGTGGCCTGGCCTTCCTGCACTCGTCGGAGAAGCACGTCATCTACAGGGACTTCAAAGCCTCCAACATCCTCCTCGACACGGTACGTGCTACGCCGTTGATCCACGTTGCGTCAGCCGCGAATGTCAGTCTAACTCTCGTCTCCTCGATCGCTCCACACCGCAGCAATTCCACGCGAAGCTCTCCGACTTCGGCCTCGCCAAGGACGGCCCCGCCGGCGGCAGCAGCCACGTCACCACCCGGGTCATGGGCACCTACGGCTACGCCGCGCCGGAGTACGTCGCGACGGGCCACCTGTACGTGAAGAGCGACGTGTACGGCTTCGGCGTCGTCCTCCTCGAGATGCTGACGGGCCTGCGCGCGCTGGACACGGTCCGCCCCACTGGGCAGCACAACCTGGTGGACTGGGCCAAGCCGCACCTGGCTGACAGGCGGAAGCTGGCGCGGCTCATGGACCCGCGCCTCGAGGGACAGTACTCCTCCATGGGTGCGCAGCGGGCGGCGCAGCTCACGCTGCGGTGCCTCGCCGCCGAGCACACCAACCGGCCCTCCATGAAGGAGGTGGTCACCGTGCTCAAGGAGGTCGATTCCATGTCCAGGAGCGCGGCCAGCAGGCCAGGTGGCCCGCCGGATCGGGATCGGCATCACCGCGGCCAGCGGCGCGGAGCGGCCACGGTTACGCGCAGTCTCCACGGCCAGGGACGGGCATGGCTGCTGGTCCGGCCGGCTCCCGCGGCCACCCGTCTCCTGGAGTAAGGTAGGGAGTCGATCGTTTTACTGCATTTGCCTTTGCGAGGGTGCCCGTACGTCCTAATGTTGTTGCTGCATCGGTCTTCTGTTCTGAGCATGCAATTGTTTGGTGTGTGATGATATGGATTTGCAGCAAAGCCGTAGGGTACTAGGGCGAAATGTTCATGTCGAAACTGAAGTCACACATCGTGAAAGAAAACATTATCCCAATGTAAATATAGTACGGAGTAACTGATTCAGTTAAGGGATTATCATCTTTTTTGTTCCTTTTGTACTGACAGTCTGACACACTAGATACTTGGAGTCTCTTTTTTTAGGCTGCAGAACAACATCTGATATGCTGAAGATAGAAAGCAAAACAAAGCGTTTAACGACTGAACGTTCAGTATTTAAATTTTGAGGAAATGTTTTTTCTGTTGCATTGTATGTTCTTCGTTTCAACACCAACTTGCTCTTCGTTTCAACACTTCTTAAAGCCACCAAATCATCAAAAAAGAAAGAATGGCATAGCATCAGGTAACTGATATGAAGCTTTTAACTAAATATTCGAGAACAACTATTACCACAAGCACCTGAACATGCACCATATCACGACATTGTGATCCAGGTGGCTTGCGACCAAGGACATACAGCAAGCGTAGTTCTTCCCTAAAATTGAACCTAAAAGAAAAAAATGGAGCTCACTCTCAAATAGGGATTTCATGAACTGGCTTAAAGGTGCACTAGGAAACTATGCACGAAAAACAAATAGCTGAATTTCAGAAAGAAAAAAAACAAATCGCTGAGCTTTCGTGTCCAATAAACCCAAAGAAAACCGCATCTGCATCCGTGGCAGACCATGTGGCGTCGTCGTCGCGCGCTGCCATAATCTTGAATCTTGAGCTAATTGTAGCTTATTGAATCTTGACCTAATGACAGTTTCTTGAATCTTTAACACAACAGAACCATTCATGTGCCGTCGCCCGACAACATCAGGTTACCTTGACTTTGCTCTTGGCGATGCTCAAGGGATCAACATCTTCAGAGGCTTGCCCTTGTAAACAACATAGCCGTCCTCGGTGGCAGAGAAGACGACCGCGTCGACGGCAAACATGAGTCTCTACCCTGTGCACAGTCGACCCGTCTACATGCGCACCAACATCTTCGTTTCCTTGGACACATACCCAATGAGCATCTTGGTGATCGTTCCTGCCACTATCCTGCGGCTATGGAGCTTTGGCCATGGGCATACCAGCGGAGGTGACCATCATGGAAGGCATGGTGGTAAGAGATTGAGACGCAACAATTGTGAATGCGGACCGACTTGTGTGGGATCATCATGGCTGCCGGAGCCAAGTTTATACAAGAAATCCAAAGGAGCTTTGAAATACAAGTCGGAGTCGGTATAGGAATTGCGTCGTCCCTCGTATCGATTTGGACGAACTGACGTGGATTCATGGGGAACGCGGAATCCAAGCTCCAACATCTTAACCGAGTCGTGTTAATCACACGACGAGTGTGAGATCGGTTCTACTGGGTGCATTAATCACCCACGCTGTCAATTTAGGGCCGGTCCAAAAATATTATGATTTGTTCTAAATTTTAAACTTTTGAAATTATTTTTTGCATATTACAATATTAATGGCTATACGGTTCTATTATTTATTCGCATATTTATCATATAAAAATGCTACTAATTTTTTGTTATAGTGTTCATTTCATACAATTGTAATGAATATCTTATAAACAAATTTACTTGTGCTAAAATTAAATTGTAGTTTACAAAAAAGTATCTTCTCAGATTATGTTTCAACAATTGTATAACTATAGTTTACACTTACATGATTAAAATATCTAAAGATTATGACCTAACAAATATCTTAATACTATTAATTTCTAAAGATTAGTTTGCATGTGGTGGAGCCGGTCCATCTAGGTTCATGTCTTAGACCAACATAAGTTTTTTTTATAGAAAACTAGGGGCCGCGCCCTGTGGTCACATTGATCATGAATCCACATGTCACATTGAATGTTTTTACATCGCGCACTTCATAATAAGAGAAAGAAAACTAGAGAGGCCCTAGTGTCGCCCCTTTAATAGGAGGCGACTCGAGGGCGAAAATCTCACCTTCCTTCCTCCCTCCCTCCCTCCCTCCCTCATCTTCCTCTTCCCCCCCCATGTCTCGCTGCCACCTTCGCCCCTCTTCTTTCTCCCTCCCTTGTGTCACTGCTGCTAAAGGTAGCCGACGAGGCTATCCCTCCACGTTCGTTGGCGGAGGCCCTAGTGTCGCCCACGCATCAGCTCCGGAAGGTGGCGACGAGGCTATCACTCCACGTTCGTTGGCGGAGGGATCTGCGATCTAAGACTGTGACCTCATGCAAAGAGGGCGACATCGACCTGGTGGTGGGTGGCGTTGGGTGCTATACAAGACATCCTTCTCGGCGGCGCGGGTGGCGAGGCGGTGGCAGACGTGCGTCATAGTGCGGAGTCTACCATGTCTTCCTTCGGGCGTAGATCTAATGATAACGGCTCCTCTGTGTGTCACTCATCCCAGCTCTATGGTTGTGGACCAATCCCAGTAGCCTTGCTAAATCCAGTGGTTTGTGGGTGTGGCTGGCCGTGGGGGGCCATGAACGGGGGAAACCCTTGGTCGACGCGGCCATGACATCGATGACGATGTAGGTGCTTTTTTTTTTCATGCATGGGGCATCCAATTAAATTCCTCCCCATCCGGCATGTCCCCATTGAAAAATTTAATTAAAACTTTCGGATTGTGCGACGGGGGCGTGCCAGCGTCGTAATCTTCATAAGGGTAGCCTTGGGATAACAAGGTAGGGATGTAAATGGTCACATAAATGGTACCACATAGTCCCACTTATTTCGATCAACAGTTCAAAACATTTTTTTTTTGTTTCCTAGGAAAATAAACTACAAACACATTTATACGGGATTATGTGGCGCCCTACAACAGGGGCGGTGGACGAGTTCGCTCGTGGGTGGTGGGAACTGGTGTGGTTGGTTTTATCTTCGGTATCGATTTGGTGTTGTGGCTGGGCCAATCCTTCTTGTGATGTTCTTCTTTAGGTATTCGTTCATTGCTGGGTCAACGGTCTTGAGTCTCTGTGAGCCTCCTTTTCACCACGTCCTCTTTGACGATCTCGTCTGGCAGTTTGTGTCTTGCATTGTGGTTCTGTTTTGGGCCACAACACATTTCGTGGCTAGCTGTTTGGCATTTTTGAAATTTAAAACGGGCCACCTACTGCCTTCTCCTTAAAAGGTAATTCCATGGTTCCACCTCTGTCTAGCTAGTTTTAGCACGCCCCCCCTCCATAGAAAGAAGGCTAACTTTTGGCACTCGCTTGGTTGGAAGGGAGGAAGCCAAAGGAGGTGCGCCTCTCATCTACGGCAT
Organism: Poa pratensis; assembly: GCA_947311845.1. Classification (NCBI taxonomy): domain Eukaryota; kingdom Viridiplantae; phylum Streptophyta; class Magnoliopsida; order Poales; family Poaceae; genus Poa; species Poa pratensis. The sequence goes on from CAMZMU010000063.1 coordinate 114,029,359, forward strand.
TTCCAAAAAAAAAAGAACATGAAAGTTCAACAAGCGCTTCTCAACCATGTTTAGATCGACCACATCAACCTCGAAGATGTACTCTCCCTTGAGCATATTCAACAATTCGTCAACCTTTGGACACTTCTCGTTGACGTTCATTTGGAGGAAGGAGTTGAGGACACAGTCACTTGAAACCTTACCGCCAGCGGTGCCTACTCTTCCGCTTCGGCCTATAGGGCCCAATTCCACGGCGTCATGTCAACAAACCTCCACCCTTGATTTGGATGGCTTGTGCACCATCGAAATGCAAAATGTTTGCTTGGCTTGTGCTCCAATACCGGATTTTGGACTTTCGTTCGTCTCGCACGCCGCGGATGGCCCAATTGCGGTGCTTGCCCCCTTTGCTCGGCCGCCCCGGAGACCGCCATGCACCTCCTCTTCCAATGATGCTACTCCAAGAGAATTTGGCATATGGTGGCCAATTGGATTCCAAACCTCCACCTTTAACTGGACACGTGGAATAATTTCCGCTCCGTCAAGTCTTGGTGGACCTCTACCTTTGCTGCCCAAGACTCTCAGAAAAAGGCGATTTTTAGATAAAGGGAGTTTTTATTACTTAAAAGGTTTAAGTATTACACCCAGCCTCTGCATAACGATAATGCACACAGCCGTAACAAGTCTGAAGTACGAAGAGTAAAAAAGCGAATTACATATCAAAATGAGAAATTGTAAAAACGCCTATGGTGATGGAGGGCCGATCCGCAAATTATGCTGCCATCCATGTAGGGATAAAAAGTCTCTCGCCGTATCCTCCAGTCTTGTACAAACCTCCATAAACAGGTCTCGATGCCCCACACGTTGCAACTGAGACCACGAACGGAGTGTAGCAGTAGTCCTGTAGATAACCTGCATAAGAGAGGAATTTTATCGTTAAAAACCTTGTCATTTCTACATAGCCAAAGCGACCATATTACGGCAAGCGCTGCCACCCTAATAAGTTGTTTGAACCTATTATCCACTCCATTCAGCCAATTGCCAAAAATATTAGCAATGCTTTTAGGTGGGTAAATAGTAGAACCTATCTGGATGATGGACCATATAGAACTAGAATTTGCACTCGAAGAATAGGTGTTTGATCGTCTCGTCTTTATGACAGAAGACACACTGTTTATTTCCATGCCAATTGCGTTTCGCAAGGTTGTCTTTTGTAAGAATAACTCCTCGACGAAGATACCACGCAAAAACTTTGTTTTTAAGTGGAATTTTCATCTTCCAGATTTTCTTATTATTATCTACCGGCACTTCCGGCTGGACGAGTGCTGTATACATGGAGTCACAAGAATTTACCGCAATTGCGTAAATTCCACCGAAACTCGTCGGTCCCTTATGTCAAATTGACAGTAGCGAGTCGCTGTAGCAACTCGTGCCAAGATGCCAGCCTGGGGCCAACAAGATCTCTTCTGAACGTCACTGTTGGATGATTATCAACCATACTTGAGCAAGCGTATCGCTCTTGTGACGTCCTTGGACTATACCATATAACGCTGGATATTGTTCTCGGAGTGGGGTAGTACCCAACCATGTATCCTCCCAGAACCTTATCTCCGACCCATCCTTAATGGAGAAAGAGCCATATGGGAAGAAGAATTTCTTCGTCGCCATTAGGCCCGCCCAAAATGCGAATCACCTGATTTCCAAGAAACCTGTGATAACGCACTTGTGCCTATGTATTTTCTCCTAAGGAGGGTTTGCCACACCCCCTCTTCAGTCAGAAGCTTAAACCACTTACCAAGGAGAGCTCTATTCTTGACCTGAAGGTCATGAATCCCAAGACCACCATGGTCCTTAGGGCGGCACACGACATCCCATTTTGCCAGCCATATTTCTTTTTTCATTATCCCCTTGCCAAAAGAATCTGGATCGAAAGTAATCCAATCGATGCAAGATCCCTTTGGTAGTTGGAAGAAAGATATCATATACAGCATCATATTAGTTAGGACTGAATTTATGAGCACCAATCTCCCACCTAAGGATAATAATTTTCCTTTCCAACTACTCAGCCTTTTTTGTAGTCTTTCCTCAACATGCTTCCATTGAGCTATCGTTAGCCTCCTAAAGGATTGGGATGCCGAGATAGTTAATTGGAAACTGGCCAAGCCCACAACCGAATAACTCGGCATATTGGGTAGCCTCCTCTTGAGCGTCGCCAAAACAAAACACTTCACTTTTATGGAAATTATTTTTAGACCGGAAAGTTGCTCGAACGCTGATAATATTAATTTCAGGTTTCTTGCCTTTTCCATATCATGTTCCATAAAAAGAATTGTATCGTCAGCGTATTGTAGAATGGATAATCCGCCATCCACTAGGTGCGGACCACTCCAACAATTTGCCCATCGGATTTTGCCCGCTCAATGATTATGGCTAACATATCAGCAACTATGGATCGCCTTGCCGTAATCCCTTTTTGTTGAAAGTTTCTACCAACATCGTCATTGACTTTGATGGCGACACTTCCTCCGGAAACGAAATTATGTATCATTGCGCGCCACTCAGCTGAAAAACCTTTCATTCTGAGTGTTTGTTGCAAGAAAGACCATTTGACTTTATCATAAGCCTTTTCAAAGTCAATTTTTAGGATAACTCCATTAAGTTTTTTCCGATGCATCTCATGAACTGTTTCATGTAAAATCACAACTCCATCAAGGATATTGCGACCTTGCATAAACGCCGTCTGAGTGGGTCTCACAACATGATCAGCCACCGAATTAAGCCTAATAGTAGCGGTTTTAGTGAAAATCTTGAAGCTAACGTTAAGAAGACAGATAGGTCTATATTGCTGAATCCTTTCTGCTCCATTAACCTTTGGCAACAAAATTATCTCACCGAAATTTAGGCGAAAAAGTCGATTGTCCAGCATGTAAACCATGAAACATCTCGAGCAAGTCCGATTGGATTACGTCCCAAAAGTTTGATAAAACTCAGCGGGAAAACCATCCGGACCCGGTGCTTTGTTGTGTTCCATTTGGAATACCGCCTTCTTCACCTCCTCCATAGAGTAAGGAGCTGTCAGATGGGGTTTTCCTGATCGGAAACTTGCGGGATATCATCTGTTTGGGTTTCGTCCAGCGAGAAATTATCTGCATCCGGCTCGCCAAACAGATTTTTATAGTACTTCGTGATGTAGGATTTCAATTGCTCATGGCCTTCAATCATACCCTCTTCCTGGATTAGAGAATGAATGAGTTTCTTCTATGTCTTCCATTAGCAAGACTATGAAAGTATCTCGTATTCACGTCTCCTTCCAGAATAAATTGGGCCTTTGATCGTTGGTACCATTTGATCTCCTCTTCACGAAGAAGACCCGCCATCTCGGCATTAGAACAATTTTTTAATTCGATCTCTTGCGATGATAGGGGTCTAACTTCCGCAAAAGCCTCTAATTCATCGATAATAGATGACAACGAAGCTTCTCGTTTTTTAGTTGCCCGACCATATGTCTCGCCCAACCTTTCAGGTGTTTGCGCAATGCGCTTATTTTATTATTCCACCTTTGGATTGGAGTTAGACCAGGCACCGGTCTTTCCCACACCCTTCTTACCATTTCGAAAAACCCGTCCCTATGCAACCACCCAATTCAAATTTGAACTGGCGTTTACACAATGGGTTAGGTGTTCCGTGGTTAGGAGTATGGGAGCATGATCTGACAACGCCTCTATACGTTCGAGGACCCGTACTGAGGCCAGTGGGTATTTAATTTCCCAATCCGAATCCATCAATACACGGTCCAACTTCTCGTATGTTGGCTCTGGGAGGCTATTAGCCCAAGTGTACTGCCTCCCAATCATCGAGACTTCTCTTAGACTAAGGCTGTCAATAACAGCGTTGAATAAGAGAGGCCATCTGTTGTAAATCTACCTCTACTCTTCTCATGTGGGAACCTTAGCAAGTTAAAATCTCCCCCTATAATTATAGGATATGGGTTATCTTTTGCCAGGTTCACCAACTCTCTGAGGAAAGCTGGTTTATACTCATCTTGGGCAGCACCATACACAGCGACAAGAGTCCATGTGAAGTTGTCGGCCTTGTTACGGATGTGGACCTTAATATGAAAGTCACCATCCGAACTAGCCAACACATCCATGGTCTCTGTTCTGACGCCTAATAAAATGCTCACAGACCTACCACGTGGTGGACGAGACCTCCAAGTGAACTCTACTCCACCAGACAAGCGGTTTAGTAGACTCGCTGAAAAGTCCCATTTACCAGTTTCGGAAATTCCCACAAAGTCCAATCGATGATCCCGAATAGAATCAGCAATACGAGCATGTTTAGCCAAGTCACGAAGACCTCTGCTGTTCTCGAATATGCCATTCATGGGAAACAATTGGAGGTGTGGACAACTTCGCCTTTTTCCGTGGCGTTTTATTATTTTTCTAATGAGAGTCTGCTTTGGACTTGCGGTCAGATGCTTTCAGATCATATAATGAACTCAGCATCGCCTCGTCTAAGCCACCCTCCGATACATCGCCCACTAGATGTGAGAGGAGTTGGACATCAATTGTGTCATGTAGCTCCTCCTCATCCATGTGAGTAGTATCCGACTTGCACAAGACTTTTGGGGTGTGGTCTCCATTCTACTGCTCGTCTCTTGGGAGTTATGGAACGAGCGTAATGCTAGAGTTTTCCGTCACCACCACTCCACCTTGCTTGCTATGGAACGGCCGCTAACATAAAGAAGGAGGCCTCCCTTTGGGTTTTGGCCGGTGCTCGCTTTTTTGGTCTTGTAATGCCTCGAGAGTAGTCGCTCTTTTCTTTGCCCTTTGGCCGGATAGTGTGTAACTTTTAAAACTCTTCTCTATTAATGAAAAGGCAAATCTTTTGCCCATTTCAAAAAAAAAATATTCGGATGTGGTATCAAAACAAGAACAGAAGTGCTACACAATTTTGGATGGAAAAATTCGAACGATCTGGCTTGCGGTTGGAACAGTTACAAGATTTCGTGAGGGTGCCAGAATTATATCACGTTGCGTCATTATCCTTGGATATAATACGAGCTTGTCGTACATTTTTATACACGGCCGGTATGTTCGTGAGTCATACAAGGTCCAAGCAGTGCATATAGCACTACTGAGTAGTATACAAGGACAGCCTAGCTCATATCCATCACTCACAACTCAATTGCACAATCGAGCGAACAACGACAGTGTAGAGTTCTCATGGCTTAGCCTCCAGGTCCGGGAAGTTGAATCCGGGAATGGTGGGCATATGCACCGCGGGCTTCCACGTCATTCCCGGGAAAGACGGCAGGTGCATCTCCGGGAACAGCGGCGTCTCAAACTTGGGCAGCAATGACGGCAGCTCTGGCATGGGCAGCCCCGGCACGGTCAGGTGTGGAACTGGAAACGGCATGGCGCCGCCGGACGACTCTTCTTGCTTGGGCGGCGGAGTGGCCTCCACCTCCTGCAGGTTTCTCGCCGCGCTGCTCATGGCGACGGAGGAGAGGAGCAGCGCGAGGAGGAAGAGGAACACAGGGGCGGTGTTCTTCGAAACCATGCTGCAGGTTCGGCTAGCTATCGGCCGAGTGCCGACCAGTCGATCGGTGTGGTTAACTTTGGATGCGTGATGCAGAGCAGGTGCGCGTGGTACTTATAGCGGCTGAGCGTGCCGCCGGAGAGGCTGGCGCTTTGGAGCCAGGTTGGTCATCTGCACGAAGGTGGGCGTGTGGGTGCAGTTGGTTTAGACTATCCGGTGAGCTCTTTTGAGGTTTTGTTTCGATGCAATGGGTGTGTGCACCGTGCATGGGCAAGTAGGTACGACTACGAGCACTTACAGTTACAGTGCGAGCTGTTGTAATTAGGCCAACTGTTAAGAAGAAATGGCGTGACTAAGGAAGAGCCAGTGCGAAGAAGAAAGTACTTAATTAGCGACTAGGCGTTTAGCCTCCAAATCTAGCTAGAACGATGCATTAGAACAATCGCGTTGCAGTTCCTATTCCTTTTTTGTTATACTGACAGGCTGAAGAAATATCGGACACAAAAACTACGGAAAATTTATGTCTAGTACCCAAGCCCAAATATAGGGAGAATTTCGAAAAAATAAAGAAAAGTTCAAATCCAGTTAATTTGTATAGAATTAAAAACACACACACACATAGACGCTCACGACGCCTATGAATGCATTTAGTCGTTAAATCTTGAGATTAATACGATCACATATGCTTCGTAGTCGATAAAAATATCGTCTTCGATTGAATGAACAAATAAAACCATTGATAAGACCTACTCTCTAGCATAGCTAAGACTATGTATTCGAGTCCACCTAGGATCTTGAATATTTTCAAATCTGGATTATTTTAATGGATGTTTTGTTTCGTACATTTCAGATTGAATTTCCATACGATTCTTTTACATGTCTACTAAAAATAAATTAATTTACTTGTTTAGCAAATTGGCAGAATGGTGTCCTTTAAACCTTACGAACTTGAGCGAACCACGAAGTTGCGCTTGTGTCAACACACACGAGTGATTGGTAGTAGATCAAAGTTGGCCAGAGTGCTTAGGCTAAGAGGTTGTGGGAACGAGGATCCCAATAAAAAAACCCCACAACTTCTAAAATGTATGTACTTTTGGATGGTGAAGGTGATATTTGACCTGTAAATAAAAGTCAGCATACTATATGAAAATATATGCATATTTCACAATGGATCTAATGATACGTATTGGTGTTTTGAAGGTTAGCACTTCTTTCTACAAATTGATTAGACTTACCGAAAATATCTTCGGCATCAATATTTCAGTCAAAGTGGACCATTAGATCACTAAGCTTTTGTGTGATGGTCGCCCCCGGAGATGAAGTGAAGAGATTGCATAAGGGAGGAGCCCATCGTTTCCAAATTACTATTTGCATCTTTGAACGGTGCGAAAAATTTCTAGAAGCTTTGTGGCCATGGACAAATGCTTCATGTTCCTATCGTTTGAAGAATTTCAGAATTAACCCCAAACCATGTTTTTCTAGGTATTCCCATTACAAGTTAATTGAAATTCTAGCTTTATGTCAAGTTAAACTTCTTGAAGTTTGATCATGTTTATAAAAGAAGTGCTAATATCAACAACATTGAACTGAATATATATAGTACGAAAATATGGTGTATGATGAATCTAATGGAAATATTTTATTGGTAGATGTTGACATGTTTGTTATAGAATTATTTGAATGGAAGGAGTATTAAGCATATTGACGTCAAACTCAAGGACATTCCACGCGTTGTAAGCGTCACATTTTTTTAGTTAAGACTACTTACATAAGATGGCGCCCTCATGCGAGAAGAAATATGATATAGGGCTTCTACGTTTTGTCGACGAAATAATATGAAGTGGGAAGCAACTTTTCTTCTTAGAAAATAGTTGATAGCACAAATCATGCATGCGCTCAACTTTTGATCTATTTTTCTAAAAAAAGGAAATGGTGAGATCAACACATTTGTTTTGTATACATCAATGTAATCATCCATATGTATTGTACATGTACTCCCTCCGTTCTAAATTGATTGACTTCCATTTGTCAAAATGTAGATGTATCTATACTTGTAACTTGTCTAGATACATTCACATGTGGGCAAATGGAAGTCAATTAATTTGGAACGGAGGGAGTACATGCCATCTAAGTAAGCGCCATAAATAAGCGCTTCATGCTTCATTGATCCCTCATCAATCACGAGACTCACTGGACGAAAACCCAGACTAAACGATCACACCAAAGAGGCAAACACACATCACGATAAACGGATACAAATGTACGATAGCAAGCAGAGAATCCAGGTGAAGACAGTCATCATGGTTTAGCCTCTGGCTCTGGGAAGTGGAACTCGGGGATGGTGGGCAACTCGGGTTTAGGCGGCAGCTCCACCTTGGGCAGATCCGGTTTTGCTGGAATGTGCACCTCGGGGAACGGGGGCAGCTCAACACTGGGCAGCTCGGGCTTAGGTGGCAGGTGCACCTCCGGGAATGGCGGCAGCTCCACCTTGGGCAGCTCGGGCTTAGGTGGCAGGTGCACCTCCGGGAATGGCGGCAGCTCGACCTGGGGCAGCGGTGGCAGCTCGGGCTTGTGATCCTCGTCCTTGGTCGGAGTGGTCTCCTCCTGCAAGGTCCTCACAGCACCACTCATGGCAACACATGAGAGGAGGAGCCCGAGAAGGAAGACAATGGTGTTTCTCGAAGCCATATTGCTGGACGTGTGTGACTGTGGCTGAGATCGGTGTGTTTTAATGTGGGAGATAGAGGTATTGCATACTACTTATAGAGGTCCAAAAGGCTTGTTAATACGTGCAATAGTATCTCGCCAGAGTCCAGTGCTTAGGTCACCTACTCCCCTGCACTTTCGGTTCATCTGTTCCCTTTAATTCCATTCGAGTCTATATGTAAGGCTATCTGCTTACCATTTGGGTGAGAAAGGAATGAGAACGTTCTGGGGATGTTACGGCTGCAGTTAGGACACCATGTTGTCGTTTGCATTGCAGATTTGCAGGTACGACACTGTGATCGGATCACAAACAATTGTTAGGCCAGCTGTTACGACCCAACCACGTGTGTGTCCAAGCGGGATCATCAAATCGCGGAAGAGAACAATCAAATTTGCACACCACAATCGGCTGTCGTTGGTCCAATCAGCCTGCTGGGCCGATGCAGCTTACTGCCGCAGGCGAAGCATTGCAAGCTACTCCGAATTGACTGGACGACCAAAGATCCAAAGGAATTGCAGCCTAAGTGAATTGCGACGAAGTACAGTAGTGCCTTAGCAGGCTACGCTTAGCAGGATGTGAAAACAAGGAATGGCGCAGCAAAAGTGCAAAACGCGCAAGATCCTTCTAGTAGAAATAGATATATGTACGACCTAAACAACGAAAGAGATACACCTTTCTCAAAATAATAAAACGAGAGAATGACACCGAATTGCTTAGCTACGTCGTCGCGACATATCCTGCAGGCGTTCCTTTCTCTCGTCTTCTATCAGACATGTAACCCCTATCACCAGCATACCAAGCATTATGGTATATCCAATACCCACCGCCACGGCGCGCGGGTCCTGAGCCCTCTGTTAGCGCCACCAAGGTGGTGATCCGAAGTCAATCACTAGGCATACCACCCCCACGATCCACTGCGAAAGTAGTCCGGACTCCAAAAGTAGTCCGGACTGTGCATATCGCTCGGACCTAAATTCTTTTCCTTTCACAACGCCAATATATTCTTGATCTCTTAAATCGTGCTGGTATGTCTGACTGCCAGCCTTCCAAAACACCAGCTGATGTTCGATCCAAATTGTTGTCTGATGGTGCTCCTATTTCAGATCCCAATTTATATCGCAGTCTCACCGGAGTACTTCAATATGCCACCCTTACTCGTCCTGACATCTCTTACTCTGTCCAACAGGCGTGCTTATACATGCATAATCCTCGTCTTTCTCATTTCAATCATGTCAAACGCATTCTTCGCTATCTTAAAGGCACTCCTGATCACGGCTTACTTCTCAATTCTTCTTCTCCCACAAGTTTGACAGCTTATTTTGATGCAGACTGGGCAGGTTGTCCAGATACTCGAAAATCCACATCCTGCTATTGTATTTATTTGGGTGATAATCTTGTTTCGTGGTCCTCCAAACGAATGGTTACAGTTTTCAGGTCTTTGGCTGAAGCTGAGTATAGGTCCGTTGCGCGTGCAGTGGTTGAATCGGTTTGGTTTCGACAGCTTCTTGCCGAGCTTCATCGGCCCATTGATCGAGCTACTATTGTCTATTGTGACAACATCTCAGCAGTCTACATGGTGTCCAATCCTATTCATCATCGCCGAACGAAGCACATTGAAATCGACATTCACTTCGTCCGCGAGAAATTTGCTCTTGGTGAAGTCAGAGTTCTTCATGTTCCAACGAGTGTTCAATTTGCTATATATTTACCAAAGGACCCATGCAAACTTGTCTCAGACATACGCTCCAGTCTCAACATCGTGACAACTGACGTCGACACTGCGGGTGTGTGGGGTATTGACGGATACGTCTTTGTATTGGACTAGATTAGCTAAAACCCCTAAACCTATGTCGGTTGGGCCCATGTACTATATAAACTCTGTAATCCCTATCAAATCAATACAAGCAATAATTCTCTCAGTTATCAGGAACAAGAAGATGGGCCAACAGCACGGATAAATATATATTGTGTGGGATAATTTCACCACCCTAACAAAAAGGTCACGGTGACACCCTATCCACTCCTCATTCCTCAAAGCAAACACACATCTGGTTATCCCCAACTGACTTCTCATCCCTGCAACCAAACACAAAATTGACTCATCCACACATCCAACCAAACAGAAAAGTGACTATCCCAACCCAGGTGGTTGGGGGTGCACTAATCCCCAAATCATATCCCCTCAACCAAATACACACTTACAACATCTCTAGTTGCTTCTGTAAACCCATGTCCTACATATATAAAAGATAGCGGCCTACGGAGGTGTCCATGTCGCCGCTGCACTGTAGATCCGCGTGTCTGCCGTACCCGCGTCTACACTAGCACGTGTCTCCGCGCCGTCCGATTCAGATCCGACGGCCCTCCTTTTCATGATAACATATACATGAAATATATGCGCGTCGACGAGTAGGTTCCATTCCCGTGATCGGTTTCGAGTTTGGTCGACTTTATCTCCTTAATTTTGGATCCAAATTCGCAAAAACATTTGACGAATTTTGTCAAATTGGTCGCACTCGGTTATCCGTTTGAGTTTTCCTTTCACGAGTAGATGTATATCACCCTTCCAAACAACTTTCATGTTTCTCAGTCATCCGTCTGAATTTTCCTTCCATGAGTAGATGGATATCACCCTTCTAAACAACTTTCATGTTTCAACCTTTCTATTTTGACGGACATATACATATTTCTCTCTAATCTTCAAATTCTTCGTATTTCACGCTGCGCAAAAAAGACAAATTCTGACAGATTTCAATTTTTTTTAATCCGAATATTTTGATCCAGAAATTTGTCTTTTAGATCTAGCCCATAATAGCATTTTTTACCTACCTGTCATGTGCAAAATTTTCGTGAACCGAATTATATTCCTATAGTCTCAATTAATACCTCATTTTACAAAACAACGACACATACGAATACAACGGGCGCGGCGTGCCGCCGGCCACGTCACTTTGCACTATACATGCGCTTCTACAGTGCAAATTTACAGTGCGCGACCTTCTCCACGCCGTCAGATAGACCTGGTGGCCCACACGTCTTTTTGCAGAAAAGCCCCGTGTTTTCCAAAAAATGTGAATCGGTCCTCCGGTACAGAACACACGCGCGAACCCCACGCTTTTTTGCAGAAAAGTCCCCGAGTTTTTCAAAAATTGTAAATCGGCCCGCCGGTATAAAACACACGCGCTAACCCTAGAACCAAAATTGAGCTCATTTTCCCCGAGTCGGCCACCTCCAACCCACCTCCAACCTGACGCTGCCGCCGCTGCCCAGCCCACCCCCGCCGCCGTCCCGCCTGACCTCGGGCCTCCTCCTCTCTCTCCCCGTCGCCCCTCCTCCGCTCCATCCCAGCCCGACGCTGCGTCCCCCCACCACATGCACCTCCCGCACGCCACACCCTTCATTGTCGGTAGGCGGTCTGTGGCGCCGACGGCGACGAGGATAGCTCCCTCGAGGCCTCCTCCGCGGCCGTGTCGATGGGGGGCCCCGCGCCGACGTTCTGGGCGCTACCAGCGAGGAATTTCAGCTACCACCGCCAGCTCTACAGCTTCGCGCCGCTGCCGCATGCGCATGAGATGATGGTGGCGGCGCCGACCATGTCAGGCGAGGCGTCGGCTGCCCGCGTCGGCAACTACCTCCCCATAGCGCAGGCCAACCTCAGCCTTCTCGCCTCCTTCTCCGGCGGGCTCTCTACCTCCTGTATATTTCCATTAACACTCATGGCCCATGGATCACGATATCAGTAGCCTTTTTCTTATGGTTTTTGATTTATTAAATCCTCACGTACAAAGATTGGTTTTGTATGGAAGATGACATCCTAGCCAATTTGTATGCTCACGTCTCTTTTGTCCGGTCGTGATAAATCTAAAAGTTAGGTCTTCTGTACAGTAGTTTCGTACTTCTAACTCCAATTTATTTATGTTCTGCGCGGCGTGTCGCCGCGAAAATTTTCCTAGTATGATTTTATAATGGCTAGGGGCAAGAAACACCTTCTAGGAGGGCGTTTAAAACAAGCACTTAAATAGAAAAGACCCTAAATATTCCTCGTCGCTCGTTCTTCCAAGGGCATATTAGAGGCCTTCCTAGACGAGTTTTTTATGGCATGATTTTCCTGTCCGCTCCTAGACCCCCTCCTCTTCTCCTTGTTGACATCACCAACCGCATGTGATTCACCGCCTTTAGCCTCCCACTGGTACCTCCGGATATTTCCCGCACACTCGCGCGTCGTCATCGATTCGCCCGGGCAATGTGCACGTTGGACCAGCGCGGGGGGTGGGGGTGGGGTGGGGCGGATTGGACACGTCTTCGTTGTCATGCTCATGGGTGATAATCAAGAACAAGATATAGGCCACCCTCTTACCACTTTGATTTGTTTTGCTCTTGCTTCTATCATGGAGATTGTGGAACAGGCCAGTAGGGGCTTGGTGTGGCTCTAGTTACCATCGTCGAGAGCCGCTTCTTCTCCAACAGGTTCAATATAGAATGACCAGTCTCCTTCCGCTTGTGCCTCGGGGAGCTGCGTCCACATCAAGATACCACCAAGGGAGCGCTCCGTGACGTCATGCTCCACGATTCCAAGCTCGTCTTGTTTTTTTGTCCGCCTCCTTTTCATCCCTCCGTCTCCGATGAGGTTCCTCTTCATGGTCGCCAAGTGTATCGTTGGGAGGGACTTCACAAACAGGATGAGGAGGGTATGTATTCTAGGAAGCTGTGTCAATGAAGCAGTAAGTATTCAGCTCCTCTGCCACTATAGTGAGGGGTGGTTGCACGGCAAAGAGGTGAAGAGAGATTTTCTGGTCGCTCATGTATCTCCGGTTAAGGAAGATGGGAAAAAGGAAAAGAAAAGGAAAAATGGAAAAGAAAAGAGGAGAATCAAAAGAAAAATGTTGATTGGCAAGTGGGCATGTGTCAGTGCGAGGTCAAATTTAAAGAAAAGAATGTGAAGTGGGGGTTGTTGCTAGAGTTGGTACTCGCTCCATTTCGAATTATAATATGTTTTAACTTATTTTTTATTCGTATGTATTTAGACGTGTTTCAGTGTGTATTTACTCATTTCAGTCCATATCTAATTCATATTAAAATATTCAAAACATTTTATATTTTCGAACGGATGGATGGTAAAAATCTGAGCCAACCGTATAAGTCTTGTTTTTCAAGCAAGCCCATGTCACATGAATAGTTAGTCAACGCGTTGGTTGGTCTAGCGAGCATGCTCTCACTGTCACTGCTTTGCGAGTTGCGACTACACTCTATGTAAGTACACAAGTTGCTCAACTTTATAACGGACTCAAGAGAAATTAATCATTCGATTGATCATAGTTTATTAAGAGCACAGTAGTGTATTCCCGCACGTTACGATGATTATTCCGGCGGGAGCCGTGATGATGGTGTCGCTGCTGCAGCTCTCGTCGGCAGCAGCTCAGGCCGTACGAGGTGCAGGGCCGCCGCCGAACTGCCCGACCAGCTGCGGCAACGTGAGCGTGCCGTACCCGTTCGGCATCGGCGACGGGTGCTACTGGCCGGGCTTCAACCTCACCTGCGACCGGACGCGGCTGTTCGTCACCGGCGGCACCATCCAGGTGGTGGAGATCTCCCTGGTCAACTCCACGGTGCACGTTATGGACAGCGCGGGACAGGTCAACCTCACCTTCGACGGGGCTCTCGACGGCAACGGCACGTGGGGCGGCGCCGGCGCCGGCCCGTACGTGGTGTCGGAGAGGTACAACCAGTTCGTCGTCACGGGGTGCAACGTGCAGGCCACGCTGGTCGGGGATGGCGGCGGCCGCAACGTCATCAGCGGCTGCTCCTCCTTCTGCTCCATCAACGACAGGTGGACGGGCGCCGTGACGAGCTCTCCTGGCTCCGGCGATGCCGCCGCCTGCTCCGGCATCGGCTGCTGCCAGACGCCCATCCCCATAGGCCGACCCTCCTACGGCGTGCAGTTCAAGTATCTGGACTCCAGCCACGAGTACGACGACCGGCTGCCCATCGCGGTTCGCGTCGCCGAGCGCGGGTGGTTCGACGCCGCCTCCGCCGCGCTCCTCGGCGACTAGCCCGGGTACTCCCACTCGCGCCGGCCGGCGGTCCCCGTTGTTCTCGAGTTCGCGGTGGATTCGAAGCCGGTGGTGCTGCCGGGGGTGGCGACGTCCGGCTGTCCCGAGGACGCGGCGAGGAGCGCGTGCCGGAGCAGCCTCAGCTCGTGCCGCAACGTCACCGGCAACTACAGCAGCGGTTACGTGTGCCGGTGCCAGGACGGGTACCAGGGCAACCCTTACATCGCCGGCGGATGCAAAGACGTCGACGAGTGCGCGTTGCCGGGCATGTGCGCCGGCGAGTGCACCAACACGGTCGGAGGGTACCTGTGCCGGTGTCCGCGCGGCACCCGCGGCGACCCGCGCATCAAAAGTGGCTGCGTCAAGTCTTCCCTAGGTGAGCACAACACCGCTGAATTCGCATCGATTCCCGTGGTTTCACACAAGTGATTGCTATGTTTTATTTTTGATATAAGGGATTCCTATTTCCTACCCCAGTTTCATTAAAAGTTCATCACGATGCACCCATCAAAAGTTCCTCCTCCCAGTACAGACCAAAGTGCTACATGATAGCTCTGTTTTACATCAGAGATTTACTTATTCCGTGATCAGTTACATCAGTGATTCTTCCCCATAACTAAGAGACATATTCTCTAATACTTTCCAGGTATAAGTATCGGCATAGGAACTGGCAGTGGTGCTGCCCTTCTACTCCTGATACTTGGTGCTTATTTTGTGGCCCGAAAGCTGAAACATCGGAGGACAAAAATGCTGAGACAGAATTTTTTCAAGCAAAACCGTGGGCATCTGTTGCAGCAATTAGTATCACAAAAGGCTGACATTGCCGAGAGGATGATCATACCTTTGGAGGAGCTAGAGAAGGCAACGAACAATTTCGACAAAGCTCGTGAGATCGGCAAAGGAGGGCACGGCACGGTCTACAAAGGGATCATGTCAGACCTGCATGTCGTGGCTATTAAGAAGTCAAAACTCACAATCCAGAGGGAGATCGACGAGTTCATAAATAAGGTAGCTATTCTATCGCAGATCAACCATCGGAACGTCGTCAAGCTCTTTGGGTGCTGCTTTGAAACGGAGGTGCCACTACTGGTGTATGAGTTTATTTCCAATGGGACTCTTATCATCATCTTCATGTTGAGGGGCCAACATCATTGCCATGGGAGGTTAGGCTAAGAATTGCAACTGAAGCCGCGGGAGCTCTCGCGTACCTTCACTCGGCTGTCGCCTTCCCTATAGTCCATAGAGATATCAAGTCCCAGAACATTCTGCTAGATGGAACTCTGGTAGCAAAGGTATCAGACTTTGGAGCTTCTGGGGGCATTCCAATCGATCAAACAGGTGTTGTTGCAACCGCTATCCAGGGAACCCTGGGGTACCTAGACCCCGTATACTGCTCCACAGGGCATCTTAATGAAAAGAGCGACGTTTATAGCTTTGGTGTTCTCCTCATGGAATTGCTCACCAGAAAGAAACCGTATCTATACCGGTCATCCGAGGAAGACAACCTTATCACACATTTCACCACCATGCTAGCGAATGGCGACCTGGTCCATGTGTTGGATCCTCAGGTCGTGGATGAAGGGGGCAAAGAGGTTGAAGAGGTTGCTCTGCTGGCTGCCGCCTGTGTGAGACTGCAAGGAGAGCACCGACCAACCATGAGGCAGGTTGAGATGAATCTAGAAAACCTTCGGGCATCACATGTTAAGGTTGTGACCCATGATACGAATGCACCAAGCTATGCATTCATCGAGGGTAGAAATACGGAGGAGGCTAGCAGACAATATAGTTTAGAAGAAGAATATTTGTTATCATCAAGATACCCCCGTTAGACAATATAGTTTTAGTACTGTGGATATAATTCACCAATAAAAAAATTAAAAATCAGTTTGAGTCACAACATATATATTAAATATTAATTGGAATCTAGCATTACAATGGCCCACCTTGTTGTAGTTCGGCCACTAAATTTGTGCTTTATCCCATAACTATTGTCCGATCAAGTCCGGTGATTGAGAAGTTTTTTTTTTCTTTTTTGACGAGTGATTGAGAAGCTTCCAACCATGCACAAATTTAGGCCTTCTATGCAACAGGTTTGGACGCTCTTAAAGAGAAAGTGGACCGTGAATGGGCTAATGAGAGGAGGACCTGAAGGACATCGTAATGGACTTTGTAGGACAGAAAGCGGTAGAATGGGTATTACTCTCCCACTACCCCCGCTAAAAGAATATTAACATATCACACTCCACCGTCATCTATCAAACCAAAATATGAACAGAAATTTCGGTGCAAGGTCAGGAGTACCAATATGTTTGAACTTGTGTGCAATTTAGACTGGTAGCGTTGATCAATGTGATTTTCAAGATCATCTCTAACGGTTTTGACATTCCCCTCTTCTCGGCTACAGGGTTATCCCCCCAAAAGCTGGAGCATGTGAGAAGCGAGAGGAGCTTGCACGCAATCACGTCAACGCACCGTCGGCTTTGTAGGGGACGAGATTGGGTAGTCGTTAGGTTGATAAGGGAAAGTTTGAAGAGCATTTTTGCATTTAAACCTTAATGATGTTGTACTACTCGTTAGCCTCTTTGAGTTAGGATTTAAAAAAATTGTAGTATTGAATCCCTTAGAAAATAAATTGTAGAGTTTTTAATTGAAATAATTGTATCACGTAGTAGTTAGTTTCTAAATGATAACATTTCACTACATTTATAAGGAAATATCCATTCTTTTAAACTTCATACTCCCTCCGTTCCAAATTAATTGACTTCCATTTGTCCACATGTGGATGTATCTATACGTGTATGTTACACGTATAGATACATCCACATGTGGACAAATGGAAGTCAATTAATTTGGAACGGAGGGAGTAGTAAGAATCATTTGTTTCATGTGATGTAATAAAAAACTTTGGGGCAAACTTAATCACGTTAGATTTAAGAACACATTGCATTGCAATCCTATGAATTTTTTTGTTTGTCTTTTCTAATCATGCAAATTAAAGTGGTCTTAATCTACCAAGTTCTTAGTTTTTTCATAATTAGGGTAGATATAAAGCTCGATACTCGGCGAGCTTAACGAGCCCTCATTTGCTCTAGTTATTTGTTGACAATCCAATTCGAAACTGATCATCAAATTTATCTCCTTAACACCAACGAGCTTAACGAGCGAGCAACCGAGTATTGCGGGCTGCTCAATAGGCTCGTGCTATGGGATTCTGACATTACCGGTGCTCGGGAGGAAAATCTTTTTTTTCTATGTAGTGAGAATTGTTAATAGAATCCCGTTTCGAAAAAAAAAGAGTATTGTTAATACTCCCTCCGTCCCAAAATATGTGTCTCAAAGTTGTACAAAAGTGAATGTATCTATACTTGTTTCATGTCTAGATACATCTATTTTTTGACAAATCTAAGACAGTTATTTTGGGACGGAGGGAGTAGAATGAATCATGCATGAGCAGATGAGCTCATCTATTCAAATACTTTTACGAGAAAAGAAAACAGTAAGATCAAGCAAAAAAATCGTACTGCACATGCACATCCATCTCTATTGTACATTGCATCACATGACATCCAAGTAGACGCCACAGATAAGCGCTTCACTGACGATCACTCCTCACTCACGAGACTAGCCGAAAACCCAGGCTAAACAATCGCAACAAAGATACAACACAAGTAACAGGCACAAATGTACGAGAGCAAGCAGAGGAGTAGAGGACACAAGTGAAAACGGTCATCATGGTTTGGCCTCCAGCTCCGGGAAGTGGAACTCTGGAATGGTGGGCATCTCCGGCTTCGAAGGCTGTTCCACCTTGGGCAGCTCGGGCATGGCTGGCAGGTGCACCTCAGGGAATGTTGGCAGCTCGGGCATGGCTGGCAGGTGCACCTGCGGCAGCTCCACCTTGGCCAGCTCGAGCTTAGGTGGCAGGTGCACCTCCGAGAATGGCGGCAGCTCGACCTTGGGTAGCGTTGGAAGCTCAGGCTTGTGCTCCTCGTCCTTGGTCGGAGCGGTCTCCTCCTGCAAGGTCCTCACAGCGCCGCTCATGGCAACACATGAGAGAGGAGCAGCCCGAGAAGGAAGACGATGGTGTTTCTCGAAGCCTTATTGCTGGACGTACGTCTATGGTTGTGCAGCTAGTTACCTCAAGTGGTGTTGTTTGAATGTAGGAGAGATAGCAGGTGTTCGTTCTACTTATAGAGTTCATTCAAAAACGCTCACATACTACGTACCTAGCGAGGGTCGAATGTGTTGTGTTTGTGTCAAATATTGTGTACGTGTTGGGTTAGGTTTGGACTTGAAGTTGTATTAGGTGTGGATAGGTACGAGTAGTGTTCGAGTCGAACTCTTGTAACCTGGGCCTCCCATATAATGAGGGGAGCACCACACGTGTAACCCATGACGAATTGATAGCAACAGGCACGCAGGGGGAGCCGGCGGCTTGTGCCGGCGCCTAGGTCGGCCAGGGTTGCGGTATCAATGGGGAGGAGCGCCCGTAGTCATGCCCCGCAGATGTAGGCGTGTTCGCCGAACTGCGTTAACAGATCTCGGTGTCATCATCGTGCTGCGGATTGCTTGATTCTCGGTAGATCAATTATGCGCCTACGACGGTAACAATTGGTATCAGAGCAAGGTTGAAGGCTGCGGATCGTTGATCTAGAGGAGTCGTGGAGTTCGTCCGAGGACCTGATGTGTTCGTCGTGGCAGCGGCGGAAAACAGCGGGCGATGGAATCGAAGTGCGGCAGAAGCGATCGGAAAGCACATACGCTGAGGTGGATCAGTTTGATCCTAGTCCGATGCGAAGTGGGCTACAGGCGGCTGTCGCGCATCGTCGCTACAGGCAGATCAAATCAATCTGCGGTGAGGCGGGGCGGTGCGCGTCCAGCGTAGCGGTAGCAGCGGCGGCCGTCAACAGCGGGAGCCGCGCGTACAGTGCAGCGGTAGCGGGCAGGGCGTGGCGGTGACAGGCGATCAAAGGGATCGGATCGGGAACCGCTAACGTGCGTTACGCGGAAGGCAGCTTGCCCGATCTGGTCGGGAGGTCGTGGCCCAAGAGCAGGCCCATGGTGGCCAGCCTGGCAGTGGCCCCAATGCAACGTCCGCGGAGGCTGGCTAAGCGCGGAGCTGGGCGTGCGATGCATCATGCATGCTCTCGATCGGAAGTAGCAGCAAAAGTAGATTTGTTTGTGAAAAAAAAAGACAATCTGTACATGGTATTCGGTGCATGGGTTGCAACATGGCAAAGGAAAAGTGGCATTGGGAGTTGTGAGGTACGCGTTAGCTGCACTCAGGAAGCTACCCAGGAAGCAATTTCTTTTAGAATTGTTGCTCAGATTGCACGGGTTTTACCGGAAGGTTGGCAGATTGACGACGTGGTGGAGCGCGTCGTGAGGATCATGCATATACAGGGTGCCGGACAGTGCGCGGAAGGTGGACTGGGCACAGGGTGGAGCATGAGTGCAGTCGGATACATTCGGCTGGGTCGGACTGGACAGTCTGACAGATCGACGGGAGGTCGGTCGGACAGAAGACGGTGAAGATCGGCGACAATGACGTAGGAGCGTGAGGACTGATGGTGTCCGTACTCTGTGGCGTGGAAACACGTAGCGCATGGATATGCGTGCTTGGACATGCGATGGCGCGGAGTTGATTCAAGACGGTGTACACGTGAGAACTTGAAGTCGACAGGGCGCGGGGTGGACTGATCCTCTACCAAGGTGGAGCTGGAGTCTCTGACGGAAGATTCCACTCGGCTGATGGAGGGTCTACGGTGTAAGGATCCGGAGAATCGAAGCCTAGTCAGCGGGAAGGCGAGAGGCACGTGGTCCGGACTGGAGCTCAGGGTCTGGAGAGATGCGTGGAACTCGGCATCGGTCGGGTATGACTGATGGTTGTCTGCAGTGGGGCCTGAGGTGGTGTGGGTGCGCGACCCGGTAGTTCTTGGCCAAGATTGCAGATGCTCGACGCGGTAGTAGCGGCGAGGCGTGCGGTAAGTACGAGACACAGCGACAGACCAGGGCACAGGCGGTCAGACGTGGTCAGATAGGTGTGCAGGGGTGCTGAATCTGTGTTGACGAGTATCGGATTCAAGTTGGTGACTGGGTCTATGGATATTGATATGTCAGGGTGATAGACAAGAGTCGGCCATAGGGAATCTGAGAAAGTGTTGGAGAGTCTGAAATGTCTGAAGCTTGAGAGTACATGGCCATATATTATGTGATGTTCAGTGCACATGGCAAAGTGCGGATGACTAGATATAGAAGGAGGCGGAGTGCTATAGCTATGAGACATGTAGAAGACTATCCAGGATGAGGCGACTGTGAATTTGACTCAAGGTGACTAAAGGCGACGGTGAAATTTCTTCCAGTTGAAAGCACTTTCACGAAGATCAGTGATCGGTGTGTGATGATGTTGACACGGGAAGAAGGGACTACAGTTGCAGGTGGAGTCACGTGGAGTCTGCGAGTAGCAGTGGAGCTCATGGAGACAACTCAAGTCCGGAGTACATGGAGGTTTGACGCATTGACGAATTCAAGGTGGTGGACAATATTCGCCAAGGTGGAGTTTGTTATGTTTGTGTCAAATATTGTGTACGTGTTGGGTTAGGTTTGGACTTGGAGTTGTATTAGGTGTGGATAGGTACGAGTAGTGTTCGAGTCGAACTCTTGTAACCTGGGCCTCCCATATAATGAGGGGAGCACCACACGTGTAACCCATGACGACTTGATAGCAACAGGCACGCAGGGGGAGCCGGCGGCTTGTGCCGGCGCCTAGGGCGGCCCGGGTTGCGGTATCAATGGGAGGAGTGCCCGTAGTCATGCCCGCAGATGTAGGCGTGTTCAACGAACTGCGTTAACAAATCTCGGTGTCGTCATCGTGCTGCGGATTCCTTAATTCTCGGTAGATCAATTATGCGCCTACGACGGTAACAGAATGCTTTGCAGCAAGTTTGGCTACCTACTTGTCTATTATTTCCTGTTCACGCCTGCGCTTTAGTTTCGAGTCTATGCATGGCTGGCTGTCTACTGACGAATTTGGGTGAGGGCAGACTGAGAGAGTTCTTCAGCTGTCATCGGGTTCAGTTGACTGACTATTTGAGGACAACGTGATGTCGTGTGTGCACTGTGCAGGGCAGGTACGACCGTGCGATCACAAACAATTGTTAGCTCAGCTGTTAACATGAAACGTCGTACGTGTCCAAAAGGACCGTGAAATCGTAGAAGAACACAAGCAAGTTTCTTCGTCAGCTTTCCCTGTTGCTGATCAGCCTTGTTCTCCCCTTTTCTGCCTACTCCCTCTTGTCCTCCTCTCGTTCTTAGTGCTGCCACATCCGAGCTCGATGATTGGACGGGGTCGAAGGGCATGCGACCGCACTGACGCGTAAGTGCGTAACTGTTTCATCATTAGAGGCTTAGAGCTCCCTAAGGTCAAACGGGTAAAGAGTTTCCTAAGGTCGTGTCCAATTAGTAGAGGCACTTGAAAGTTGAGATTCAATAAGTATTTGAGATCAATATTAATTTGATTCCAATGAACTTTTGGGTTCTTGAATTTGTCCGACATCCCTCAAAAAAAAAAACTTCTCCACCTGATCACCTTTGTCCTGAACTTTATAGTGGTGTGTTCACCGTGTCCGTGTGGTGTCTCGCCCCGCATATATTCATCACATGGTTGGGCACTTGGTGATATAAATTTAGATATTTTGTTGCATTTTCGTCAGCGAGGTCTATGTTGACACCCTTATTTTTTTTGAGAAACACCTTGTTGGGTATATCTAAGACTTGAATCTGGACGGACTAGTTACACCACAAAAAATCTAACCTCGCTTCATTTTTTTGTACGGTATATATAGCTCTCTGTTTTTTTAACCAACTGAGCTACGGTTAGTTCGTGTTGACACCTAGATTATGTCCCTTACATTCGATCAATGTCAATCATCCATGAACCTGTTGGTCGTTAGTCTTGTAAAGTCTCTTAGACACCCCCTGCGCATCGGCTTATAGTACAGTTGATGTTAAACTCAAGTACATTTTCCGTTTGGTATACTCCCTCTGTTCTTAAACGTAACGCGTATATTTTTCTCTGAAAAGTCAAACAATGTGATGTTTGACCAAGTTTTTAGAAAAAAACAGTCAACAATAATTATATATATGAACATCATGTGAAAATATATTTTATGATGTATCTAACGGTATTAACTAGGCATTGTACATGTTCATAGTTTTTTGTAAAAACTTGGTTAAATTTTACGTTGTTTGACTTTTCAAAAAAAAATACGCCTTATTTTAGGAACCGAGGTAGTATATCTCATGTCGGACAGTTGAAGTCGAAGAAAAACTGCAAAGGCTTCTATGCTTTGTCGATAAACTGCAAACCAAATATGCTGATTTTCAAAGTCTTTTCACGAGAAAAAGATAACAATGAGAACGGAACAATTCCCGTATATATAATTATATAAGCACATCAATCACAAGACTCAGCTGAAAACCACGACTAAACAAACACATCAAGGACACGACACAACAAGCTACATGTATGAGCGAGCGTAGAAGTGAGACAACAATACTGAGAAGGCAGTTCTCATGGCTTGGCCTCCGGCTTTGGGAAGTGAAACTCGGGAACGGTGGGCAACTCTGGCTTCGGCGGCAGCTCCACCTTGGGCATCTCCGGCTTGGGTGGCAGGTGCACCTCCGGGAACGTTGGCAGCTCTACCTTGGGCAACTCAGGCTTAGGTGGCAACTCCACCTTGGGCAGCTCGGGCTTAGGTGGCAGGTGCACCTCCGGGATGGGCGGCAGCTCCACCTTGGGAAGCTCGGGCTTAGATGGCAGACGTACCTCCGGGATGGGCGGCAGCTCCACCTTGGGCAGCTCGGGCTTAGGTGGCAGGTGCACCTCCGGGAATGGCGGCAGCTCGACTTTGGGCAGCGATGGCAGCTCGGGCTTGTGCTCTTCGTCCTTGGACGGGACGCTCTCCTCCTCCGAGATTCTCGCTGCTCCGCTCATGGCAACGCACGAGAGAAGCAGACCGAGGAGGAGGACAGCGGTGTTCTTCGGAGCCATATTTGCTGGGCGAGTGTGCAACACTAGCTAGCTCTAGCAGATTAGAGGTGCTGCTTGGATGTGGGAGAGATAGCAGGTGCTGCATGGTACTTATAGCGTGTGCAAAAGGCAGTACGTGGATAGTCCGAAGCTTAGCAACAAGTTAGATCATCTACTTATCTGAACTTTCGAGCCTATGCCTGCACAAGGTTTAGGTGAAGAAAGAGTTATCGGGCTTTTCATGCTGCATCTGAGAACACCGTGATGTGGTGTGCAAGGCAGGTACGACCGTATAAGCACATACAGTTTATTAGGTGATCAGCTATTAAGCCAAAGCGTCTTGCCCAAAAGATGGTAGTAGAAGACAAGCAAGATAGTGTGTTGTATAATCGCAAAGTTCAAACGAGGAGAGGCCGAGCTACGTTCATGTAGCTCTTTATTTTTTTTCAAAATTCAAAAATCACATATTGAAGTTTCACGAACATCTGAAAAATAATCTTGAATGCAGATAATAGTGCATCCTACAACCGTGCAAAATCTTAACTCAAAGTAATTCATATTCTGGACTGCCAAAAATTAACATAAGCCATCAGATTTTACATACCTGAAATTTTGTAGTGTTCACTACTTTTAAATTCAGATTTTGTCATTTTTACACAGTCCAAACTATGACATATCTGTAGTTGAGATTTTGCACGTCGGTAGAATACAACATCATCTACATCTAGGATTGTTTCATGCTTTTTTGAAACTCTCTTGATAGGATTTATTTATTTTCAAAATAAAGAGCTACATGTAGCTCGGCCTACATATCGCCGCTCTCATTCGATAGTGAATTTTGTTAATAAAAAGTTGTAAAAATTCAAGGTTACTGTTTTTCCTGACAAGTAATACACATTAAAAACACAATGCCAAAGTATTTGCATCTTTTTACATTTTCTTTTTTTTAAATGGGGTCAAAACCACCAGTACATCTATTCATGGCGTGGATCTGAATCTATGGCTATTGCATGATCCTACTTGGAAAGTTTTAAGATGATTTTTTTTACAATGTTTAGGACCAAACTATAACATATTTTTAATTTAAGTTTTGATTACTTTCGAAAGCTGGCCATAATTCAATTACATGTGCAAAAGTAGTTATAAAAGTAGAAAGTGCAAAGTGTTGTGTATTAGCCAATTAACATTATGTTGAAAATGGGAGAGGTGTCAGTTTGCACCATACTATTTGCATTTGCTTCGTAAAAAATATTTTGACACTTACAAAATGAAGAAAACATAAGTTGGAAAGTTGGAATATTGTTTGACATGACAAGATGCACCTCTCTCCCAAAATGGCCATCACCTTGGTTTGCTTGGAAAGTTGTGAATGATCGTAAGTGATAGAGGCTATTTGTTGAAGAATTTTTTAAACTTGTCCAAATTCAACTTTATCGTTTTTTGGCATCTAGTACACATGAAAGGAGTCAATGGTAAAGTATAACATTGTTTGACATTTTTTTCAACTTGGGTCAATATCGATGGTATATCTATTCATAGCAAGGATCTGAATCTTTCAACACCCTCTATGGATATTGCATATCCTATTTGGGTACCTTAAAATGGGTTTGACACTTTTTAGTACCAAACATAAAGAACTTGTAGTTTCAAATTTGAATTACTTTCGAAAAATCAGCCGAAATTCACAAAAGTTGGCAAAATTAGCTAGAAAACTAGAATATTAAAACTATTTCGACATTGACCATCTAATATGGTATATTTTGTGTCAAAATTGGAGAGATGACATTTTGCACCATATTATTTGCACTTGTTTCACAAGACCCCTTTTTGACACTTCGAAAATGGAAAATATTTTGTAAGTTAAAAACTCTTTTCACAGTATTATCTGGCATGGCAAGATGAATCTTTGTACCAAAATGAGCAAATTATCATAAACTGTGCAATGGAAAATCCGTTAGCGGGAAAAAATGGAGGCGAAAAAATGATAAAATCTGTGTCCAGTGTCTTTTAACGTTGTTCACCACTTGGTGATGTACTGGTGTGCTCACCGTGCTCGTGTCCTCAGCTGACATTCAACGTGGTCTGCCACTTGGTGATGTAGATTTAGTTATTTTGTTTCCTTATTATTTGGCTTTTGAATATTTCCAATGTTACATCCCCCACACCTCTTGTTAGCGAGGTCTACATTGATGCCCTTCTTAATAAGAAACACCTCGTTTTTGACAGGTCTATCGAGGACTTGAATCTGGATGGACTGATTCCACCACAAGGAATCTAGCCGAGTTATGCAAAATTCATGTGGGCACCTAGATTATGTATCTTGCTTTCGATCAGTGTCACTCATCCATGAACATGTTGGTCCTTAATCTAGTGAAGTCTTGACGACGCCCTCATGGGCATTCTTTAAGACTGTTCATGTCAAACTCAAGCAGATTGTTTGTACGGTAAATATCCCATGTCAAGGCTAGGATAGCTAAAGTCGAAGAAAAACCATATGGCTGTATGCTTTGTTGATGAAATGCAAACCAAGCATGCAGATGTTCAAAGTCTTCTTACCAGAAAAAGGTAACAATGAGAACGGAACAATTCTCGTATATATCAATATATGAGCACATCAATCATAAGACTCGGCTGAAAACCACAACTAAACAGACACATCAAGGACACGACACATCAACAGTAGGTACATATATATATGACCGAGTGTAGAACGCAAGACCACAATACTGAGAAAGTAGTTCTCATGGCTTGGACTCCGGCTTTGGGAAGTGAAACTCAGGAATAGTGGGCAACTCTGGCTTCGGCGGCAGCTCCACCTTGGGCATCTCCGGCTTGGGTGGCAGGTGAACCTCCGGGAACGTTGGCAGCTCCACCTTGGGCAGCTCAGGCTTAGGTGGCAGGTGCACCTCCGGGATGGGCGGCAGTTCCACCTTGGGCAGCTCGGGCTTAGGTGGCAGGTGCACCTCCGGGAATGGCGGCAGCTCGACCTTGGGCAGCGATGGCAGCTCGGGCTTGTGCTCTTCGTCCTTGGACGGAACGCTCTCCTCCTCCAAGATTCTCGTTGCGCCGCTCATGGCCACGCACGAGAGAAGCAGAACGAGGAGGAAGAGAGCGGTGTTCTTGGGAGCCATATTTGCTGGGCGAGTGTGCAACACTAGCTAGCTCTAGCAGATTAGAGGTGCTGCTTGGATGTGGGAGAGATAGCAGGTGCTGCATGCTACTTATAGATAGGGTGTGCAAATGGCAGTATGTGGATAGTCTGAAGCTTAGCAAGAAGTTAGATCATCTACTTATCTGCACTTTCGAGCCTATACTGCTCAAGGTTTAGGTGAAGAAGAGTTATCAGGCTATTCATGCAGCATCTGAGGACACCGTGATGTGTTGTGCAAGGCAGGTACGACTGTACAAGCACATACAGTTTGTTAGGTCAGCTTTCGAGAATCGTAAAGTCAAAACAGAGGCCGAGCTACATACTGTGAACAAGGCGTAAAAAAACTGGCACGGCGATTAAGGAGGTCCATGCATAGCGATTAGTTTCGAAACATGCCCGCGTGCTAGGCTCCCTCCGTATTTCGTGGCATTAATTTTGTGTGTGCTGTTAAAGGCTGCAGCCGCATGCACGACCAGTTGGAGTTGCATGCACACCATTCGAAAAGGAAAAGCTGCATACACGGTCATTTATTGGCTAATTGAGCTGCATGCACGGTAAAACACCCAGGGGTACGTTGAGAAGAATCGCAGCAACTCTACACCCGCGCCTTCCTTTTTGACGAAAATTGCAAAAAAAATATACGCCCTAATCAAGGGAACGGAGGGAGTAGCTCTTTATATTTCAAAATTCAAAAATCACATACTGAAGTTTCACGAGTATCTGGAAAATAATCCTGAATGTAGATAATAGTGCATCCTACCAATTTGCAAAATCTTAACTCAAAATAATTCATATTTTAGGCTGAAAAAAATAACATAACCTGTCAGATTTTATAGAGTTGAAAATCTGTAGTGTTCACTACTTTTAAATTCGAATTTTGTCAATTTTACACATCCCAAACTACAACATATTTGTAGTTGAGATTTTGCACATCGGTGGAATACAACATCATCTACATCTAGGATTTTCTTCAGACTTTTTGAAACGTTTAATACGATTTTATTTTATTTCAAAATAAAGAGCTACATGTGTAATTCTGCCTACATATTGCCACTCCCGTTCGATAGTTGATTCTTTTAGAAGTTCTCAAATTCAAGGTTATCGTTTTTCCAGACAACTAGCTAGTATACATTAAAAACTCCATGCCAAAGTATTTGCATCTTTTAATTTTCTTTCTTCTTTTAAGGGGTCAAAACGACCAGTACACTGGCAAGTATCTGAATCTTTGGCTTTTTTCTGATCCTACTTGGAAAAATGTTTTTTTTTACAATTTTTCCAACCAAACTATAACAAATTTTTAATTCACATTTTAGTTACTTTCCAAAAATTGGCCAAAATTCAATTAATTGTGCAGAAGTAGTTAGAAAGGTAAAAAATGCAAAGTATTTTTGTATTGGCAATTAACATTATGTTAAAAAAAAATAGGTACTCCCCCACGCGCTGGCCGGCGGTCCCCGTGGTTCTCGAATTCGCTGTGGATTCGAAGACGGTGGTGCTGCCGGGGGTGGCGACGTCGGGCTGTCCCGAGGACGCGGCGAGGAGCGCGTGCCGGAGCAGCCTCAGCTCGTGCCGCAACGTCACCGGCAACTACCGCAGCGGTTACGTGTGCCGGTGCCAGGACGGGTACCAGGGCAACCCTTACATCTCCGGCGGATGCAAAGACGTCGACGAGTGCGCGTTGCCGGGCATGTGCGCCGGCGAGTGCACCAACACGGTCGGAGTGTACCTGTGCCGGTGTCCGCGCGGCACCCGCGGCGACCCGCGCATCAAAAGTGGCTGCGTCAAGTCTTCCCTAGGTGAGCACAACACCGCTGAATTCGCATCGATTCCCGTGGTTTCACACAAGTGATTGCTCTGTTTTATTATTTTATACTCCCCCACTTGCATTAAATGTTTTTGACGAACACTTCCATTAAAGTTCATCACAACGCCCCCCATCAAAAGTCCCTCCTCCCAGTACAGACCAAAGTGCCATGAAAGAACCAGCTTTAGGCTCAGCTAAAGAGAAACTCAACTAGCTACATGATTGCTCTGTTTTACATCAGAGATTTACTTATTTTGAGGCCATTTACATCAGAGATTCTTCCTCATAACTAAGACACATATTCTCTAATACTTTCCAGGTATAAGTATCGGCATAGGAACTGGCAGTGGTGCTGGCCTTCTACTCCTGGTACTTGGTGCTTATTTTGTGGCCCGAAAGCTGAAACATCGGAGGACAAAAATGCTGAGACAGAAATTTTTCAAGCAAAACCGTGGGCATCTGTTGCAGCAATTAGTATCACAAAAGGCTGACATCGCCGAGAGGATGATCATACCCTTGGAGGAGCTAGAGAAGGCAACGAACAATTTCGACAAAGCTCGTGAGATTGGCAAAGGAGGGCACGGCACGGTCTACAAAGGGATCATGTCGGACCTGCATGTCGTGGCTATTAAGAAGTCAAAAGTCACAATCCAGAGGGAGATCGACGAGTTCATAAATGAGGTAGCTATTCTATCGCAGATCAACCATCGGAACGTCGTCAAGCTCTTTGGGTGCTGCCTTGAAACGGAGGTGCCACTACTGGTGTATGAGTTTATTTCCAATAGGACTCTTTATCATCATCTTCATGTTGAGGGGCCAACATCATTGCCATGGGAGGTTAGGCTAAGAATTGCAACTGAAGCCACGGGAGCTCTCGCGTACCTTCACTCGGCTGTCGCCTTCCCTATAGTCCATAGAGATATCAAGTCCCAGAACATTCTGCTAGATGGAACTCTGGTAGCAAAGGTATCAGACTTTGGAGCTTCTAGGGACATTCCAATCGATCAAACAGGTGTTGTTGTAACCGCTATCCAGGGAACCCTGGGGTACCTAGACCCCGTATACTGCTCCACAGGGCATCTTAATGAAAAGAGCGACGTTTATAGCTTCGCTGTCCTCCTCATGGAATTGCTCACCAGAAAGAAACCGTATCTATACCGGTCATCCGAGGAAGACAACCTTATCACACATTTCACCACCGTGCTAGCGAATGCCGACCTGTGTTAGAATATGTATACGTACATGTACAACTAGAGATAGACTAGGAATTAGAGTATATCTTGTATTCCAAGTCATAGGTTTCTTGCCTCCCAAATTTGTACTACTATATAATCTCCATGTGGGTCAGATCAATACAACACACAATTTTAGGTTTCACTATTTTCTATATGGTATCAGAGCCAAGAGGTCTCGAGTTCGAGACCCCGCTCACGCGGATTAAAAAAAAGGAAAAAAAAATCCTGCAGCCCGCTCCTATCCCACGCTAAGGACTAAAATAGTCTAGACGTGAGGGGGAGTGTTGAATATAAATATATTGCCTAGCCCCTTTCCATCAGTTCGGACTTTTGGTCTAGATGGCTAGTGCAGCGATTCTATATGGTATCAGAGCCGTTAGTCTCACGACGCCGATCTTAGGACCTCCCACCACTTTCGCATCGCACGCCGCCTCCGGGGAGATCAATCTCTTCTCCTCGTGGGCACGGCACCCGGTCTCGATCAAAGATCCGATCGGTTCTTAGATTAGATCTTAAATCAATTTCGAAATTTCCAATTCTATAGATTAGATTCGATTGGCCAAATAAATCCCTACAACTCCACGACCCTCTCCGAACCGGCGAACAACAGACAAAATCGGCACGCTCACGGCGGCGCACAATGGCGATCCAGCCCGACAAGATCTGCCTCGACCTCGCGTCTACACGCCACTAGTTCATGCTCGCGTCCACAAGCTGACGCCACGCACGGGCGGTGATCTGATCTGTCGGGAACTACACCACCGCGCGACGCATCAACTCCCAGCAGACGCTCCATCACACGCCGGCAGAGTCCGAACAGGCCGGCCACGACGCGCACCAGATTGATGCATGCGTGCATTATACACGTGCATGCATATCCTTGCACAGCCGAAGCAGCTGCTGCCCAACACCAGATTAATACATGCATATCCTTCGTACGTGCAACTGTGCAAGCATATACTTCATGCAAGGGCAAATAGCAGGCAAAGGCAGCGGATCGCACGACCGCACAACTACGCGTCGCAGGTACATCTTCATCGACACCGGCGCCCGGGTCCAGTCGATCGTCCGCACCATCGAGCCGAACATCAAGCCGGAAGCTACACCAAGCCAAACATCTGCATCAAGCTGTACGACTACATCAACATCTTCGTCGAGTTCTACATCGTCAACACAATCATCGCCAAGGTTTATATCCACGTGGTCTTTTACCGTCGCCGTCCAAAAACACGCCGCCGCAGATCCCTGCCGCCGCCGCACAATGACCCAAAAACCCGCCGCCGCCGCGGATCCTTGCCGCCGCCGCACAAAAACCCGCCGCCGCCGCAGATCCCTGCCGCCGCCGCACAATGACCCAAAAACCTGCCGCCGACGCAGAAAACCTAAGACTCTACATTCAAGACCGCGCAATTTTTTGCGCCTCCGGCGCTAAAGGCTACAACAACATCCACCACGGCTACATCATGACCGGCTATCTCGACATCGACATCAACAACAACGTCTATAACAACACATCGGCAACAACTCCAGTCAGCAGCATTCGCGTCATCAGTTGCGTCCACGCCACTCCCGCTGTGACTGCGGGAGGAAAGAGAGGAAGAGCATCAGAGACGTAGTTGATGATGACGGAGAGGAGGAACGACGAATGCACAAGAGTTCAAATCCAGTCGCAATCGTCCGCTTCACTCCGCTACGACTGAGGAGGAATGTTAGAATATGTATACGTACGTGTACAACTAGAGATAGACTAGGAATTAGAGTATAACTTGTATTCCAAGTCATAGGCTTCTTGCCTCCCAAGTTTGTACTACTATATAATCCCCATGAGGGTCAGATCAATACAAGACACAATTTTAGGGTTTCACTATTTTCTACAACCTGGTCCATGTGCTGGATCCTCAGGTCGTGGATGAAGGGGGCAAAGAGGTTGCTCTGCTGGCTGCCGCCTGTGTGAGCTGCAAGGAGAGCACCGACCAACCATGAGGCAGGTTGAGATGAATCTAGAAAACCTTCGGGCATCACATGTTAAGGTTGTGACCCATGATACGAATGCACCAAGCTATGCATTCATCGAGGGTAGAAATACGGAGGAGGCTAGCAGACAATATAGTTTAGAAGAAGAATATTTGTTATCATCAAGATACCCCTGTTAGACAATATAGTTTTAGTACTGTGGATATAATTCACCAATAAAAAAATTAAAAATCAGTTTGAGTCACAACATATATATTAAATATTAATTGGAATCTAGCATTACAATGGCCCACCTTGTTGTAGTTCGGCCACTAAATTTGTGCTTTATCCCATAACTATTGTCCGATCAAGTCCGGTGATTGAGAAGTTTTTTTTCTTTTTTGATGAGTGATTGAGAAGCTTCCAACCATGCACAAATTTAGGCCTTCTATGCAACAGGTTTGGACGCGCTTAAAGAGAAAGTGGACCGTGAATGGGCTAATGAGAGGAGGACCTGAAGGACATCGTAATGGACTTTGTAGAACAGAAAGCGGTAGAATGGGTATTACTCTCCCACTACCCCGCTAAAAGAATATTAACACATCACACTCCACCGTCATCTATCAAACCAAAATATGAACAGAAATTTCGGTGCAAGGTCAGGAGTACCAATATGCACTAGTACAGAACGACACATCGGAAACGGGCCAAAAACCCCTTCGGCAACGGAGAAAGGGTCCGTGTCCCCGCCTCTGTCACTGATGTGAAGCCTCACAATGGCAACGGAGATTTTTATCGTTTGCAATAAGTTTAGCAACGGGCATAATATATAACCGTTGCCTTTAGTCTTTACATCAGATACGGAGATTAGTTTTTGACCGTTTGTAATGAGGGCTAAAGGAAACAAAAAAAAAGCCGGTGACGCCTGCTGCACCGTCGACGGAGCCCTGTGGTTCCTGCTTGACGGCCGCCGGTTCTTCACCTTCCTCTTCGCCCAGCTTCATTGCGTGGTCTTCTTCTACCTATTTAGTACTGCACAAAAGTCTTGCTCCTGGAGGCGCCGGCTTCAGTGGACCGTGTGGACGGAGCCCCGCTCCTACGTCTTCACGGCCGCCGCATAGTCTACAGGTTTCCTCCTCGCCCTAAAGGAGATGAAAAAAATCAAAATGTAAGCTCCTTCATCTCTATACACAAGACATATGCTTCTTCATCGGCATTACAGAAAATATAGAACTAATTACAACTAGAATCAAGCCTAAACAATGCCTCATATATAGCTAGATTGGACACACAAATTCCAGGGATGGAGCAAGCGAGCCAAGTAGGATGCACAGGATGCACAAAGCTAAAATCAGAGCAAATGCCTACTAAAAACAGAGCATATCCATAGATAAACAATTAGCTAATTACAACTAGAAAACAGCTAAAATCTATGTGTAAACAATGCCTACTAAAAACAGAGCAAATCTATGGATAAACAATTAGCTACTTACAACTAGAAAACAACTAAAATCTATGTGTAAACAATGCCTACTAAAAACAGAGCAAATCTATGGATAAACAATTAGCTACTTACAACTAGAAAACAGCTAAAATCTATGTGTAAACAATGCCTACTAAAAACAGAGCATATCCATGGATAAACAATTAGCTACTTACAACTAGAAAACAGCTAAAATCTATGTGTAAACAATGCCTACTAAAAACAGAGCAAATCTATGGATAAACAATTAGCTACTTATAACTAGAAAACAACTAAAATCTATGTGTAAACAATGCCTACTAAAAACAGAGCAAATCTCTGGATAAACAATTAGCTACTTACAACTAGAAAACAGCTAAAATCTATGTGTAAACAATGCCTACTAAAAACAGAGCAAATCTATGGATAAACAATTAGCTACTTACAACTAGAAAACAGCTAAAATCTATGTGTAAACAATGCCTACTAAAAACAGAGCAAATCTATGGATAAACAATTAGCTACTTACAACTAGAAAACAGCTAAAATCTATGTGTAAACAATGCCTACTAAAAACAGAGCAAATCTATGAATTAACAATTAGCTACTTACAACTAGAAAACAGCTAAAATCTATGTGTAAACAATGCCTACTAAAAACAGAGCAAATCTATGGATAAACAATTAGCTACTTACAAATAGAAAACAGCTATCCTACTGAACTGGGGTCTTACATTAGGCGAGGCGGGCTCGCTTAGCGTCGCCGCCGGCGACGGAGCTAGCGCCGGCCTCCCCTGGCGGCGCCTTGCCCTCGCCGTGGACCAAAGAGAGGGCTATGGCGGCCCGGAGGTCAGACTGGTAGACCGCCTCCTCGGCGCGTTCGACCTGGGTCGACGCCTCGGAGAGGAGGACCGCCGCCTCCAGATCGGCCTCGCCCTGACGACGCTTGGCGTCCTCGCGCTCGAAATCGGCGCGGGAGAGTTGGCAAGCGATCTCCAGATCACGATCCTCCTCCTCTTCCTCTTCCTCTTCCTCCTCGTCGGAGGACGAGGACGAGGAGGAAGAGGAAGACGGATGGCGGCCGGGGTACATCGCCTGGCGGATCTCGCGGTAATGGTGGCCAAATGAGCGGGTGCGGCCGGAGCCTTCGCCGTGCGGACGAGCGTCAAGGCTGCGGGACCGGCCCGCGGGGGACGGATCGGCGGCGGCCAGTTCCGCAAGCCCGTCCCGCAACACCAGCTGACGCTGCTGCTGCTGCCTGAAGGCCCGGAGGGTGGGGCGGCCACGGCCGCGGCCGCGGTCACGGCCGCGATGGCCGGATCTACCAGCGCCGACGGTGGAAGCCATGCGAGAGAGTGGAGAGAGAGGAGACTGTGCGGCGGCTAGGGTTGGAAGTGAGTGAGAGTGAGAGTGAAGGGCATAGTAGGTTCTTATAGGCCGGCTGTCGGGCTGCTTCTAATGGCAACGGAGATTACGAAATTGTCCGTGTGCGATGAGTACACATCGGTAACGGAGTTAAACCAAACTCCGTTGCCAACATATATTCCACTATTCACCCGTTACCGATGTTGTGGGCCTGCTTTACGGCCTAGTGCGGGCACGCGGGGGATGTCGCGATTTACCGTCGCCTAACTCCTGCCGTTGCCATAGAGGGGTATCCGATGTGTCGTTCTGTACTAGTGATGTTCGAACTTGTGTGCAATTTAGACTGGTAGCGTTGATCAATGTGATTTTCAAGATCATCTCTAACGGTTTTGACATTCCCCTCTTCTCGGCTACAGGGTTATCCCCCCCAAAAGCTGGAGCATGTGAGAAGCGAGAGGAGCTTGCACGCAATCACGTCAACGCACCGTCGGCTTTGTAGGGGACGAGATTGGGTAGTCGTTAGGTTGATAAGGGAAAGTTTGAAGAGCATTTTTGCATTTAAACCTTAATGATGTTGTACTACTCGTTAGCCTCTTTGAGTTAGGATTTAAAAAATTGTAGTATTGAATCCCTTAGAAAATAAATTGTAGAGTTTTTAATTGAAATAATTGTATCACGTAGTAGTTAGTTTCTAAATGATAACATTTCACTACATTTATAAGGAAATATCCATTCTTTTAAACTTCATACTCCCTCCGTTCCAAATTAATTGACTTCCATTTGTCCACACATGGATGTATCTAGACATGTTACACGTATAGATACATCCACATGTGGACAAATGGAAGTCAATTAATTTGGAACGGAGGGAGTAGTAAGAATCATTTGTTTCATGTGATGTAATAAAAAAACTTTGGGGCAAACTTAATCACGTTAGATTTAAGAACACATTGCATTGCAATCCTATGAATTTTTTTGTTCGTCTTTTCTAATCATGCAAATTAAAGTGGTCTTAATCTACCAAGTTCTTAGTTTTTTCATAATTAGGGTAGATATAAAGCTCGATACTCGGCGAGCTTAACGAGCCCTCGTTTGCTCTAGTTATTTGTTGACAATCCAATTCCAAACTGATCATCAAATTTATCTCCTTAACACCAACGAGCTTAACGAGCGAGCAACCGAGTATTGCGGGCTGCTCAATAGGCTCGTGCTATGGGATTCTGACATTACCGGTGCTCGGGAGGAAAATCTTTTTTTTTTCTATGTAGTGAGAATTGTTAATAGAATCCCGTTTCGAAAACAAAAGAGTATTGTTAATAAGTAGAATGAATCATGCATGAGCAGATGAGCTCATCTATTCAAATACTTTTACGAGAAAAGAAAACAGTAAGATCAAGCAAAAAAATCGTACTGCACATGCACATCCATCTCTATTGTACATTGCATCACACAGGGGCGAAGCCAGGATAATTAGTCACTGGGGTCAAAACATCTTGCAACACATAATGGAAGCAATTTTTAATGGGGTCATTTTCTCATATGCACTATTGATACAAAGGATTTTGTGTGAGGCATCGGGGTCATTTGACACCGGCACTTACACTCTAGCTCCGCCCCTGGCATCACATGACATCCAAGTAGACGCCACAGATAAGCGCTTCACTGACGATCACTCCTCACTCACGAGACTAGCCGAAAACCCAGGCTAAACAATCGCAACAAAGATACAACACAAGTAACAGGCACAAATGTACGAGAGCAAGCAGAGGAGTAGAGGACACAAGTGAAAACGGTCATCATGGTTTGGCCTCCAGCTCCGGGAAGTGGAACTCTGGAATGGTGGGCATCTCCGGCTTCGAAGGCAGTTCCACCTTGGGCAGCTCGGGCATGGCTGGCAGGTGCACCTCAGGGAATGTTGGCAGCTCGGGCATGGCTGGCAGGTGCACCTGCGGCAGCTCCACCTTGGCCAGCTCGAGCTTAGGTGGCAGGTGCACCTCCGAGAATGGCGGCAGCTCGACCTTGGGTAGCGTTGGAAGCTCCGGCTTGTGCTCCTCGTCCTTGGTCGGAGCGGTCTCCTCCTGCAAGGTCCTCACAGCGCCGCTCATGGCAACACATGAGAGAGGAGCAGCCCGAGAAGGAAGACGATGGTGTTTCTCGAAGCCATATTGCTGGACGTACGTCTATGGTTGTGCAGCTAGTTACCTCAAGTGGTGTTGTTTGAATGTAGGAGAGATAGCAGGTGTTCGTTTTACTTATAGAGTTCATTCAAAAACGCTCACATACTACGTACCTAGCGAGGGTCGAATGCTTTGCAGCAAGTTTGGCTACCTACTTGTCTATTATTTCCTGTTCACGCCTGCGCTTTAGTTTCGAGTCTATGCATGGCTGGCTGTCTACTGACGAATTTGGGTGAGGGCAGACTGAGAGAGTTCTTCAGCTGTCATCGGGTTCAGTTGACTGACTATTTGAGGACAACGTGATGTCGTGTGTGCACTGTGCAGGGCAGGTACGACCGTGCGATCACAAACAATTGTTAGCTCAGCTGTTAACATGAAACGTCGTACGTGTCCAAAAGGACCGTGAAATCGTAGAAGAACACAAGCAAGTTTCTTCGTCAGCTTTCCCTGTTGCTGATCAGCCTTGTTCTCCCCTTTTCTGCCTACTCCCTCTTGTCCTCCTCTCGTTCTTAGTGCTGCCACATCCGAGCTCGATGATTGGACGGGGTCGAAGGGCATGCGACCGCACTGACGCGTAAGTGCGTAACTGTTTCATCATTAGAGGCTTAGAGCTCCCTAAGGTCAAACGGTTAAAGATTTCCTAAGACTGCTCATAGTGGGGAGTAACATAGAGTAGTAACATGCATATGTTACTAGTCTATATATGTTGCTACCTCTATAGTGGGTAGTAACTTATATGTGGTGTCATGCAAGCCCTCATTTATTAGGTTATAGACACACTTTATCTTGGTTTGTGTGATGTTACGGTAACTACCTATGTTACCACAAGACTCTCTTTCCTCATTTAATAACATGTCATGTCACCAAAATGCCTATGTGGCAATGCATGTGGATGCAAGTTACTAAGAGCAACTCTAACAGCTGCCCTAAATTAGGAGCCACTTTTTTGGTTATAGGTCACCTGTTTTAGCGTTTTAGGGCACCACAAAGTTTTCTGCTTTACCAGCTGCCCTATAATAGGGCACCTCCTCTCCAACAGCTGCCCTATTTTAGGGCATACATAGCTTATTTTGAACTAAATTTGACAGGAATTCAAACATAGTTTGATGATTTTTTGCACAAAGCTTCGACAAACTGAGCCAAATTTAAAAGTTTTTAACACAAACATCGAAACTACACTTAAACTAGCGGCCCCTAGCTAGTGCCTTCCAGTCGACACCGGAATCGTCATCGGAATCAAAGTCCGATAAACCGGACTCGTCACCGGAAGAATCCTCGATCTCGATCACCGGCGGCGAGCTCCGGCGTGGCGAAGGTGCCGAGCCACATCCGCGTGTGGTCGATGGTGATCTCCGCCGCGTAGCGGCCGGAGTCACGACGCCGCACGCTGCGGAACCCCGTCGAGCTGCGGACCGGCGGCGGCGCGGGGCCCCTCCCATCGCGGCACGGCCACAACGGCGAGTCGCGGCCGTAGCCACTACCAGAGCCGCCGCGGGAGCCACCGCGGCCGTATCCACCGTAGTCGCGGCCATAGCCGCCGGATCCGCGCCCCCCGGAGTTGCGGCGCGGCCACATCACGGCGCGGCGGCGCGGCCAAATCGATCTCCGCCGCAGCCGAATCCTGCCCAAATCGGCGGCGGCGAGGGGTGGGTAGTGGCGGCGGAGGTGGGGAGCGTCGGCGGCGAACGAATCAGGGACGGAGCGGCGGCGGGGCGACCGAATCGCGGCGGCGGTGGGCGAATCGCGCGCGGGGGCGGCAGAGAGAGGGGAAAGGAAATGGCAGTTGGCCACGCGCGCGGAAATGGAAGATATAGGGCACGGGGCGCGCGCGGCCTCTCGTGCCCCAAATATAGGGCATAGAGGACCAAAATATAGGGCTACCCTATAATAGGGCACCACATAGGGCAGCTGTTGGAGGCTGATTTTTACCCCTTCATGCCCTATAAAACCGTTTTTAGGGCACCAGGCCTAATTTGGGGCAGCTGTTAGAGTTGCTCTAACTTAGTTACTCCCACTATGGCTAGTCTAAGGTCGTGTCCAATTAGTAGAGGCACTTGAAAGTTGAGATTCAATAAGTATTTGAGATCAATATTAATTTGATTCCAATGAACTTTTGGGTTCTTGAACTTGTCCGACATCCCTCAAAAAAAAAAAAACTTCTCCACCTGATCACCTTTGTCCTGAACTTCATAGTGGTGTGTTCACCGTGTCCGTCACTAGTAGAAAACAAGCCTTTAGTCGCGGGTCCAGAGGGCCTTTTGTCCCGGATTTGCACCCGCGACTAAAGGGTCGGGACTAGAGGGTGGGTGGCCTTTGGTCCCGAGAGTCTACGACCCGCGACTAAAGGGTCTCCACGTGGGCTGCGCAGGGCACGCATGGCCGGCACCCTTTGGTCCCGGGTGGTATTACCAACCGGGACCAAAGAGTTTCTGCTTTTTTTTCTGCTAATTTATTTTTTAGGGGTTTCGATTTTTTGTTTTCCAATTAATTTATTTTTTAATTTTACTCTAATATTTCTAATTTTGTTTTTTTTTTAATTTCCCAAATAGCCACACACATAATCTCTAATTACATATTAGACACTTAATCTCAGGTCAAAGTACTTACCCCGGTCAAACTTCCCGTTCGGTCACCCATCCTTAAATTGCTCCAGCCCAAGCACGTTTAACTTTAGAGTTCCTTCCAAATTACATGTCAAATGAGATGTTAGAACTTACTGATATTAGTATCCTATCAACCATATTAACCCCGGGGTCATGGTGTCACACTTTTTATTGTTTAAATTTTGAAAATTTATTTGAATAAATAACAATGATTATGTAATAATAATATTTGAATAAATAAGAATAAAATTTATTTTACTTTATTTTCTCTTTTTTACATTTAATATGGAATAATTCATATCTTTAAATCCGTAAATCAAAATTTAACAAATAAAATGTCTAAATCGATTAGAAAAATGAGAGGAATCCGAATATGATATCCATATCATCTTTTTCATCATGTATATGACTTTTTGCAACATATTTTTGGTAATTGCTTAATAAAAAAGTCATTTTATACATGTTTATAGATGATTGACTTTTGTGTGAAGAAGTTTTTTGAAAACTTTGTCAAAACTCATGTTTATCATTTTTCCTATCAACTAGTACACATAAAAGGACTCCATGCCAAAGGATTACATTTTTTGAGTATTGTTTCACTTTCTTTTATTTTGTTGAAAAACGGTCAAAATGCCCGTCGTGCCTATTCATCCAAAGAGGTTGCATTTCTCAAAACTATCGATGGTTCTATGATATAACCACTACTGGTGTATCTTAAAATGATTTTTGTAAAATTTTCAGAGCAAACTATCACACACTTATAGTTCAAAATTGAATTATTTTCGGAAAATAGGCATAAAGTCATTTAAATAGGCGAAATGAGGTAGAAACCGAGAAAATTCCTAATATTGCTGGATTATCGATAAAATATGGCCTACTTTGTGTGATAATTGGATGGGTGTCATTTTGCATCATATTTGTTCTACTTGCTTCACAAAAAATGCCATTTTTGACAATTAAAAAATGATATTTATAAACATAATTTGAAAAAACTCATTTCTGCAACATTGTTTGTCACAACAAGACACACCTAAGTCTCAAATATGGGCACATTATCACAAACTATGGCACGAGGATGATCATATCTAGGTCATTTGACTCGAAACTTATACATGTCTATAGGCGATTGACCTTTTTGTGAAGAAGTTTTTTGAAAACTTTGTCAAAACTCATGTTTATCATTTTTCCTAGCAACTAGTACACATAAAAGGACTCCATGCCAAAGGATTTCATTTTTGAGTATTTTTTCACTTTCTTTTATTTTGTTGAAAAAACGGTCAAAATGCCCGTCATGCCTATTCATCCAAAGAGGTTGCATTTCTCAAAACTATCGATGGTTCTGTGATACAACCACTACTGGTGTATCTTAAAATGATTTTTTTAAAATTTTCAGAGCAAACTATCACACACTTGTAATTCAAAATTGAATTACTTTCAGAAAATAGGCATAAAGTCATTTAAATAGGCGAAATGAGGTAGAAACCGATAAAATTCCTAATATTGCTGGATTATCGATAAAATATGGCCTACTTTGTGTGATAATTGGATGGGTGTCATTTTGCATCATATTTGTTGTACTTGCTTCACAAAAAATGCCATTTTTGACAATTAAAAAATGAAAAATGATATTTATAAACATAATTTAAAAAACTCATTTCTGCAACATTGTTTGTCACAACAAGACACACCTAAGTCTCAAATATGGCACATTATCGCAAACTATGGCACGAGGATGATCATATCTAGGTCGTTTGACTCGAAACTTATACATGTCTATAGACGATTGACCTTTTTGTGAAGAAGTTTTTTGAAAACTTTGTCAAAACTCATGTTTATCATTTTTCCTAGCAACTAGTACACATAAAAGATTCCATGCCAAAGGATTTCATTTTTTGAGTATTTTTTCACTTTCTTTTATTTTGTTGAAAAAACGGTCAAAATGCCCGTCGTGCCTATTCATCCAAAGAGGTTGCATTTCTCAAAACTATCGATGGTTCTGTGATATAACCACTACTGGTGTATCTTAAAATGATTTTTGTAAAAATTTCAGAGCAAACTATCACACACTTATAGTTCAAAATTGAATTACTTTCGGAAAATAGGCATAAAGTCATTTAAATAGGCGAAATGAGGTAGAAACCGAGAAAATTCCTAATATTGCTGGATTATCGATAAAATATGGCCTACTTTGTGTGATAATTGAATGGGTGTCATTTTGCATCATATTTGTTGTACTTGCTTCACAAAAAATGCCATTTTTGACAATTAAAAAATGAAAAATGATATTTATAAACATAATTTGAAAAAACTCATTTCTGCAACATTGTTTGTCACAACAAGACACACCTAAGTCTCAAATATGGTCACATTATCACAAACTATGGCACGAGGATGATCATATCTAGGTCATTTGACTCGAAACTTATACATGTCTATAGGCGATTGACCTTTTTGTGGAGAAGTTTTTTGAAAACTTTGTCAAAACTCAGGTTTATCATTATTCCTAGTAACTAGTACACATAAAAGGAGTCCATGCCAAAGGATTTCACTTTTTGAGTATTTTTTCACTTTCTTTATTTTTTTAAAAAAATGGTCAAAATGGACTCTGTGCCATAGTTTGTGATAATGTGTCCATATATTGACACATAGGTGTGTCTTGGCATGGCAAACATTGTTGCCAAAAACAATGTTTAAAATATTATTATAAATATCATTTTCCATTTTTCAAGTGCCAAAATGGCTTTTTAATTAAGCATGTAACAAAAATATGTTGCAAAAAGTTATCAACATGATGAAAAAGATGATATGGATGTAATATTTGGATTCCTCTCATTTTTCTAACCGATTTACACATTTTATTTGTCAAATTTCGATTTACGAATTCAAAGATATGAATTTTTCCATATTAGATGAAAAATAGGAAAAAAAAGGGTTATAGTGCCCGAGACCCTTCCGTGGATTTGCGTAATATTTTTCGAAATTGATTAAAAAAATGTATTATTAAAAAAAATTAGCGGTGGATCTCGGGGTGGAAGATGATATATGCAGGATAGACCCTTTTGTCGCGGGTTGTAACACGACCCGGGACCAAAGGGTCCCTGCCAGGGGGGGCACGGCTGCGGTAGCATGTGCCGCATGTGCTGACCCTTTGGTCCCGGGTTGTAACACGACCCGGGACCAAAGGTCCAAAACGAACCGGGACCAATGCTCCCTGGCGCCACGGCTAATCGAACCGGGACCAATGGACCCTTTAGTCGCGGGTCGTAATTTGTGCGGGACAAAAGGTGAAAATGGAAGGCCTGTTTTCTACTAGTGCGTGTGGTGTCTCGCCCCGCATATATTCATCACATGGTTGGGCACTTGGTGATATAAATTTAGATATTTTGTTCCATTCTCGTCAGCGAGGTCTATGTTGACACCCTTATTTTTTTGAGAAACACCTTGTTGGGTATATCTAAGACTTGAATCTGGACGGACTAGTTCCACCACAAAAAATCTAACCTCGCTTCATTTTTTGTACGGTATATATAGCTCTCTGTTTTTTTAACCAACTGAGCTACGGTTAGTTCGTGTTGACACCTAGATTATGTCCCTTACATTCGATCAATGTCAATCATCCATGAACCTGTTGGTCGTTAGTCTAATAAAGTCTCTTAGACACCCTCCTGCGCTTCGGCTCATAGTACAGTTGATGTTAAACTCAAGTACATTTTCTGTATGGTATACTCTGTTCTTAAACGTAACGCGTATATTTTTCTCTGAAAAGTCAAACAATGTGATGTTTGACCAAGTTTTTAGAAAAAAACAGTCAACAATAATTATATATATGAACATCATGTGAAAATATATTTTATGATGTATCTAACGGTATTAACTAGGCATTGTAGATGTTCATAGTTTTTTGTAAAAACTTGGTTAAATTTTACGTTGTTTGACTTTTCAAAAAAAATACGCCTTATTTTAGGAACCGAGGTAGTATATCTCATGTCGGACAGTTGAAGTCGAAGAAAAACTGCAAAGGCTTCTATGCTTTGTCGATAAAATGCAAACCAAATATGCTGATTTTCAAACGGAAATGCAGATGTACCTATATGGCGCACAACGTCAATCTGAGCCATCCCTTCAATGGCTGGGATCCGTGCCCCACGCTAGCCTCCACCTGACTTTTGACCCCTATGCATGTACCCTACTACCAGCTATCCATGTGATTGCCTTTTGACCCTACGAGAGGACCATGCATGTGCTGCCTCCTCCAGAATAATTGAGCAGCTCACCTCCATTTTCCCTTGAGTTGTAGTAAGACATCACACCAGCATATGTATTTTTTTTTCTTTTCCAAATTCTTAGCTAGCGATTGATAAGTTTAAAAAAATACCTTGTGACCTAAGTTACCATGAAATAAAAGCAACACAAAGTGTTTTGGCTCTCTTGGTATAATAAAAAATAGTAAAATATTTTCAAAACAAAAAATTGGAGAACATATATAAATGTTCTACATACGTAGCATGCATTTTTGGTTTATCGCATAACGGGGAACCTCTGAAAATATTGTATGGATCCACATGCCCCCACATGTGGATAGCTTCGTCGGTTACCGGGAAAATATTCTTAGTGACACATGTGGATATCTTCGGTGCTTATCTCCGGATAGACTTGATCCCGAGTTTAGATATCTTCAAGAATTTTGGGTTATCCATCACCGGTTATCCATGTTTCAACTTGTCGATGTCTTCGTCGCATAATGGGGAACCTCTGGAAATAGTGACACATGTGGATATCTTCGGTGCTTATCGCCGGATAGCCTTGATCCTGAGTTTAGATATCTTCAAAAAATTTGCTTGATGTATTTTGTACCGCAAATTTATAATTAAGTAGCAAACTTATTCTATGACATGTGGGTCCAATGAGATACACAATATTTACGTAAGAATATATATGATATTGGACTCATTTTATAGAGTTCACCATCTACATCACAATGGTGCAAATAAATTACAATTTTGACAAACTATTTATGAGATATGATTGTCCAAAGATTTGCATGCAAATCACCTAGCTAGCGAGTAAACTTGCGAGCACTCCATTGATCAGCTGCATGCATGCACATGGGTAGGTCCCGCATGATGGAGTAAAGGTTAGAACTAGCTAGCTGACAAATGACAAAAGCAAGAGAGAGAATATGGGATGTGCGCCATATACGATGTACAAAATCCACATTCATTTTCAAAGTCTTTTCACGAGAAAAAGATAACAATGAGAACGGAACAATTCTCGTATATATAATTATATAAGCACATCAATCACAAGACTTAGCTGAAAACCACGACTAAACAAACACATCAAGGACACGACACAACAAGCTACATGTATGAGCGAGCGTAGAAGTGAGACAACAATACTGAGAAGGCAGTTCTCATGGCTTGGCCTCCGGCTTTGGGAAGTGAAACTCGGGAACGGTGGGCAACTCTGGCTTCGGCGGCAGTTCCACCTTGGGCATCTCCGGCTTGGGTGGCAGGTGCACCTCCGGGAACGTTGGCAGCTCTACCTTGGGCAACTCAGGCTTAGGTGGCAACTCCACCTTGGGCAGCTCGGGCTTAGGTGGCAGGTGCACCTCCGGGATGGGCGGCAGCTCCACCTTGGGAAGCTCGGGCTTAGATGGCAGACGTACCTCCGGGATGGGCGGCAGCTCCAC
This sequence comes from Poa pratensis, assembly GCA_947311845.1. Lineage (NCBI taxonomy): Eukaryota > Viridiplantae > Streptophyta > Magnoliopsida > Poales > Poaceae > Poa > Poa pratensis. Next base: position 114,074,102 of record CAMZMU010000063.1, read on the forward strand.
CTTGGGCAGCTCGGGCTTAGGTGGCAGGTGCACCTCCGGGAATGGCGGCAGCTCGACTTTGGGCAGCGATGGCAGCTCGGGCTTATGCTCTTCGTCCTTGGACGGGACGCTCTCCTCCTCCAAGATTCTCGCTGCTCCGCTCATGGCAACGCACGAGAGAAGCAGACCGAGGAGGAGGACAGCGGTGTTCTTCGGAGCCATATTTGCTGGGCGAGTGTGCAACACTAGCTAGCTCTAGCAGATTAGAGGTGCTGCTTGGATGTGGGAGAGATAGCATGCAGGTGCTGCATGGTACTTATAGCGTGTGCAAAAGGCAGTACGTGGATAGTCCGAAGCTTAGCAACAAGTTAGATCATCTACTTATCTGAACTTTCGAGCCTATGCCTGCACAAGGTTTAGGTGAAGAAAGAGTTATCGGGCTTTTCATGCTGCATCTGAGAACACCGTGATGTGGTGTGCAAGGCAGGTACGACCGTATAAGCACATACAGTTTATTAGGTGATCAGCTATTAAGCCAAAGCGTCTTGCCCAAAAGATGGTAGTAGAAGACAAGCAAGATAGTGTGTTGTATAATCGCAAAGTTCAAACGAGGAGAGGCCGAGCTACGTTCATGTAGCTCTTTATTTTTTTTCAAAATTCAAAAATCACATATTGAAGTTTCACGAACATCTGAAAAATAATCTTGAATGCAGATAATAGTGCATCCTACAACCGTGCAAAATCTTAACTCAAAGTAATTCATATTCTGGACTGCCAAAAATTAACATAAGCCATCAGATTTTACATACCTGAAATTTTGTAGTGTTCACTACTTTTAAATTCAGATTTTGTCATTTTTACACAGTCCAAACTATGACATATCTGTAGTTGAGATTTTGCACGTCGGTAGAATACAACATCATCTACATCTAGGATTGTTTCATGCTTTTTTGAAACTCTCTTGATAGGATTTATTTATTTTCAAAATAAAGAGCTACATGTAGCTCGGCCTACATATCGCCGCTCTCGTTCGATAGTGAATTTTGTTAATAAAAAGTTGTAAAAATTCAAGGTTACTATTTTTCCTGACAAGTAATACACATTAAAAACACTATGCCAAAGTATTTGCATCTTTTTACATTTTCTTTTTTTTAAATGGGGTCAAAACCACCAGTACATCTATTCATGGCAAAGGATCTGAATCTATGGCTATTGCATGATCCTACTTGGAAAGTTTTAAGATGATTTTTTTTACAATGTTTACGACCAAACTATAACATATTTTTAATTTATGTTTTGATTACTTTCGAAAGCTGGCCATAATTCAATTACATGTGCAAAAGTAGTTATAAAAGTAGAAAGTGCAAAGTGTTGTGTATTAGCCAATTAACATTATGTTGAAAATGGGAGAGGTGTCAGTTTGCAACATACTATTTCCATTTGCTTCGTAAAAAATATTTTGACACTTACAAAATGAAGAAAACATAAGTTGGAAAGTTGGAATATTGTTTGACATGACAAGATGCACCTCTCTCCCAAAATGGCCATCACCTTGGTTTGCTTGGAAAGTTGTGAATGATCGTAAGTGATAGAGGCTATTTGTTGAAGAATTTTTTAAACTTGTCCAAATTCAACTTTATCGTTTTTTGGCATCTAGTACACATGAAAGGAGTCAATGGTAAAGTATAACATTGTTTGACATTTTTTTCAACTTGGGTCAATATCGATGGTATATCTATTCATAGCAAGGATCTGAATCTTTCAACACCCTCTATGGATATTGCATATCCTATTTGGGTACCTTAAAATGGTTTTGACACTTTTTATTACCAAACATAAAGAACTTGTAGTTTCAAATTTGAATTACTTTCGAAAAATCAGCCGAAATTACAAAAGTTGGCAAAATTAGCTAGAAAACTAGAATATTAAAACTATTTGGGCATTGACCATCTAATATGGTATATTTTGTGTCAAAATTGGAGAGATGACATTTTGCACCATATTATTTGCACTTGTTTCACAAGACCCCTTTTTGACACTTCGAAAATGGAAAATATTTTGTAAGTTAAAAACTCTTTTCACAGTATTATCTGGCATGGCAAGATGAATCTTTGTACCAAAATGAGCAAATTATCATAAACTGTGCAATGGAAAATCCGTTAGCGGGAAAAAATGGAGGCGAAAAAATGATAAAATATGTGTCCAGTGTCTTTTAACGTTGTTCACCACTTGGTGATGTACTGGTGTGCTCACCGTGCTCATGTCCTCAGCTGACATTCAACGTGGTCCGCCACTTGGTGATGTAGATTTAGTTATTTTGTTGCCTTATTATTTGGCTTTTGAATATTTCCAATGTTACATCCCCCACACCTCTTGTTAGCGAGGTCTACATTGACGCCCTTCTTAATAAGAAATACCTCGTTGTTGACAGGTCTATCGAGGACTTGAATCTGGATGGACTGATTCCACCACAAAGAATCTAGCCGAGTTATGCAAAATTCATGTGGGCACCTAGATTATGTATCTTGCTTTCGATCAGTGTCACTCATGCATGAACATGTTGGTCCTTAATCTAGTGAAGTCTTGACGACGCCCTCATGGGCATTCTTTAAGACTGTTCATGTCAAACTCAAGCAGATTGTCTATACGGTAAATATCCCATGTCAAGGCTAGGATAGCTAAAGTCGAAGAAAAACCATATGGCTGTATGCTTTGTTGATGAAATGCAAACCAAGCATGCAGATGTTCAAAGTCTTCTTACCAGAAAAAGGTAACAATGAGAACGGAACAATTCTCGTATATATCAATATATGAGCACATCAATCATAAGACTCGGCTGAAAACCACAACTAAACAGACACATAAAGGACACGACACATCAACAGTAGGTACATATATATGACCGAGTGTAGAACGCAAGACCACAATACTGAGAAAGTAGTTCTCATGGCTTGGACTCCGGCTTTGGGAAGTGAAACTCAGGAATAGTGGGCAACTCTGGCTTCGGCGGCAGCTCCACCTTGGGCATCTCCGGCTTGGGTGGCAGGTGAACCTCCGGGAACGTTGGCAGCTCCACCTTGGGCAGCTCAGGCTTAGGTGGCAGGTGCACCTCCGGGATGGGCGGCAGTTCCACCTTGGGCAGCTCGGGCTTAGGTGGCAGGTGCACCTCCGGGAATGGCGGCAGCTCGACCTTGGGCAGCGATGGCAGCTCGGGCTTGTGCTCTTCGTCCTTGGACGGAATGCTCTCCTCCTCCAAGATTCTCGTTGCGCCGCTCATGGCCACGCACGAGAGAAGCAGAACGAGGAGGAAGAGAGCGGTGTTCTTGGGAGCCATATTTGCTGGGCGAGTGTGCAATACTAGCTAGCTCTAGCAGATTAGAGGTGCTGCTTGGATGTGGGAGAGATAGCAGGTGCTGCATGCTACTTATAGATAGGGTGTGCAAATGGCAGTATGTGGATAATCTGAAGCTTAGCAAGAAGTTAGATCATCTACTTATCTGCACTTTCGAGCCTATACTGCTCAAGGTTTAGGTGAAGAAGAGTTATCAGGCTATTCATGCAGCATCTGAGGACACCGTGATGTGTTGTGCAAGGCAGGTACGACTGTACAAGCACATACAGTTTGTTAGGTCAGCTTTCGAGAATCGTAAAGTCAAAACAGAGGCCGAGCTACATAGCTCTTTATATTTCAAAATTCAAAAATCACATACTGAAGTTTCACGAGTATCTGGAAAATAATCCTGAATGTAGATAATAGTGCATCCTACCAATGTGCAAAATCTTAACTCAAAATAATTCATATTTTAGGCTGAAAAAATTATCATAACCTGTCAGATTTTATAGAGTTGAAAATCTGCAGTGTTCACTACTTTTAAATTCGAATTTTGTCAATTTTACACATCCCAAACTACAACATATCTGTAGTTGAGATTTTGCACATCGGTGGAATACAACATCATCTACATCTAGGATTTTCTTCAGACTTTCTGAAACGCTTAATACGATTTTATTTTTTTCAAAATAAAGAGCTACGTGTGTAATTCTGCCTACATATTGCCACTCCCGTTCGATAGTTGATTCTTTTAGAAGTTCTCAAATTCAAGGTTATCGTTTTTCCAGACAACTAGCTAGTATACATTAAAAACTCCATGCCAAAGTATTTGCATCTTTTAATTTTCTTTGTTCTTTTAAGGGGTCAAAACGACCAGTACACTGGCAAGTATCTGAATCTTTGGCTTTTTTCTGATCCTACTTGGAAAAATGTTTTTTTTACAATTTTTCCAACCAAACTATAACAAATTTTTAATTCACATTTTAGTTACTTTCCAAAAATTGGCCAAAATTCAATTAATTGTGCAGAAGTAGTTAGAAAGGTAAAAAATGCAAAGTATTTTGTATTGGCAATTAACATTATGTTAAAAAAAATAGGAGAAGTGTCATTTGCACTATACTATTTGCACTTGCTTCATAAAAAATATTTGACACTTACAAAATGAAGAAAAAAATAGTTGGAAATATTGTTTGACATAACAAGATGCACCTCTCCGCCAAAAATGGGCACATTATATGAACTATGCCATCAATATGGCCAACACCTTGGTTTGCTTTGAAAGTTGTGAATGTTCGTAAGTGATAGAGGCCATTTGTTGAAGGATCTTTGAAAACTTTTCCAAATACAACATTATCGTCTTTTGGCAACCAGTACACATGAAAGGAGTCAATGGTAAAGTATAACATGGTTTGACAATGTTTTTTTTTCAAATGGGATGAAAATCGATGGTACATCTGTTCATAGCAAGCATCTAAATCTTTCAACACCCTCTGTGGATATTGCATATTATCCTATTTGGGTACCTTAACCTGATTTTGACACTTCTTAGTACCAAAGATAATGGACATGTAGTTTCAAATATGAATTACTTTTGAAAAATCACCAAAATTCACTTATGTGTGCAAAATTAGCTAGAAAACGAGAATATTCAAACTATTTGGACATCGACCATCTAATATGGTATATTTTGTGTCAAAATTGGAGAGGTGCCATTTTTTGCACCATATTATTTGCACTTGTTTCACAAAAGCCCTTTTTGACACTTCGAAAATGGAAAATATTTTGTAAGTTAAGAACTCTTTTCGCAATATTATTTGGCATGGCAAGATGAACCTATGTACCAAAATGAGCACATTATCATATACTAGGCAATGGAAAATCCGTTAGCGGGAAAAAAATTGGGGCAAAAATGATAAAATATTTGCCCAGTGTCTTTCAACGTGGTTCACCACTTGGTGATGTACTAGTGTGCTCACCGATCCCGTGTCTTGCCTCGACGGACATTCAATGTAGTTCCCCACTTGGTGATGTAGATTTAGTTATTTTGGTGCATTTCAGTTGGCTTTTGAATATTGCCAATGGCACATCCCAACCCCTGATCTTGTCAGCGAGGTCTATGTACCCATATTTTTTTAGAAACACCTCGTCGTTGACACGTATATCTAGGACTTGAATCTGGTTGGAATGATTCCACCATAAAGAATCTAACCAACATGAGTTAAGCTTAGTTCGTGTTGACACCTAGATTATATCCCTTACTTTCGATCAATGTCACTCATTTATGAACCTGTTGGTCGTTAATCTAGTAAAGTCTTGGCGAGACCCTCATGGTGTCAAACTCAAATAGATTGTATGTACGGTAAATATCCCATGTCAGGGCTAGCCCAGCTGAAGTCGGAAAAAAAAACTGTATAGGCTTCCATGCTTTGTCGATGACGTGCAAAAACCATGCAGATTTTCAAAGTCTCCTTACGAGAAAAAAGATAACAATGAGAACTGAATAATTCTCGTATATATCAATATATACTAGAAGGTCAGGGCGCGCTTCGCTGCGCCTAGACATCACGACGCACACCTCGGTACCAGCATATGTCTAAAATTTGTTGCTTCCAAATAAAAATTTATTATCTCCATAGATTACATATACCCTACAATACAAAGCACATTTGTAATATTAATACTCGTAGAAAGAAAACAAGACATCATTTGACTCGTCTTTGCACTATGTGCAGCTCATTGTCTCTTTTAGCATGTATGAAGTTCAAGGGGGGAAAATGAAAAAGAAAGTCCATTAAAATTACACAAAGAGCTCTAGCAACCATTCAATAAGAGGTTGAACAAATGTTGCTTTAACCATATATTGATGAAGGAATAGATCATGCTGAAAACGCACTTTGCAACAGTCAAAAGAAGAGGCTTTATTTTTTAAGATAAAATCATTGCGTTCCTTCCAAATATTCCAAGCTACACAGATCACCGCTTCAATAAAGCAAGGTCCGACAAAATCTTTCACCGCTGATTCAAACCGAGAAGTCAAAGAAATAATAGTATCCTACTGAACATGAATACAATCCTAACACTGGGCTGTAAATGAGCAATGGAAGAACAAATGTTATCTGGTCTCCATTGTCTGATCAAGGCATAAAACACAAGACCGGCCAGAATTCGTGTGCCAATGCTTCCTAATCATCAAATCATTTGCATTCAGCCGATCCATCATAAGTAACCATGCAAAGACTTTGAGTTTATTGAGGCATCTATATTCCCAAATAGCTGACAGAACCACAGAACCACATCCTGCACCACCGACCTGAACATGAATTAGTAGAAACGAGCAGATGTGTTTATACTGCCTCCCCAAGCACAAGTATGTGTATCCGAGGCAGAAGGATCAAGTTCAATATCTTCTATCAACACAGAAATTTGGTTCAGCTTATCATAGCCTGTGTCGATAAAGGCAACGGAAACCTGGAACATAAGTCTGACGTGCTCACCATCAGACAGAGACAGTCATGTCCTCCTCTAGAGCAAATATCAGCGAGCAAATTTGTCGCAGATCGTTATGTCCCCAAAACATCCTTCGAAAACAATAAATTTTCACCATTGCGAGCAATACCTTGAGTAATGCTCCTGTAGATGTCCACTAAACTGAAGACGTCTCTCGACCTGTCCACCAGAACGACCACAGCTCTTGGACTGAGCGTGAGGGGCACCATTCTCATACAAGGACCAGACCAGAGGGACCCAAGGAGTATTTCATTTAAAAAAAAATTGTGCAATTGTTTCAATGTTGAGGATACCAAGCCCACTGTGGCGTTTAGGGCGACAGACCAGAGACCATGCCGTAAGGGCATTCACTGAGGGTGAATCTCTGTCCTTGATCTTGTCCCAGAGGCAATGGCGGCGAACCCTATCAAAGTTCTTGATGATAGTTTTATTGACTGTCCAAATATAATATGCAGGGAGCGAGAATATAACTGAATTGATAAGAGTAAGTCTGCACCCATAATCAAGAAACCTGGCACTTGCATTTACCCGATGTTCCACTTGATGTACCAAAGGAGAGAGATATTAAATTGAGGGTTTAGTATTTTCCTTAGCAGTATAACTGAAACATAAAACTGGAGATGTTATACCAAGCGGTGAGATAAATGAACCTAACTTTGAAGTTTTGATTGAGTAACTGTAAAGCACTTTTTTCCAAGTCATTGAAGCACATATCAGGAATAAGGTGATCATCACCTAATCGAAATAGAAGCATAACAGATAAAATAAGTAGAGTTCTGAAAGAGGGATAAATCAAAGTAAGACTTATGTGGCTAGTTGCTAGTCATACCAAACCACTCCCATCTCTTTCAAGTTTTCTAGTTCTTTACATCTGAAGATATGCTATTATACCCCGAACGGTTCATCAGAGAATAAAAGAACCTGCAGGAGGGAAAAAATGTAGAGATAAAACCCAATAATTGTTTTTTGAGTTTTCCATAGAATAAATGTGCATCTGAAATAACAGGGAGAATAATGTAATTTCCAAGGAAAATAGTATCATCATATGCCTAAAGGACAATCTTTTTCATGTAAACTTCAGGCTTTAGAAAGTAGTGAACTAAACCAAACATACGTCCAAGAGCACCAACCCTACAGAAGAAAAAGCATGGAAAAATGAGAATAGATGATAAAAATTTGCAAGATATCGACACTGCAAGGAAAAACCATCTGTAGTTTGTACATCATGTCGTGCATTTAAAATCGGATGGGAAGTTAAAACCTAAGATATATTGGTGAGGAGAGAAAATAAAAAAAGTGAAAATATCTGAAGACATGCTTTCAGACGACATACTGCCATTAGGAGAGAAATGCTAAAATAAATTGAGTGAGATTAAAAAGAAATGTAAAAACTGAAATAGGTAGTTCCATTAGCAGCATTTTAGGTGAGCTGTAGAGAGAATATACATAGTCAAATCTCAAAAAACAACAGACTGCATTTATTTTGATCGGAAATAATAGATGGAACGGACAACTTGATTGATTTGTTTCAGTCAAAATAGTTCACATAACTGGCAGTGCTCTCGGTTGACATTTTCTAATCATAAGCTCACCCACCCCACTCGTTGAAAAGACAGAAAGAGATTGTATAACCATGTGTGATAACAAAAGGTGCAAACCGTACATTTTATTCAGACCTAAAAAATAAACCCGCGAAGCAATCTTCAGCAGTCCAGCATAAATATGCCTCCACCTATATTGTTACAATTTGATCAAGTAATCCTTAGCAATAGACATGCATTTTTGCAAAGCAAAAAAATGGTAAGGAACAAAAAAAAACATACGAGGCTTTGACCTCTAGGGAACATCCATCGAGAGCAACAAAAAGATGGACAGGATATTTACCAATCTATAGAAAGTTACAATGTATGCCCGAGAAAAACTTCAGTATTTCCTTTCTAACCTGAAACAAGGTCTTACACAGCATCTTGGCACTCAGCCTCCTCTTTGATCATTTGTTAAATATGCACATTGGAACCTGCAGCGGACTATAAGAGAAAATAGACAGCCTTCAGCAAGTTGGATGCTACATACTGCAACAACATTAGAAAACTGAACATATTTGTTAGAAAACTGAACTACATCCAGATAGCTTACAGTCATTACAAAATGAAAGAATATGATTGATTTTAACATCAGAGTGCAACAAAATCACTGTACAATTGGATTAAAGCTAAATGTCTTCAGAATACTGAAGGTCAGACTGATCAAATTCAAGAAATTGAAATGAACATAGCCCTGGCATGGCTTCAGTAAAACCAAGCAAGGGCATTTCCAAATAATTAATAAGTAGCGCCCAGAGTTAAGAAGAGTCTATGTAAAAAAAATGCATTAAAAAGACTCCAATAGACATCAAAGATCTCATAATTGTAGTTGAACTTCATGGAGTATGTGTGTGCTAGATCTTCAAATGTCAGGATTGTTCCAGTCAAGAAACCATCTAATTAGATGGGAGGTTGCAGCTAATAAATGTTAATGTGTTCAATGATTTTATTCTAATAATTTACCTGGCATCCCCGCTGCTGCAATCCGTAGCCACGCGGGGACCCTCCTGGGAGCAGAGGAAGCCAGGGCGGAAGGCATCCTCAGAGTCATGCACGGAGACCTTCTCCTCAACGGCCATGATGAAGCGGTCTCCGGCGGCGGCAGCGACCTCCGCGTAGGCCATGGCCGACGCAGGGCGCTCCAATCGACAGGCAAAGCTGCGACGGCCGCGGTGTAGGTTGAGCATGGCGAGACTCCCACGCTCAGCAGACAGCGAGCGCGACCGGCCCAGAGGGGTGTACGGCGATGGCGTCCGCGGCCCCGAGGGAAGATTTGGAGCGAGCTGAGGAGCACGAAGCCGTTGGCGTTGTAGAGGTGTAGCAAAGAGGCGGCGAGGAGGTTATTGAGCATGGGACCGATGGAGACATTATACATGGAGTGGAAGGCGAGCACGGAAACAGCGGCGGAGGGGTCGAGGAGCGGGCGAGGTAGGCGGAGAGGGGTTGACCTTAGCAAGCAGTCCGGTCCCCTCCGTAGCCAGAGAGGAAGGAGGAGGTGAGCCGGCGAGCTGCGAGGATGGGGAGCGCCCACATCGACCTAAATCCAGCGTCGCGCACAACTGCCGCCGGCCCATCCAGCAGCACCTTTGGGGAACAACGGCGGCCGGATCCGGCGACTCCATCCGGCGCCGGCATGCCGCGAGGCCACGCCCCGAACCGCGCCCTCGCCAGGATTGGTGGCGTGTGCAGAACAGCGACGGTGGGATCCGGCAGCTCCATCCGGGCCGCCATGGTGCCAGGCCGCGACCTCCAGGGCACCGCCGCCTCGCCAGGGCTGGTCGCGTGTGAAGAACAGCGGCGGCCCACGGCTGGATCCAGCGTCCTCCCGTTGTACTCCTCCACCGCTGCGTCCTACCCGTGAGAAGGAGCCGCTGCGCCCTACCTCACGGTGACACGAGGTACGGGCCGACGGCGGCCACGAAGTCGAATACGGGAGCAGGAATCCATTCCGGCCACGGCGCTCTAGCTCGGTCCGGCCGCCGGAATCGATCCCCGGCCACCGACGGGCGCGCGACGTGGCTTCTCCCGAAAGGTGGCCGAAGTCCGGCTCGTCGGGCGACAGCTCCCTCCGGCGCGGAACTCTGCTGCTCGGCCACGCGGGTGGTGTCCGGCGACCTGCGCGTGCGGCCAAACCAATCTCTCCACACGAGGAAGACAGCCTACCTCAACACGACACTTCTTCGTCTCTCGGTCAAACGCGAAAACTCGCAACGTCGGTGGATCTGGTGGGCTGCGTGTCATCACGGTACTGGTGCGGGCAGGGGAGAAGCAAACCGTCCTATTTTTACTCGCTGACATGTGGGAACAAAGAAAAAGCCAAAAACCTGTGTCACTGAATGTGGGCCCGTAACGCGAATCAACCAGAGAGCAGCAATCCCAGGGAGCTTAGTTATGTTACTGATAAGCACAACAATCACAAGACTCAGCTGAAAACCATGACTAAGAAACACATCAAGGATACGACACAGGAACAAGTACACATGCATGAGAGAGGGTAGAACGTGAGGCAACAACACTGAAAAGGCAGTTCTTATGGCTTGGCCTCTGGCTCTGGGAAGTGAAACTCGGGAATGGTGGTCAACTCTGGCTTCGGCGGCAGCTCCACCTTGGGCATCTCCGGCTTGGGTGGCAGGTGCACTTCCGGGAACGTTGGCAGCTCCACCTTGGGCAACTCGGGCTTAGGTGGCAACTCCACTTTGGGCAGCTCGGGCTTAGATGGCAGGTGCACCTCCGGGAACGGCGGCAGCTCCACCTTGGGCAACTCAGGCTTAGGTGGCAACTCCACCTTGGGCAGCTCAGGCTTAGATGGCAGGTGCACCTCCGGGAACGGCGGCAGCTCCACATTGGGCAGCTCAGGCTTAGGTGGCAGGTGCACCTCTGGGAATGGTGGCAGCTCGACCTTGGGCAACGATGGCAGCTCGGGCTTGTGCTCTTCGTCCTTGGACAGGACGCTCTCCTCCTCCAAGATTCTCGCTGCTCCGCCCATGGCAACGCACGAGAGAAGCAGACCGAGGAGGAGGACAGCGGTGTTCTTGGGAGCCATATTTGCTGGATGTGTGAGCAACACTAGCAAGCTCTAGCAGACTGGCGGTGCGGTTTGGATGTGGGAGAGACAGCAGGTGCTGCATGCTACTTATAAGGTGTGCTAAAAGCAGTGCGTAGAGTCCGGAGGTTTGCGACAAGTTGGGTCATCTACTCTTATCTGCACTTTCGGGCCTATATCTTCTCAAGGGTTGGGTAAAGAAAGCATTCTCGGACTATTCATGCTGCATTTGAGGAAACCGTGATGTGTTGTGCAGGGCAGGTGCGACCGTACAAGCACATACAGTTTGTTAGGTCAGCTGTTAAGACAAAACGTCTTGCCAGGGAGCAAAAGATGGTAGAACACAAGCAAGTCTCTATATCAGCATTGCTTTAGTAAAACAAACATTTCTTACTGAAGCAAAACATGTCTGGAGTTGACAGCCTAACAATAACTCAGAATTACAATCATTACATTGTTATAGTATGTTAGTTTTCACAATGTTAACAATGGCACAAAACAAAATTTGATTGCAAAATGTCGTGATCCATAATATGGATCTACTTATGCGCAAACGCTGGCAACTTCTTTTGATATATTGATCTGACATAGGGTGCAGATGTTTCCAACCATAATTTTTATGGTTTGTCTTTTAGGGATGTCTTGTCAACCAGTATAATCGGGATTGGACTGAACTCTGCGTTGGCTGCAAAACATGCAGGAGTTCAACACGTTAGTGAGGCTAAAGGCTACCTATGCAAGATGAAATAAATGGTACTGGCATTCTTTATAACAATTGAAATTTGAGAAAGTAAACCTTAAAGGTGCAAGAACAAGGACCTATGGGAGGAAATCTTCGTCACGCTATATCAACCCCTGATGAGATACACAGCTTGGAATCAGCTCCACCACTTATCACACTGTCCCCTTTCCACCAATCAGCACATAAAACCTACAGCCATTGAATTTAGTTGAGCTTCTCATCTTCCCAGAAGTATGCAAAAGGAAACCCCAAAATGAAAAATCACCTTGTCGCTATGTGAGTCCACTTTAGCCAGAGGCCACTGCAGCAGGAGCAAAATCATCAATCACACGATTATGCACTGATGTGCGAATAAGAGAACAAATGAGAAAGTAAATGAGATTAGTTGAATCTTACAGCTGTTCTTAGGTCCCACAACATCACTTTCCCATCAAATGAAGATGATAGCAAATGATACCAGGAACTTGGATGCCATTTGCAGGCTGAGATCCAGCTTGAGTGCGAAGAGAACTGAAAAACAGGAGCTAGTGTTCCTTTATGAAGAAAAACATGTGAGCTATCTGAAAGTGTTCCAGCGTTCCAACAAAAATACAGGGTGTAGTGTTTTCTATGTTTACCAGGTTTGCGAGGATCCCATACCCTCAATACAGGGTCAGAACCCCAGCAGCAATCAGTGAAGAGCCCTCGCCACCACAATCCAAGCAATTCAAGGCCTTCCCACAAGACTACAAAAAAGGTTTGTAGACCAAAAAGAAATTAGACTGGTACAGTTATGAAACAGACATAGAGCTGCACTGGTCATATGAATGCTAGAAAAATACAGTTTCGATAATGTACAAATTAATCAATGAACAAATACGGGCTTGGGCAAGAGGAAAACTGAGAGACACAAATAGAAAAATCAGAACATGTGTACAGATGCCAATCAATATGCATACAGAAACTGTTTGTCTCTACATAAATGCAACCTATAGATATACTCTGCATACCATATTCCATGTTTCTCTCCCTGTTTGAGCATCCCACTGCCGAACAGAATGATCCCAAGATGCAGAATATATTGTTTGCTGCTCAGGCCAAGCAACAGAAGAAACGCATTGTGTATGTCCCTCAAATGTTGAAGATGCTGAACCCTGTAGTACAACAGGATAAAGCACTATGGAGAGGTAAAGAGTAGCTCACAAGAACAGAAACAAGCCAAGTTTCACTGTGCTGAGTATTAATCATATTTATCAGTGGCTCCTGATCTTGAAGGAAAAAAACGGCATACACAAAGAGTGGAAAGTACTTGGCTTCCTAAACCCAAAATATCAATACTTTGGATAACAACGTAACAACTAGCAAGTACCTCTAACTGAGACTCTTCGGGTCCAGATGCAGCAGAGTTCATCCTTCTCTTTTTCACTGAGACAGCATCACCATCTTCTTCAGATCCTTCAACTGTCCATAGCTTAATCTTGGTGTCCCAGGAACCAGAACATATCTAGGTACAGAAAAATATGTTAAGAAGAAATGGGTTAAAAATGAGTATGATATAGCATTGCTGCGTAAGCGTAACATCAGATCAAGTGACTCATTACCATATTTCTTGAAGGGTCAACAGCAATACTTTGAACAGATGCTGAATGACCAGGAAGAATTTTGTAAGCTCCAATTTGCTTCGAAGAGCCCATGTTGACTGAAGCATCAAACTTCAGGAATGCATAGCATAATGTAAGATTTATAGAAAAGTATATGTTACAATGTAAAAAAAGCAAGTCTTAGAAAAGCAAAACTGAAGAGATTTACCTTGAACAGGCGCAGTGACCTATCCTTTGAGCCAGTCACGACATGCAAACTGCCATCAGTTTCAACTCCTGGAACAACATTATTCAAGTTAGTTTGCTTCAAGATACACATGCCCTGACACTGTGGCAGTGGTATGAACATAAATAGCAATACAACAGTATAGCAATTTTGACAGATACTCCGTATCAAATATTTTAAGCAAAGCAACCTTTATTGATGAAGCTGACAGAAGAAACTGCACCACTGTGTCCCTCCAAAACATGAGTACATACAGCTGCATCTTTCCATATTCTATGCAATATAGGAAGATAAATGGGTAAGACATACAACAGTATACATACTTTTCGTGAACAATTGACACTGTTTATATGTGTCATTTTGTAACAAGGTCAAACAGAATAAACGGGAGACTTAATAGATGCACACCTTGCAAGACCATCATAGCAACCTGTTAATAAGAAGCTGCCAAAAGAAAAGTAGTTTAGAAATAGGAAATAGTGGAATCACAAAGAAGCAAAACATCAACATCAAAGAAAGATAAACAAATGGTTCATTTGAAAGATAAAAGTGATTTATGAATATCAAGGAAACAATGAAATAAGGCATTGTATAATTGCGCATGGGCATACAATACTGATCCGTTTGAGACACCAAAAAGGATATTTCTACAAGAATTACATCGGGCTGTACTACACGCTTCTAACCCTCGTTTTCTTGATTCGAGTTAGATCTTATTATTCCTGAATAAAAGCTTTGATTTTTATTGGGCTTTGTATTATGAATGAATCAAATGGATTATTGGGTCTAGAAAAGGTCTAGACTCCGTATAGACAATTCCATTTTTCTATTGTGTGAAGAACTGGACTCCGTTTAGATTACGTAATTGAATCCATGGACGTTGGAGATGTAGCTCCCGATTTGGAAATCTACCAAGCATTAGCTCACAAAAGTCCAACCACATAATGATATAACTGGATATCGAGGATTTCTCGGTTGACTTGGCTCTGGTTGAGATAGGCTCATAGGCACACTACTTGATTTTAGCCTAGCCTTGGCAAGCTCGATATATCCTGGCTCGACAATTTAACGGTTAGCTCGTTTTTGCATTGATAACATACAAGTATATTATATAATTTTCATCAGCATCGTGAGTTTTCTAAAAACTATACAGGACCATCTTGGTATGAAAGCATTGCCCAAGTGAGACGTATAGGTAGAATCTAATTCTTCGGCGTTTGTAAATTGTTGCCTAGGTGATACATATCATTTAAACGAAATCAATTGCTTGAAGCATGTCCTAAAAAATGACAAGGCATGGATGCATTTATGTAGAAATTTTCCAAAATGAACAAAAAAAAGTAACCCGTTTCTCAAAATGGACTTGAATATGCATGCGCCCTCTATTTCAGCTTCCTTCCAAGTTTTGATCATATGATGTACCAGTATTGCCATTTGATTACAGCATATCCACTGCTTCTTGGTTTATTAAAGTGTTCATAGACTATTTGAGCAAGCAGACCAATCACAATGCTCATTTTAACCTTCTCCAGCTCAATACGCCTATCAGAATCGAAATGGACATAGTCGTTTCTATTTATTATTTTTGCATCGACCAATACACACATCGTCACAAGTAAGGCAGAACAAAAGACATGTCATCTAACAAATACACACATCGTCACAGGAAAAAAGGAAAGATTATGTAAGTTGTTGACAAATTAGTCATCATTGACCACTAAATCCTCAGTATACCACTGTCATACCTTGGGTTCGATCCATCAACCGCGCTAACCCAGTCATCATGCGGCAAGGGCTGCTCCTGCTTCTTGGGCGCCACGGCTTTTACATACTCGAGCTCAAGCACCCGCTCCTGCAATAACGTTCACACCAAATCCCCACATGATTTTCACAACCACGTCAAAGGACTCCAAAGACCCAATCTCCGAACAGGAATCCGTACCGCCGAGATGCCCTTGGCGAGCAGGAACTTATGGAGCGGCATCCGCACGAGCTCGCCATCGACGATGAAGTCGAAGGGCTGCGCCTGGTGGTCCGGCTCGGCTGTGAAACGGAGCGAGACCGGTTTAGAAAACTCCCGGGACGTCTCGCGTCCTAGCGGGGTCAGGAAGGGAGGAAGGATGCAGTGTGCTCACCGGAGAGGAGGAGTTGGTTGACGATCTCGGAGAGGTTCTTGCGGGAGAGCTCCGCGGGGACGGCGATGGCAGTGGGCGGCGCGCGGAGCGGGGGCGGGAGCTTCGTCACGAAGCGCACGCGGACCTGGCGCGAAGCGTCGGCGTCCATGGCGGCGGCGGCGGACGTGAGGACGGGTGTGCGGCGGCGGGAAGGGGCTCTGAGCTGAGGAGGGTTTTGGGGTGCTGAATGGTGGGCTTATTTGGTTAGGGTTTTGGAACTTGCGGGACCCGGCGGGGCAAATCCTATTTGCCGCACACCCCGTCGCTGCAACGGGCTGGCCCAATTGCGCGTTTAGTAATTTTTCTCTTTTTTCTTTTTCTGTCTTTTTCAATTCTGTTTTCTTCTATTTTTGGTTTTCTTTTTTCTTTTTAAAAATGTCTAGATTTAAAAACAATTCAGATATTAAAAATAATCACATTTGAAAATTGTTCAAATTTTAAAACTTTTCAAATTTTAAAATATTCTTTTTTAAGAAAATTAATTTAAAAAATGTTAAGATTTAAAAATATTTAGATTTTGAAAAAATCAGATTTTAAAATGTTCTGGTTTTTAAAAATATTTTTCAGAATTTTAAAGTAAAAATGTTCAAATCTAAAAAACAGGTTTTTGCAAAATATCATCATTGATAAATATTCAGATTTTTCAAAAATGTTCAGAATTAAAAAATATTTATATTTGAAAAAAAAAAACTCATCTGTTTTAATGGCCGCATCATGCAGCCCATTTTGCAGCGATGTAGGCGGCAGGAAGCTCCGGTGCCGCTAAATGCGGTGAGTAAGAGCTCCCACCCGGTGGCAGCGACCAGAACTCGGAGGACGCGCGGGCAGAAGACAAGTTCATGACTTTGCGAGAAGCCCCTTTAAGTATCCCCATAAATCATGTTGTTCTAGGCTTACAGACTTTGGGATTTTGGCCCAGTGGACGAGCACTCACCGGACATCGGAGACCTTAGCCACTCGCTCGCTGATGAACTAGGCCTTGTAATGATGTTACCACCCTAATGAATGCAAGTGCTCGACATTCTTATCTCTAAAGAACAATGGCAAATCCTATTCAGCGCCCGTTAGCGCGCCGACCCGTACCCTCAACAGTGTATGAGCATGCGGTTGCGGTCGGCGGTGGCGACGGTGAATCGATGGTGAGCAGACATCGAGAAAGATCGTAGATGGAGACGACGAGGATGAGGGCGATGATTGTGATGCATGTGTGGTGGGCTTTGGCCTAGGAGCTCCTCTTCAGGCTTCGGCGCGCTCAACGAAGCTGAACACGTCAAATAGGACAACCGAAACACAATAGTGATGGGGCTAGTCGAGCAAATTTGACCCTTTGGCAAACTTCAATAAAAAAAGAATTACTTTGCAATTTTTTATTCACATCTAACCCCTTTGGTACCGCTAAACGTTTTGGCGGTAGGGTTAGTCGCGGTACCGCCAATGTCATCTTGTCGGTACCACGTCTAATCCTACCGCCCAGGCGGTATCACGTATAAGGCTACCGCCAGAACAACGTACATGTACAAGGCCACCGCGAGAGCATGTGGCCGTATCAAAAAAGGTTAGATCAGGATAAAATCGAAAAAGTTCATTTCGGGCTAAAGTTTTGTAAAAGGGATAGATTTGCGAAAACATTTATTGCTCCCGAACCCGAGTGCTCATGTTTTTCAATCGAAATCTCAAAAAATATGAAAAAAAGCATACAAGTACATATATATATCTACTATGTACACCCAAAAGTTTAAGAGAAATATATTTTCCTTAGTGATCTACACAAAAAAGACAAATATAGCAAGTAAAATGAGTTCTTTTCACCTTTTTCAGATACATGATCTTGTCATTTATGTTTAGCATACAATACAATGTATTATTGAGCAAAACTATATAGATATGTACTACCTCTGTTTCTAAATACTAGTAATCTTGCACGTGTAAACACACGTGTAATCTTGAGAATTTCTTTTTCATGGGATAAATAAAATGGTAGTAAATATCATGATATCTTTGTTGTTTTATTCAGAACAAATGCAAAAAAGTGGGAACGATGCATCATCTAGTAATACACGACTTATTGTGGATGGACCAAGTTCAACCAGAACCTTTAGTTTAGTCATGTAGCACACTACTTAAAGCCATTATACAGGGAGGTTTGTTTACGAAAAAAGACATATCGAACTGAGTCAAGAAGAGGTTCAACATCCATGAGACCAGCATGGAGACGCCATTAGGAAAAAATGAATTTAGTTACACCATACCAAACACATAAAAAGGGTTGGAGGAGAATGGTTATGCAGTAAAAAAACTCATAAATCAAGGGTGAAAAAAAATGGCTATGTACTTCCTCAAAATAGTAGTGCATCAAATAGAATTAAGTTTCTAGTAGAAAATAGTCGGCCTCTGAATCTGACTAAAATCTGATAATGGCTTGCCACAACTCGATAGTACAATATATGGTTGTGCAGTAAAAAAAACTCATAAATCAAGGGTGGAAAAAAATGGCTACATACTTCCTCAAAATAGTAGTGCATCAAATAGAATTAAGCTTCTAGTAGAAAATAGTCTGGAGGCCTCTGAATCTGACTAAAACCTGAATGTAGGATTGTAAGATACAACAGTAATTTGCAGTGTACAGAGCAAACCAGACATGGAAGGAACAATCACGCTGTGTTAAAAATCCACACTTTTAAGTACGCAACATCCTCTAGGGTCTAGAAAAGCGGAACCGAAAATTAGTAATGGCCAATGTGGCAGATCTTCACCATCTTATCTGCTTATAACCTACAGTAGCAAAGAATATTTTTCGGAGGAATGAAAAATAGGGAAGTGGCTACCTTTTCCGAGTCAATAGAAGCAATCAAAATGCATACCCCGAAAAGGCAATATGTGACAAAACCATTATATGACTGAAACAACAGACATAAGAACCAGGTTCTAAAAGCCACCTAAAACATTTTTTTAACTTCACAGTACAAACTAACTTGAGGTGAAAAAAATGTGTCTTCTATTACAGACTACATGTCCAAGAAAAGTAGTGCATGTAATGAAAATAAAAGATTAAACAGGGGAAATTAAATTTAATTCAAGGCATCAATAAATACACCAAATTGCTAAATCTACCAGGGACTTAGAGAGAGAGACAATGAATCTCGAGTGAACTCTCCAATCTACAGACTTAACCAAGAGCTTGATAAAGAACTTGACAAGGACACCTCTGCCAGAGAAGAGAATAGAAGTGACCTCTTTGATGCTGAGAGAAGCCACATACCTACAAGTTATCTGCAAAGAGAAGGCTATAATACTTCGGCACATCGGATAAATGAAAGCTTCCACAAATTTGCATCTGAATTCTGAATTGACCCTAGAAACTAAAATAAAATTGAAACACAGCAAGAGGCAACTAAGAACTGGATGCGATGAAAAATGGATACACCACTCTTCATCTATTCGAATCTCCGGACTCAACTCTTGATAAAAATTCAGAACTTGTCGATGAGATGCACTGCAAATTGTCGTTGTACCTCCAAAGAGCCTACTCCCTAGAGGCCACTGTGAGTTGCGCAAGCACTTCAACGACAATGAACACAGTACGTGCTCGTTGTTGCAGATGAAGGTATGCTGGTGACTGAGCATGATGTCTAGTAAGCAATCTTCAACAGGGTGATACCATGCACTTGCTGTAATAATGGGAAGAGACAAATCTGAAAAATGCCAAGAGAGGTTTTTCTTCCACAAGGAACACAGTTTGTTCTGTCAGTTCCACATGCAAGACTAAGAAACACCAACTTAATGCGGATTTAGTTTTGTTTCTTAGAAAAAATATTAAAGATAAAACAATGTTTTATCAAACAGTGTTGAACTGTACTATACCAATGGTGGGCTGGTGGCAAGCAAATCTTAGAGCGAGACGAAAATGGCAATGACGACCTGATACCTCGACGATTGGTTTATACAGGATGATTGGCTAAGCTAATGGAGTGGAAGCTACCATCCCTACAAAAGGCAACAAACAAAGACATTAATTTCAGATGCTTTCATGCAAGAAAATTCTTGTGAGTTAGTCTGCAGGTACAGACTTGGGCAGATCAGAAAAGATAACAACCAGAGATCAATGAAAAAATGCATTCTTAAAAGATATTATGAGTAACAACTACAAATAAATTTTAAGCCAACATTCATCACAGCCTACAAATTCACGGTGCACATTAAACGTTCTGGGTATGTAGCAGTAGCAAGTAGCATGCTTATAGGAGGTGCAGCTTCAACCTTAGCCCAGGAAGAATATTGAAGATGAAAATGCTGCTCGAATGAAAGCCATGAGGTCTTGCTTACTTATACTTCGAATGTGGTTTATATCGGCTGAACTGCAGTCATACTTACTATAAAAAAATCAGTTAGTATCATTAGTCATTATCATATACTCCAGCGATTACTGATTTGAAATGAGAGCTTCGTTGCCTACTATATTTAGGTGAGAAAATTATACAACATACAATGATTATTGTCTCATTGACAACTCATATGAGAAAAACCTTGATAGGAAAAATCTCATTAGTGAGTTTAGAGATCAATATATATGCCTTATATACTTCCTTTAAAAACCCCGGTGGAGAAAAATAGAAAAGTATGACATATGATAATGAAAATATATAGCCTCATTTAGCACATTATATGAGAAACTTGAGAGTAAACTCATAAAGTGAAAAGGAGTGAAAATGAGTGCAATACGACGTGCCACTGAAAACTCCTCTAAAACCCAGTGGGAAAAATATAAGGAGAAAGCAAAATGGCATATCTGAACACTTGTATTTATATTGTCTCATTAAAAACCTTTTATGAGAAACCATGAGGGAAAAAATCTTCAAGGGAAAAAGAGTACAATATATATGATCTGAGGATCATCGATGGGTTATGACATGGAAGTTTACTCCCCCTGAACTTTGCAAATCTCAACAAATTTCTTGCAACATTGTTCTCTATATAACCCATATGCATTTGAGCAATACAAGTGGTATTATCTTGATAGATAATGGTAGGTGATTCTGTTGAATCTTAACCACAATTTTGAATGTGGTATCATTCTGTGAAGCCATATACATTTTATGATGCTTCGTATGAAGTGATTATTCCAGAATGATTAGTGCTAGTAGACATTAGAGTCTATATTGAAGACTTCCCTTAAAAGGATCTTCCACTGAATTCAGTCATGGATATGGCATTTTTGGGATTAGATAATTATAGCCAATATATGTATATCACACAATGGTCAATTCTTGATGTTCCTGAGGGATTTAATCAAGATTTTTAGTGCCTTGAAGATATCAAAGGATATTAATTACACAAGCACTTCAAATAAATTGACATCAAAATATTGTCACACGTGATGCAGTTTGCAACAAATGATATTGAGATATGGAATTAGAGGTCCCCACACCACTTCATCATTGCTACTATGTGAAAAATGAGTTTGCATCCCTATAAGGGATAGTATGACCATATGTGTATTTGATATTATTTATCCATATTTTATGTATTCCTAAAGGGAATATTCTCAAGTTGTGAACTTGAATAGTATTTGGTTTATCCAAATCTTCGTCTTGATATGATTGCGAGTACCTTTCATGTATTGTATAGACTTCAATGATGAAATCATCGACATATACATAGGTCATGTAGAATCCATTGAGGGATTTTGTTAATGACTACATGTAAGCAATCTTTATCCGAGTATTCTTTCAAAGAAAAAATCTCATA
The DNA here is from genome assembly GCA_947311845.1 of Poa pratensis. Taxonomy (NCBI): domain Eukaryota; kingdom Viridiplantae; phylum Streptophyta; class Magnoliopsida; order Poales; family Poaceae; genus Poa; species Poa pratensis. The sequence continues at coordinate 114,096,012 of CAMZMU010000063.1, forward strand.
GTCGATTGTACCACACAAATTTTGACTATTTAAGTCACTGAGTGACTTTTGATGTTTTACACAATATATGTTGCGATTTGTTCTTGGACATTTAGATAGATATCCGAGCTAAGTGATCCACATGAGTATGAAATCACCGTGTCTATCAACTGCATGGATAGTTTATTTGTACTGCCAATAATATTAATACCGAAACATAATTCCACTTATACCAAGAGGGTATGTTACATCATAATCGATGTCGGGTCTCTGCGTGAACCCTTGTGCTACAAGCCTCGCTTTTTCACCACCTCATTATGAACGAAAATTCATTTGTCTTCCAAAAGGGAAGATACTTATGAGGAGAATGTATTACCGTGGTAAATACCTCTCTTTTGTTGAGCGAATGCTATTCTTATTTAATTGCTTCCTTCTAGTTGAACCAATATATGAGTGCATGAGGCACTCTACCATGGATTTTGGTTCAGGGCCCTAAAGGTTTTAGCAATTTAAGAATTAATATTTGTCGACAAATGTAGTCTTTATGTTATATGATTCTGTTGAATCAACAAAAATTGTGGAAATAATATTACATCTTTTAACTCCTCGTGATTTCCCATAACAATGGAGTCAAGGTGTTTCGATGTCCCAACACTTAAAAAAGTTGTGTGCACATATATGTTGGGTTTGGATGATGAGCATCCGTTATGTGTTATTCAGCTTGAGGTTGAATTACATTTACTAGTTGAGGATATAAGTTCCTCTATTTTCGCGAATACTTATGTGACCATGTTTCTCCCCCTTTTGCTCTCATTTTGGGGAAAATAGTGGTTGTATGAGATACGTCCACTTTGTATGGCACAATGCATGCATGCATAATGCGATTTAATGACGTCTTTGTCATAAGTAAATGTATGTGGCAGATTTGCAAGGTGTTGCAAATATATTGAACTTTATGTTCAGATTTTAAGTACGTGAATATGAGGATGAATGTCTATGACATTTCTAATTTATCGGCATTCTTTGTGGTACGAATGTCCCCATAATGCCGAAATTATCCTTATTTTACGGGCTATAATCAATTCCCTTGATAGGAGCTTGATATATTTATATTGACGGATAAATAAATAGTAATACCTCACATAGATCCCAAATTTAATGTGAGGGCCCGTTAATATACGCTGGGTGGTGATATCGGTATATAACCGAATTATCGCAGATAGGAAATACTTGTTTGATTTCCACGTACTTAAATACTGCAGGGGAAGCAGTATGATATGCAGTCAGTATGATCTTGAATAGATCTGCGGCGTGTAAAACCGCATGTCTCCAACAAGATGTTGGTATATTAAATTCTGTAGAAGTGATCATTTAATTAGATTTGATTCTTTTGATAAAGAATTTATTTACACCATTTTGGCTATGTACATGAGGTACTTGATAAAATCATAAATGCTCGTGAAAACGACATTCAAATGGTATAACCCATATGCTAGAATAATCTGCTCATATTTGATAATTTGAGCAATTAATTTAGTAAAATCATGGGTTCGTGGAGATTAGAGACTCACATAAGGGCATCTATTAGATGTTCATAAATACCATGAATATATGTCTCAAAATGGTTGAGTAGTCCATATATAGCTTCTTGAATGTGTTCAAGAATTTGAGTGGCTACTTTATTAATTTTTAAGGTGAGAGAGCCTTAAAATTTATTTACTTATTCTCATGGCACATTTAGTGCACATAAAGTCTGATGACTTGAGAAATTTTCTAATTTTAAGGTGTGACCTACAGAATTGTCAATGACTTTCCGTAACATCCCTATTTAAGGGTTACCAAGGCGAACATGCCAAATCTTCAATCTATGAAGATACGGAAAATAATTTTGGATGCAACGAAGTTTAGTATGAAACTTTATTCATACATTCATATCATGTCCGAAGAACATGATATAATGGACAACATACCTCATGTAGTAGTATTGTTATTGGCTGATGCATGGGATAGTTGCGAGACTAAACGAGGTCTCCAAAATATCTTGGGGATTTTATTCCGTAAGAGATCTATAATTGTGAAGGAGTGATCTCCTTATCCCATTGAACTCACATTAAATATTGAATTTTGTGGTATAACCCCAAAAAATGTTTGCGAGCATATATATGTATGATGATTCATACAATAACATATTTAATAAACTTGATAGTTATCTTATCACTTTTGGTAGGTCCATTATGATTCTGCTTGTCATTTACCTACACTTTACATTGATTTCTCGTGGTTCTTTCCAAGACCATTGAGATTCTTAGTATTTGAGTACTATGAATTTCAGGTAAGGGCATATAACCTGTAGGGTGTATATGATGATTCTTAATAAGAAGAATAGTATATTCTTACCCTGAAATGGAGATGACAATGTTGATGCACTGTCATCAAAAGAGGATGTAAAGTGATTTCTAGGTTTTGGATCAGATCCTTTTTTTTAGCTCTATGATCACAAATTATCAACTTAGAGTTGATTCTATAGACAAACAGAATTATAAGCTGCAATGGACTAGAAGTCCAACCAATTAAATGAGTGAATATTCACATTGTGTTTATGCAACATATATCTCCTTGATGGAGGTTGAGGGAAATGAATGTTTATCCAATTTTCCCTCATCTAATGTGAGTACATGAATTCTTTTGTGGAAATGCCAGCCATGTCCTGCATGAGATGATCATGCATTTCACTTACCGTGATAGTAAATAAAAATAAAAATAAAAATGCTTCGGCTGAGCATATTTATGATCAGTATGATTCCTTAATGACCATAATGTAGACATTTAATGTTGAGACATTAAATGATATTTCTATCAATGGTTTGGACTTCAATCCTAGATGGATGGGTAATGATACATTTACCGCCAAAACATTGATATTTTTTTTTAATTGGTTAGTCATGGTGAAGAAAATCATCACCATATAATATAGAACCTATAGTAGTTTGTGAGAAACTCAACCATCGATTTTTATGATGGACTCTATCTTGATAGATAGAAGATGCAACGATCATATCAATGATATGGACTCCACTATTTTTATGTTTAACAAATATAATGGAAGCATGAAATGATCATGCATGAATTGAATTAACTATGATAGTAAAATTTAGTTAGGTAAAACAAATATGCTCTCGTTGAACAATTTGATATTTTAAGCTGATGCTTTTATGCCACATGTTTCAAAGTGTAAATTAACACATTGTAGATAATCTCCATATTTTTGGAGTACATCTCACAGTAATAGGAAGCATAATCTGACGTATGTCAGCGGACAACTTTATGCAACAAAATTAATTTCAATTGCAAAATAAAGCTTGTCGTACAAAACAACATGCTTATAGAGAATGCTAGAGGCAAATATATTGAACATGTGTCAAATCCTAGCAAAATAGGCCCTGGAAGGTAAATAATGGTAGCACATGTAAATGCAGAAAAATATACATGTACTCCGTAATAGAGACTTCAGTGCGAAATCTAGACTAGCCTAGGGCTAAATGCATAGTTCTGTAAATCTGAGGGTAACAGAAAATGCAAGGGGTGAACGTGTGAACTGCAAAAACACCGAAGGGATAAGGCTCGCTTTTGCGGTTACTAATTTCCTAGTGGGGAATTTTACATCGCCACAGCGATGTGAGGTCCGAGGCGACACGCCGCCTTTGGGAGGAGCAGGCCGCTTTGTGCGCCGGCCATGAGCCACCGCCGTTCCGATCACGTGCGCGCTGGAGGGCATATCCGCACGGTGCACCGGCCGTTCGCCGGAGTCCACCGCGTTTGGAGGATTGGGCTGCTTCAGTTGGTGGATGTACAGCGCCGTGCAGTCGGCCGGAGGTTACCGCCGCCGGCCCGTTGTGTCTCTGCTCACGTCGTGCCGGATGGCGCCGCGGCCGGGAGGGCTCGCTCGCCGTGCCGCGGGCTGGATAAAGGCCGCCGAGCAGGCTAATGCCCGGTGCCGCTGTCGGCCGTGCCGAAGAGGCCGCTGACGCGGCTGCTGCCGGCCCTTGGGCGCCGCTCCTAGCGGCCACGCCTCCGCGAGGAGCCAGGCCGAGGGCCATCGTCCCGGGAGAACATCGCCGGGGCCGGGAGGAACGGTCGCGCCTGGTGTTCGTCGCGCGTGCGCCGGAGGGCGCAGCCGAGGGCGGTGCTCTGGCCATTGGACGCCGCTGGGAGCCGAGGGCTCGGCCGCCGCCGTGCTTCGCGACGAGGCCGTAGTTCACGGCGCAGCACGTTCTCCGGCACGTTTTGGCCTTTTGGGTCTTCGCGCTGGAGAGAGCCACACCGCGGGGAGCCGCGCAATAGGGCCGCCGCCAGTCTCCCGCGTTGGATGACCGCACCGTGAGTACGCTTGCGGCCTCGCCGTGGAGCGACATCCGGCCGAAGCCGCATTTGAAGGTGAGGTCGCTCGAACGCCGCCGTCGAAAGCAGTTCTTGGTTCTTACCTCCGTTTTCCTCTTCTTCTCAATGCGTTCTCTTGGCCTGATGCTTTCGGTAGAGTCGAGTGCGTGATAACGTGTTTGAGAACTGAAGAAGTAGTCGCCCCCCTCTCCCTCCCGGGTCGCACGCGCGGGCGACCCCGGAGGGCCGAACCCTAGATCCCGCGCCCCCCCGCCTCGGGCTTCCCTGGCCGCTGCCGCCGCCGGCGCTGGCGGCGGTGGCGGCGCCCGGCCGTCAAAGGCGGCGGGCAGGACACGGCGAGCCCTGGACGGGTCTTCCTCGCGCGGGGAGGGATGGCTAGATGGGCGGCGCGCGGAGGAGTTGCGTGACGGCGCACGGCGAGGTGGGCGGCGGGTGGCCGGGCGGTTTGGCGTGGGGGACGTGGTGCGGCGTGGGAGCACTGGAGGTTGCTGCGCTTCGCGCGGCAGCGAGCTCTCGGGCCGCGGCGCGGGCCTCCCCGGGCCTGGAGGCGAGGATGGTGGTGCAGCGGACGGTCGCCCGTCGAGGGGGACTCCTGGACAGCTGCGGCTGCGGAGGATCCAGCGGGGCGGCTCGTTTTGCCGACGGCGCGGGCCAGATCTGGGCCCTGCCGGGCCCGATCTGGGCTTTAGGGTTGCGACGCGAGCTGTCACAGAGCTGACAGCTGCGGTTCAGCATGCCCTTATCCGCGTGGGAGGAGGAAGACAGGCTGGGGCTGCGGGAAGAAGGAGCGTCCTCGTTCGTGCTGGTCGTCGGTGATCCATGACGCCTCAACTGCGATGGTGAAGGCTGCGGCGGCGGCGGTGTGTTCAGCTTGGACATTGGTCCTAGTCTTGTGGGCAGGGAGGGTGGTGCACGGCAATTCAGACGAAAGTCTTGCCTGGCCTCGACTGGTGCCGGCGGCAACGGCGCTTGTGGGCGTCGTTCCCCTTCTAGGAGGTGTCGCTGAGGGGAGCTGTCACATCCCTCGCCCTCGCCCTGGGCTGGTAGATGTCTCCGGGCGAAAGCCTAGGTTCGGAGTTGGACCGGCGCGATGGCGGCGTCCTCGACGTCGTCCCTCTGGTGAGAGCATCACGTTTGGAGACATGACTTGGAGGTCGTTTGCTGTATTCCTCCGGTGCTCGCCGCTATCCAAGATTGAGGTGAAGGGCGCTATGCACACCATCGCTAGTGTGTTCAAGACGATGCCTTTCCCTAGACGGACCAAGCCCGCCATCCTCCTCCTTTCGTGTGGTGTGTCGACAAGGGAAGTCGAGTTCGAGGTGTTCTTCCTTGAAGATGGTTTGCATCGGTTGAGACGCGGCCTTGCTCTCAGTTTAGGATAGGCTTTTACTTGTGTTTGGTTGTTGTGTGTGGGTCGGAGTGGAGTGGTGTGTTGACAGTGTTGTGCGCAACGGACTGTCACTTTCTTGTACTCAAACCTCTGCCTTCTATAAAAATAAGGTACGCGATTGCGTACTCTCTAAAAAAAAGAACTGAAGAAGTGAAAGAATGAACTGTTGATTTCATTGATGATTGAGGGGCTTATATACCCCTCGAACAGGCGCCACAAAGGCGGTTTACAAGGTTGCGTATGATGTACGAAGTGAGGCGTCCCTTCGCTTAAGGCGGTTGGACAAATCCTAACTCCTAACACTTAGCCTAATAATAATTCTATTTTATTCCTAACACCTCTCTCTAGTTTCTGGGCATGCATGCGGACCCCGCGCACACACGTCTGCTGTAATTCCTCTTCGTAGATATGCACTCGATATTCAAAAACCATATTTTGAAATGTCGATAGATTTTGAAATAAATTTTATTCACATTTTATGTGTTGACAACGTCGGTTCGTGAAAAAAAAAGATATTTCTTGCGGCTTCCGTAAAAAAGACAAAAATAAATCTCGCGAAAAACTTTATTTTACCATTAAATGTTGTACTATAATTTACACATGCCACGAAAATGTCGGTTCATGAAACAACTTTGTAAACACGTAGGATGTTAAGATCTATGCACGAACATTTTTTTGACATTTCAATTATGTTTAAATGCATTTTAAATAAAGCGTGCATATGCTCCCTGGAGCAAGAACGCCCATCCCAGAAATTTTGTAGATCCTTAATTTCCACATTTTCGGCGCGCGTGTGTGAACAAGGGAACGTGTGCGCGATGAGGAGTTGAAGATCACAGTGGGTTTTTACCTGACACTAGTAGAAAAAAGTCTACCAGTGGCGCACCAAAATCCACTATCAGTGGCGCACCGTGGTGCGCCACTAAACTCGCGCCACTGGTAAGCGCTAGTGCGCCACAGGTAACATGACTTATCAGTGGCGCACCAGCCCGTGCGCCACTGATAGTCGACTCTAGTGCGCCACTGATAGTCTCCGTGGGCGCCTATCTCAGTTATCAGTGGCCCGCAGGACAAAGTGTGCGCCACTGGTAAGTGAATACCAGTGGCGCACATGCTATTTTGTGCGCCACTGCTAATAATTTGGGAAATTAAAAAATATACTACTAGTGGCGCCCTTTCTATTTTGTGCGCCACTAGTATCATTTTCGGGATTCAAAAAAAAAATCAAAACATATCTGTTGCGAAATTCAGAAACACAAATAGCATTTTAAAGAGTGGTATCCTACATTATTAATTACAACACCACATTGCTTGACATTATTAATTACAACACCACATTTTCAAGAGTTGATGTCGTCCCCGCCACAGCCCCTTGTCGGTGTCGTCGTCGCCGCTGCAGCCCCTTGTCGATGTCGTCGTTGCCGCCATAACCCCTTGTCGGTGTCATCGTCGCTGCCCACAGCCCCGTGTCAAGGCAAAACATGGCTGAAATTTTGGCAAGAGCATAGATAATAATGCACACATCACATATGCAGCAACCATATGTACAAAGATCGGAAACCGGGAGGGTTGGAGAGTGAGTGCATATTAATTCGAATCATACAAGTGCATATTCTAAACCAAACAGTATGCCAACCATTAATTTAAGTCATTACAATGAGCTTTAGAGATTAATATTAGTGAACTAACAAAATTTGGTTACTACAAGGGATAGCTCTAGTTGAAGGAACATTTTAGCTAAACCAAGACATGTCCAGTGGACTAATCAATAGGTATACATGCTGTCATATACACTAGTTCATGGTTTTAATTCAGCCTTGTATTATGATGAGTGAAATTTCAATGTTGGTAACATGACAAGTAGATGAAGAGAAGCACAAGTGTGGAGTGTGAGCTAAGCTGGCAGTAAATCATGCTAATGTAAACCATTCCAATAATTTGAGGATTTGCATCATGGTCGATCTTGACAATCTTTAATCTCCCCTCATATGGTCCCATGTCGCAAGCACTGGAATGGAAGTACACATCAAATTATGCACACTTGCATCAAATTATACATCTACTACAGCAATCATTTGCACAACACACAAAAATGGATTTAAGTAGGTAACATAACTTTAAATAGCATCAAAATCATTTGCACTGCAGGTATCTTCTGTGTTATGTGGAACTCGGGAGAAGTGGACAGGGGGAAAACCTCTATAGAAATATGAGCATGCAGTTGCGGATGTGAGTTTTTGCAGGTTACCAAATATGAGTTTTCCAACAGATTGGTGATGTGTCAACTGAAATATAGTTCAGAATGAAGCTATAAGTTGCCTTGGTTATGGTTTTTCTCTGCGTGGATCTTTCTTAAGCATATGGTTATAGTCTAACTATCATGTTTATACTTGTAGAAATGAAAGAAAAAAAGCACAACATATTTCTGATACCAATATTGCTCAGCATAGTACCCAGTTTCAGTAACTAACTGCTAGGTTTGTTCAGCACTATGTAACTGAAGTTCAGGATTTGATGCAATGCAAAGATGTGTATACACAAAAGCAAAGTAATAATATAATGGGATGCACGGTTGCTAGCTACTTCCCCTTGCAAGCTAACTATAACATTTCTAAGTGACTAACTCATTAATTGAAAACACATAATGGAACCATTGTGTGCATGGTTAGTACCGCTCTTGAGATAGATTTATCTACCTGATTCTTGATACATACATTTGATAGTTAATTTTTTTAGAGACGAGTGTGTATTAACATGATCAAGAAGAGTTTCCTAGCAAACGAAAAGAAGAGAACTGAAAAACAACAATGATTTAGAGATGGTAAACAAGCAGCAGCAAGACAAAATATAAATTAATGGAAATTAAGTAAATTTTTTTGTATTAGAAACTAGGCATCACATAGAAGCTGGGAGGGAACAAAATATAAATTGTATTGAAAGTAAAAAGCTCCTCTGATTTTGCCATACTAGTCATTAACCCATGCATCTGCACGGGCTAGCTATATATTGACACATAATTATATTTTTTCTATACCATTTATTAAATTCAAATTTACAATGATCAAACTTTGTGTGTATGATCTTTTCTGTAGCTTAGAAGTTCAGTCACTGACAGAGCTAACCAAGTAAAGAAAACATTGCTACTGCCACTGCTCCATCACAAACAGATCATATATGCTAGTGACTAACAGCTATATGACAGGAACAAACCAAAAGGTGCACATTGCAAAACTATAACCACTGGATCATATCATGAATCGATTGTGCAAAAGTGTAACCACTGGATCATATCTACTAGTTACTACAATATGCATCACACGTAACTCAAAAAAGCACAAATCCAGTATGTATTCGTATCCGGCCGGAAGACACAAATCTACTAACCAAAGCGTGATTCATCACATGTGTGCGATCAATTTCTATCTAATGATTTCGCACAAGTAGCAGGTACCCTGAACCATACGGACAAAATTATCACAGAAAACAAGAAAATCCACATGTTTCAGTTCGTGCAGGAAGGAGTAAGCGGGGATTAGGGTTCTTACAGAAGAAACTCTAGGTCGTCCAAAGGCAGGGCACAGATGGTACGGCGATGGCGATGGCGACGGCGGGGAAGACACTAGCTAGACGGCGACGGCGGGGAAGCGCACAAACTGGAGTGTACCGCGTCGGATCTGGGCAGAGCTGGGACGTCGATGGCGGCGTTGGCAGGGAGCACGGCTGGGGGTCTTCGACGTCGGGGACAGGGTGTCGCCGTGGTGCTCCTTGCAGCGGCACGCTCCGACCGTCAGAGGCAGCGGGCGGGGACGCAGAGGCGAGGGCGGCACGGCCGCTGGTGCGGGCGCGGATTGGGAGGTGGAGGCGAGGGCGGCGCGGCGGGTGGTGGAGGCTGGGAGGAGGACGCGGTGGTGGTGGCCGGAGTCGGCGCCGGCGCCGCCATTGCTCGGGCCGGGGTTGGGGTTTGGGGTCGGGATCTTGCGTGCGTGTGTTGGTGTCTTTTTTTGTTGCGTGCGTACGTGTGCGTGGTGTTTGTGTGGTGAGAAAAAAAAGAGAGGATAAGGAGAGGATGTGTGTCGTGGGTGGATAAGCAAGGTTTTTTTCCTGGGCAAAATACCTGTGGCGCACCAGCCCCAGTGTGCCACTGGTAAAAAATTTACCTGTGGCGCACCTAGTCTCTCCTCCACCTCTAAATTTTTCAAGTTTAGCTGGAACTTACCTATGGCGCACCAGGTTTACGGTGCGCCACTGGTAAAAATTTACCAGTGGCACACTGGAATCTTGTGCGCCACTGGTATATTTTGCCAAAATCCACAAACCTAGGTGAGAGACTATCAGTGGCGCACTACTGTCTGGTGCGCCACTGATAGCATCTCACCTATAAGCTTTTTTCTACTAGTGTGAATCAAACCACAGGTCGACTCGTTTTTTCGAAACAGATGTAATTCCTCCGGTTCATATTAATTGTCGGAGATTTAGTACACACAAAAGCCTACTCTCGCGTTATAATACGAGTCAAACATTTGGCGCCCGCGATGATCTAGAGACGGCTTTTCTCACTCCAAAATTTTCACACCGTTAGCATGATAAGAGGGTGGGAGCTCTAACCCTTGAGAGGGTCAAATGCTCCTACCATTATCTGACTGACAGGTGTCGAGATAAAACTCGGGGAGCCCAAGCCATGCGTTGAACGCGCTCCAAATCCTCATTGAATATCGGCGCATGAATAAGAGGTGGAGTGCGGTCTCCAGCTCTCTCTTGCAACGTTGACAAAGCTCACTATTTGGACACACCCCTTACAAACCAAATGGTTGGATACTTGGATGTCCAAACTATATTCTTGATCACCAACCATGTGAAGAACTTGCATTTTGGAGGGGCCCAATTATTCCAAATCATTGGCTTCATAGGCCAATGAAGATGAGTACTCACGAGATGTGGTGAGGTTCCAAGAAATTGTCCGAAGTATCAACTTGGACCAAATGGAGTACAATTGTTCAATTTTATGAATGGCGAGACCATGTGAAATGTTGATTTTGGAGACCTAATGATCTTCCTCTGTGGTCGTTGGTGACGTCAAATTTTTTCTATTTTCAGTGCTAGGTCTTGAGTTCGATGGGTAAAAACTCTAGATCCGACCTTTATTGGTGTAACCTGCGAGTGACGACGTTCACACGGTGTTTTGTTGAAGGCATTGTCTGGGTTTGTTCAGACTTCACTTTACATGTGAAAATCTATGATCCGTCATCGGTGGTTGGATACAACGACGTCGGTTTCTTGCGTCGTTCCCTTGTTAGAGTCATTGTTGTTAGAGCACCACTCGTGTTAACCTCGGGTTGTCATCATTGTTGGTTGATGCTGATATTGCTACAATTTTGATATCATGTTGGCAAGAGGCTGGTGTAATTGTATGTTTTTGATGATATTAGAATAATCACTTTGTCCAAAAATTATACTACTCCAAAGAAAAAAAAGATCATGCCAAAAACCAAGCCCTTTTGCTAAGTTCTATGCATTTCATGGTGAGCAGGTGAATAGAGAAGGCAGAGAGAACTGCAAAAGGCAGCAAAGGTGGTGCTCGGCTCAGTTTCCCACAGGCCCGTAACCGTTGAATTGATGAATAAAAGATTTAAAAAAACACTTAGAACTCCGTACGCGGCAGATCAGAAAACCCACGCGCACCCCACATATCGCACACGGCACACCGCACACCGAAGCAGACTCCCTCTTCCTCTACTGTTTGTCTGGAAGGCACTCTCTCACTCTCCTCTCCCCAAAACAGAACAAGCCTGAGGACCTGTAGCTGGTTCCTTTCCCAACCAGAGCTCTCCTCTGTGCTCCGAGTTGGTCTTCTAGCTCTTGTGGTAGCTCGCCATGGAGGCACGGTTGCTAGTGGCTGCGCTGCTGCTCCTGTCCTCCACGCTCGTCGCCTCCGGTGAGCAGAGATCCGGTCTTTTTCTAACATTTTTCGACCGTTTCTTGGATTTTTCCCGGGATTTTCTAAACTAAGCAGTGCCTCTTTTCCCCCCGAAATTTTTGATATGTAGAGTTGTCGGTGTTTCTTGTTCAGCTCTTCTTCTTCTTCTTCTTCTTCTTCTTTGGACTGGTGCTCTTCATGTTTTGACAGTGAAGTAGTGATGTTTCTTTTCATATTCATCAGTGATTATGTTGGAAATATCAAAAGATTCGCTCTCCTTTTTTGTTCCGCTTTTGTGAGCATCACCAGCCATTGCATATATGCGCAACTTCGTTCATGGTTTCTCAACTTTCATTCATGCCTAGCTCATGTTGTTCTTTCATTTCCAATGAATTTATTCGACAGTAAGGGGAAATGGCAGGAGATCTCTTCTTATTTCTTCCTGGATACGTGTTGTTCTCAAGTGCATCTTCCCAAAAATTAAAAAATATCTTCTTTTTTCTGAAAAGAAAAGTGGGCGCTCACTCCCATGCTTTCAGTTCTTTCTCTGCAAACCTCGCTCTTATCTTCCCGCTGCTTTTGTCACATTCCTTGGAAGTCACCAAGAAAGTGACAAAAGCACCGACTCTCCTGGGAGGAAACGCCTGAGCTTAATTTTAAGTTAGCTCCATGCCCTCTGATCTTTGCCGCAGTCCACTGATTTTTGCTTTGTGCCCTTGTGCAGATTTCTGCGTGTGCAGGTCAGATCATCCCCAGGCGGCGCTGCAGAAGACCATCGACTACGCGTGCGGGGCAGGGGCCGACTGCAACTTGATCCACGAGCAGGGGCCGTGCTACAACCCCAACACCGTCGTCGCGCACTGCTCCTGGGCGGCCAACAGCTACTTCCAGAAGAAGAGGGGAGCCGGCGCCACCTGCGACTTCACCGGCACCGCCACCCTCACCACCACCGACCCAAGTAAGGGACACGGGATTGGCTGCTCAGCTCGTATATATCCACCGTTTGTTTTTCACCCTTGCATTCAAGTTCACGAATCACCTACTGTCGCATTCCATCTGGGATGTTTTCTTGTGTCACCTCAGCATGACCTACTGTTTATGTACTAGATCTGTCAATCAGTGTCACATTTCAGTTAATTGTCAGTTAGGGCAACAAAGGAAAATTTATAGTGTATATCTCAAAGCTCTCATGGGGCTCACGAGTACAGTTGTCTATTGACATAGATCCATTTTTTAGGGCCTCTGTCCAAGAATTTCACTTTTTAGGTAGGTGTCAGTGTCACTGATATCTTTTTTTTCATCCAAAGAATTTCTAAATTTTCCCAATGGAACTGCACCCAGAGAAAGCCTCTTATGTCTCATTGTTTCACATGATTCTCTAAAAATTTGCTTTGTTACATCTAGAAAAAACTAATGATAATCCCAGTGTTGTACGATCCAAAGAGGCCAACCTCTTTTCCATTGAATCCAATTATTATATGTTTTCCCTACAAGCAATCACACACCATTTGAGTCGTGTAGGAATCAAGATAGCATGACATTACTATACTACATTTTTCCTATTCTATATTTGAAACATTCTCTCCTTTCTAATGTAATTTCTTATGGATTTGCTCACATGCAGGTTCTACAGGCTGCTCCTACCCCTCAAGTGCAAGGTACTACATTATTACTTCTTCACTTATATTAACTACACATGCCATTGAGGTTTCTTATGTTGCATTCTTGAAACTGGTACCTCATTTAAGTCTGTTTTTCTTTCTATTTTGTCCTGTTTGCACTGGTAACCCCAGTTATGCGTGTCCGTAAAACGCTGGTACTCCCAGTGAATCTATTCTGCTTGCTTATTAAGTTGAGCTCTTGGAGCCTTTTCTCTAAAAAAAAACTGGTACCTCCTTTTAATCTTTGAATGTTAACTGCACTTTTCTAGGTGAACCAAACTAAGTTCTAAGAGAAACATTTTTTTATGTCTACAGTAATATCGTAAATGCATATCTCACTCTCCAAACTTGCATTTGTATGTTTGAGGTAGGTATAGTACCTCTGCATGGTTATTGTTGGTGCTACAGATTAGTTTTGTGAGATGTTTCTCGATCGGATTGCAGCACACCGAATCAAGTAGCAGGCTGCACCGCAAGATAAAATATGGTTTACGACAGTACTTGATCATTGTGGCGGAGTCATATTTCTTTCTTCTTTTTCGCTGTGTACATCCTTAGTGTTTAGACATGTTCTTAACATTATGTTGGTGCAGTGGCTATGAGTAATTGGTATCTTCTAGATATTAATATATTCTCATTATAAAAAAGTAGTTTATTTTGTTATGTGAACGATATAGATGGAAGTGAGGATCTATAGACTTGTATTTTTGGTACCATGTTTTGCTATAAATATTGAAATATGTTGGTTGTGAAATAATCTCGAGCCGATACTTTGGTCCCTCTATAAGAACAAATAATTTCAGCGTGATCTTGAATCAGAATTAGTAACACCTTATCCTTTCTCTTCACAGCGCTGCTGGAACATCAACCACTGGGACTGGGATTGGGACCGGAGGCGCAACAGGGGGAACCCCAGGCACCTTCACGCCCGGTGCCGGTACTAGCACCGGCGGCATGGGGACGGGCACTACCACTGGGACTACAGGCACCGGGTTTGGCGGCCTAGGTCCAACAGGCACAAGCAGCATGGACACCGCAGCAGCTGCTGCTGCCTTGCATCCAAGGGCTGGGCCGGCTGCCTTCGTCGGTGTGCTCTTCTTCCTCGTGGCATTCGCCTGAAGTTCGATCGCTCCAATTTGCCGGTGCAAAGAAACTGTTTTGGTAAGCTTGTTACCGTCATGGTGTGAGGACAAAGGAAGAAGAAACCTAATCCATCTGAAGGTGTCGTCCTGTCCAAAACCCCACTAGTTCATGCGTCCTGTTTGGTGTCAGTGGCACGGCACTCTGTAATTTGGTAGGATGGCTGTCACTTTCATGCAAGGACTCTCTTTTTTTTCCTCCTTTTTTCTCTGGTCCTCTTGTAAATCTAGGGGAACCAGTAGATGGCTAGTAGTTCAAGGTTGGTCGGTACGGGAATGTTGTTGGGACAATGGCGTTATGGCGATACTGGTACCAGCTTATATGACCAAGTTCTTCTGCTCTGTTGCTCTCAGTCACGCTCCTCTGAAATGCCAATTTTAGCTGTTTAGAGATGGATGGATCAGTTTGTCACTCTCGTTCAAATGGCCTGAAGCCTAGGCGTCAACTGTCAAAAGCGTGGTAATTCGTTCGTGGATCATGGATGGTGTTCTGTCAGCCGTTAGGTAGTGTGGCGCATCAAGGCAACACCGAAACTATGATCCATTTCGCTTGATCTCGTCCAGGTCAAGTGGGTTCCATCGTGCTGCCACAGCTTGTACGTTGCCTAGCTTATCACCGATCGATTCCGACCAGATGATAGAGTCTGTGCAATGCGCTTGCAGCTGCAGGAGTCTCGGCCCCGCCAACGGAGCAGTACCAAAGCGTCCCCGATACAGGTAAGCACCAAGAACTGGCTTCAACCGTGCCGCTGAGTCAGCCTTCACGGTTTGTGCTACACTTGTATGATCATGCCAATGTATGGTCGGAACTCGGAAGCATGGAGGATGCCAATGTATACTGTAGTGCTGTAGCGCATCTCTCTCCGGGCGTTCCGTGCGGACGCACATGGCGTTTCGCAGAGCAGCATAACTCATCCGTGTGTGCACTACAAAAAAAACTCGCTTCACTGGAAACTTATTCGAGGATCAACAGTTCAGGTCAAAAAAAAAAGAGAGGATCAACAGTTGTACAAACTTGTTCTAGTTTTCCACAACTTTAACATCTAATCTGTTGCACATTGCACCAGTTCATCGGGTCATATCGATGGTCCAAATTCATGCACAAAATTCGGTTAAAGTAAGTATCCAATGAAGAATAGTTGCACAAAGAATTTGAACTTTAGGATGCATCCAGTGTCCTCGCATCTACTCCCTCCGTATGCATCTGGAGTTCTAGACATGTTTTAGTACAAGATTCACATATAAGACTTTCTATCTATTCCATACACACATGCATCTAGACATGTTTTAGTGCAACGTTATGTCTAGATGCATGTGTGTGGAATAGCTAGAAAGTTTTATATTTTCATACGGAGGGAGTAGCTTTCAAGTAGTTGTATTTTTTACCTTTTCCTTGATCTGCGCTAGATCTTGCGAGTTCACTTTTTTGTGTCACTTTTTATAGATCCAATTTACATACAATTTGATAATCATCGTTTCGATTTCATATATTTTTTAATAATCATCTATTTCACCTCCTCTAGTCGACAGACCTTGATATTTCATACATGTAGGACTGTAAACAGTTGGAAAGCTTCCAGCAAATTTAACAGACAACTCAAAGTATAAATAAAAGTGTTCTACCTTTACAAACCATGAGAACACGTGTATTGGGTACACATAGTATAACTGTTGCGATACCAACACCCGCTATACGTTACCCAATGAACCTACGAAAACATAAAAATGCTTTGAATTTAAAAGCTAATCACAGATAGCCGAATTTGAATTCAGAATTAGGCTGTCCTGCGAAGTACGGTTTCTTTACAATAGCGACGGACTTGAGGTGTGGGATAGAGTAGTTTATGAAACATCAGAGCTCTCCCAATCTCTTGGCGCATTCCACGCTGCAATCCAGCGTCTCCTCCACCCCATACTTGTACCTGAACCCCAGTTGCACAAGTTTGTTTGTATTTCCCTGCACCCTCACTCCCTCTCCTGCCACCCTACAACATCACCACACAAAAGATCAATCATGCATGCAACACTCAAGAACATATATATCTAAATGTATATTGACATACTTCTCCTATATCAATATAGAGGCAAAGCTTTTGCCTTGTTTAAAAAAAGTATATTGACATACTTCTGGAGCAGCATCTTGTGGTCGGGGTGCTTGGCGGCGAAGCGGGCGGCGTAGTCCTGCATGCTGGGGTACCCGGCGGCGCACATGAACCGGCCGGCCATGGACGATTGCTCCATGCAGAATATGTGCGCCTCGCAGACGTCGTCGATGTGCACCAGCGGCACGGAGCCCATCACCGCCTGCATGAACTTGAGGGAGTTGTGGTGGAGCTCGCTGCCGGTGAGCGGCGAGACCACCACGGGGATGCTGCTCCAGAGGATGGGCTGAATGGTGTCTCCGCCGACGAGCGCGCACGCCAGGGTGACCACCTCAAAGGCCCTGCCCTCGGCCTCGTTGTACCTCAGCAGCTCCTTCTCCGACAGGGTCTTGGACGACACGTACCCCTGACAATGTTGCCCGTTCGTTGAATTTGGTGCATGGCTTAGATGGCTAGGGAATGGATATGCTTACGTCGAGGTGAAAGTTGGTGTAGCCGAAGGTGAGGTTGAGCGGAGACCAGCAGGACTCGTTGACGAAGTCCTTGTACCCGTCGCCATCCTCCCTGAGCGGCGAGGCGGCCAAGCAGGAGGCCGTGTGGATGATGCGCCGCACCGTCTTGGACCGCTCGCACTGCTGCAGGATGATGCGGTGCGTGTCCACGATCGCTTCAGTGATGTTCTTGTACTGCACGCATGCACATATTTATCCATCAATTACTAGATTATTGGCAAATTGGTCAAAAACACCCAATTTTCTTCAGAGATTAACCGTTTTAGTGCGACAAACTGATCTAACGAATCAGTTTGAAGGAACGGAAAGAGTCCACTAAGACTGCTCATAGTGGGAAGTAACATGTAGTGGTATCATGCACATGATACTAGTTTATATTACCAGCTTCATAGTGCATAGTAACATATGTGTAGTATCATGTATAGTGCATTTATTAGATTTGTAGACTCATTGTGCATTGGAATACGTTATGTTACGGTATCTACCTATGATATCACCACCTCCTATCTCATCATTAATTATAGTGTCACGTCAGATTTTTGCATGCATGGAATGCATGATAACCCCTATAATACTCCCACTATGGGTAGTCTAACTAGCAATAGTGTTGTTAATCCTTGTAAAAAAAGTGCTGAATCAATACACTACGGGAATCCCACAAAACGCCGACGGCTGGGAACCGTCGGCGTAGACCAGAAGGCCGTCGGCGTGGCGTCTGGCCGTCGCGTACCCAATCCGCCGTCGGCGTCTGCGACCCCGTCGGCGTACGCTTGGTGGGCCCCACAAGACGGCAGCCAGGCCGTTCCGTCAGCCCTCCATACGCCGGCGGCAATGTCGTTGGCCTTTGCGCCCCGCTATTTTTTCAGTTCCTCATACGCCCGTCGGCCTTTGCATGCAATTTTTTTGAATTTTTTGAAAATTATGTATTTTTTAAAACTTTTTTATTTTTTTTCTATTTCGAAATTTCTAACTCACCTACATACTAAATCTCTAATTACACATTTAATCATAGGTCAAAGTAATTACGCTGGTCAAAGTTCCCGTTCGGTCACCCATCCTCAAATTGATCCAGCCCAAGCACGCTTAACATTTGAGTTCCTTCGAGATTAGCTTCCAAATGAGAAATGAGAACTTACTGATATTTGTATCATATCAATCATATTAACCCCTGAGTTATGATGTTACACTTTTTCATTGTTTAAATTTTAAAAATTCATTTGAATAAGTAACAATGATTATGTAATAGTATATTTTGAATAAATGACAATAAAATTAATTTTACTTTTTTTTTCATTTAATATGGAATAATTCATATCTTTAATTTCGTTAATCGAAATTTGAAAAATAAAATGTCTATGTCAATTAGAAAAATGAGAGTAATTCAAATATTACATCCATATCATTCTTTGCATTGTATAAATATCGATGGTTTTAAAAAATTGATCTCTTTCGATGAATAGTCATGTTGGACATTTTGACTCTTTTTTGAAAAAAAAATCAAATAAAGTGAAAAACCCCTCGAAAAAAGGTATCCTTTGGCATTGAGTTATTTTATGTGTACTAGTTTCTATTAAAAATGATAAACTTCTTTTTTTACAAATTGTTCAAAAAAAATGCTTCGCAAAAAGGTCTATCATCTATAGACATGTATAGGTTTCGCGCCAAATGACCAAGTTATGGCCATCACTGTGCCATAGTTTGTGATAGTGTGCCCATATTTGAAACATAGGTGTGCCTTGGTATGGCAAACATTGTTACCAAAAACAAATTCTAAATTATTTTTATAAATATCATTTTCCATTTTTAAGTGCCAAAAATGACTTTTGTTATGGAGGAAATACCAAAAATGTGTTGCAAAAGGCACCCATCTTATTGTCACAAAGGGTACTACATATTTTATGGATAATACTCAAGTATTAGGATTTTCTCGATTTTTACCTAATTATTCCTATTTAAATGACTTTATGCCGATTTTCCAAAAGTAATTGAAATTGAACTACAAGTGTGTGATAGTTTGGTCTAATTTTTTTTAAAAATCATTTTTAGGTACACAAGTAGTAACTTTATCACAGAAATATCGATAGTTTTGAAAAATGTGACCCCTTTCAATGAATAGGCAGGACGGTCATTTAGACCGTTTTTTCACAAAAATAAAAGAAATTGAGAAAATACTCAAAAATGAATTCCTTTGACATGGAGTCCTTTTATGTGTACTAGTTGCTAGCAAAAATGATAAATTTGAGTTTTGACAAATATTTCAAAAAAATGCTTCACAAAAAGGTCTATCATCTATAGACATGTATAGCTTTCGCGTCAAATGACCAAGTTATGGCCATCCCCATGTAATAGTTTGTGATAATGTGTCCATACTTGACACATAGGGGTGTCTTGGTATGGAAAACATTGTTGCCAAAAAGAATTTCCAAAATATTTTAGTAAATATCATTTTCCATTTTTTAAGTGTCAAAAATGACTTTTTAATTAAGCAAGTACCAAACATATGTTACAAAATGTCATATGCACGGTGAAAAAGATTTTATGGATGTCATATTTGGATTGCTCTCATTTTTCTAATCGATTTAGACATTTAATTTGTTAAATTTCGATTTAAAGATATGAATTATTTCATATTAAATGGAAAATAGAAAAAGTATACGCCGACAGCCGCCGCCGGCGTATCAATGTAGAAAAATAGAAAAAGTAGACGCCGACGACCGCCGTCGACGTATCAATGCCGTAAAGTTCCGTTTGCGTGCCATCACGGCGGGCATTGTACGCCGACGGCATTGTAGACGCCGACGGCTGCCGTCGGCGTATGTCGGGCTACGCCGACGGGTTTTTTACACCGACGGCCGCGTTCTCGGCTTCCCTCGCTCGCCTTACACGCCGACGGCCCCGACATTTGGCTGTCGGCGTATAATTCGGCCGTCGGTGTTTTGTGGGATTCCCGTAGTGATAGCAATCAAGTGAAATCCTAGAGTCAAACGCGTGCACAACGCACAACGAAAGGCATTCAAAAAATGGAGTGCGACGCCCCCTTGTCTTGTGCAGAATTTCCGGCGGTTCACGTCACTGTTAAACTGCTATAGCACTCGACTACGTAGTTCCTTCCACATCGACTTGTAGTGCCAAATAATAACAGTCAAGGTCTGTCCTTGTCGTCTCTAATTAGCCTATCCCGGTCGATCGATCGATTATCGTATCCGTGCAAAACTAACACGCTTGACTCATATATGTTTTCTGAAGTGGCAGCCCGGCGCGGGGTGATCGACCATATCCTGATAATCCTGGCCGCGATCGTGGAAGGAGTACAAAAGGACGAAGTCAGCGGGTGACACCAGAAAGCGAACGCTAACAGCCGGACTATACGACAACGAGACAAAGAGAACCGCGCGCGAATTAAGAAGTGCGCACGCCATCCCTCGCCAGGTTGCACTTAATTGCAGCGGACGTAGTAGGGCTACTTCAGTTTAGTCGGTGATCTAAGGCAATCTTAATTACTATAGTTTAATCTAAGGCATCTTCCAGTGCTCTAACCCGTAACAGTTTCTTAGTAGTTTATTATAAGGCTCTCATTTGCAGTGCTCTACCCTGTATAACACTTTGTTAGATTTGTCGTATATCAATTTTTGGCAGTGAAGGCATCCAACTAACGGGAAAGACAGACAAAGATCCTATATTGTGCAAAAATACAGTCCCCAATACATAAACTAACACAATCGCATTCGTAATCCCTCCCCGCAGGCCGCAGGTGCTCACCCGCAGCTCTCGTGATCTCGTCGCTGGCCACGATCGCGATCCAATCGATGAAGAGAAGGAGAGAGAGAGAGAGAGAGAGAGGAGAGAGAGAGAGAGAGAGAGAGAGAGAGAGAGAGAGAGAGAGAGAGAGAGAACAAGGGTAGGCCTGATTTGTGGAACGACGAACTCACGAACGTACTGAAGTTTCTCGATCGATGGTGACGCGGTTGCGTACCTTGGTGCTGCTGGGGTCGTGCAGCAGTGGGGTGGCGACGAGGAAGACGAACTCGCAGCCCTGGATGGCCGGCTCGAAGGTGGCGGCGTCGTAGATGTCCGCCTGGAACAGCGTCAGCCGATCCGCCGCGCCGGGCAGCCCCCTCAGCAACTCCGTCTTCTTCTCGTCCTCTGCACGGACCAATCACGGGAGTAATTAGTTGCAGGCTTGCAGCTACGGAGTACTTGGTAACTTGGAGAGATACACAGGCTAGCTGCATGCACTTACGGAGGCTCCTCAAGGTGGCGTGGACGACGCAGCCTCGCTCCAGGAGCTTCCTGACGAGCCAGGTCGCGATGAAGCCGGAGGCTCCGGTGACGCACACCCTGCGACTCATCTCCTCTCCCTTTATCGATCTACTCCTATACGAGCAGTTCTCTCGTCTGCTCGGTTCAGGGAAGAAATCAACTGCCTCTTAACGCCCGTGGCCCTGTTGTGCCGCTTTAATAAGTAAGCTTAACGACGATGCCCCAAAGAAGACTACGGCTCCGGGCAGCGCGCGTCACCTGCTTCGTCGAGCTACCGGATAGAATTTGAAGAGACTACTGTATTAATTTCCCGAAGTTTCCTACAAGGCACCTGCCGAGGCAGGTTCAAACTTTGTAAAGATCGAGATGCAGTTTATCCAAACAATGTGACACCACGAGGTACGTAAACAAAAAGAAATATATGCGCACGCGTGCTTTTGCCTTTGATTGGTGTACGCCATTTGCAACAAAGACTAGCTGAATTCTCCGTGTAATTGCATGGTAATTACTACTCCCTCTGATCCATTTTATGCGACGTGGGAAATGAAATGAACATGTACAAAACCTTTTACAGCTTACGACATTTAATTGGGATCGGAGGGAGTAGTTTCATGAGGGTTTTTTGTTGTCAACTTAAACTTTTATAAAATCCTTAATTAATATTCTGTGGCAAAGCTTTTTTTACTCATGCTTAAAAAAAGCCTAATAGAAATTTTGTTGACAAGAAACAAAAAAAAGGGGAAAAAAGAAAAATTAAATATCGTATTAAAAATAAAGTAAATAAAAAAGCATAAATCACAAATATTTTGGTACCTTGGAATATCGCAAAATATGGAATATCGCAAAATCAATTATTAGAGTTTTAAAACACTAAAAGTCTCTTTTGATTGCCCCCAACTGGTTTTGTTATTTTATGTTGACTTTGGTGTCGCAAGTGCCATATTGTCACCTTGCATCGCTCTCTATGGGACATGACTAAACCTACAAAGTTTTTTACTTTTGAGTGGACATGTAACAATGGAGAAGCCAAAGATACTTTCCAAAAAAAAGACGTGCACGATTGATAACTGTTGCCTACAAGATATGTGCATCATGTATTAGCTATCATCCCATTTCTAGAAAATAGCTATCATGTTCATAGCCATGTTTAATACGTAGCGCTACATTCATCAAAGAAAATGCATAAAGTTGTCTTGCAAGGTGGATTAAAGCTGAGTAATAATCTGCCGTTGTTACCGTGTTGTGTTGAACCTATTTTCTACTTCCTCCGTTTTTATTTAATTACTTCCCCTTCTAGGTTTTTCAAAGTCAAACTTTTGAAAACTTGACCAAGTATATATGAAAAAATATGAACATCTTTAATATCACAAGCATATAATTTAAAAATATTTTATGATGATTCCAATAATAATAAATTTATATTATCGGTGTTGATATTTTTGCTATATATTTGGTCAAATTTTCAAAGTTTGACCTTGAATAAACCCACGAGGGAGTAGTTTGCCGGAACTACTTGCAATGAATATATGAAAACTTTAGTTAACGAAACCTTGAAATAGGAAAATTAGTGCTAGTTAGACAAACATAATCCCTTGGTTTTAAAAGCTCTCTTCCAAAAACATGCAATTTCAAAACCCTCCCCAATTAAGACTCGATTGAATTAACTAGGCGGGCGCATTTGTGGGGCACAGAGATTTGGCAAGTGCATACGCGTCTTACCATTTATTATCCCCCAAATCAGTCTACTGGTCCTCCTAATGAGCCTTGTAAACCAAAACAAAGGGAGTACATGGTTGACTTAGAGTTGTTTGGTTTGGGAACCAAGTAGAATGTAATGCCGTGGTTCCATTCAGAGAAATAGCTTGTCTCCACTCCTTTGCTTGGTTTAAGCGGAAAATAGAATGGGTTGGTTCCGTTCCTGTGTTTGGTTAGAGAGTGGAATGGGGCAGATTCTAGAAATAGAAGAGAGAAGTGTGGGTTTCGTTTAGCAGAAAGAGTAGCAAGAGAATAGAGGAGGTGAGCGAACGTGGGGTGGCTTTAGCATAGATGAACGGCGAGGTTCCACCAATTTGGAGAAATGGATGGGAATATTTTCTTTTTAAAGAACCACCTCATTTCATCTAATTTCTTAACCAAACACTGGAACGACCTTCAGGTGCAGAACCATTCTATTACATTTTCCACAGTAATTTCAAATGGAGAAACACCTCTATGTGGGTCAGACCGCTATCATGGTGTGACGTGGAAATTGCCAATCAAACCATGTAGAGTTGTAAATGTTAACGATGTGTTAATTACCATAAACAATGCTAATGCACATGTCATGGCATGAGCAATACTTTGATAAGAACCCTTGCAAGTAAAATAAGGTCAGCTGCATTGTTCGTATCTGTAGACGCCGCCGCTGAGCTAAGCTGATGAGTTGAACTGGTATATTGACGGTATCCCTCTGGCTTTTCGTCGTGCATGTGTGTGCTGTGAGACTTAAATATGTGAGACTTAATGTGTAGCCCGCTTTCGTTTTCGATCAGCTAGATCATGGATCGGGTATATATTCACTTGATTAGTTAAGAGTAAAACGCACCTGGAGTCTATCAAGTTGCATGGTTGGAGCGGATTGGTCACCTACTGGGAAAATGCTAACTATTGGTCACTAACTTGTGCAAATGTTGCACGTTAGTCATTCCGTCACTAACACCGTTAAAATGCTGACGTGGACGCTATTTTTTTACAAAAAAGACCTTAACCTTCCGGAAATTCACATTCGCACCCGAGCTCATATGCTACAGTGATTTTCGGGAAAATAAAAAAAATAGTAAAACTTTTCCAAAAAAATCTGAAAAAAATCACAGGCAAACATGAGTATGGTACGCACACCCGTGATTTTTTTCGGATTTTTTTGAAAAGTTTTACTATTTTTTTTATTTTCCCGAAAATCACAGATCCAAAAAATCACGGGTGTGCGTACCATACTCATGTTTGCCTGTGATTTTTTTCGATTGTGTTTGAAAAGTTTTACTATTTTTTTTATTTTCCCGAAAATTACTGTAGCATATGAGCTCGGGTGCGAATGTGAATTTCCGGACGGTTAAGGTCTTTTTTGTAAAAAAATAGCGTCCACGTCAGCATTTTAACGGTGGGAGTGACGGAATGACTAACGTGCAACATTTGCACAAGTTAGTGACCAAAAGTTTGCATTTTCCCAGTAGGTGACTAAAACGCTCCAACTGCGCAACTTGGTAGACTCCACGTGTGTTTTACTCATTAGTTAACCTGGTTGTTGGGCGGCCAACTGGGACTACATATGGATCGAGGGTGTTCATAGTGATTAATTGGCTAATGACTTGACTAACCACCTTTGGTTATGCACGCTCGCTCGGTCCAATCTAACTATCTAAGTCTCTAATGGCACCGTCGTTGTGAAGTTAATTAACGCCCTATCGGCATATACTCTCTCTGATTTTGTATACACGGCCACTATCAAATATACATTTTTTCTTCTATATAAGGCCACTATCTATTTCAAAGATGTATTAAATAGGTTTCTACATGGTAATATGATGCATATAATGTGAATGTTGGATGCATCCATAGAGAAAGAAGCATCACATGCAACATGATTAATTAGCTCAAAACACCATAGTATTTACTAGGGGACTAAGCGCGGCTTCGCCGCTCCCCTGGGCTAATTTTTTTTTTTTGAATTTTACGTTTGCAAAACTGCTGAAGTGGATAAACCGTCTGCATTTCGGAAATTATTCCTGTTTTCGTATAGTTTAACATATTTGAGTTCCTTTTGGCGTCTACGAAATATGCAAATTTGGAAGGCCCGTGGAAATTTGAAATTTGAATTTTTGTCGTGCATATTTATTTTCCTTTCCCTATGGAAATTTGGTATATTTGTCATCTTATTTTGTGGGTATAGTTGAAATTTTTTGGTTTGCATTATTTGGAGTTTTTTGCGAAATTATATGGAAATTTGGATTCTAATTATGTTTTTTTGTAGCCATGTTTGAATTTTTTTTACTTTGCATTATTTGGGATTATTTTAAATCACATGGAAAGTTGGCATATTTGTCATTTTTTTTGTGAACATATTTGGAATTGGCAGGTTGCATTATTTGAAATTATGGGAAAGTCATATTTATTTTCTTTAGTGGCCATATTTGAATTTTTTAGGTTGCATTATTTAGAATTTTTCAGTATCGTATGGAAAATTGGATAAGCAATTAGTTTTGTTTTGCGATCATATTATTTTTCCATATTATTTGGATGGATATTTTCGAAGATATTAATTTTGCATTTTTAATCATTTTATGGAATGAATTTGGAGTTCTTTAAAATATTTACCGTGTTGAAATATTCAAATATGTTTGCACTATGTCGTAAGTAGTTAGTTTTTTTTTTTGATCATTTTGGCATTTTTTCATTTTTTTTTGGGATTATTTAGAGTGTTTGTGAAATTGTATGGAAATTTGGATCTATTTATTTTCTTTTGTGGCCATGTTTGACATTTTTACTTTGCATTATTTGGGATTATTTCAAATCACATGGAAAGTTGGCATGTTTGTCATTTTTTTGTGTGAACATATTTGGAATTAGCAGGTTGCATTATTTGAAATTATGTGGAAATCATATTTATTTTCGTTGGTGGCCATATTTGAATTTTTTAGCTTGCATTATTTAGAATTTTTCAATGTTGTATGGGAAATTGGATAAGCAATTTGTTTTGTTTTGCAATCATATTATTTTTCCCTATTATTTGGATGGATATTTTCTTTTTTTCGAATATGTTTTTTAAAAAATCGTGTTGAAATATGAGTATTATTTGAATTCGGAAAGTTGGTGCTTAGAAGATTGTTGAGTTTGTGAAAATTTGACGTATTGAAATGTATTTATGTTTGTATTATTTTAATGTTTACGAAAAATGGTCAGATTTGGAAGACATTTGAAATTCTGGAATATGTAAATTTGAAATTTGAGTTGAAATGCTCAAATATAGATTTTAGGAACTGAATAATTTGAAATTTATTGAAATTTGAATTGTGTTTTACTGTTTACGGAATGAGCAGGGTTGGAAGTCGTATGACACGTCAAAATATTTGAATTTGTAATTTGGGTTTGAATGCTGAAATATGATTGTTTTTTCCCTGTATAAATGTAGGATAATTTGAACTTTGAAAATTTATTTGTTTTGTGTGAAAATAGTTGACAATTTTTTCCCTAGCATTTTGATATATTTTTATATTTTGTTTGCGTGTAATTTAAAATTTGGAAGTTTTGCAATCATTTTGATAATGTTGCAAAGTATATGTAATGATTATTTTGATTGTTACATATTTGAATTTTCGAAACTTGTTTGTTTTGTGTGGAAAATAGTTGACAATTTTTTTTCGATGGCATTTTGATATATTTTATATATTTTGTTTGTGTGTATGTTAAAATTTCAAGGTTTAGTATACGTAATGATTATTTTAATTGTTACATAAATTTTAAATTTGGTCAGAATATATTTTAAATTTGGTCTGAATTGAATTTGAAATGAATTTTGAAAGTTACAAAAGTTTTGGAAATTACGAAAAGAAAACAAAAAGGTGGAAAAAAAAGATTATTTTGTTTGTTATATATTTGAATTTTCAAAACTTATTTGTTCATCTAAAAATTATTGGCTTGCATTATTTAAAATTATCTAAAAATCATATGGATAGTTTTGGGTTTTTTTTTAAAGAAACCAAAAAAAGTGGACATTTTTTAATTATTTGTTTGCATTATGTAGATTTTTTTTTCCAAAATCATATGGATATACTTTGGACTTTAAAAAATAAAATTGGTTTGCAATATGTAGTTTATTTTTTTCCAAAATTATGTGGATATTCTTTGGAATTTTTTAAAAAAAATTGCAAAAAATCTGACAGGTGGGCCCCTGTGACGTCGTGCTGACGTCACAGGGGAGTGGATCTGGCCGTGCCGGCCGCGGCGGAGCCGACGTCGCCGGCGGCGCTCCGGCTCGTCCCAGGACGCGCGCCTGGGCGCGTCGGGAGCGCCTCGTCGCGCCGAGCCTGGGGGTAGCGGCGCCGCGTCGATTTGGTCGCCGGAGCGGCCGCGCCGTCGCGGGGACGCGGCGGAGGTCGGCGGGTACGGCGGCGGCGTCTCCGGCGCGGCCAGGGCGCCCCGGGACGCGATCTGAGGCGAGGGAGTAGAGCGCTCGCCGGCGGACCTCCTGGTGGGCTCGGATGGGTCCGGGAAGCAGCACGACGGCGGCGATGCGCGCGGCGGCGCCGGCGGTGACCCGCGGGACGGCGCGGAGAGAGAGAGGGTGGGGGGGTGTTTCGGCTATTTTGCAAGGAAGTCCTTGGGGTTTTCGCATTTTGCGGTCAGGTCCTTACGCGGGGGGGTTTTCGCAAAAGTGCGGGTCACCGGTTGGGACGGGGTGACCGGCCGGGTACCGGAGACGCGTGGCAGCGTCTGATTGGAAGAAAATCTCCCAGCTACAGTACGCGCGCGGGGAGGGCGACGTGGGTTGATCTGGGCAGTCCGTCCCGTGGATCGGACGGCCAGGGAAATCCAGCGACGTGGACGAATGACAGGAGGAGGATCCTTCGCCCTTTTATATAGGCTCGGCGCGACGAGGCGCTCCCGACGCGCCCAGGGCGCCCCGGGACGCGATCTGAGGCGAGGGAGTAGAGCGCTCGCCGGCGGACCTCCTGGTGGGCTCGGATGGGTTCGGGAAGCAGCACGACGGCGGCGATGCGCGCGGTGGCGCCGGCGGTGACCCGCGGGACGGCGCGGAGAGAGAGAGAGGGTGGGGGGTGTTTCGGCTATTTTGCAAGGAAGTCCTTGGGGTTTTCGCATTTTGCGGTCAGGTCCTTACGCGGGGGGTTTTTCGCAAAAGTGCGGGTCACCGGCTGGGACGGGCTGACCGTCCGGGTACCGGAGACGCGTGGCAGCGTCTGATTGGAAGAAAATCTCGCAGCTACAGTACGCGCGCGGGGAGGGCGACGTGGGTTGATCTGGGCAGTCCGTCCCGTGGATCGGACGGCCAGGGAAATCCAGCGACGTGGACGAATGACAGGAGGAGGATCCTTCGCCCTTTTATATATAGTGTAATTAGTTGGCTTCCTTTTCTTGGTATCTGAAATTTGGGATAGTGGCTTTTATACAAAAATGGAGCGAGTACGCGCTACACCCTTCACAAAATCATACTCTACGAGCCACGAGGTATCGATGCAAGAGCAAGACAGTGATGGATTGAGATCCATTATATTGGTCAAGCAGCTGCCCGATCGGCTTGCAGTTTCATGTTTGCGAAGACAAATGGAACCTATATAGGATTGTATATTGTTCCGACAAGCCATCGGATGGGCTACGAATCAAATTAAATCGCCAAGTCAAATGTCCACGACAAACTAATTACTTTGTATATATCGCAGATTAAACTACTCTCCATGTCCCTAGCAGAAAAGAAAAATATGTCACTAGCAGAAAAGGAAAGGTAAAAACATTGAACACATAGTTAGATGTCGATATCCGCAAGCTCCCACAAGTCAAGCTAGTGTATATTCCAGTACGTACCCATATATATCTTGCTAGAGATCTTATGACGAACTATGAGACTTGTTCGATCGGGTTGAACTTAATTGTTTGTTCTATTTTCAGCTGAATCTATTGGTGCATCTCGATCGGAGTTCACGAAGGAAACGAAGATTTATTGGTGCGTCTCGATCGATCCGGTGCTCACTAGGTTAATTTGAATTCCCGGCGGCTATAAGGTGCGATCTACCAATATCTGACCGCATGCATATTACTACTGTATTAGTGTTAGCCTACCAGCAGCGTTCAACTTGAACCACATGCATGCTCGTGGTCGGTAGTCAACAGGTTTTTTGATTGGTTGGTGTCACTTTGGTAACCTTATCTTGTAAAGCTGGTCCACTCAAGTGGCATTACTACCGATATGAAAGACGAGCGAAATAGCGAGCTGAGAACGCTCCTGCTAGCTACAGTAGTACTATAGATGAACAGTGTTGAACAGTGACTCGATCTGCGCCGTCGCTCGGCGACCAAACGGTCCGCGCGACATCCCGTCGCACGTTTGCAAAAACGCCCCTCGAAAAACCCAGTAATTTCTCCGCAAACCACGACTTCTCGAGGAGGTGGACTTACTTGCAAATTGCAGAAAAGTAAAGGACTTCTCTGCAAAAACGCCACCACATCCCCCCTTCTCTTCTCTCTCCCGCGCGACGCCGGAGTCGCCGGCGTCGCCGACGCGCGCTCCCGCCGCTCCGCCGCTCACCGCTCAGATCGCCGGACATGGCGAGCTTCGCCGTCGCCGCCTCTCCCTCCTCGCCAAGAGCCGCGTGCTGGGACGCCGTGCGCGCGGCGGAATCAACGCCGGAGTCGTCGCTGCCCGTCCGCCGCGTCCGCAGGCTGCCGGCGACGCTCCGGCGACCTAAAGCGAGCGGCGCCGCCACCTACAGCTACCCCGCGCTCGCGCGCGTCGGACGCGTCCACCCACGCGTCCCAAAACACGGTGGCGCGGCGTCACCGTGGTCCTCGCCGCCGCGGCAGTGACAGCCCTGGCCACTGCTGATGTCATCACGACGTCGCAGTGGGCCCGGCTGTCAGATTTTTTTCTTTTCGCACAAATTTTCATAAAATGCTAAATTCCTCACATATGGGCCCCATATTATTTAGATAATTTCCAGAAATTGATATGTACTGTAAAATCAACAACTCCAAATCTGTCCACCGGAAAAATATGAAAAATAATTCACAAAGATCACAAAAATAAATACTTATTAATTATAGCAAAATAAAAACATATTTACACATCTCAATTTGGTAAAAATTTGGAAAAATTCCATATACACTTGCTCCAATTATATGGAGTTGAATTAAAAAAATTCTCTAGCTATGGAATCCAAATGAATAAATGTGCATTTCCACCCATTATAGACTTACATTTAAAATTAATAATTTTTGAACATTTCAAATTGCTTAAAAAATTGGAGATACTCTAAAATATATCAACATGCTCACAAAAAAAATGCAAACTATTTACAGAAAAAAATGTTGGAACATTTTGAATTGGTGAATATTTGAAGAAAAACCAAATGCACTCCCCATAATTATGTAGAGTTGAATTTAACAAATGCTCACACTATGTATTCCCTCTGATTATGAACTCTAATTGAACATTTCAATTAAGCAAAATATTGGCAAAAAAACTAAATTAACTTCCTCTAAATATGAAATTCAGATGCAATTCCTCAAATTATATATTGACTTTACTAAATGCTCATATAATGCACATCTTGTGATTACGAAGCTAAATAATTATTTATGCCAACATATAAACATAATCAAACATTCAAATTTGCTAAGTATTTGAAATTACCTAGCATTTAAAAAAAAATTGGTCAACATTTGGATATAATTCTAACACATTTTCTCTAACTACAGTTAAGAATTCATGGCAACATAGAAACATATTTAAATACTTCAATTTGCTAAATATTCGGATATTCTCTAAACTATATAAAAAATGCTCAGAAAAAATCAACGCTAACTATGTATGGCAAAACAAAAAACATATTTCAACAATTCAAAATGGTCAATATTAAGATGCAATATAAATGAACTTTCCCAAATTGTGGACTCGAATCCAAAAAATATGCATTAGCACTAACTACGTACTTAAATTAAATATTATTTTTCAAAATAGAAGTATATTTGGTTATTTCAAATTGCTAGAATATTGGATGTACTACAAAATATATGGACATGCTCACAAAAATAAATGATACTTATTAATGCCAGAATACAAACATATTTAAACAATTCAAAATTATAAAAAAATACAAACTAACAAAAGTGCGGCGTGAAATTCAAAATAATACAAATAATATATCGAAATTTTAGAAATTTAACAAAGTTTCAAAAATCACACAAAAAAGAAGCGCCAACGATCCTTTGTGCAGAAAAAAATGCAAACAGTATATCAAAAAATCTTCAAATTTAGCAAACTTTTAAACTTTTGCCACATGAAATTCGGAAAATCCATATCTTCTAATGTACAATTCAGAATAATACAAATAATATATCAAAATTTTCCAACTTTAATAATTTTTCAAAATTCCCACACAAAAAATGCACCAACGATCTTTGTGCAAAAAAAAATGAAAACAATATATCAGAAACTCTTCAAGTTTAACAAAACTTCAGACTTAATAATACAAACAATATATCAAAATTTCAGAAATTAACAAACTTCCAAAAATTGTAATGACATCATAACGGCCTCACATGTCAGCTATTTAGCAACTTCGTAATTAAATTCCGTAATTAATAAACCTCTGCCATATGGGTCCCATTTGTCGGAAATTTACTAATACCAAAAAAGGCAACAAAATGTACTTTCCCGAATAATTCTTCCTCCCCAATAAATATTCAGTTTTCTTATAAGTTTCAGAATAGATTCCCAGATTTCACAAAATTAAAATCTTATAATTTATGAATTACAATAATGCAAACCATATATAAAAAATGCACAAAAAAATTATTTCCCGAAATAATTCTTTCTATCCAAAATATTCAATTTTTTCTAAGTTTGAAAAAAGATTTCAAAAATTCACATAATTAAAACCTTTCAATTTATGAATTACAAAAATGCAAATCATATCTACAAAATGTACAAAAAACATATTTTCCCGAATAATTCTTTCACCCCAAAAAATATTCACAATTTTCAATAGTTTCAAAATAGATTCCAACCAAGATTTGTTGGATTTTTTAACGACAACTATTTCTCTCCCCCGCCCCCATAAAATATTACACATTTTGTATAAGTTCAAAATAATTTCCACACAGGATTTCTTAGAAATTTTCCCAACAAGTATTTTTTCCTAGCGAATATTCGACACACACAAAAATATTATTTCCCTAATAATATTCGACAATATTCACAAAAGTTTCAAATATATTTCATGCATTTTTTTTCTATTTTTCCTTTTCCCAGACAGGTTCTGCTGCGTTGGTACGATTCAAATTACATAGACATATACATGGTATATCAAAACCACTGCAGCGGGCACGACGTGCCACAAATTTAAAATTTGATAAATCAAACTTTCCACACAAAGGTTGCAACAAATATCCATCGTGCATAACAATGAAACTAAGAAATTTTAAAAATTAAGAAATTTTCGAACTCCCCGCATAAACTAATAAATGTTCATTTTGTTGAATAATTGTTGAATTAGGTTTCCAGATAATTTTCGTGTTTTCCTGCTTTAAAAAAAAGATTTCAAAATTTTGGATCACAACGGGTGCGGTGTGTCGCCGATCTCAATAAAATTACCACATCTGTTATTTACCTTCTTGAAGCTAAATGATTTTTTTCCTATGTGCTATTGAGAAAAATGTTGCATTTTACTTTCCGCTGCAAGTCCAATTAGCAACCACTAATAATACTTACTAACTATACTATGCAACCGGAACAAAAAAAAAGTATCAACCATTATTTTCACTAAAGTTGCGGCGTGACGTCGCGCCAAAATTCAAGTAGTAATGAGTTAAAGATCAGAGTCTAATTAATCAGACAGATTAATTTACTCCTGATTTTTGTGGGCGAGGTGTCAGACAGGGGAGATCTATTATCGTCGATCATCATTCTTGTCCAGGAGCTCATTGTCTTGGTGGATAGATTTTGACTTCATGCATGTGCGATTGATTTTGGTTAAAAACGGAGGAAAAATCTAATGGGACATTATACGTCTGTCGCGTGCATTCGTATGCGTGATTTGGATGTACGCGAGGAGAGCTAACACTAGCAAATTTAGGTCCGGCTAATCGGTGTCTCCAAACATGAAGAAATAGGCATTTTCTTAGTTTTCGGTTGAATGAAATTAACTTAAACTCAATCGACTTTGGGATCCTTAGATTTGACTGAATTTAGCTTAAAACTCAATTGACATTGCAATTGTTAGATTTGCACATTAGTTACACTTGCCCATAGGGTTGCAATTGTAATCCAGTTTTCCCGCTTGCACATGAAATGCACGTGAGTTGCAACTGAAATTTGGAGATGTCATTTTACCCATAATCCTTTTTCTTGTTTAATCTTTTCGGGGGTCTCCTTTTGATTCATGCTTAAGGTTTATTTTATTTTTCTTCAACTGCAACTGATAATGTTTTTTCTTATTCATTTGGTTCTTCTGCTGAGGTGATTATTGTAAAGACAATTGATTTCTTTTAATGAAAATCGCGGTAACACTCGTTTCATAAAAAAAGAACAGACTTTTACTAGTTGTCCATTTGCCAAGCAGGACATTTCCATATTTATTTGGAAATATCTATTTTGTTTTTATCAAGAAGTCCTCACTTAACGATTCTAAATATTTATTGCTTGATTCGTTGAATAAATGAACTATGCACGGTTTCATATCTTAGAAGTTGTGTGCAATTTCACCAACTAAGAAATGAATATTCATCGGCAAGGATTAGAGATATCAAATCCTTATTGATTCGATTTTGGTCAAACTGGTTACCAACCTAAAAATAAGAACAAGAACTTGAACACGTAACCAAAAGACATGATGGCATGACTTTACACTTAGACGATCAGATCACAGGTTCGAACAATTTGGTGTGGCATAGCAGCCGTCAGAACAACCCCAACCTCTTGCCGCATTCCACGCTGCCATCCAACACCTCCTCTGGTCCATACTTATACTCGAACCCTAGGTCCACATGCTTGTTTGTATTAGCCTGCACTCGTACTCCCTCTCCTACCACCCTAGCAATCATCCACATGCAACATTAATTAGAACACACCGCAAGATAATCCAATTAAAAAAGAGTTCAACAATGTACTCTTTTTTCTCTAGCTTGACCGTCGGGTGCTTGCGAGTGTGGCGTTCCACAAAATCATTCATGTTGGGGTACGCGGCAGCGCAGAGGTATCGACCGCCAGTGAGGAGGGACGATGACTGTTCCATGCAGAAAATGTGCGCCTCGCAGACGTCGTCAACGTGGATCAGCGGCACAGAGCCATGTAGGGCTTGCAGCCACTTGAGGGCGGTGTGGTAGAGCTCAACACCGGTGAGGGGCGACAATATAATCTGGATGCTACCGGGGTATAGGGCAAGAGGGTGTCCCCCGACGAGGCCACATAGCAAGACGATGACATCAAATTCCCTAGGCTCCGAGGAGTATTCCTTTTCGTTGTACTTGAGTAGCTCCTTGCCGGAGAGGGTCTTGTTGGAAACATAAGCCTGTGTGTATGTACGGAAATGCACGGAAGTCAATAGGTAAAATCAATTCATCATAAAAACTACGAAAAATTAATCACTTTTCATGGTTCATCGATGAATCGTTTCTACCAACCATACAAGAGGACTCACTCATCGAAGAATGAGTGGTTGTTAAACATCGGTTGTAGTAAACAATAATGATTAGAAAATCAACCACCCACCTCCCAAACCCTAATTGTAGCCCGCACCCACAATGTGGGAGGAGAACTACACATAAACACCGCCTTCCTCCCACTACAACATTTCTCTCTGGTCATCATGATTTCCCTTATCTCCATTATTTGGTTGTCTACTTTATCTACCATTTGCCCACATGGATCCTCCGTATCAAAACTCACTGTCCATCTGCTCCTCATTCATCATTCACATTTTTTTTTACATCAGAGTCACCTTTATGACATGTGTGCCAATCATTAGCCCAAAGAAACCCCTCTCCTCGAATCCATACGAGTCCTAAATTGTAACTTTTTGGGGTTGCGGGGTTACAAGAAGGATATGGCAACAGACGTTAATAATACTTAGATTACTTTTTAGCGGTCGCCAGCAAACACGGTGGTGTAAGAAGTTCCAAGCTAATGGTTCATCATGAGAAACATCAGACAATATGATCTAAGAAAATCTACACCTTTTCCTAAATTATTTACTTGGTTTACTTGTTCTATATTATTTTGGGGCTGGCTCAACTCCCCAAATTACCATATCTCTCTAAGCACTATATCACCAAGACCTGTGTCTAAAAGGACAAAATCATGCCTAAAAGGTTATGAAAAAACTGAAAAAGATAACCGTACATGTAATACGTAGGGGAACACGCATAAAACTATGAATTTTGGTTACAAAAGGAGCAAAATAAAAGCAAAAGGGTTGTTTTTTCGTAGATAATAAATTATCGTACTTTAATACATGATCTTCTTTAGTTCTTTAAAAAAAATCATCAAACTGACTTTTGCGTTTGTGGGGAGGTCAGGAGGGTGAGGTGAGGTAAAAGATGATCTGATGTATGATTGTTTAGGAGGGTGAGTGAGACCAAAATGAGAGAAAACTAAGTCAAGAGACAATAATTTAGCTAGGAAGGAAATTAATACGATATTTTTTTGGGTATAACCGTATAGGAGTATGATATTATCGTTTACTTCAACCTACTTAATTTAGGTCTTTATATATTTGCTTTATTTATGGGAGTGTCTATTCGTCAGTCGACTGAATTTATTTTCGTCGTCAGTCAAATTTTTCAGCGAATCATTCCCTGCCACGTGACAAATGATAAACAATGGCCTGCTAAAGCACGTCGTCAGTCGTATTTCTCAGTTTTCAGTCCTATTTCTCCACGCGGGAGCCCGTGGTGTTGATTTCCCTCCATAACGGGTTCAAAAATTAAAACTGGACCCGAACCACGCACGGCCCAGGTCCAGAAAAGCAGCACTACTACCAGGCACGGCCCCGACAGAAAAAATCCCCCAGGCAGACACGGGCCAGATCTCTGTCGATCTTCTTCTTCCCCAAGCAAACAACACAGACGCCGACCCCAACGAACACAACGAAAACACTCCCAGATCTGGGAAAAGATGGACAGAATACTCAAACCACCAGACAAAAGAGAGACTGAACTCGCTCTTCTTCTAAATCAGTCTCCAAATCAACGAAACACTTGAAGTGGTGTTCTTCAGGTTTGCTCTCTCTTCTTCTAAAATCAGTCTCCAAATCACCCGTTCCCAGGTTCCAGGGTCCCCTAACACCTTAAGCATCAAACATGGTCAGCTGGGATTGTTGCAGTAAGCTGGACGTGCTGTGGTGAAACGGGATCCACCACTGCAGACGAAGCAGAACTCCACCCTACAGGTAACATTCAGAAAAACAGTCACTGAACGTTTTCTTCAGATGTTACTTGTACTGATGCTACTGCTACTGATGCTACTTCTATTATTATAAAGAGCATCATGTAATCAAAGTATCATCACTGGGAATTATAAAAAACAAAGACAAAAGCTTGCATGCATTAGCTAGTTGTTCACCGTATATAATTGATGACCAGGCACAATAAACGCAGCACCGCCCAAAGCCAAGACTCAAGCAAAAAGACCACCGTTGGCAAAGAAGAACAAAAAAGGAAACAACAAGAATCAACAAGACAACACCACGCATGCACCCGTGCCCGTACAAGGTCCAGTAGAGATGCCGGGACTGCAAAGCTGAAACATAACCTACTGCAGAAAAACAGACCCAAATTTTGGAGGAAGCATGGATGGAATTTATTTTGTTGTGTCTCTTAGTAATGCTTGTAGCTCTGAAAATATGCTATTTACAATACTGCTTGTAACTCTGATAGTCTGATTATTCAAAGAAACAGTGGAATAAGGAGTTATTCTTTGACACATAACAAATATTCTCCCTAGTTTTCAAAAAAAGACAGGTAGTGCAAAATGTTTGTATGCCACCGTGACAAAAGAAGCTACAGACACTGTCATGCGAGCTCAACCTTCCCGCAAACAAAAGTTTGACACCAAAAATTGTTCAAGTATACAAACGTGCCAACCAAAGGGCAAAAAAAAAAAAAAAAAGATCAGTCATCGCCATGCGCGAGTAGCGCTCCAGAAGAAAACATCTCCTCTCGAAAATCACAAACTTTTTCCACCTTGGCTGCGACAGCGATCATATTCACCCCTGTGAATAAAAACAACAAACCAAACAAAAGGGTGAGTAAAAAGCTGCAGTCTGCCTGAACTTGCTCATGAAAAAAAGAATGAATGGAAAAATATACCACTAAAAGCTACAAAACAGACAATTACCAAGGCATAAAACTCAGTAACCAAGCTTAGATCAACTTTGTTCTTCGCGTAGAAATAGAGCTTGTTTGCGTACAAAATAGGTGAAGCCTAGGAATTGCATTTTGGATTGTTGGAAACTACAACAACCAAAGCGAAGACTATACACAGGTGATGATATACACATTACCAAAAAAAATATTGTCAAGAGGAACCTTGTTCAAACAAAAATATGTAACCATTATTCTTATGCAGGGGAATGAGTACTTACAGGCATCACCAAGTACAAGCGGACGACACATAACTTGGGATGATGACCATGGGCAGAAAATTTGTTTCAAAACATGGAGCTTGACGAGGTAAACTTCTCATATCACTTCAAAGCAAAAAAAAAGAGACATTAATTAAAACTGAACATGAAAATGTGTTGTATCTTATAAACAACAGATGACTACTGCAAGCAATATTGAGCACAATGATGGGGAAATACAACAAACAGTAACTGATGATTGTTCAGAACAAGTAACCACAAAAGAACAGAAGGTGCGGAGGAAGAAAAACAGATATGTGAAGAAGATGTCGAAAACTTCCTGGAGAATGAAGAATCAAACTCCCAAGGCCAGAATGACTACACAATAGACAAAGAGATGATACCAGAAGTTGGGAAGCAATTTGAAACTAGAGAGAAAGCTCAAGTCTTCTTTAACATGTATGCTTTTGCAATTGGATTCTCTGTTACTGTGGTGTCGGCTGCCAGGACAACAAGCAAGAAGAGAAACCGAGAGGTGATCAAGTTACTATGAAATGCAACAAGTATGCTAGGGCCCCAGCACAAGAAAAAGAAGATGTGGAAGTACAAAGGCAAACTACTGTTATTGACAGAGCTGGATGCAAGGTTGAGATGATAATAAGTGAGAAAGAAGGTACTTGGCGCATCACAAACCTCTGTCTCAACCATAATCATGCTTTAAGCCCACAAAGCAGGTTCTTCAGGTCACATATCTACATGACAAATGAGGAAAAGGCAATGATAAGATCGCTGAGACAAGCTAACATAACAAATAAATAAGGTTAAACAAAAATGGAAACCAACACTCAACCTTCTCGACTGTAAAGCTGTGGGATGAATGACAGAACCAATGTCGAAAAAAGAGAGGGTATGTTGTTATGTAGAAGTAGAATGGATGAGACC
This sequence comes from Poa pratensis, assembly GCA_947311845.1. Lineage (NCBI taxonomy): Eukaryota > Viridiplantae > Streptophyta > Magnoliopsida > Poales > Poaceae > Poa > Poa pratensis. Next base: position 114,134,634 of record CAMZMU010000063.1, read on the forward strand.
GTTTTGTCTTTTGTGCACATAACTGCGCTCATACACTGAAAACCAGAAGCACTGACAACCTGATACAAATGTGTGCTGTGCATAGACACTGACAAACTGATACACTTAAAACACTGAGAACCTGACACACTGAAACACTGAAACAATAAGAAACGAATCACTGAAACGTAACTGAGACAATAACACTGAGATAACTGAGTCACTGAGAAACTCTGAGAAATACAGAGGCACTCACTTCAGGGAGACACTGACAACAATGAGAGAACCATTTAGAGCTTGTTTTCGCTTTGGTTGTTGTTTTGTTCATCTTCTTCTGACATCATTTGGCAATTCCTAGGCTTCACCTTCCGTAGCGGGGGCATTGCAGGGGCTGGTGGATAAATGCAAGCAAAAACTATTCAGAGAAACTAGAAACTAGATAAATGCATTGCAGGGGCTGGTGGATAACTACATGCCATAAAATGCAAGCAAAAACTAGATACCTGTCGGATGAGTTTGACCCTCCACAACTTTGGTTATCACACACTCGGGGGTGACTGCGCGGGGATAAAAAAAGAAAAAAAGGGATCAATGATATAACTGAAAAAACAGCAAGCACGAGAGATAGAGCGCATTTTCAGAAAAACATCTTAGAAAAAGAGAAGAAGTATAAATACCTGGGTCAGGAGTTCTCTTAGCTCCAGACACGCTTGGTTTATCAGCATCCTGGGCAGTGGGCCAAAACTTCTGCTCAAGCTCTTTGGACTCAACTCTAAAAGTTGCGCGCTTCACATTGTTGTCTGTGACCTGCAACAGTAGACACAAAAAACAATGGAAGATTTATATCAGACTCATATATACAACAAAATCAAAAAAGGGAGAACCATAGTGCAAAAAACTAGTTGAGACTGATCATACAACGAAGTGTGGCTGCTTATCAATGCTTCGATCAGCTTCCCTCTGGTTTGCTACTACTTTATCGTGCATGATGCTGGACTTGCCAAGAAATTCAAGAACATTTTGAACTAAGACTTCCAACTTCCTCTTACTGCTTGAAGACTTAGTTGACAGAAATTTATCACCAATTCTGATGATACCATCTATTACCTACAGCACAAAAAGAATATTGAAAGATGGCACTGGAATGAAGAGACTCAACAATAAAAAAGGCCTGCAAACTGAGCTAACAAACTAATAAAACGTACATCAGGCTGCAATGAGCTAACAAAATCTTCTCTCGCTTTGATCCTGAAGTCATGAGACAATGGAGACAACACAGGAGAGACTCTACAAGATCCATTTCCTTGAGAAGAACCCGAAACCTGCAAGAAAAAAAGGATATAAAAATAGGGTAAATATATAGCTGAAAGTAAAATATAAATCGAGTTCCATAATACCCACTCCAACTAAGAAACATACATGTCCAACAAAAAAAGAAAGGAAAACATACACTGGGGTGGTGGCCAGCAGTCCTAAATTCCCTTTCTATAAGAGTCTTCTTCCCAAACTGATGTCGACTTTTTCGATCAAGTTCAGAGAAAACATGAATCATATCTCCCTTCCATACCAAAACCCTGGGAGTAATGTGACAGACATTCTTTATGCCAAAGTCCAAAGAATCGAGATAACGGACCTGGTAAAAAAGAGATGAGACATAAATATGAAGATATAGAGTACCAAAAAAGGTATAGACATTCGATCAAACAAGAGGCAGGATGCTCACGTACCACTGGAACATAGATGCAACATACAGGAGACTTCAACCTTCTACCTTTTGATTTAGCAAACAATCTGAACTCATTCAAGCTAATGAGACAGTGAGAATAGACAAGCTGGCTGAAGTCATACCCTCTAGCAGCAGCAGGATCCTTTAGAATTGAAAGGTACTTGATGTTGACAGGATAACTCAACTCGGGCAGAGAAAACAAGATATGGCCACCGACATAAAACACACGAAGACCTCAAGCTCGCTTAACGGATCCGGACCAATGAGCTTGTTGCCAAAGAAGGTTATGTGGGGCAACTCTGGCAACTTGAAGAGTGACAGGATAAAAGCCGTGCCGTCCTCACAGTCAGATGGAACCTCCAGCCCTCCTATAGGCAATCCTAGGACAATGCGAAACGTGTCCTTGGATATACTGATAGGCTTCCCGCAAACAGTGATCTGAGAGCATACTGGGTCAACACACTCTGCAACCCACCTACAGAAATCCGAAGGAAGATCCGGACAATCAAACAACAGCAAACACCCAAACCCAAACTTATGGATAATAGCTCTTTGTTCAGGGGTCAACTTCTTCAGAACATGCAAAAAGTACTTCAAGCCAAATCTGCTAAATGCACTCCTGTCAACACCATCTAGAGTCCCAGACTTTTCAACACGTTGAGTTTCTTCTTCTTAAGCTGCAAAGGAAATGAGTAGGAAAAATGTAAGATATACATAATCCATTGGATTGCTTGAACACAACACAACAAACTGAAAAAAAAGAGCAACAAATGAAGTGCTAACCTCATTGCTCCCCAATGTATCCTGGCAAAAGTCAGAAAAGTTCCTCTTCACGCTTTCCAAAGACTGCAGCCCATGGAAAAGAAAAAAGTTGTCAAACTACATCCAGCCACCAAAAAGAAAAAATGCAAACCTGTGATGACTGAAAAAAGTAATGAAAAAGATAAGCACACCTGCTTCATGAAGAACCCAAACAATGCATCGTCTAGATCCGTGTTTCTTCTTCCATGGGATATAGGCTGAAAAGAAACCAAAACCAGTTAGAAACATAACGGCACAGTGTTTATCACAACAACAACAAAAACACCTAAAATGACAAAACATACATCACGGTGACCGGGCGGACTGGACCCTTCACTATGATCCACATCATCATCCCCATGGTCAGTGCGTAAACGCTGAGATCTGCACAACCACAAAAAAAGGACATAAGATTATAATCAGGGCATGCACAAATCAAAAACATAACAACATAAAATACTGAACCTCCTAACACAAAAGAAACAACAATCCCTTCTACATTAACCATATCCATACCTACACATGGCACTGCTCCTGTTTGTGAAATGGTCATATTACAGTAGCAAGAGAACATTTGGTTGGTGTCCACCAAATCAGCATATGGAATTGGTTGAGCTAATGAACTACTCCAGAACAAATCAGAGACTGAAAAAACCATGTAACAAAAAAACAACCATGCCGCCTACATTATCCAAACACCATAGCTGCGCATGCCATTGCTCCAACAAAAATTGAAGTTCACCAGCTAAAAGGAACACACACGGGTACGATCATATTACAAGTAGAACGTTGGGGTGGTGCCACCAGACTACAGACTATGGGATTGGTTCTGCTGATGAACCAATTCGAAGAACAATCCAACAAAAACATCAGCCGCTGGATCCAACAAACATAGAACTGAACCTCCACAAAAACATATTAGCAGATTCAACACCAAAAAACAATAGAGAGAGATCACCCCTACTCCACCTACGGACAAAGCTACTCATCGATGTCACGAGCTAGCTGCGCGAGGTAAGGGATTCATCCATGCCGACAGTAGTCAGATCCACCGCAAACCCCATCCACCTCGGCGCGACTACGACACAAAATAGAACCACCGGCAACAACCCCCTACTCGTCTCCGCCGCTGGAGCTAGCTCCTAAAAGGACGGCACCTCAAATCAAACCCCCACACCGCCACAACCACATCCGCCTCCGGCGAAGATCGAGCACACGATGCGCACAAAAACAAACGCGGGAGCTCACAAAACTGCCGGCGAACAGAGGTAGCAAGGGCTGGGTACCTGTCTAGACGCCGGCGACGATTCCGTCCTCCGCGGGTCTCCGGCATAACGGCGGCAGCAGGCGCCGGCGAGCAGAGGATTTGGTTCCTCTGTTCCGCCGCTTGCCTTCTCTCTCGCGCGAAGACAGAGACACGCGTCCGTTGAAATGAGTAAAAAAATTCAAAAAAACCCTCCACCGACGACCAACACGCACGCCTCACCGGGGAAAAAAAAGACGGGTACCGCATCCACAACCCGAAAACCGACCCGTTAAAGCACATCACACGGAACACGCAGGCGCCAGCTCACGCCAGCGCGCGCAGCGACGTGTAGCTCGAAGCACGGATCTTGGCGCGCATCGGACGGACGAAAAAAAGACTGACGACGAAATCGTTTTCAGTCAACTGAAACAGAGCAAATCCCTTATTTATTCTTGCGTGGTCGACCACCAAGTCGAAAATTTCAAGAACTCACATCCAAGCCTGGGTTTGCTATGACCGTGGGTCAGGTCGAGCGGTGTCCAGCAGGATTCGTTCATGAACTCTTTGTACCCGTCGCCGTCCTCCCGGAGCGGCGACGCCGCCGTGACGGAGCCCGTGTGGATGACATGCCTCACCGTCTTGGACCGCTCGCACTGCTGCAGGATGGCGCGCGTCGCGTCCACCATCGCTTCCGTGGTGTCCTTGTACTGCAAGAAGAAGATCACGGCGAAAATAAATAACCTATTTATATCTATTACAGTAGCTCGTTTGCTAGTGAAAGTGTGAAACCAATCAGCTGGAGCTAGATCATGCAAAGCCAAAATATAGTTATCATATGATTCCTATCCCGAAAAATCCTCAACGGCGACGTCCGAAAGCTTCGAGTCCTCTCATGTCACAGAGGAAGCAACAAGCATAGTGCCATGCCCGATTGCCCGTGCATAAAGGATAGACGCCTAGACGGACCCGGCTGAGTTTGCGGCATGCAACTGTGGATGGTTTGGTGACCTTCATATCCTGGCTCACCCTTTCGATCGATCGGGGTTAAGACACACCCGTTTTATCTTCGTGATCAAGAAGGAAGTACAACCGGCCGAACAGAATTTGCAGTCATCCTTCGACTTTCGACTGGTTACCTTGGTGTTGGAGGGGTCGTGCATCATGGTGGTGGCGACGAGGAAGACGAACTCACAGCCCTGGATCGCCGGCTCGAAGGTGGCGGCGTCGTAGATGTCCGCCTGGAACAGCGTCAGGCGCTCCGCCGCGCCGGGGAGCCCCTTCAGCAGCTCCGTCTTCTTCTCGTCCCCTGCCATGCGTCCACGGCGCATTCAGGATTAGTTCAGAAGAACGCACTAATAAAATGGGGAGCAAGCACGGATCGTCGTGAATCGCGAGATATGGCATGGCTAGGACGATTACATACCGAGGTTTCGTAAGGTCGCGTGGACGGTGCAGCCTCTGGCGAGGAGCTTCTTGATGAGCCAGGAGCCTATGTAGCCGGCACCTCCGGTGACGCACACCCGGCGGCTCATCTTCGCCGACCGGCCGTCTCTTTTCCCCTCCAGGCGCCCTGCTTTCTCCCGTACCTATGCTATCTCTATCTCGGCTGGCACTTTGCTTTCTTGCTCCGTGCTCGATCCCGGCATTTTATTGACCGGGGCACGGTGCGCCAGTACATGAATTTGCTTGTAGTTTTTTTGCGAGTAGTTGCCCTTTGCTGAGCTGTCATAGTGTTCCTTGTGGATTTTTCGTGTTTGTTGTTTGTTTAACTCTCGGGCCCTCTCGCGTGTTTCTAAAGAAATTGATTTGGCTTGGTCACCATTTCCGGCAAGGAACATGTGTGCCCACCTGTATAATTAACCACCGGACTTTTTCTGGCAAAGTATCTATCTTTACTATTTACTATTAAATGAGAGTTCGTACGTTGTTACGTCCTCTGCGGCTCTGCCGTTTTCTGCCGATTGTTTCTGTCGATCGCCACTCCCGCGTGGGCTATCAAAAATGCGCACACGGCCCATGCCGCCCAGCCGCCCAGGATGCGTCCCCTTCCCCCGACCCGAAACCCTCTCCTTTCCCCATCTTCCTCTCGTATGCGGCGGCACGACGCTTGGCTGGAGAAAGCTCATCGAACCACCATGGAAGCTCCTTCCTTCTCTCCGTTCCTGGCAACGAAGCGCATCGGAGGATTTTATGGGCAACCTGAGCACGAACGGTGGCAGCGACGACTTAAAAGAAATTCAACTCGTCCATGGCGTCCCGAGGACGAGCGGGCGCGGCGTCTTGAGGAACATCAGATCATCCATGGCAGTCATATTTGTCGTGGTCTTCACTGCCTTATTCATCCACCTCGATCGGGTTCTTCTAGATACGAGTTGAAGTCCTCAAAATTTTAAGGATTTAATCAATACCGATGCGATGTTCCAGATCCACTGTAATATTTTGAGCTGAACTATTTTCCATTCTGACATGATATTTGTTGATCCATCCGTGCGAGCAGCTGTGCTACGGGCAAGTGCGGTTGCATGATCCCCTCCAACCCCAGCGTCAGTAACGCTGGCTGCAAGGCCCTTGTGCACCTGCTCCACCCGCCCTGGCTGGTAAGAGTGCTTCGGGGCGTTCGAGGAAGCACCAGAGTCAGTTTGACTACCTCAACTGTGGCCTGTAAGGTAAGCCCAGTCCTACCTTAATTTCATTTTCTACTGTTTCCTTCAACTAAAAAAACTAAACATAGGTTCTAATGATCTTACCTCGCATCTCTTTGATTAATATTTCACTTGAGCAATATAGCTTTTGAATAGCTCTATATTCTTTACAGTTTGGCATTTGGTACCCTCAAGTTGTTAGCAACTAGATTGATCGTTAGCAACTAGATTTAAGTTAGTATATACTTGACATGTTACTGGCAATATTTCAGCAATGAGATTTAGGTTATGTACAATGAGTGGTGCTGCAGAACCATTCCTCTAATGGAACCAAGGTAATATATTTTAATTTTAATCATTCAAATTCCCATCGGAACAAATGTTCTACCATTAGAAACATCCGAGGAATGATTGTGTGGTTTGAATGAACGTGAGACTTGGTTTTCAGGCGGACTTCAGCATAATGATGGAAGAAGCAGTTCGCTACATCAAGTTCATGCAGCTCTAGATCAGTCGCCCGATCTCTTGCTTGCTGCACCCTGATGCTGGCCAGGGACAACGGGTGAGAGACCCAACACTTGTGGTTTTCCCGAGGTCCCTGCTTCACCTACAACCTGCATTGATCCCCTGGTAGGCTGCAAGACAGTGATTCACGAAACGAAACGAGGTACGGAATACTTGCAACTTTGTTAGGAAAAGGTATATGTTCATGCATGGCTACTTTTGCGGGATGTGCACTGTGTTTTAACTTGACCATCTCAGAGGGTTCTATGCTGTTATTTGATCTGAGAGCAGTGCTTGTGGAGAAGATACTGAGGGTTCAGCCTGATGTCAAGAACCTCTTCCTCTTGTTCAAATCGGCAAAGCTACGGATTCTAATGTAGGTAAAGTATTTCATTCGAGCCTCTTTTTTCCACCACATTTCTTGTAACTCTGTCAGGCCTGAACTTGCTTGGCCATTGTGTTCTTCACAATAATCTTTCGTTCTTTTTTTACATTTCCTATCATGAAGAATAAGAGGAAACAAGTGCAAAGGTCTTACAGAATACAAATCCTGCACAGTCTATCTGTGTCCGTGTGTATGCACGTGCACACATGTATGTTATGTCGAATTTCATACTTGTTAGCCATATCTAGCAATTCATTTATCACGCATTCACCGAAATTCAGGTCAACATAAATGCACTTTGCTATCAGACAGTAGATTTACTCCACCAATCCACAAAATGTACCTTATCGAGAAAATCTGCATTGCAAGCTTCAGAAATCCTTTCAGCCGAATAAAGAGAGTCACAAGTAGGAACTAAATTGCCGAAAAATTGTCTATGGAGACTGGGGAACGAATGGTATCATGCAAAAATAAGGGAGAAGGGTGCCAGACCGATGTACACAATACACAGTAGCATGTAGTAGCTGACATGTGTCTAATGCTCTTTACAAATAATCTGAAAGAAGTCAACGCTTACCACATGCATTTTTTTTTCAAAGGCAGAAGCTAGATTATTGGTTGTGACATTGTTGCTCTATAGCAGCGCATGTAGTCACAGCTTTCTTGTATAGCAGCCTAACTTGGATTAAGGGAACTATTATTATCTGGATAAGTTTCTTAACTTGTAAATTATGCATCCCTATGAAATTTCATCTATTGAGGCACCCATCCTTTGCTTAGTCTAGATGCTGATACAACCTCGTGCTTCTATTGCACCGGAAATGATTCATACTTTATCATCTCACCTCACTGTATGCCCAAGAAAGCTGCATAACAGAAACTGTATTGTGCTTCTTAAAACCAATTAGGAAATGGCTTTGTTAGACTGCAGTTCAGTATATGCAAGAGAAATATTTTATCCCATGTGACCTTATTTCTCTTGCATTTCCTAATTTAGTTTTTTTCATTGTTTTTTCAGGTTCTAAGCCTTCTAGCTGTACCTATCTTAATTTGGAGTCATTTCCTCTTAGGTGTTAAGCTTGGTTGTAGCTAACTTGGTACAGAGTTGCATTTCCTCACATCTTATTTGGTGCTTAAGGTGTACTTTTGTCGGCCATTTGGGTGAGTGAGAGAATACTAGCACATGTATTTAGGGGATATCTACAATATTGTTCAATTTGGGGTTTACCCCGAGGTGTTGAATTTACCAAAATGAACCACAATGCAAACTGTTTAGTCCCCTTTTTTGTAGCCTTTGTAGATTTATCCATATCAGTTCCTGTCTCATTGCTGCAATTGAGAAATATAAATTAAAAGCTAAATCTTCTTGGAAAATTTAAGGATGTCTTACAGAACAATACATGCTCCTGCTTTAAGCAGAAATCTAAGCATACATATCTTGCTAGATTATGTGTAAATGGTCTGGAAGGAGAGGCCTTCCAGGGAACAAGAGAACTCTCCTGTAAGAATACAAGTGTGCCCTGAATTTTCTCCACAATTTAAACGAAGTAGAATTTCATCTTTCTGACATATTATGTTGCAACTCTCTCTATACACCTGAATTTTTAGGTGTATTATATTTACATGTGCTGAAGTTTTTAAAGTGCCGTGGCAACGCACGGGCATTCAACTAGTACCTAATAATAAAGGAATGATGGCTTCTTGTGGTACGTCATCCAAATTGCCCCAACAGTTGATGATATTTACCCACACTGCCACCCATAAGTCACGTATCACGTACCGTTTCGATTTTGTTTTCCCCGCCTAGTTCCCCTCGCGTGCTTCGTCAGACATACGATAACAAATACTCTCGCTGCCTGGCCGAGCCAGCTTCTTGGGCTGGACGCACAGCCTCGATCTGGGAAAAGAGCCCACGTACCTTGCTCTCTCAAGAAAAATAAAAACTCGTGGTCGTCCTGATCCCGCAAAAACAGTTCCTTCGTCTGATCACACACCAAGAATCCCGGATGGACTCTTATTCAGGAGATATGGGTCGACGGTGATTGGAGTAACCACATGACGTCGGATGGTGGTGAGGCTGGACGGGATCGTGGAGAACGCCCTGCTATTGCTGAGTACAGGGTTGAGATGACAGTACGACACCGGTAGAGACGGCACCGGCCGGAAAACCAACATGTTGCCATGCGTATGATTCGGTCCTTAGTACTACAGTATAACTTAGCAAAGAAATCAGCTTGGTGGTTTTACTATAATGCAGGACTGCTACTGGTCATTCAGTTTGTTATTTGCAAGGAGAAGGACTCCAAAACTATTGCATACGATATTAAAATCTTTATGTTTTGCTTTTATGGTTGCCCCAGGTGATTTATTCTCACTTTTTTGCTTCTTTTTCTTTACTAGTAAATTTGCACGTGCCACGCACGTCTCCAGTTGAACCTCCCCTATTAGACGCACTCCTGCGACACCTTATGGTCGATGAGAATTCATCAGGGCCACCTATTTCCTTGCCATCCCCTTGTACATACTTTAACTCACCCCGCCAGCACAACTCGCCTCTCTTGTCGGTACATGCAGATGGAACTCGGGCTTGTGCCGGTGCCAGCTGAAAGCATTGCAGCAGAGAAGACCGCAACGCACGACTCATAATTTATATTATATAGACATGTGTTTTGAAGATTATTTTGTTTCACCGAGTTTTTTTACCAGGCCACTTAAATACGTCTCATAGACAGTGCCCGTGCGTTTATGCGCTGGCCATGGCATCGATCTTTGCTCACCGACGATGAAGGGGATAACTGCAAGGCTGAGTGTTGTCCCGACTGCACTATCTGTGCTTCTCCTGGTGATGAGAGACTGGCTTGCAAAGTTCAGACAATTCACTATGCAAACGGAGCTGAGTCTGTTGGCGAGTCTCGCTGAATGAATTGTTGTATAAGATTGCCGATATATATATTTCTGTTTCAATTTCTTATTTCGTCGTCGGTGAAGTTGTAAGTGTTGTATGTTAAGTTATTGGTGTGTCGAGATTTGGTCCACTATATGTAGCTGGAATGATATATACTACACCCCCTTTGTTCCTAATTATAAGACGTTTTATAATTAGGAAGAGAGGTGGTATATCTAATATGTTCGAAGTAATTTGTGTCATTCAGGTCTCCCCAAAATCTGTTGATGTTCTCTTTGCAAAATATAAGTGGTAAGTGATCTAAGCACACACCTGGTGATAATACTGTGTTAACTGTATTGGTCTCTATAATCGGCAGAGAAGTGCTCTTATTTTGGTGATCTGTCTGAAGCACACACCTGGTGATAATCCTCTGTTAAATGTATTGGTCTCTATAATCGGCAGAGAAGTGCTCTTATTTTGGTGAACAGACAGAGATACTACAAGTTTCAGAAGTCTACTATTAACAGCGAAAAATAAAGATCTGGTCTTGTAAGAAACAATGACCAACTTCAGCCTTATGTAACAACCAGAGAATAAACTTTGCAGCTTACTCCAGTCACTCACAGATTAACAATTGCTAGTTCATACACTTGCCAGGTACGATGAAAAAGTCAATCTACATTCAGATAACCTAGTGTCCCAAAACTGATCAAAGAATTAGCATGTTGTACAACTCTAATAAGCATAGCTGTTGGAAAATTGAGTCGAGGAGTCCAATACAATACGATCCCGCCACGGTCACTGCCGACGACGGCCGCGTCGAGTGGAATAACGCTGTGTACGACGCCGGGCGCGGCCTCGGCCTACGCATGTACAGGCCGCACCGCCGCGACGTGAAGGACGGATGAGAAGCTGCCTGTGCTCGTGTACTTACACGGGGGCGGCTTCTGCGTCGGCTCCTGCTCGTGGCCCACGACACACGCCAACTGCCTCCGCCTCGCTGCCGAGCTCCCTGCGGTCGTGCTCTCCTTTGACTACCGCTGGCGCCAGAGCACCGCCTCCCGCGGCCCACGAGGACGCTGCAGCGGCCCTCCTTTGGCTCCGTGACCAGCTGATCGCCTCCTCCGATAACCTGTGGCTCGCCGAGTTCGTCGACTCCCGCCGGGTGTTCGTCTCCGGCGTGTCCGCTGGCGGCAGCCTGGCGCACCACATGGCTGTCCGGTTCGACCAGGGACCACCCGCTGGTGAGCCCGTTCAGCCCGGACAGCCCGAGCCTGAGCCCACATGCGTCGGCCGCATGCTCGTCATCGCCGGGGAGCGCGACTTCTTCAGCAACCGGAAAGTGTTGAAGTTTCTTTTAGCGGTGGCAAATCCCGTAATTATCACGAAACGAAAAGATGTGTTGAGTTATCAAACATTGGAGCAATCTGGACCGTTGGCCAAATATTGAAGGACTCAGATTTAATGTATCAACACAAGTTTGCTCTTTTAATAGTAGTATAGATATAGACTAATCAGAGGCTTTCTTTGGTTTTGTGTATTACTGGTTAGTGGCATGTGATATATTTTTCTCCCGTTGCAACGCACGGGCACGCTTACTAGTAAAGTATCAAGAAGATATCAGGTAGACCTAACCTTAGCAACAATTAAATATCACAAATAATTCACAACATCGATGATCCACACAGGCAAATTTCTAAAATAAAATAAAACCAAAATATATGGAACACAATAACCAACATTGACATCAACCACTACCATGCCAACATATCGGACGCAAGAAGACTATTCTTCAGCCTTTAGGAAGATAATAACACACACGAGTAGCTGAAGGTATCACATGGCCCATTAGTTTTGTTCCATACAACACCTTAGTTTTGTTCTACCATTAGCCAATATTTAGCCTACAATGTTATAGTTGTGCATAATCTCTGTATCACATAGCCCCTCCTAATATTGTGATCAAGCTCTGCCACTACCAAGCTGGTCTTGTAAGTATTAAAATGCACCTATGAGTCCTACAAGAATAAGTGTTTTACAACCGGTCGTATACCTATGTTTGACCTGCCGGTGTGGCTAATACATGCCACCGAAATCCATGAAAAAAAATACATGCCACCGAAATAATTTACTTCCTTAATATTATTGTGCTATGATTTTGATAGTTCATACTATTTATATTATATATAGAATCGTTATGCTTCTTTCGTGCGGGCCAGCTGGGAAAGGAGGGAGAGAGGGGGTGATGGGCTATCCTATTTCCAAGTAAAGTAGGATTTTAAACATTGATCTTCTGTGTACCTACACATTTTAGGCCTAATTCTTTTTGTGGCTTAAAAAATAACCACCTTCTTCCTAGTTTTTCTCATAACCCGCCTATGTTAGTACTTGGGGTGGGGGCGACATATTTTTTGCTGGCTAATTCCATAAGCTGCCCCTCTTCCAGCTTATTCCATAAGTCGAGCAGCTTATTACTTGCAGCTTCTAGATTAGTTATGAGATAACTAATGTAAAAGCCCCGACCAATAAGCTGAACGGCTTATGAGAGAAGCTGAGGAGGGGGCAACTTATTTTTTAAGCCAGCAAAAGAACTAAACAGTTTAGAAATAGTTGGTCAATATATATGATGAACCTAAGATTAAGCACAAGAATCTGAATATGTAACATATAATTATAAAGGTACATAGTGTTGCACCCAGATTATCAGATCCGAGTTAGTTGTTAGCACCTAGAAGAAGGTATATAATGTTGGACCCAGATTATCCAACCCCAGTTAGCACCTGGCATGGCATGATATGCATCACAGCAATCCCAACCTCTTGCCGCACTCCACGCTGCCATCTAGCACCTCCTCTGATCCGTACTTATACTTGAACCCCAGCTCCACAAGTTTGCTTGTATTAGCTTGTACTCTCACGGGCTACCAAACACACCCTTACTGTATCCACTGATACATACATTTTCCTAGTGCTAATCTAACAGCTCACCAGCAACCTAAAGAATAGGAGCTGACGAGCAGAGGCAGAATCACTAACAGCTCACCAGCAACCTAAAGAATAGGAGCTGACGAGCAGAGACACGATTCTGCCTCTGCTGTCCGAGTTCTCTACACTCTAGTGCAAGCTCTTCCAATCTTCCATCTTCACGGAAAGGATTTGGGAACCAGTAGGTTCATCGACGCGGCTGCTCCCAGCTGGTGCAGGATGGTAGGAAGTCGCTGGGAGATTGCAGACGAGCGGCAATAGCAGTGCGCCAATGTACATGTTACCTCGTACACGCCAGCCCAAGGGTCTGGTCTTCTTCACTGGGTCCTGCAGCACATTGGACAGTACGAGCGTAAAACGTCAACAGCTCGACTCAATGCGAAGGGGGTACTGAAGTGTCAATGCCAAGTCATTCTACCAGCAGAACAGGAATAGCAAATAGCCCAAAGCTTCCAGTGAGCAATGACATACCTATGTGTTGATGCCCAAGTTGATGATAGGGAAGAAGCCTGGTCCGCCTTCTCTGCGTTATCGCTTCTGAGGAAGTCAAGCACATGCTTTGCCGCTTCCCTTGGCTTCTCAACATGAGGAATGTGGCCGCACTGCCCAACCTGTCTCAAGATTGCGCTTGGGAGCTCCTGCTGCAACCGCTGCAGAGCGGCCCCAACGCATTTAAATTGGTCTGTATTCATATCTCAGGCATGCATATATATTGCAAACTAGATCATGTAACATTTACGCATTATCAGGAACTTACATATGATTCTTTATTGCTAATTATTCCATCATCCTCTCCCCACATGACCAAACATTTTTGCTTTACCTCCCACGAATATAAGAACACAGTCAGAATTATCATTCTTTTGCCCTATCCGTTACATTTTTCTTCCATGTCAGATTGTGATTCAGAAATTTTGCAATATCCAACTGTGTAAATGCTAATAAAAGAAGCATATGGTCTATAATTCCTAGTCAGCAGATGAGAATGATGCAACATTATCAAACAAGTCCCTCTTAGTTTTTTATATAATCAGGGCTTCAAGCTAATACAACGTGTCACCCAGTACTGAGAATAAAGGGAACAGCTTTGCGACCACGTGCATCACCGGAGTGGGCCATTGAGGTGGAAAATTTTAAACCAAAAATGCAGGGTGGAAAATAGCCTATGTGTGTGCTGATTTTAGTGCAACTTCAGCAACTTATGTCGTCATTAAAGCGGAGTAGGTTCAATGTAAACAATATGGCCGCCAATAGCACGAATCGGAAGAATTGATTCGAGAACTTCAAAGGATTCGCAGCTGCAGCTAGAAGCAAGTGCACCATTAAGAATCTGTCACCCTAAAATTAACAAAAGGGGTAAAATATGAATTGACCAGAGTTGCAAAAAATTGCTGACGGTGAAGGAATTTCTCGCCGGTGTCCAGCGAGGTGAGTGGTGCATGGTCAAGTTGTCCAGGATATGATTCTGGGGGTTGGACCCAAATTTCGCAGCGCTACTAATAATTCAAATACTCTCTTTTAGTGTTAATAACTTATAAAGGTACAAAATACCCTTTCTTAAGTGGATTTGAGATCCGTAAATCAGCATCCATAATATGGGTCGACCCACCGGGGAAATGGTGTTCTAATTAAATAATGCCTTGTATGAGCAGTAAGTGTTCTCTTCCCCTATCTAAAAAACAGAGAGAGGGAGAAGACTACTGAGTAATAGCTGCTACAAGCATACAACACCATGGATGATATGAAGACAATGAAATTGGATAAAGAATAAGAAACATTAAACATATCTGAAGACTGGGTAGGATCATAAATTAAAAGTTCATAGAAAAGAACCTGCTTTATTTGGTTTAGGACATTATAACCCCCGGTAACCATAAAATTAACCGTAGCATCTTCCCACCAAGGAAATAAGCAATGTAGACGGCCAATCTGTAATAAATAATAAAATAGTGAAGGAAATCATATGACTTGAAACCCAAGAAGTACAGAGACTAAAATGGTTTGAATTACTCATGGCAATTTTGTGCACTTTTCCAAAAAGGATATCAGGTATAACCAAGCAGAATTTGACTGACGAGAAAAAATTATTATTGTAGCATGAAGCAAAAAGGTTTGTACAACCATTTTTTTTTACGCATCAAGTGCAGCATTACTACTTTCAAGTCCTTGCAGCTTAGGCCTTTTTGTTATGTCAGTTTGTCTTTTACCTAGGATAGTTTAGTTTTGCTTTGATCGTTTTGGTTTTGGGTTTTCCCCTGTTTTTGGTTTGGTGGTTGCCATCCACCGTTTCTGGTTCGTACTTGGCACCTTCTTTGACATTCATGTTATAATACACAAGGACACACATTTAGATGCCTGTTTCAGAAAATAAGTTTATTGGAGAATAATAGAGAAAAAACGGCATACTTGAAAGATTTCCGTACACCTCAGAAAAGTGGAGAGAACTAACAGAACAACAACCAGAAATGATAGTTGCTTTGTTCTGTTGCAAGGAATGCATAGAGGCTTACCTGAACCCAATCAAAGAATCCATCTGGAATTTTATTAAATGCCAAGCGTGTAGCGAACAGTCGCAGAGGAAGACTCTTGAGTACAAAAACCTGGGGAGCAAAAGATTACACAGTCTTCCAGCCAATAAAAATGCACATACCACTGGATCAGTTTGATGCAAATTAAATAATCCAACATGAATAATTCTGGGGACAAGCATAACCATCAATAAATACAAATTAATATGCTTAGCACTACACAGTAACCATGGGCATCAGGACACGAAAACTAAAAATGTATCAGCAAAGTATATCAACACAAACAAAATGCATCACCGCTAAAGCAAAGTTATGTTGTCGCAAAGATTGCAGCTCAGCAAAGAACTCACCCCAGCATATGGAACAAATTTAGGCACTCTGGTCATATCTCTTGTGCCTTCAGCAATACACTTGCACCAATGAAGATTAATTTTGATACCTGAGATAAAGAAGGAAAGCTTGTGAGATTTGTCCAGTTACAGGAAAAGTACATACGAATTCAAGATATATATATCTGTATTTTGTGGTACTTTTCATATGAGCTAGACTGTTAGCTAGAAATGAGAAGAACACAGTAAGTCATAACATGCTGGTACCGCTTCCGGATAGTTGACTGCAAAATCGATGGCAACAGCAGCACCGAGGCTAGGCCCAACTAGTACCATCGGCCTTTTGATGTAGGATCTCCAGAACTACACAAAAAGGTTGTCAAGATGTAAGGATCATGTCACTAGTCATTAGAATTAGATATCCGCGTAAGTCTGACCCAGATAGTTATGGTTCTGCTTAGTACTAAAACTAGTCAGTTTTTCCCTGAAAAAATTTAAGCACTGTGGTCATTAAAACTGATCTTAAATAACTGAACATATTTGAACAGGGAAAGACTGAGCGAGAACTTGCTCAAAGAAAAGCATAGTATATGTAATTAGCAGACAACCCAGTTCTTATTTTGGGACAGAACCTAAGTTTTTGTGCAGTGCAGCCTCAGAGTAAGGCTGGTACTTCAGTTACTTATCAAACTCATTCTGAATAAACATGAAGTCTTCAGACTAGGAAGTGACATCAACTCATTACATGGAAATTATTGACATGTACACCAGCGGTAGTTTACCTGGTAAAGATGCTCGCGCTTCGATGCAACATCACAAGGTGGCCTTGCTTCTATGATCCAATCAATCATATTATTAGAAGTTGTGCCAACTGTGACAATTATTGAGCCAATTCCAATGGCATGCATCAGAATGGCGGCATATACCTAAATTAGAGAAGCCCCATCCAAGAACGTCCACAGCCCAGGCCTCCAATCCAGCCTCCTCCAGCAAAGGGTAGGTGTACCTCCACTCTAAACAAGAACTGCATCCAATAATTTTAAAGTGTCCAGGCTGCTAAAATGCATGACAGAATTACAGCATGACGCGGCTTGTAGCAGTACAAAGCCGTGCACAATTATTGGCACCAGAATTAGAGACATTGTAGGTCGAGCGATAAGGTAGGCACCGACCAGACCGGCGGTTCCAGTACACACACCTGTCAAAACCGTGGAGCAGACGACCGGCTCACTGCTCTCTGCTGCTTGAGCGGCCTCACGCAGCTGCTCTGTATCGGGCTCTTGGAGAAGCTGGTCTGAGGTTCAGAGAAAATTTCATCACGAGTGGCAAAAATTTCGAAGAAAACATAATCGAGCAGTTTAGAGAGAGGCTAGCTCGCCTGGACGGGCACGCGCTCGATTCGCCTGGCCAGGCGGATAGCGGCGCGGTCGCGGATTTGCTCGACCGCCCTGGGCAGGAATGGCGGGAAGTCCTTGGCGGGGGCGGCGGGGGCTCGGCCGGTGTGCCGACGTCGGCGGAAGCCGCGACCCTGAACCGGGCCCTAGACGGCGCCGGAAGCGGCAGGGCCGGCGAGGAGGAGGTGAGGAGCGGCGGCATTGGTGGAGTTTAGCCGTTTGCCCCGCCCGCTCGCTGGAGTGTGTGCGCTCTGGGTTGTGGGGATGTTAGGGGCGCGAAGTGGCGGTGGGCAGCGGCCACGTGGCACCTCTGGGCAGACTGGGCTACGGTGGCACGGATACGCGCGTCGTGGTCCTGATGATTAAAAAACGGTTTTGTTAAATTTCAGCTAGCTGAAAATTAAGGGCTATTTGAATTGCAGGGTCCAAAAATACAGGAATATGAAAACATAGCAATCCCACGGATTTGCATAACTGCATTGCATGTGTAAAACATAAGATTTAAAATGGAGAAAACTGTAGAAATAGTACAAATTTGAGTCTAAAAATGTGGTTGGAGAGATGTTCAAATTCCTATAAAACTGAAGCACAACAATCAAATCCATACAAATTTTGCTAGCCCGTTCCTTTGATACAAACGCAATCCATAGGAAAAAATTCTAAATATTGGAATCTTATGAAAATCCTACAATCCGGAGGCCCTAAGTTATTGCTCGTTCTATATCGCCGAACTTGCATCATGGTTCATACACTAATGAGTTGTAAGTTGGGTTACAACTAAGAAAATCTAGTTGTAAATAAGGTTACAACTAAATAGTTAGATTTTTTTCATGAGTCGTGTAGGTATGACTGGAACTAGCATTTAGTGACTTCATTCATCTGACTGAGAATAAAGTTAATTCTCACTCGTTTGAAAATTAGTCACACCCATATCAAAAAAGAAAAGTGCCATGGCTTCGGTTATGGACTCATGACTCATGCCTAGTTAGAATAGACTTCTACCTCGAATCGATGGTTTCCTTTGATTGAATTAATTTGGACCTCTTTAAGCAGTTAACTAGCTAAAGTAAGTCAAAGGGTTATCCGATCGAACTGCATCTCTACGTAGACGAAGCAGTACATTTTGATTTCAGACATTGAGCTTCCATATAGAACTGGATTACGAGCTAGATCAGAATGTTTAGTTCGAACTCGCTAAGTTCAACCTCGCCAAACTCGTCAATTTTAACAAGCAAATAGGTCGACTCTTTATATGTCTGAGTCGGCTTGTTAAAATCGGTTAAAATCGTTAGTATTTTAGCAACAATCATGTGCAAAATAGCAATATAAATAAACAATTCAATTTTAAGGAGTTCATAAGAAATATTAAAAGAGCTCACAACAAATACTCAGTCTGTCACAGTCAATATTGGGGTGCCCAAATGTGGGCATGCGGCTTATTCTAGCTTATGAACTGACCGATTGTGGATTGTTCAGGCCTAGTGCAAAAGAGTTTCAAGACTTTGTCGAATCTCGATGGTATCTTCTTGTCTCATCCATTAGGCTCACTATCACTATGGATCAAAATGTGTTTCACGAGTTCGGCCTTGGTCCCCGTATGGTTTTGGGAAAGTATAGTAGTCCCCCGGGGGATCTTTCCCTCCGATCCCCCGGGTCGCCAGCCTGACACATGTCCACTAAAAAGGGCTAATCCCACTTTTGCTACGAAAACTCCCGCTTTTGCTACAAAACGTCCCGTTTTTGCTGCATTGTAGCAAAAAACAGTTCATACACAGAACATAAAAGAAAAAATGTGGCCTCGCCGGAGACCTCACCTGAGACCTCGCCGGAGACGTGGTAGCAAAAAGTTTATGCTATTGTAGCAACAAAAAAATTCTATTGTAGCAAAATCAACTTCGTCGGAGACATCGCCGGAGACCTCACCGGAGACCTCGCCGGAGATATAGTAGCAAATTTTTTGATCTATTGTAGCAAAACCAGATAACAATAATAGCAAAAAATATATTATATTGCAGCATCGTAAAAAACAAAAAATTCCGGCGAGGTTCTCCGATGAGACTTATGATGCAAAAATTCCGGACCGAAAAGTTTTTGCTACATGTAGCAAAAAATGAGACTTTTTTTTGCTACCGTAGCAAAAAGGGCTCTGGGGGACTATTTTCCGGACCGAAAAGATTTTGCTACAATAGCACATTTTTTTTGCTACGGGATCTCCGGCGAGGTCTCCGGTGAGGTCCGGCGAGTCCGGTGAGGTCTCCGGCGAAATCGGTCTTTTCTTTTCTGTTTTCTGGGCGAACCGTTTTTTGCTACATTGGAGCAAAAGCGGGTGATTATTTGCTTCAGTGTAGCAAAAGCGGGATTTGGTGGGATTTTGGGTAAGAGAGGAGGACACGTGTTGGCAGGGGGATCCGGGTGATCTTTCCCCCAGATCACCCGGGGGACGCCTAGTTCTCTCCTATGGTTTTTGCACCGTATCTTGTTATCTCATCCATATGTCTACTTATGGCACGGATTAATATGCACATAAATGGTCCTTTCACCGGCCCGCCTAACGCAAGCGATCGCGTTCTCCAGGAAGCGATCACCAGACACCGGTAATGCAACTTTCCCGGCAAACTCCAAATAACGAGACTGTACGCACTGATCGATCCCTAGCGGCGACGGGCGTGACCCGCCGACGATCCCTGCAGCAGCGTCAGAGCTACGGCGACGCGCGTCCACCGGAAAGGCAGGGAGAGCGCCACGCCGCCGGTGGTATGTGCCACGCGAGCGACATGCACGCAGGCACGGCGCGGGACGACCACGGACGTCCATGTCTGTGTCCTAGTCGCCGTGACAGGAAGGTCCTCGCGACGTCCATGTCTGCCCGGCGGCGATCACGTACTGACAAATACCCCGGCGGGGATCACTTTACGGACAAATACAGCACTCGCAATCTCTATAGATCGGTCACCGTAGCGACAGGCCGGCATGCTCTGTGCTGATCGATGAGTGCTCGTCGAAGAAAACAAGAACGCTGAACACGGCACATGAGTCCTACCTCATCGATTTCCATCAAAAGAGTATGTTGAAGTGTTAGGCGATTTTTGGGTAAGTTTAACTAACGAAAACACCATTACAAATGCATTAACACATTTAACAACATAGGATATACTAGACAGATCTAGTAGATCTACGTATGGTTCAAAAATTAGTACAAACATAGATATGAGCAGCAAATACGTGTTGACCCGAAAGGTTCCCCACCACGACATTGTTGTTGTCCGCCAGGACGATGAAGATGCACATCCGACTTTGGTGTTGGAGTCGGCTCTGTCCGAGTCGTTTAGTCGGCGCAGTTGGAGTCGGACGGAAGTGAGCAGTCGCACCGAGACGCTCAACAAAAATCTTATCGTTCGTCTCCCGGTGTAGGATCTCAACGAACGGGATTTCGGAGGCCTCCTCTCCCGAGCAGCCGTGCACGCGGTCACCGGGATGGAGAAGTCTGAAGAACAACGCAACAAAAGGAACTATAGTGTGGGGACTAGAAGTAAGCTCTATCTCTTCTCGTTTGCCCGTTCGGTCTCCTCATTTTATAATGAGAGACGAGTGTCGGACAAGTGTCCGCCATGCAGCAGACAAGTGTCGAGTACATTGGCCACGCGGTGAATGAATTAAGTCGGCACACATGCACGCTGACATGTGTACACGCCTCACCTCTGCTCACACAAAATTTTAACCTTTCACCAAAACGGGCTCTAACTTGAACTTGATTCCCGAAACGTGACATGAAGCAACGTGTGAGATGAGTGGCGGAGAAGGAGGAGTGCGTGAGGGCTCACCTATTCTCATCCTCTTACTAGTGGGAGAATTACTGCCCTTATAAGGTGGTGTCCAACTCTTCCAACTAGTAATGTGAGACTAAACTTTAGTCTTACTAGGCACAAAACTGCACAATCTAAATGGACCTCTCAGATTTTAGGATTTTGACTAGATGCGTTGCAGCCCATTAAATCCAACAATCCCCCACCAGATTTTAGAGGCACATTAGATTCCACATATCACTGTCTGATACCTGTAGTTCAGTGGAGACTGTTAAGTTGAACTTCCACCTAAACAAGGAGCTACGTTGACTATGATTGAACAATGGACGAAGCCTTGAATTGTCGGTCTTGTGAATCAAGTTTTACTCAGAGTCGTTACCGGTACAAGGCTGCCGAGACTTCCCCGCGGATGGAGCATATATAAGTCGTACTCCTTAGCCTTTCATGAGCTTACTAAGGATTCACAAAATATCATGCAGCATGACCAACAGTGTCGCTCATATAGGTGTGTACTTTCAAGATCGCCCTGTAGGACAGTGTTTTTGCCCATCAAGAGCCAAACAGAACACAGTAGGACAGGAAGTCAGCCTGCCTAACATTAGTCTATGAGAGAGTTTGCATCTGCATCGGAGTGGGAGTTATAGGTTCTATAAACAGCTGCTCCGATTTGTTTTCCCTCATAATTCACGGGATCTCCGATCACATAGATTAGGTTACCCCCTCGGCAACTCAATAATATTGAGGTAGTAGTTGCTTAGCTAGTTGTTGATATGGTGGAGTCAGATCTTCTGCATGTGGTAGTTGCTTAGCTTAGATTGACACAATGCCCCGATTTTTCTACCGGTGCATTTGGTGTCATCACTGATCGTATCCTGTGAGCCGGACGGCGCTGCAGCTCCGTCTGGCGCGGACATGACGATCGGCTATGGAGAGCTCCCTTGGACCTGGCGATGATCGCGGCTTTGTTTTTTTTCTGTATGGGATCTAGAGAAGCGATGATCGTGGCTTTTGTTTACATTGTTTGTAGCGTGTAAAATTGTTATTTGATACGGACCAAATCTGTGGAATATAGTTTTTGATTTTCGGAGTTGTTTTCAAATTATTTATGTGTCTCTATACAGTTTCAGGCTTATTTTGATTCTATTGGTAGTTTGAATACCTCTGAATTTTGAATACCGCTTGCACTAGCTAGCTAGCAAAAGCAAACAGCCCAACCAAACGTACAGCTAAGCCAAAACTAGCGAAGCCGAGCTGGGCAAACTCTACCTATGAATTGTGTCGTCCACAAACATACCCTCTCGACCCATCCCTGCTGTTTCCAAATGCTGTCGGGGGTAATTTCCCACCAAGGCTATCTCTCCCGGGGATCCCCCATGACACTCAGAATTTCCCCTAGGGGTTTAGTGCCCTGGTTTTATTACCCCTTGCAACCAAACAAGCCCTGAGTGTACTACTTTTGCATTGAAAATTTATGTTCTCTGTTGGTATAATTTGAATAATTAAACGGTTAACTTGCAAGACAGCAATGGATTTCTGTAGCAGGAAGTGAATTATCTAGTGGAAGTCTCGCCAAGGACAAAATTTATTTTCCAATAAAAACACAAGTCAATAATATTGGCGCTGCAAGGTGTATTTCATCACTAGGTAGATAGTTAACATATGGTCTAATTTCCCAACTTGCTAGTTGAAATTTAGAAGATATCACAGAGGACAAAACGTAGTACCAAATTTAAAGCAATTAATTAAGGATAGTTTCATAGATCATGGGCGAGTACCTGAACAACAGCGTCGCGACTATTACCCTTCACTGCCTGCTCGAGCTTCTCGTTGTCCAGCTAATGGAATCGACAAGAATTAAAAAAAAAGTCATAATCAGCATCCACCGCCGTCAGACAGGGCAGAAAAAGGACACCACCCACCAGCAGCACGGCGGCGCGGGGGAAGTAGCGGAAGATGTGGTCCCCGACGCGCTTGGTGACGGCGGGGAGGTCTGCGTCGTCACGGCGCGCGTTGGCGTGGTAGTAGCCGACGACGGCGAGGCCCTGCGCGGCGAAGTGGTCCTCGACGAGGGTGAGCGCGAGCTCGAGCGTGGGGAGCAGCGGGAGGTGGTGCGGCTGGTGGGAGAGGGGCACGGCGTCGACGACGGAGACGACGGCCGGGGAGGCGGCGGAGTCGAGGAGGCGGCCGACGAGGAGCCCGTTGACGGCGGCCGCCGGGTGCTTGAGCGCGTGCAGCGCCAGCTTGACGTACGCTGCCTGCGCCAGCTCGTACCGGCACTCCACGCCCATCGCGATCCGCTCCGCTCTGCTCTGCTCTGCCGCCGCCGATCGGAGAAGGCTTTGGATTGGCTCGCGCTGCTGCTTCTCTCGTGCGCGCTGCCGTCAGATCTGGTTCGAGGGGATCGATCCAGTTTGGCACAAGGGGAGAGAGATCCTCCTACACAAGTTGGATGACGATCACGACAAACTGGAGTTCCTCAAAACATGGGCCCACAGGTTCAGAATGGAATTCCGGTTTTATCTTAAGGCTCCGTTTGGTTTAGCTTTCCAACCAGCTTCGCGGTGGCAAACGCACAATCTCAACCAAACGCGTTTTTGACCGCACCAAAATCTCCCACCGCAGCTGCTTTTTCCTGTACGATTCCTGCAGCCCCTAGCGAGCAGCTTCCATCGCGGTGACAACCAATATTTGCATAAAATTACCCACTGCCATCGAACAAGTCATACCGGTTCGACATTCTATTCCTTCTCCACCCGAGAAAAGCCTCTCTCGTTTCACATCTGGCGCACGCGGAACAGACGGACAGGCGGCTAGGGTTCCAGCCGCCGTCCCTCCGGCCTGCTCGCCGCCGTCGAGGACACCGCCTGGACCGGCAAGCACCGTTGGCCGAAGCTTCACCTGAGAGCGGACGAGGTAGATGATCCCCTCCACCATCCCTGCTCTCTCGCTCTATCTTGGAAATAAGGCCGATATTTGCATAAAATTACCCACTGCCATCGAACAAGTCATACCGGTTCGACATTCTATTCCTTCTCCACCCGAGAAAAGCCTCTCTCGTTTCACATCTGGCGCACGCGGAACAGACGGACAGGCGGCTAGGGTTCCAGCCGCCGTCCCTCCGGCCTGCTCGCCGCCGTCGAGGACACCGCCTGGACCGGCAAGCACCGTTGGCCGAAGCTTCACCTGAGAGCGGACGAGGTAGATGATCCCCTCCACCATCCCTGCTCTCTCGCTCTATCTTGGAAATAAGGCCGATCCGCCGGCACGGCGTCGTGTCTCATGTGCGTATTGTACGTAGTTCTCCGATCCGAGTAGGATTAGAGTTCCACACCGTGTAGGATCAGTGATCGCTCGTATCTACTTGTATATGCAAACATGTCATCGCACTGGTTGATTTCATAGAGGATACCTTGCTAGTTTGCTAACCCCCATGTACTGCTGATTTTTTTTCACACGCAATCATCTAATTGAAGTAATTGAAATATTCCTTTGGTTAACTGAAGTATGGCTGAGAAAGCAGTCTGGGATGAAGCAAATGTCGTGCACTTCATTGCTATTTGCAAACAAGAGATTAGTAATGGGAACAGGCCCTTAGGTTTTTTCAATCCGACTGGTTGGAAAAACCTTGTAGAGAAGTTTGAAGCAAAATCTGGAAAGAAGCTAACAAAGACTCAATTGAAAAATAAATGGGACAATATGAAGAAAGAGTATACGTGGTTCATGGAGTTAAAAAATGCTGCTACTGGACTTGGATGGGATGATACGAAGCAAACTGTTGATGCTTCTAAAGAATGGTGGGATGAACATATTCAGGTAACAATAGTACTAGATTTCTCTTTTTCAGCAGCTATGTATTTATATCTTTGCATTAGCTTACTTATACATTAAATTTCAGAGATGCAACAGTCCCGAGAAAGGTATCAAATGCAACCATATGAGGTACAGGAAGCGTGGACCGAAGCATTTGGATGATCTGCACGCCATGTTTGAGAAGATACATGTAACTGGGGCTACCGCAACCTGTCCTGGAGATATATCCAGTGATGAATGCAGTGATGAGGATGTGGAAGTGGTAAAGAAAACTGATGAAAATCCAGAAGTAAAGTTGGATTCTTTGAAGAAACCAAAAGAAAATAAGAAGCGCAAGGAATCCTCTAATGCCAATGAAGAGAAAGATGAGAAGAGCCCCTTCTTTCGATTGTACAAGAACACATGTCAGAAGATAGGAACTGCAGCTGATAAGATATCCTCAAGTGTTGAAGCATCATCAGCTCTTGCTTCAACCAACAATGTACCTAGCATTACAGATGTTATGCAGATGGTGAAAGATTGTGGGGTGAAAGAGGGAACCGCTTTGATGCACACAGCCACTATGATGATCGTGAAGCCCGAATTTAGGGAGATATTCAGCTTGCTTGAAACAAAAGAAGGACGGTTTGATTTGCTGCAGAGGGAGCATGAGAAGTAGATGAATCATGAGTCGTGTGAACCATTTTATTTCTTGTCGTGTGAACCATTTTATTTCTTGTCGTGTGAACCATATTTGTCTTGTCATGTGAATCCCATTTATTTTTTGGCGTGTGAACCATTTATGTCTTGTTGTGAATGATGTTGCTGCCATGGTTTTATAAAGTGACGTTCTTACTTTCCTACAATGATCTTAACTCAGACATATTTATATGTGTGTAGATGGATGCAAGCATGGCCAAACAAGGACAAGAGAGACTTCAATATCTAGCTGAGCTTTCCGAGCTTGCGCACCAGGCTGCCATCCTTGGCAACATGGGTAACCTCTATACCGAGCGATATTTGCACAAGGACTCATATAGAGAAGCTCCTGAAACTGGACTTCAATGGGTTATGAGGTGCTTTGGTCGTCCTAGATATTTTTACAAGATGTTTCGCATGACCCCTGAGGTGTTCACAACACTCCATGACTTGCTGGTCTCTAGCTATGGTTTGAAATCAACCAACAATGTGTCATCTGTTGAGTCACTAGCCATGTTCTTATGGATTGTTGGAGGCCCCCAAGCATTTGCACAAGCCGAAAACCAATTTACAAGGTCGCTATGGACAGTTCACACCAAGTTCAAGGAAGTATTGTCTTGTTTGCGCAAGTTAGCAAGAGACAACATCAAACCAAGAGATCCTACTTTCAGTACAGAGCATTCAAAGGTTAAGGAAGATCGTTTTTGGCCTCACTTCAAAGGCGCTATTGGTGCTATTGATGGATCACATGTCCCATGTTTAGTTCCTAAAGAGGAGGTGGTTAACCACACATGTCGCCATGGATATACATCACATAATGTGCTTGCTATATGTGACTTCGACATGAGGTTTACCTTTACGGTTGCTGGTTGGCCGGGATCAGCACATGACACAAGGATCCTACATCATGCATTAGCAAATTTTCCTTCATTTCCTCTACCTCCTAAAGGTATAAAATAATTATCTATGCTACAAATAATGTCATTTTATTTTTATATGCTGACTCCATGTTAATTTTCAGGAAAATACTACCTTGTTGACTCCGGTTATCCAAATCGAATTGGATACCTTGCTCCTTTCAAAGGGAGTACGTACCATCTACCAGAGTTCCGTCTTCGCCGTGGGCGTCCACCTCAAGGGAAGTACGAGATATTCAATTTTCTGCATTCATCACTTCGCAATGTCATTGAGCGTGCATTTGGCGTCTTGAAGCAAAAGTGGCGTATATTGAAGGCCATGCCAAGTTTCTCACCTCGTACACAAAAGCATATCATTCTTGCTTGCATGGCGTTGCACAATTTCATTCGCGATAGCAAATTGCGTGATAGGGAGTTTGATAAGTGCGATCAAGATGAGGATTATATACCTGGAGCAGCACGTGCAACACCACACACACAAGGGGATGACGTTCTAGAAGGGGAGAATGAGGAATCCATGAACGATATTCGGAGTAGGATAGCCGATGCTTTGCTTGCGGCAAGAGCGGAATAGGATATCTTGTGCTGAAAGAGGAGATTATCATGTCAACCATGTCTTTTGTGTGATCCGTAAGTCTTTTGTAATAATTTGAGACGTCACATTCTATTCATATATTATCTATGATTTGAGAGGATATATTCTTTTGTACATGCATTGAAAGGTAGCAGCAGATTGCCTACTTGCATGCAAAGCTAGCAGGAGGTCGATCCAATCAAGCTGCTTGCTTGTAGTATGTATGTACGTACGTAAATCTCCTGTAAGAAATCTTTTGCCAAGTTCCGGGATGGTTATGATGATTTCCGGCGAGGTTTTGGCCATCTCCGGCGAGGTCCGGCCAACTCCTGCTAGGGTTCGGCAATATCAAAGTGGTCAGAGGCGTTCCAGCGCGACTCCGGCAAGGTCCGACATCTCTTCCCTATCTCCGGCGAGGTTTCGACGAATTCTGACCAACTCCGGCGCGGGTCCGGCGATATCAAGGTGGCCGGAAGCGGTCCGGCGCGACTCCAGCAATGTCCAGTGTGTCTTCACCTATCCCCGGCAAGATTTCGGCGAGGTCCGGCCAACTCCGGCGAGGGTCCGACGATATCAAGGTGGCCGGAGGTGGTCCGGCGTGGTGGACCGGCGAGGCGTACAACTCTGGCGAGAAATTCCGACGGCTCTCCCACGATGATTCGAATAAAATTCACAGTTTCACAGTTGTTTCAGCCAAACGACTTTCAGCTTTGCCACAGTTCTCATCTCACAGCTGATTTTCCACAGCTCACAGTTCACAGCAGCTTTTTTGGAATCCGCAGCTCAACCAAACACACCCTAAGTATTCGAAATTTGAATGCATTTTTCTTATTGACATCTGACGAAATTTACAAGTTGACACGGTACACGATCGTGTTTTATGTGTTTTTCACTTTTTCTCGTACTATCGTATTTGAGATGTATCTGAACTATTTATACGACACATGTAAAGTAAACCTTCAGGACTAGGATAGAAATCATTCTAATTAGAGAATACTAGATGAAACCCCGCGCGTTGCGGCGGAATTTTTTGAGTGATTTTTTTGTAATAACAATTCATAGACATTTGTGAAAACTTTGATGCAAAAAGAGGCATTTCATTATTTGGAAGTCGTTGAAAATTTTATTACATGATTTGAGTGATGAGTGCAGTAACTACTCAGTTTCTTCGTAAATCCTCTTGTCACCGGGAAGGATAGCCGTGACATGCCTCTTTCCTTGTTTGATATATTCGATTGTGAAGAACTGCCGATCTGATCCAAGTATGCTTGTTATGTCTGCAGTTGAAGGTCCGCCTCGGTTCCCTTCCTGTAAAGTTAGATGCATTGGGTTTTTCATACCCTTGATTTTTTTTATTGACTCGGTATAGATCTTGGTAGCTTCTTTTATGCGATTGACTGAAGATGGAAGTACGTTTGTCATCGGCCTCATTGCCCTGCTGGATAGAGAGCATTGTATATGAACGTAGCAATTTGCATACAAACAGAAATATATGTTGACTCAGTACATACCTATTTTGGCCTTGTTGTTGTACCTCCATATATCACAGATGGGAGAATCTTGTTGATTGAAAGTTGTATCTGTACTTTCATAAGAACGAAATGAATCGGGTGTCTTGGGGTTATATATAGGGATCTTGTGGTGCCTTAACATTTTAAGGAGGTTACTACAATACATTTAAAATGGACGTTTCTTAGAAAAATTAACGGAGGCATTCTGAGAGCATTAAACGGAATTAATTATTTATTGTTTGAGTTAGCAGCATTTTTTTTGGACAGGAAGAACAAAACAAAAACATACTTGTATTATGCAGTAGAGGAGCATAATTAGAATATAGTCGTAGAGTCTTTCATTTCATATGAAATTACATGTTCAATAAACACGTACATATTTACCTGAATAATGTGTAGCTTACTATGAAAAAAAGGGTCAGACATATTACTTTAACAACATCAAAATCAGGCTAGGTGGATATTTAAAGATTTGTGCAAACATAAAATACCCAAATGGAGCAAGTATAGTTTGCATTCTTATGCCATTTGTGTTGCAAATAAATGAAGGATTACGCATGGAACGGAAGCACAAAGTAAAACTGGCAATCAAAGATAATTTTTAGTATTTATTAATTCAGACACTCAATGGATTATCCTGAGTTATCAATCTAGTGATCAGTAACTATTTATGTAAGCAACAATACATTTTATATTTTGATAATAATGGATGGCATCTTCCTCGACCAATTCTTCAGCATCAGAAACGGAGGTAGTAGACAGTAAAGTCCTTAGTTGTTTTCATGCGTGGTTGATGATGCCTTCATGTGGTTAAAAAAGTCAGCATTGTTACAAAGGTAAAACTTGTGTCAGGTTTGTGTTGTGCTGTACTGAAATGAAAACTGACGATACCTATTTTCTTTTATTGTTTATCCTATTTCCTTTCTTAGCTGCCTCCATCATTGTTGTCTGAAATTCTATTTGAGGATAAAAAGTGATATTTTCTATGTGATATGAGGGGATATACATACTCTTGCTTATGTCGTTTGACACTCTGAAGTTCTAGTTCTCCAGCTGGAAGATCTTCCTCTTTTCTGCTGTGGCATTTCAAAATTTAAAAGGTGAGAAATTGCATATCTTCTCTAAAATGTATTCTGTTTTCATACCTTTCTCTGTTTGCTGTAGTGCTGCTGTGAACCTGGCCTGCTGTGAACAATGTTTGCATAAATGGCTTGGCCCCCAAAGGTTTAATGGTTCAAAGATAGTTCCTGAAAGATAGGTTGTGCTTACGTTTTTCAACAAAAAGGAGACTCAAATGTACGGTAAACTAATAGGCACATAGAAATTGCTTACGGTTATGGGTGAATATCAAATTTAGTGCCTGCAAAACTGATGTAGAGGATTCCTCATTTAATCGCTGCTGCACATGCAGGAGTGTGGTCGGTATGAAGCACACGGAAATTAAATAAGTAATTGTGTGTATGCTTAAGTATAATAGAAGATTTGAAGGGACACACTGGTACTAACTAACCTCGATTCCTAAGTTCTGCACGCCTGCGCCAGCTATCGGAAGAGGCAGATTGGTTTGGTTCAGGGACAACGAGAGCTAGTGACTAACGGGGTGGGCGTCCAAGTTTACGTGAGACTGAATGCGTACGATGCTGACTCGCAGGATTTTCCGAACTTTCAGGGTTATCCATATTTGCAAACTGAACACACATAAATCTTACGTGAAGGAACGCAGATTGTGCTTTCTTGTTTCTAGCTAGCAAGTTGTTTAAGAAATGTATTTAATGGAAAACTCCAGGGAGCAAATGTGAACGTAAAAAATAAATTTCAGTGGACATTTGAGGGGAACAAACATATACGGCCAGACAGACATTGGTTTCAGTTCGAATGCAATATAAAGAAATTTACGGGACATTTGAGCGGGAGCTTGTCTGCTTGTGTACCAGGGATTAATGCCCAGCCTAGGCGTACAGTTGACAGGCTCTTCCTTCTTCCTTGGGCCATCAGAATACACCAAATCAGGGTGCTTAAGACAGCAGTACGCAGAACGAATGAAAATCCAATGAAATCCAGGGAGGTAAAAACATGGAGCAGCCTTGGAGGCGTAACGCAACCTAAGAAATTGACAAAAAATAGTGATGGGAAAAATAAGAAGAATATTTTGGAGAGGTAGCATAGCTGAGACCATTGAGATTGCGAGGCGAGCCGGCGGGGGCGCTGGGTGCCCATGGCAACAGAGGGAGCCTTTTAAACATGGAGGAGGCGGCGGTGGGAAGCTGAATCGAGCAGAGCAGTTTCTTGATCATTTGTGGGTGATGAATGATGAGGAGGATGCGGCAGTTTTAGGAGCCTTTGTGTTGTGGCAAGGAGGCCATAGGTTAGTGGGAGGGATTTGCGGCCATGAATTCCGAGGTCACGGCGGCGGAGAAGAGGAACAGAGTGGTCGTTTTTTTTTTCAGTCGGAAAGGCGAGCGGCGGGTATCTACCAGCCCAAGTAGGAGCCCAAGTAGCGAAAGCCCACAGTAGGATAGAGATTCAACCCATATAGGGGCCTCTGATGGAGCTGGTTATCGCTGCGAACACACGCGACGGAACGACGGGAACGGTAATCACTGGCTAATTGAGGGGACGTGGACGCACGAGGAGGCTGGAAAATGTGGTAGCGGGGTTCTCCTATTTAGATTGAAAATATTCCTTTTAGTTAGAAAAATATTAGCTCTGTATCAGAATATAAGATGTTTTAGCATTTTTGTGATATGAATGTATTTTGACGCATATCAGTGTGCAGATTCACTCATTTCATCATGTATGTAGTCCGTATTGAAAATGTCTAAAACATCTTACATTTTGATACAGAGAGTAGAAAACTCATTTTTATGTCTTCATTAAGGGGTAGAGTTATTCACGAGGGAGTGGTTATGCTTCAAGAGATCATCCACGAAACCAAGTCCAATAAACTCTCAGGGGTGATTTTGAGAAAGCCTATAACCGGGTAAACTGATGCTTCCTGTCCTGCTTCGGAAGGGTTTTGACCTAGGGTGGGTCCACAGAGCTATGGGGTTGGTCTCTGGGGGCCAAACCGCCATCACGACCAACGGAGAGATCGGTAACTTGTTCCAAAATGGCTAGGGAGTGACACAGGGGACCTCTCTCTCCACTAATTTTCGACTATGTGGTTGATTCTCTAGCAACTGTCTTAGACAAAGCCAAGGTGCGGGACGTATCCAGGGGTAGTCTCACACCTCATACCTTGGCGGGTGATGACCCACAAGTATAGGGTATCGCAACAGTCTTCGAGGGAAGTAAAACCTAAATTTATTGATTCGACACAAGGGGAGCCAAAAAATGCTTAGCGGATGAATTGTCAGTTTAGCTGCACCTAAAAGTAAACTTGCTTGGCACAATTTATTAGTAGCAACAGTAATATAATAGTAGCAGTGGAGAAATAACAGCAACAGCGAAATAAAGACAACAGTAGTGATTGTAGGAAACAACAGGATTAAAATATTGTAGGCACAAGGACGGATGAATGAGCGTTGCATGGATAAGATAACTCATGTAATAGTCATAACATAGGGAAATTGCACGTAAACAATAATAAAGCATCTGAGTACTAATCAAGCATAGGCATGTGTTATGTATATAGTTGTACGTGCTCGCAATGAGAAACTTGCACAACATCTTTTGTCCTACCAGCCCGTTTACAGCGGGGCCAATCATGGAACCTTACTCCTTTTAATAAAGTACCGGAGCAAAGCATTAACATTCCATGAATGCATGTAACCCTCAAGTCAAAACCATCCCTCCGGTTGTCCCAATTGTTGTCACTTTGGGGCTACAATAACAGGTGTATACAATTTGTAGATAAGATCTCAAACAATAATTATACTCATGAAGACATAACATGTTCAGATTTGAAATCATGACACTCGGTCCCTAAGTGTCAAGCATTAAGCACACCAAGTTGCAACAATGATAAATAGTACTAACAACAGATACTAGGCACCATGCCTTAACAATCTGACATATATTACATAAACAATCTCATCCAATCCCTACCATCCCCTTCAGCCTATAGCGGGAATTACTCACACATGGATGGGGGAGTCATGGATGGTTGATGGAGAGGCGGTGGCGATGACGACGGCGATGATATCCTCCAAATCCCCGTCCCGACAGGGTGCCAGAACGGAACTTCTGGTCCCCGAACTAGGGTTTTCGGTGACGGCGGAGCTCGGGAGTGTTTCTGATAAAATCGTCTGGGGGCCGTGCGTTTTAGGTCGAGGTGAATAAGTAGTCGAGAGGGCGTCGCGAGGGGCCCCACGAGGCAGCCAGACGCCACCCCTGGCGCGGAGAGGGGTCGTCTGGGGCCCGTGGGTCCCGTCTCCGCTTTGTCTTCTGGCTCCGTGGGTCTTTCGGCAAAATAGGATTTATGGAATTTTCTGGAAATTTTCAGAGAACTTTGAGTTTCTGCACAAAAACAAGACACCAAGGCAATTCTGCTGAAAACAGCGTTAGTCCGTATTAGTTTCATTCAAATCATGCAAATTAGAGCTAAAACAATAGCAAAAGTGTTCGGAAAGTAGATACGTTTTGGACGTATCAGCGGGAGGGGTATCCTACTTGCAATATGTCGATGACACAATTATCATGATCAAACCCGATGATCTAGCCATTGCAAAATTGAAATTCACCCTTATTTGCTTCGAAAATATGCGGGGCTAAGGATCAATTTCCAAAAGAGCGAGGTACTAGTTGTGGGGGCTAGCGACCAGGAGCAAAATGGATTACCCACATGCTTAATTGCAAAATGGGGCCATTCCCTTTCACTTATTTGGGACTCCCGATTAGAGATCGTAGGGGATTGAGGTCCCCTCGGTAGAAAAGTGGCGAAATGGGCGGACCCATGGATGGGAAAGCTGATGTCTTCGGTAGCCTATCTAACCCTGACCAACGGCCTGGTTTTTAGCCTCCCCCTACACGCTATGGGGGTCGCACTTCTAGGGGACGGGGTCCACCGGACTATGAACAAACACCGTTTTCGTTTCTTCTAGAGTGATGGACGGAACAAACGCAAGTATCATTGGGTGCGATGGGACACAGTGTGTTTGCCCAAGAACTTGGGGGGTTGGGCATCATGGACACTGAATCAATGTCTCATGGTAAGTGGATTTGGAAGATCCTCACCGGAGACACGGGTCTCTAGGTAGAGATCCTCAGGAATAAATACCCGAGGAACAAACATATGTTGGTTGACAACCACGCCTCCGGCTCCCAGATCTGGAATGCCATTCAAAAGGTCAAAAACCTGATTTGCTTGGGGAAAAACACCAAGTGCATAACGGTAGATCTTTGGGTAGCTTGGTGGCTGCTGGGCCCGACCCCTCTCAGGGTGCGGTTCCCAACACTTTTGTAATAGTTTTCCATATTCACATGTATATAAATGTATGTTGACTTCTTTTTCTGTCGGTAAAGATTGCACCAGAGTACCAAACCCATCTTTCACTTGCATTTCTTAATACTTTTTTTTTTGCGAATGCATTTCTTAATACTCCCTCCGATCCATATTAGTGGGCATAGCTTTGTCTAAATTCATATGTATCTAGTTAAGTATTTAGACTAGATACATGTGTATCTAGATAAAGTTGTGTCCACTAATATGGATCGGAGGTAGTACTAGTTCTAGTTCGAGTGTGTATATTCACGCATCTAGACGTCTCAATCTTTTGCCGCTACGCGAATTCGAAGTGTCAAACTCGGAAAGCCGGAGCTCCCACTTCCTGGTGGGCCCTGAACGCCAGCGCAGGTACCCAAGCATCGTGCACGCACTGACGCACACGAGAGGCTCGGCTCCACCAATCAGAGGGGCAACCTCCCAAGTCCAGTAGACCCAGACCCCCAGTCGTCTCTCCCGTCGCCGCTCCACCTCGAGTTCCAACCCGCCTCGCCCCCTTCGGCCTCCGGTCTCTCCGCCGCCCTCGCCTGGGCGCAGGATGGCCGCGGCGGCGGTGGCGTCGGGTTCCGCCCGTGCGGTGGGCGCGCCCAGGGTGGGGCTGCTGTACGACGACCGGATGTGCGCGCACGCGACCCCCGACGGGGAGGATCACCCGGAGAACCCCGAGCGGCTGCGGGCCATCTGGCGCAAGCTCGCCGCCGAGGGCGTGGCGTCAAGGTACGCGCCTCCCATGAGTTACTGAGCGAGAACAGCGTGATTTTGTGTGGGGGATCGGTAAACAGGCGTTCGTATGTGCGTTTGTCGCGTGCGGTTCCATCGAATCGCCCGAGTGGCGAGGCCCTCGCGCACTTTGGTTTTTCTCAAATTACTTCTGTTACGGCTGTAGCCATGTCCGTTTCGATCTACTTGACATTGTACTATGGGTCTCCACGAAAGGGTTAGTATCCATGGTTCTAACTGTTTGCTTAGGTCTTGATTATTTTGAAGAGCCCCGAGGGTCCGAGAAAGGGAGAATAGAGAAATTCATCATATAGTCGTTCTAACATTTATGAACTGTACCGCTGAACAGAATAGGGTCCTGGTATTTGTGCAATTTTGGGTAGCCACGCTCATGCTTGTGTACAGTAGACTTGGATGGTACTAATTTTAAGCTTAAACATTGGCGTTACAGCTTAAGTTCTGTTCATTCTGTGCATTACTTTGATTAGATTAACTGCATGGCTTTGCAAGGTTCAGTGGCTGCAGTGTAACATCATTTTCTTCCAGGTGTGTGGTCATGAAGGCGAAGGAGGCCAAGGAAAAATCTATAGCCTCTGTCCACACCCAGAACCATATAAAGCTGATGAGGAATATCAGCTCCAAGGAGTATGATTCCCGTCGAAAGAGGACTGCTCAGAAATTCAACTCTATTTACTTCAATGAGGGATCCTCAAGTCTGCTTTCCTTGCAGCTGGTTCTGTTATCGAGGTAATTAGCATGTACATTTCCAGCATCGTGTATATGCCTTTTGTAGTCTTGTACGGTAGTTTTGGCTCCTTCAATCCTGTTTGCTGACAAAAGACTCATTTGGCAAGTAGGTTTCTGAGAAGGTTGCGTCTGGTGAATTGAATTCTGCTATTGCTCTAGTCAGACCTCCAGGCCACCATGCTGAGCATAATGAGGCAATGGGATTTTGTCTCTTCAATAATGTGGCTGTTGGGGCAAATTATCTCTTAAATGAGAGGGTGCGTAGTTGAAATTTCATTGCCGTTTTTTCTCTTAAGATCAACATGTGCTACTCTTGTTCATCATTTCTTATACATGAGCAATCACCAATTTGTTATGATGAGACCTACTAAGAAGGTGAAGTCATTTTCTGACCTTCTCTTCTCTGTTGCAGCCTGACTTAGGTATCAAGAAGATATTAATTGTCGATTGGGATGTTCATCACGGAAATGGCACACAGAAGATGTTTTATAGCGACCCTCGTGTATTGTTCTTTTCAGTTCACAGGTACAATTGAACACCTTGATATTAATTTGGTAGTTTTTTTCGATTTCAGACTAGCTTCATAATCTTCACCATATGATATTTTTGAAGTCGTGCCAGTTTTGTTGCCTGCATTTTGATGGTTTACTCCTTTTGTTTTATGAATGTAGCATGCGGAACAAATTTTGCAACAGAAAATACTCCACAGTTGATATAAGTTGACAAATTCCATTTATTATTTACATGGTATTAACAGACTTGTTTTTTTTAAGACTGAGCTAGCCTTGCTGTAGTGCTGTTGGGCATTATACCTGTAACAATTGACATTTAAGTCCACACGTACCAACAATCCACCTTGATCGTCACATACATTATATGCTCTTTAGGATATGTCGAAATGAAGAAGATCAAATAAAATTCCTGTCACTTATAGTCTATTGCGAATGATGCTCTGGTAGTTGATTCAA
The DNA here is from genome assembly GCA_947311845.1 of Poa pratensis. Classification (NCBI taxonomy): domain Eukaryota; kingdom Viridiplantae; phylum Streptophyta; class Magnoliopsida; order Poales; family Poaceae; genus Poa; species Poa pratensis. Next base: position 114,171,210 of record CAMZMU010000063.1, read on the forward strand.
TCAGGCTGGAAACACTAAACACCATGTAAATGCTTGAGACTAGTTTGTGAGTAACAACTTTGTCAATGGAAGAGTCCACAACTCTTATAAGCTCTTTAGGAACCTATTAGGTATTAACCCAATAATTACTTTGTCAATGGAAGAGTCCATAACTGATAACTCTATGCTGTAGGCTTATTCAAGTTTCTGCTTCATCATGGTCATTTTACCGTCATATTTTCTAGATCGTCACTGATAACACTGGATTGGCCTTACTTATCTGCTCTAATCACCATAGTATGTTTACTTTATTAGTCATTTGAATTGTCACCTCCTGACCCTTGATCCTGCCTATATTATAGCAATCATTTCATATCAGTTACTTCTTATCTGCTATCTAAGTTTTTCATGCAACTGCTGGGCTAGATATTGAAATGCATGCTTACATTAGAAAATAGAGGTGTTTGTAATGCAACTTCAGTGCTTCTGCTTGACAACCGAGTTGTATTTGTTATACAACTCTTGCGTTGATATTATTTGATTTATCTACACCGGTATAATCTGGAGCAGCCAAAATACACAATGTAGATATTTATATTTTTTCCCTCTGATTGGGAGAATTTCTAAGCCTCCTAGATCCAATATGGAAGCTTCTTCTGACATTGTTTTATTAATAATAGATACCTGAGTAGAGCAACTGTTCTAACTGCTTACTGATTAAGTTCGCAAATTTACATGTTAGCTTAGCTTAGGATGAATCTAGATATTGTAGTTTGCCATGTGAGGTAAGGCCTCTCTGAGAAACGTCCAACCAAGATAACGCTAACCTCAAACAGTCAAACTTACGCAGTCGTCCCATTTCATGATTATAGAAGCCATTTCTGGCCTGTGTCTTTTGGTATCTTTTCATCCTTAAGTATTAGGTGAATAATTTGTTACTCCAATGTTTGCTTTGTAGATTTGATTACGGAAGCTTCTACCCTTGTCAAGGGGATGCATCTCACTGTTTCATTGGAGAAGGAGCTGGTCAAGGGTACAACATTAATGTGCCTTGGGAGCATGGTAAATGTGGTGATGCAGATTATCTTGCTGCATGGGACCATGTGCTGCTTCCCGTTGCAGAAGCATTTGATCCTGATATAATATTACTGTCTGCTGGGTTTGACGCAGGTAGACAAGCTGGAAAATTCCTAGAAACTATGATGTCCCTAAAATTTAAACATCTATTAAATCTAGGCACTTCTTATGAAGCTTGACTGCCGATGTATACTGACAACCTCTAAGTTTATTTCTTGCTTGATATGCACTGCTTAGACTAGTACACCTCATATACTTGATTTCCATGTTACATAACAAATGAGATTTTCACTGAAGATATTTTGACAATCTCTGAGGAGACTGTTGTATTATATTATATTGCTGTTGCATGTGAATGGAATCTTAACTTCTGGCTGTGTGCCAGCATGTCTGCTTTTTGTTACTTACTGGTTTGAATTTCTTTTCCCTGATTTTCTTTGGTAGCACTTGGTGACCCTCTTGGTGGTTGCTGCATCACTCCAAATGGATATGCACTGCTACTAACAAAGGTATGAACTTGCAGGCTTGCAGCAAAATGACCTTTTATTAAACTAAACTCTCCACACCACACACTCTCCTGGCCTGAAAGAAAAAATCGTCATCATGCTTGACCTTGGAGTCTAGATTTGCTGGAGTAATGTTTATCTCTTTTCTTGGACTTTCTACTCAGCTGACCTACGCTTATATTATGCCTGTTACCTGCAGTTGTTAGGTTTTGCAAACGGAAGGATCGTGATGGCTCTTGAAGGAGGTTATAACCTTAAGTCCATAGCAAACTCAGTTTGTGCTTGTGCAAAAGTTTTATTGGGAGATAAGTTCACATTTAACGCTCCAGAGATGCAACCATTCGAATCTACGTGGAGAGTTATACAAATGGTAACGGTCTGCACTATACTATTTCTCTCTAATTCCGTCTCCCTATGGATACCTGTAATTATGTTTTCACCCCTCACACACTGACCAGGTACGTGATGAATTGAAGACATACTGGCCTGTTTTGAGCAGTAAGCTTCCGGAGGCTGTATCTTTAAGGAGTACGCCCTCATACATCGAGGTAATTTCCTCTTCCTGTTTTTCTTTTCTTAGAGACTTGAAGTTGGGGCCTGCTTGGTCTAACCTCCAACTAATGAACTTTGCTCTTATGTACGAGATGTGGATCGCTTCATTCCAGATCAAGGGAAACTTGACATCTTCTTCTCTTACTTTGACATGTCATGTCAATCGTTGCAGCTTTCAAACCCCATTCTTCTTAATGCAAAATTACTTTTTTGTTCCAGGATTTTAACGAAGTACCATATCTAGCCCAATTCCATAGATGAATGCATGTTCATGAGTTATGTGGACTGTGTTACACAGTTCAGTGATAGGCCATTTCCATATTATCCGCAGGCAGCCCATACTTGATGAACCTTTCTTTGTTGTTGTTGATAAATGCGTCGTGTATACACATTCTTATGTTCTGAGATGCCTATCAAGTCTTAACTCTTGCAAATGCACAGAGTTATACAGCTCAACTATATTTATATCGTGCATCTTTAATCATCTTGTGCCACTAGTCTCACACTTGATTTTCCATTTATGCGGCTTGATGCATGGAGCCCTAATGTATAGCGAGACGAATTATAGGAATATTAACCCAATGGTAGAGCCCTTGAATAATTTATCTTCCTTCTTTTTCCCATCGGGGAATGAACAGCCATATGCTTCCTCTGGTTCCGAGTCTGATGTTGAAGATGTCGATGAGCTTCATGATGCTGTTTCCTCTGTCGATATTATTCAAGTTGTTGATGATGTTTTAAGTGAACGCATCACAATGTTGAAACTTGACAAAGATAACCTTGCAACAAAGAACACCTCAAGTTGCACAGCAGTTGAACAAAGTCCAAGTGATTCAGTTCAAGCACAAAATGATGGATCCGTGGTGGCGTCTACAAGAGTATATGATCTATCATTTACTTGGAGATCAGCATTGTCAAAAGTTTATGTTTGGTATGCCAGCTTTGGTTCAAACATGTGGAAACCAAGGTTCTTGTGCTACATTGAAGGTGGGAAGGTAAAGTTGATAACAGTCTTATATATCTTGCAATCATCACATCCTCGATTTCTCAGGTAGATTTCCTTCGGCACATCACTTTGGATAAATAGTTTATGATACTCCAATCACTTACGGACGGTATTTTTGTACCTTTTCGCACAAATCGAGAATAAATATTACTCTATCTCATACATTAGTCTGCTAAGCGGTGGTGGATCAATTCAGTTGGAAAAGTCGTTTCTGCCCAGAATGATGACTGCTCATGCTTGCTACACGATGGTCGAACAAACCTGCTCTGCCCCATGGCACTGCATTCCTCCCTTGCTGCTCCTCTTAGTTGTTTTGTTATAGCACTATGTGAATCACAATCGTCGATATGAGGATCGGTGTCTATGAATGTAGAACTTCACGACCATTGGCTGTAGCAATAACGGAAGCAATTAAACTTTGCAGCTCCTTTCTATACTTCTGCGTCTAGCGTGTGGGGGAGATTGGGGAGAGCAACCCGTGATGGAAGGAAATGAAGACGGGTTGAAATGGGGTTGGGCCTGGAGGTGGGCTGCGTGGGGCCATGAGTTGCACCATGCTGACTATTCCACCACGTGAAACCGACTATATTATTACTCTTTATGGCGTAGCAAGTGACTTGTTCTAATCCCCACCATTGATCTACACAAAATTTGTTAAGTTCCCCAAGGGCTGTACCAAAGGAACCTCTTTTGGGGATATTTTTGTCAGAGGAAAGTGTTTTTAGTGCTTTCCACAAATGTAAATGCATAAGCGCCTTCTTATTAGTTATTATAACCTTTATGAATGCAGTATTTCCTTTCGTCTTCCTTATTATAACCCTTCTTTTTTCCTTTTCTGGCAAGCAGTATGCTTTGTCTGACAGATTGTTATCTATTTTGATCCTTGGCAGGTTGATGGTATGAGTATATCATGTTTTGGTTCACATGACACAAGCCCACCAAGAGCTACCATGTGGAAGAATGTGCCTCATAGATTGTTTTTTGGGAGATCCTCTACCCCAGCATGGGGTACTGGTGGTGTTGCTTTCCTCAACCCTGAGATAAGCTATGATGATAAGTCATACATCTGTATGTACAAAATAACGTATGTTTATTTTAACCACATCTACGTTTTATTGATTCTTGAATTAGGGCTAGTTCGCACATGATCTTTCATCCATCATGAATTTCCTCTTTTTGACAGGCTTGAGCAGTTCAATGACGTATTGTTTCAAGAGAACCGTTTAGTGAAAGATAACAGTGAAGATGGAAAAATCGAGTCTCCGGGCTCTCCTTTGATTGGCTTGTCAGAAATGGAGTCTCTCTCTTCAAACAAAGCTCTTCATCTTGAACCGATTAAGGTTGGATTTGCTGATCAGCAAGCATACTCTTATCTTCTGCATACGATTTTCTTTATGGCTATTAATTAGAATAGAAAACATTGCAACAGTTGAAAACCAAAGGCTCTTAAATGTGACTGCCCTTGTGACAATTTGATAAAGGACACTACCAACCTCTTGCATGGCCATCACTGGCAAATGTGCCACTCTTCCAGTTGAACTCTAAATTCCAAGGTTAATGCCTGCTGTTAATGGTGGATCATTTGGTACGGAAATGCCATGTCCTGCCTCTTTGGTCTGTAACGTAGTGCCTGTATTACCTGGGATCTGATGGCTAGTTCATATTGCAATTTGGAATGTTGTCTTAGATTTGTAACTCTTTCAACATTACCGTGACACTTAAAGAGTCTTGCATCAGCACATTACAAACTGGAAAGAATAGCTAACTTTTTTCTCGTCAATGGACATGCTTCTAATGCCTCTTCGTCCTTGGGCATATAGCTGAAACTAGTTACTTTAAAAAAAAGTGATAAACCCGATAATTTCTGCAACTTATTAGTTTATAAATTCTGGAACATTGTTCATGTTTGATACACAAATTTCCTGCAGGATAGCTGGTACTCCAATGTACTTTATCTTGGAGAGGAGGATGACCTTCCAATTCTAACAATGACGTAAGTTCCAGTCTTCACTTAGATTTTTTTTGTAGATACTAGTATTTGATACACTGCTTGAAGGGAAGTGGTCAGAGAAGGCACATACACAGATCAAGAACTTTTCCTGGATAGTATAAAATCGTTAGTTTCCCTGCAGATGCCCATCAACAGATGTTGCACGGTACAAATCTGGCGAGCTGCCATTAACTCCTCCATCTGAGACCTACTCCGCCACTCTGATCAAGGACTCGTAGAAGGGAAGCAGCTGGACGCGAACGAAGCTGCCAATTACATTAACGATGCTGCCGCAAGGGAGCTGTGAGCTTGTGGAAGCTGCTCCGCCGTGTGTTTTGTACAGCCAGTGGGAAGGAATGATGCGTAGTAGGCGTGTAAAGTTAGAGCTTGATTCAGGAGTAGAGGGAGCCGTAGAGGCCTCACTTTGTGCCAGTGGAGAACACTGGATCCGATAAATTTCAGTTGGATATTTTGAGAGTTTGCCTCGGTTTGATCATTGACGAAAACCCATGTAAGTAGTATTGAACAACGTTCAGTACACCAAAACTCCCATCTCACGCAGCAACACCAAACCAAACTTGGTACTCCAGTTATTTTTTGGGTGTTATGTTATGTACTCCCTCTGTTTCATATAGTATGTTTTAGCATTTTTCCACATTCACGTGTACACATATGTATCTAGATACGTTTTAGTGTACATGTCCACTCTTTTTATTATAAATTTATAAAACATGTAACACCTAAAACATCTTATATTGTGTAACGGATGTAGTAGCTGTTGCCGCTGCGGTAGAGTACCCATACGCTGATACCACAAAGATTATGTTTGCACGTGAAAGTTTGTAAAGGACACATACACATGCATGATAGGTTGCTGCTGCCTGCCCTTTCCCAAGTTCATCTAAAGTTAAAGAACAATTTTTACTGCATATGCACATGGTACTCACACGTTACTTTAGAACACATTGTACGGCCACGGCCGCGCACGGATGCATCTAAACAAGTTCTACGAGTTGGATGGCTTCAAGAGTCCAAATTGCACCATAGCAATAGCGGAACTGGATTAAAGGTTCCAATATGTGGACAAATGAAACGAGGAATCACCAACCGGTTGCTATGTCCTGCCCAATAAGGGCATGTACAGTGGGGTCTAATCAGCTGTCTAGAAGGGGTTACAGCTAGGATTTTAGATGAGGTGGATGGAAGAAAAGAAAGAGAGAGAAACAGCCCGTCGGTAGAATTGTAGACGGTCTGTAGCGCTGAAAAATCGGCTGCTATCGACGGGCTTTTCCCATTGTACGAAGGTGTCTGCACGTTTTGTCTTTCCCCTTCGCTACAACAGGGTCATGCACGTTCGCTAAACACGGTTATTTTCTTGCCGCCGTAACTGCTAACTGATGGTTATAGACTCGTAAACAGACAGCCCACTGTAGAACCTGCCTTTAGCGCTGTCTAGAGGTGACGTGGAGGATCAGTACAGACGATGGCTGTCTAGACTGCTGTACATGCCCTAATCAGGATAGGAAAATGAGGAACGTACCATTGGGAAGGGAGGGAGCTCCGGTCACTTCGAACAGTTTCGTCTGGGCAGAGAGGTCATATCACATATGCAATGGGGATATAAATAAATAAATTAAAACAAAATTACCGCTAGAAGGAGGGCTTGAGCCTCTTACCTAACAGCCACACAATGGGGATACAAATATCTAAAATAAATTAAAACAAAATTACCGCTAGAAGGAGGGCTTGAACCTCCGACCTTGTGGTTAACAGCCACACGCTCTGGCCAACTGAGCTATTCCAGCTGATTGATTATTGTGCGAATGAGCTCTTATTTATACTCGTCTGTTCTATAGTCTTTACTCGTCGTCATTTAAGGTACTACCTCCGATCCATATTAGTGGGCACAACTTTGTATAGATACACATGTATCTAGTCTAAATACTTAACTAGATACATATGAATTTAGACAAAGGTATGCCCACTAATATGGATCGGAGGGAGTATGTTATTTGATGCATATGATATTGTGGATTGAAATTGATTATTATCCCTAATTATCTGACTTACTATTAAGTTGAACACTTTTCCTTAAACACTACTGTACAACAATTCTTTTCTTTGGATGAAAACAATTATATATGCGGATTGTATATTGCCAAAAGTAGAAGAGGGACGTGCAATTATTAGCTAATTGATTGTCCATTTCGGGTTAAGTTATAGTATTTCTGTGAACATTTATTCCACCCAACGTGAACAATTATACCCAACTAAGAGCATCTCTAACAGAGCCCTTAAACCCGGAACCGCAAACAATTTTTAAGGTTCGGGTTTTTTGGCAATTCTGCTCGCAGATACGAGCGGCGCATAGCAGAAACCTTAAATGAAACTGCAAAGTTTTTAATTTTGGCAGGAACAAACATTTGTTCTTCTTCGATTCCTTGCATACACGACTTCAGTGTCGATTCATACGAATTTTACATAAAACTACACTAATCCAAAAGCTAAACTAATCCTAATCGTCGCCGCCCTACCCTAGTACCAAAATTCGGCTCACCGGAGCCTCAGGTGCGGCGGCGACGAGGTCAAGGCGGAGGCATTGGAGCTTCAGTCTTCGTCGGAGGAGACGAGGTCGACGAAGTTTTCCGCGTAGGCCTCCCAGTAGGCCTTCTTCTCCGCGGCGACGCGGTCTTGCTCGAGCCCCTGGTGGAGGAGGATCTCGTCGATCTCCTCCTCGCGGTCGACCTGCGCCGCCTTCTCCGCCGCCTCCGCCATGGAACGGAGCTTGACTTGAGCCATGATGGACTCAAGAAGCTCGTCGGGGACGAAATCCTCCCCGCCACGGAGGACCCGAAGGCGGCGGCCTCGTACTCTTCCGGCGGGGAAGAGCAGGTGGCGCGGTGGAGCTGCTCGCGCCGCCGGAAGAGCTTCCCTCGCCGCCGTTGAGGAGCCGCGCGCGTCGGAGGCGCTCCTGCTCGCGCTCCCATCGGAGGCGGTCGAACTCCTCCACGGCGCGGTAGCGGAGCCGCTACGCACCGGCAAGTGGAGTTTCGTCCACTTGCGCGAGCACCGCTTCCGCGCGCCGTCGCTGCGGACCACCTTCTTCCGCCTGCCGTCGAGTAGTCGCCTCCGAATCTGTCGTCGCCCGGCAGCGGCGGCAAGTTCTCCTGCTTCGGGGCCATCCTAGCGCGGCGGCGGTGGTGGATCTACGCGGCGGCGTCTGAATCGAGCGTCGGAGGCGGCGGCGGCGCGCGGTGGATTGCTCGTCGGCGGCGGTGGGGATTGAGGGTTTCGACCCGTGAAATGTGGCTCGCCCGGAATAAATAGCGGCTGGCGGTGCGCATCTACGGGCGCCCTTATCCCGTTTACGGGCCGCACGCCGTTTACGGGCTCTGCTATGGCCCAAAAAATGGCCTCGACCCGTAAAGTCGCCGGAGTTTTAAGGGTTTGGCCCTTTTAAGGGCTCTGTTAGAGATGCTCTAAACCTGCTGTTAGAAAAAGCAAGCACACCACTCAGGGTCTCTCGATTCACGCTGGATTACACGATCGAACGGCCATAAATCTGACTGATGACGAGTCTAAAATCAGATAGCTAACATATAGTAGTAGGAGAAGTGAAGCAGAATATACACGGCAAAGGAACACGCAAGAGAGCAATATCAGTGTGTTCACAGGTTACCTAGCTACACCGTGCAAAAGAAAATGACCACCGGCACAACAACATGAACGTGCCACCAACATATATATATACCACTCGGCTACACCCCGAGTCCAGAAAGCATCTGCTTAGTGAGAATACATATGTACATTGCATCAAGGAACAAGAACGGATAAACTATATGAACACCCATCTTGCAACAACACTGGAACGGCCCAAGGGTTCGGGTCGCGCTAGTGTCTGTCACTCATGTGGAGTGACACGGGCGGCAGAAACGTAGGCAGTAGCGCAATCTTGACACCATCTTCGCAGGAGACGCACAACATGTAGAAGCGCAACGACTCTGCAGACGACATGGATACAGTTAGCGTAGAGAGAATAGGCTGGGAATACCTGAAGCGATTTAAGATATCCGTTTAACGGTTTAAGCATGTCCAATCAAGCACCAATGCTAGGAAATACTACAACCACCTTTTCTCTATTTTACAATTTTACTACAGTATATATATGGTAAACGGATCAAATCACGCTCTACAAAAGGAGAGATTGTGGTTCTCGAGTCGTCTCCAACCACTTGTAGTGTACGTACAATGAACCTAAGAAAATACATTCCAGCGATAGAGAAATAAACTCAGATAAATGGCGAGTTCGGTGGTTATAAAGCAGAAGCTAATTAATTAGTAGTCGAATTTAGAGCACAAGATGAAGTAACAAAGGTAATAAAACTCACAATACCGGGAGCCCAATGACGATGCAGAGGCAGAGTAATGCCAGTAAGCCGGAGTCCCAGTACGCCGTCGGCTCTCCCGGAACCAGCACGGAGTCGATGAGGTAGACGACTAAGCGGTCGTTGTCGACGACCAGCTTGGTGACCCTTGCCTCGTTCTGCGGCGAAGAGAGTATGACGGCCACGCCTCCGTCGTCGTGGCGGACGGTGATGACGCCGTAGTCCCGGCTGCTAGCGAGCGTTGACATCCCTTGGCCGACTTTCCCGAGCTCCTCCTCGGACTCGAACCGCTCTGGCACGACGTGGTACAGGAGAAGCGCGACCTGGTCGTCGGCAGTGAGGTTGCTGAACCTGCCTGGGCCGAACGCCGCCACCGCCTGGTCGTCCGGGCAGAAGATCGTGAGCCCCTCGCTGCCGTCGTCCCCGGCGATCTTCTCGCGGAACGCCTCGCCCGCAGGAGCCGTCGCGGCGACGAGGCCGGCGAAGGCACCGCACCCGTTCTGGGACAAGATCTGCTCCAACATGAAGGCCTCCGAAGTCGCGTCAGCGGACGATTGCCCCTGGGCGAAGGGGATGCGCAGGAGGAGCAGGATGCTGCAGGTGGCGATGGCTCCGGCGAACGGCATTGTGCTTGCTTGATGGTTTCTCTCGGCCTCTCGGGTTTGTGTTTCGCCTGGCTTTGATCTTTCGGCCAGTGGGTGGGGGAAGAAGAGGGTTTTTGGCTGTCATGTGGCTGAGGTCCTGTGTCGCAACACCCGCGTCGATTCTCTGTCCATGTGCAAATGCCCATGTGCCTTTGCACGACGCGCTTTTCCTCCTTGCATGCAAATGGAAACGTTGGGGTCACCACTCGAAGAGATGATGTTGGTAAGTGAATGGCATACATGGTGCATCTGTAGCAGCTAGGTGTTCTGCTGCCTTTGAATTTCTACTTACTTTGCTGGTAGTGTGGCAAGAAATGGATGGCTGGGTGACCCTCATACCTCGTGACTTTCTACGAAATTTCCGTGTGGAGTAGATGTCTTAACAATTTTTTCTTAGAGCATCTCCAACAGGCGCACGATATATCCAACGCGTTGAAAAAACCGTCAGTTTAGCGCGCCGGAGGGTAAAAATCGTGCTCCAGCAGGCTTTGCGCTGTAAAAACGCAGCTCTTACTTAGTCGAATGAGCTCTTACTTAACTGCTGACATTTTAAAATCTAAGGTCGTCATTGTTTACGGTATGTTATATGAAGAATATGATATGGTGGGTTGAAATTAATTTTATCCATAATTATCCGCCTTACTATTACGTTAAACAATTTTACTTAGATAATTCAACAGTTCTTTCTTTTTGATGAAAACAATTATACGGATTGTCAAAAGTAGAAGGGGGTGCGTGTAATTATTAGCTAGCTGATTTCCATTCGACTTAAGTTCTATTTCCATGAACATTCATCCATCTCGCGACTCACGCTGGATTACACGATCGAACAGCCATAAATCTGACCGATGACGAATTCTAAAATCAGATAGCTAACATATTTAAAAAAAGGCAAAAATGCCCAGCTTTGAATTAACAAAGCCACAAAGTTATACAACGGCAATTACAACAGGTGCTGAGGAAATCAACAAACAAGAAAATGGAACAACAAGCAAACTGAAAATAAACAAGACACGCCGCTTGACTTGCTCCAAAACTCGTCTGCCGCAACGATCGCTGAAAAGAGGTGACGCAAGAGCACACTTGCCGACCAAGTCTCTGATCCGATGAAGAAATCCTGCCCGCATCTGCAACCTGAAGGTCTGCCCGTCGTCGCAGCACCATCCGCCTCCACATCCGAAGAGGGCCCCTGCCCCCTCGCTCGGTTCGAAGAGCGCCGCACCGTCGGAGTTGGAGAAGCTCACCCAAGAGCACAGAAGGCAAGAGACAACAAGGCGGCCAAGGGAGATCATTGACAATCAACTCACCAAAGCTGAGAACACGCCGAGAAGGGCCCTGCACACAACCGCAAACCACTCACACCCTGTTAACCGGCAGACACTAGGCTCCCAAGACGGCGCCTTCAAGAAGGTGACGGAGCCAAAGCGTCGCCGCCGTCCGGGCCAGGACCACGGATTTTCATCCGGAGCCCGAGGACGTAGTGGCATGGTCCCTCGACGACGCCCCCAAGGGGAGCATGGCGCTAGAAGGCGTCACCGCCGCCGGCCCCAAACGGGCAAGGTTTTCACCAGGAAACAACAGCCACAGTCCAACGTAGTCACACCAGCAACACGAGTGGGAAGTGCCGCAGTTGAGACACCATGGATTGGAAGTGAGAACTCGCACGACCGACCCTCGACAGAGCCTCACCGCCCACACGGCCAAGAATCTGTCCTGCACCTCGCGTTGCGGAGCCTGCCGCCAAGCCTCCGCCACGCCCATCACTCAGGGCCGCTGCCCCGACTTCCAAGATTTGCCAACCTCACCCGCCTGCACGAAGCCGGCCACCCCAGCTTCCGCGACAGGCAACTCCTCCTAGAGCCCCTGCTCCACCTCCGCCGTTGGACCTGGCCGAGAAAACTGCGCGAATACCATGAGAGAGCTGATAGTTCCCAGGTGAAAAATCATACCTTGCGCCTCGAGAGGGAGAGCCACAGCCAGGGACGATAGCGCGAATCACCACCCCCATCGGCCAGCCAAAGGGTGCTGCACCCCTGCACCTGAGCAAGGGACCACGATGGGGAGCCGCGCGGGCCAGATCTAGCCCTCCAGATCCGCCCGAACCCTCGAACTCCACCGCGGGCCGAGCGGCGCAGCTTCGCCGTCGACAGGGCCTGTCTCGCCTCTACAACCACGAGCACCTTGGGGATCCAGCAGCGCCACACCATGGCTACCGCTGCAGCGTTCGAAACCAAACCGCAAGTGGGGGGGGGGGGGGGGGGGGGACAGGGGGTGGAACGGAGGAGGAAGCGGCGGGAAGGCCCCGCCGCTGGCCGGCCGGCGGCCGCCGGCGACGGGCAGAGAAGGGGTGGGGGAGGGGCTAGCCGGGGGCGATAGCTAACATATAGTAGGAGAAGTTCCCGCCGCTGGCCGGCGACGGCGGCGAGGGGCAGAGAAGGGGCGGGGGAGGGGCTAGCCAGGGGCGATAGCTAACATATAGTAGGAGAAGTGAAGCAGAATATACATAGAAAAGGAACACGCAAGAGAGCAGTGTCAGTGTTCAAAGGTACCTAGCTACATTGTGCAAAACAAATGACCACGGGCCTCATCAATCGAACGATACAACATGAACGTGCCACCAATATCAACATATATATATACTCTTCGGCAACCCCGAGTCAGAAACGCCTCATGTTGCCCGTCGCAAGTACACGAGCTAGCTGAGCAAATGAGAGGCTAAACTAAGTAGCATCTGCTTAGTAAGAGTAGTGAGAAGACATATGTACAATAAGGAACAAGGGACGGAGGAGAAACTATGTGAACACCCATGTTGCCACACCACCGCAAGGGTTCGGGTCGCGCTGGTGTCGTGTCACTACTCATGTGGAGTGACACGGGCGCAGTAGCGCGATCTTGACATGATCTTCTCAGGCGACACACACCAGGTATCACAACAACGAATCTGCAGAAGAAATAGATACAGTTAACTTGTGAAGTAGATTGGTTTCCTAAAAAAATAAACAGATTGGGCAACCTGAAGCAGTTTAAGCATCCGTTTAACGGTGTAAGCATGTCCAATCAAGCACAAATGCTAGGAAATACAAGCACCTTTTCCTCTATTTTACTACAGTATATGGTATGGCACAAGCAAAAAAATGTTTTGTATGTCCTTTTGGTCAGCAAAGCATGCCTCCAACTGACCAAATCACGCTCTAGAAAAGGAGCGAGATTGTGGTTCGAGCCGTGTCCAACCCCTTGTACTACACGATCTAAGCAGTAAATAAATTCAGATTATAGTGAGTTCGGTGGATGTAATGCGGAAGCTAATTGGTAGTCGAGTTTCGAGCACAAGATGAAGTACTCACAACACCAAGAGCCCGATGAGTATGCAGAGTAATGCCAGTAGGACGTAGAGCGTCGTCGGATCTCCCGGAACCAGTACGGAGTCGATGAGGTAGACGACTAGGCGGTCGTTCTCGACGACCTGCTTGATGACCCTTGCCTCGTTCCATGACGACGCCAGCGGCGACCACGAAGAGAGTATCACCGCGCCTCCGTCGTCGTAGAGGTAGAGGACGGTGATGACGCGGTGGACCGGGCCGCGGCCTCTGCTAGCGAGAGTTGACATCCCGTCTCCGACTCTCCCGAGCTCCTCCTCGGACTCGAAGCGCTTCGCCACGCCGTGGTACAGGAGAAGCGCGATCTGGTCGCCGGCAGTGAGGTTGCTGAACGTGCCTCGGCCGAACGCCGCCACCGCCTCGTCGTCCGGGCAGAAGATCGTGAGCCCCTCGCCGCTGGGGATCTGCTCGTGGAACGCATCGCCCGCGGCGGCCGTCGAGGCGACGAGGCCGGCGAAGGCACCGCACCCGTTCTTGGACAAGATCTGCTCCAACATGAAGGCCTCCGAAGTCGCGTCAGCGGACGATTGCCCCTGGGCGAAGGGGATGCGCAGGAGGAGCAGGATGCTGCATGTTAGAGTTGTATATATGTGTTGTATCCGGTATTGTATACGTATACCGGATTGTGTTGTAATCTTGTTGTACAAGTTTCCTCTAATATATAAACACATGCCAGCCGGTTGGGGTAACCACGGCAAACAACTCTTTTGACTTGGTATCAAAACCAGAGATCTAGAGTTCAAATCCTGGCTAACGCAGTATTAAAAATAAATATCTGCGGACACCCTAAAATCCACGTCCTAGACTCGTGAGAAAAGTCCACAGCCTGGACGTGAGGGGGAGTGTCAGAAATATAATATATGCATGGGCCATTTAATGGATTGCCCCTACCAGCCTTGTTGGACTCATTTTTGCCCCTTGTTGCGAATCGTCCTCAGTTTTGCCCCTAGTTCATTCGCAGCTACAATGTTTTGCCCTAAACGGCAAGTTTGAAGTTCGAGTGATTCAAATTTTGCCCTGACAGTGATAGATATTCGAGTGATTCAAATTTTGTAGAGTTCCTAGGTGTTTTTTTAATGAGGTAGAACTGGCTGTTTATAAAAATATAATTTTAAATGAGGTCTGGATTAAATCTTGTCAAGACCTATGCAAAATTTAGTGAAAAAGATACTTTTGACTAGAATTAATCCAGACCTCATTTAAAATTATATTTTTGCAAACAGCCAATTCTACCTAATTAAGAAAACACCTAGGAACTCTACAAAATTTGAATCACTCGAATATTTATCACTGTCAGGGCAAAATTTGAATCACTCGAACTTCAAACTTGCCGTTTAGGGCAAACCATTGTAGCTGCGAATGAACTAGGGTAAAACTGAGGACGATTCGCAGCAAGGGGCAAAAATGAGTCCAACAAGGCTGGTAGGGGCAATCCATTAAATGGCCCTATATGCATTGCACAGCCCTTTCCCATCAGTTCGGACTTTTGGGATAATTGGCTAGTGCATCAATCTAATATGGTATCAGAGCCGCGATCCGCCTAGGGTTTAGCTCGCCTGCCCTCGCGATCCGCCGCCGCCGTCCTCGACCGCCGCCCGCGTCCTGCGTACGCCGCCGCAGCGGTCCGATCGCCGCCGTCCTCGTGTTCCCGAGGGCCGCCGCTCCTCATCGCGATGTCTTCCGCCGCGATGCAACTCACCACCGCCGGCGTGTTCGCTTCCGCATCCACCCCCACCATCCCCGCCGGCGCCATCATCTCCGCTCCCACCGGCCACACCACCAACACCATCACGGTGCGCCTCGATCGCACCAATTTCCTCCTATGGAGGATGCAGGTCGTCCCCAACATCGCCGGCCAGGGCTGGTATTGTTTCTTGGACGGCTCCTGCAAGATGCCTCCGGCCATGGTCACCGAAGGAACGGGGACCAACGCCGTGACCAAGCCCAACCCGGACTACGCCTTGTGGTTCTACACGGATCAGCGTGTTCTCAGCATCCTCGTCGGTTCCATGACGGAGGAGATCCTCGGCCACCTCGTCGGCCGCACCACCGCGTCGTCCGTGTGGGAGTGCCTCCTGGCTATGTTCTCGGCGCAGAACAGGGCGGGGCGCGCCAGGTGCGACGCCAACTCACGTCGCTCAAGAAAAACGACCTCACCGCCGCCGCCTATTTCCATAAGATGAAGGGGTTCGCGGATGCAATGGCGATGGTCGGTTCCCCCATCACCGACGACGAGCTGATTGACTACATCGTCGTCGGTCTCGGGTCTCAGTACGAGTCCCTCCAGCACTCTCTCACCGTGCTTGCCGCAGCCGGTGCCGACAACCTCAGCTTGTCGGCCTTTTACTCGATGCTCCTCTCATGCGAGTCTCTCAAGGAGCAGAACGTGCAGGCCCCCGAGTTCTCCACTTCCGCCAATGCCGTGGCGCGGCAGGGCGATGCTTATCGTGGAGGGGGGCGCCCCTTCGTCGACACCAACAGCGGCCGCTCCGGCGGTCGCCCCTCCGGCGAGCCAGGTGGCGGCCAGGCGTCCGGTGGCCAGCAGCAGCAGCAGGGCCAGCGCGGCAACCGCTCCAACCAAGGGGGCGGAGGCGGCCAAGGCGGTGGCGGGGGTGGCCGTAACGGCCGTCAACGCCCGCGCTGCCAAGTCTGCAAATACTGGGGTCATGAGGCCCTACAGTGCAAGAATCGCTTCAACCAGTCCTTCCAGTATGAGGACACTCGCTCCGGCAACGCCGCCACCTACCAGGAAGGCCAACCCTGGATCTTCGACTCCGGCGCCACCGACCATCTCACTAACGACATGGGACGGATGAACGTTCATGATCGCTACCCGGCAAGGACCAAGTGCAAGTCGCCAACGGTGCAGGTTTGTCTATTACGCATGTTGGTCACTCTCGTTTACCTGGTTCATTGTCTCCTATTGAACTCAAAAATATCATGCTCGTTCCTGGTCTTAGCAATAATTTGCTTTCCGTATATCGCCTTGTTTCTGACAATCATATATTCATCGAGTTTCATAAACATTTTTTCTTTGTCAAGGACAAGGTCACGAAGAGAATTCTTCTTCGCGGCAGGAGTCGTGGCGGTCTCTATCCCCTACCATTCAGTCGCAACGTAGCATCTGGGCATCATGCGTCTTCTGGCGTGCGGCTGTCGTCTGCGCATTGGCATCAGCGTCTTGGTCATCCTTCAAATAAAGTAGTTCAAACTATTGTTAGTTCAAACAATTTATCTTGTTCCTCAAACATTGAGTCTTTAGTGTGTGATGCATGTCAACGTGCAAAGAGTCATCAATTACCTTATAATTATTCGACTCGTGTTTCTACGTCTCCTCTTGAGCTCGTTCATACTGATGTTTGGGGTCCCGCTTTGCCTTCTTCGGGGGGTTTTAAGTATTATGTTAGCTTTATTGATGACTATAGTCGCTATGCCTGGATTTATTTGATTAAACACAAATCCGATGTTGAGAACATCTTCTACATCTTTCAGAACCATGTTGAGCGTTTGTTAAATGCTAAAATTCGTACTGTTCAGTCTGACTGGGGCGGTGAGTATCATCGTCTCCATGCGTATTTCGAGCGCACGGGAATTTCTCACCGCGTATCTTGCCCTCATACGTCTCAACATAATGGTATCGCCGAACGCAAGCATCGTCATCTTGTCGAGACTGGCCTCGCCCTCTTAGCGCATTCATCGCTGCCCCTTCGGTTTTGGGATGAGGCTTTTCTCACTGCTTGCTATCTTATTAATAGGATGCCCACGCCTGTCATAAAAAATGCCACTCCTGTCTTCCGCCTTCTTAACACACCTCCTGAATACTCGTTTCTTCGCACGTTTGGTTGTGCGTGTTGGCCTAGTTTGTGTAAGTATAACTCCCGTAAGCTCGAGTTTCGTTCTAAGATGTGTGTTTTTCTTGGGTATAGTCCCATGCATAAAGGCTACAAGTGTCTCGATCGTTCTACTGGTCGTGTCTACATCTCTCGTGATGTTGTTTTCGATGAGAATGTGTTTCCCTTTGCCACTCCGGGTGTGGTCATTGATGTCTCTAAACTAATTCCTGTGTCATTTCCTTCCACTGAACCAGTTACTCAGAGTACCGACACGCGTAATTATGACATTACTATGTTACCGGTTGATGCACCTGGTTTTGCTTTTAGTCCTCCTGTGCAGGTTTCGGAGCTGCGGATCGACGTCCCTCCCGCCCTGCCTCTGCATGCCCAGATGGCGTGCCCGGGCCCGCCATGCATGCAGGCGCGCCTCCCGCACCGGATTCGGACGAGCACCGTGACACGCCTGTGAGGCCGTCGCGCTCCCGACCACTGTCGCCGGCGCGGCAGTCCGCCTCTCCACCGCCTGCTTCTTCGGCTGGGCCGGGTGGCCCATCTCGCTCCCGCTCGCTGTCACCCGCGCAGCGGTCAGCTTCTTCGCCGCCCGCGCTTTCGGCTGGGCCGGGCGTGTCTTCATCAGGTGATGCCGCGTCTGCTTCTGCCTCGATGCCGCCGCCTCAACCTGCGGTGGCTGAGCCTGCTCGGGTCATTGTCACGCGACAGCGTAATGCCATCGTTTGTCCCAAAATTTACAAGGACGGTACAGTTCGGTATGATCCCTATCGTCGTCGTGCTCTTATGGTGGAACCAGTCTCTCATCGCACTGCTTTGACTGAGCCTGCCTGGCGTGCTGCTATGGAATCTGAGTTTGATGCTCTTCAGACAAATCAGACGTGGATATTGGTTCCTCGTCCTCCTGGTACTAACATTGTTGGCAGCAAGTGGATTTTTAAGACGAAGTATCGTCCTGATGGTTCCGTTGATAAATACAAGGCGCGGCTTGTGGCTCGAGGTTTTACGCAACAGTATGGTATTGATTACCATGATACTTTTAGTCCAGTGGTTAAGCCAGTCACAGTTCGTCTTGTGCTCTCTCTTGCTGTCTCTCGTGGTTGGTGCCTTCGTCAGATTGACGTCAGTAATGCTTTCCTTCATGGTTTCCTTGCTGAGGATGTGTATATGCAGCAGCCGCCTGGTTTCGAGGATTCTCGGTGTCCTCAGTATGTTTGTAAGCTGCAGCGTGCTCTCTATGGTCTCAAACAGTCGCCCCGTGCTTGGTATGCGCGTCTCAGTGATAAGCTTCATCAGCTCGGTTTTGTTGCTAGCAAGGCGGACACCTCTCTGTTCATCTTTGATCATGAAGGGGTTGTGGTTTATATGCTCGTCTATGTTGATGACATCGTCTTGGCTGGTTCGTCTTCTTCTGCCGTTGATAAGCTTGTTACCACTCTTTCTGTTTCTTTTCCCATCAAGGACCTTGGGCGGCTGGAGTATTTTCTTGGTATTGAGGCTGCTTATTCTTCTGAGGGCATGGTATTGACACAGCACAAATATGCTCTTGATCTCTTGCATCGGGCCAACATGGAGAAATGTCGGCCGGTTCCCACGCCTATGTCTACTTCTGATAAGTTGACTCGAGATCTAGGTGCACCGCTTGGCTCAGAAGATGCTTTCAAGTACAGGAGTCTCGTTGGGGGTCTGCAGTATCTTACCCTAACGCGTCCTGACTTGTCGTTTGCTGTCAACAAGGTCTGTCAGTATTTGTCGCAGCCTACCACCGCTCACTATGAGGCGGTTAAACGCATCATGCGCTTTGTCAGAGGGACTGTTTCCACTGGTTTGCGGTTTCGACGCTCCCCTTCCACTGAACTCAGCATTTTTACCGATGCAGATTGGGCTGGCTGTCCTGATGATCATCGTTCTACAGGCGGTTTTGCAGTGTTTCTTGGTCCCAATATTGTGTCGTGGAGTTCTCGCAAACAGCCGACAGTGTCTCGTTCCAGTACTGAGGCAGAGTATAAGGCGTTAGCCAATGGCACCGCCGAGGCCATTTGGATACAATCTGTGTTGAAGGAACTCGGAGTTTTTCAGTCCCGTCCTCCTGTCTTGTGGTGCGATAACCTTGGCGCCACGTACTTGTCTGCCAATCCAGTTTTCCATGCCCGCACGAAGCATATCGAGATTGATTTCCACTTCGTTCGCGAGAAGGTTGCGCTTGGTGCTCTTGAGGTTCGATTTATCTCCACCGCCGACCAATTGGCTGACGTGTTTACGAAGCCTGCCACTCAGCTCACACTTCGTCGTTTTAGTTCCAATCTAAACCTTGTTCACGACGGTTCAGATTGAGGGGGAGTGTTAGAGTTGTATATATGTGTTGTATCCGGTATTGTATACGTATACCGGATTGTGTTGTAATCTTGTTGTACAAGTTTCCTCTAATATATAAACACATGCCAGCCGGTTGGGGTAACCACGGCAAACAACTCTTTTGACTTGGTATCAGAGCCAGAGGTATAGAGTTCAAATCCTGGCTAATGCAGTATTAAAAATAAATATCTGCGGACACCCTAAAATCCACATCCTAGGCTCGTGAGAAAAGTCCACAGCCTGGACGTGAGGGGGAGTGTCAGAAATATAATATATGCATTGCACAGCCCTTTCCCATCAGTTCGGACTTTTGGGATAATTGGCTAGTGCATCAATCTAATACTGCAGGTCGCGATGGCTCCGGCGAACGGCATTGTGCCCTTGATTGATGGTTTCTCTCGGCTTCTCCAGTTGGTGTTTGGCCTGGCTTTGATCTTACGGCCAGTGGGGGGAGAAGGGTTTTTGGCTGTCAGGAGGCTGAGGTCCTGTGTTGCAACACCCGCGTCGATTCTCTGTCCATGTGCAAGTGCAAATGCCCATGGCCCGTTGCTTGGCGTGCCTTTTCCTCCTTGCATGCAAATGGAAACGTAGGGTGAGCACTCGGAGATGATGTTGGTCACTGAATGGCATGGTACATCTGTAGCACCTAGGTGCTCTGCTGCTTTGATTTTCTGCTTTACTTTGCTGCTACTGTGGCAAGAAATGGCTTGGCTTTGTGGCGCCGTGAGTCGTGAGAGAGGATGCGAATGGCCGATTGAGGAAACTCTAACTGATGGATGGATGGCTGGGTGACCTATCAATTCAAACCTTGGGACTTTCTACGAAACTTCCTGTGGCGTGGATATGTCTTAAGGTTTTTCCTTTTACGTCCTGTTAAGTATGGCGCACAGTTTTTTTTAGTTTTTTTATTATAGAAACTAGCAAGGTGGCCCTCGCAAATGCGAGGGCATCATCTTTAGCGTATTGAATAGGTTTTAGATTTCTTTTGTGGTTTTAGAGATATTAACAGTATGAAATTCATATTTACATGGTTCTATGGACACCGAAACCGTGATTATAATTTGTGAGTAAAATAATATGTGTGAAAAATATTTGGAACCAATTTAATCTGTGACTAAATATTTGTGGTATTTTTCTAAAATGCCATGCCACTGTTTTCTAACATATGTGGTGTTATTTCGATCTATTCTTACTCCTTTTATGTGTTCCTTACTCTCCAGTATAGCCGATATATAGTCCTACCCACATATATTTGTCATGTCTTGTCATTTCAAATTTAAATTAGTCAAAACTTTACTCCATGCCCTCTAATCTCTACTATTTCCACAGTACCAACAAATACTACCAAGCTTGTCATCAACCCACATTGTTAACTATCATCAGTATGCCCCAAAACATTAGGTCAATTATTTGACAGCTTAAACCAAATATTAATTAAAAAACTTTAATGGAAAAACATATGTCCACAAAAATCTTAATTATTTAAAGTCACATGCGAGAAAAAGTGTTTTTTATTTTCAAATATATGAGAGACAAAGAAAATTTTAATTACGGTTTTTGTGTGATCAATAGAGAAACATTCTTAAGACCTATAATGATGAAATAACATTCTTAATGAAAACAAATCATAGGATCAAACATTCTCAAAAATCCTTTTGAAGCTACTTTTACCATAAAGTCAATAGATACATGTTGTCCATATCAAAGTTGAACCCTTGTGTACCACTTTTTATCACATCAATGTAATGTATGGGTATTGATACTTCTGCTGTAGCATCATACAAAGACGAAAACAACATAGAATTGTAGCTATAAATTTTCATGACTTATAATAATTTTATGTTTTCATACATAAAAATACAAATTTATGAACCAATATAACAAATGGAGCATGCACTATTTTCTACTACAAATTCACCAATTATATATTGAGCAGTTGATGTGCTAAAATATTCAGGAATGACATGCTACACACATTTATAAAATAAATATTTTTAAATGTTATTTCATTTTTTAATTTGGGACTCAGTGTAGCCTAATATCCAAATGACCATACATAAATTTGTTTTGCTTCGTACGTTTTATAAACTCGCTTAGATACATTGTATGCCAATCGACATCTATGTGAGGGCACTTATTGCACAATATCATGCATGCCTTTATGCAGATAATTTATATATAGTATTTGATTCTTCTCAATCTACCACCTTTTTTTTATAGTAATCAAGAACTCTACGAGTGAGTGCCGATCCTCATCTATGTTCTACTTCGGCATATCAACATATGTGCTTCTCCAATAGAGAAACACAAACTATTTATATCTAAGCAATCCATGAAGCATTATTACAACACAACAATATGCATTGGAATCAGATTGTTAAAAACGACCAAGCGATCAGATGGTTAGCGGAGGCTGTTGAACTTCCGATTCACCGGAGGTCAAATTACATGGTTAGCGTCCTACACACCTCACCAAGATATATTAAGCTTTTGGTGGAATAAGCATTGTGACTCAGTTGCTCAGCACGTGTTTTCTGACTATATGTGTAGTGGTAGGCATACACATTGCATTTGTTTAGAAAATAATCAATTGCTAAATATATAATTTTTATTTTTAATTATCAATCGTGTTAGGTGCATCATTAATTAACAACAATCATCAAATTTTATGAGTGCTTTGTTTCATGAAACTGAACACTTTCATTTTTTGTGGCGCATTAATTATACTCCCTCCGTTTCTAAATATAAGACGTTTTAGGTGTTACACATGTTGTCTACATGCATATTAAAGTGAGTGAACCTACACATGAAATATGTCTAGATACACTTGTGTGCATTTGAATGTGGACAAAAGCTAAAACATCTTATATTTAGAAACGGAGTGAGTAGTTCTTAACTCAAGTCGAGCATGCATCACTTGTGTAGAGTATTTGATGCACGTGTTCCATTTGTTATGTAGATGTCGTGTGTAATAATTTATGAGTAATAAATCTCCATTTTCAAAAAAAAAGTGTACAATATTCAAAATTTTACAGTTCACTGTTCCTCCGACACTATACAGGCTGCGGTGAAATCCTTCATTGGCTGTAGAAT
Organism: Poa pratensis; assembly: GCA_947311845.1. NCBI lineage: Eukaryota > Viridiplantae > Streptophyta > Magnoliopsida > Poales > Poaceae > Poa > Poa pratensis. Next base: position 114,194,016 of record CAMZMU010000063.1, read on the forward strand.
CACGAAAACTTTTTTTTGTAGTGTCTTCAGCTCGTGTAAACCTATGTTCAGTGGAGCTGCTTCATTGATTGATGTGTTTTTGGCCAATTGGGTTAATGTTTTTGAGCTGGTCGCTAGGATTAATAATTCTTGGAGGCGAATCCAATGGACACCTGCATGTTTGTCTCATGCCTTAAGTGATTTGGCTTGGGTTTCTGAACCCGAGGGCACAATTTCAATTTTGCTTTTCCTTTTGCTGCGTAGTTCGGGAATGTTTTCTTTTTCTTTTGAGATGTCATAATCTAAAATTGATGCCGCAGTCGACAAAACAAATTAAAGTTTGTTACCGGACATATTTAAATTGCATGTATTATATTTCTTTCCATGAATGGTTATATGTGTACGCGTTAGTGGCATGAATATCCAGGAAGCATTAGCTACGTAGTCAATCAGCAGAGGTTAACATGATCGAACATGCTGGAAGGAGCACACCAGTTAAAACTAAACAATTGGTTTGTGCACCAGAGAAGGGAGAAATAGTTTCCAATCAGATTTAGAAGTTGGCTTGGCTCCATGAGGATGGTTAGGCTGGACCCATAGCATAGTACATGAAGGCATGGCAGCGTTGCGTTAGAGGTTGAAAGAACATGGCGTTGGACAATCTAAGTTGGGTGACTGCCGTGGGGAGACGCGCACATTCCATATATGTGTGCATTGAGCTTTTTTTCTATAACCTATGGGGTCCAAGTTGTGTGCGTGTTATATGTGTTACTCGTGTCATATGTATTACTTGTTATGTCCACTCATGTAAGTCATTTAACCCTTTTATGATTTGTATGTATCTAGACATATTTTATAAACATATTCACTCATTTGAATATATATGTTATCAAAATTGAAATATCTAAAATGCCTTATATCAGTGAACGGAGAGAGTACATAGATCTCATCATTTTGATTTAAAATCTAACGTCGTCAATTTAATCCATTGATTTTGCAATGTCTAAACACCACCGTTGATAAGAATCACTAAATAGGATTATGTACGGCAACGACCGGCCGGTTTCGTGTACGGCAACGGCCGGCCGTTCATGTACGCAATTTTCTCCTCTCCCAAGGGTAGTTATCCTTGTTTTGTGAGCTTTTCCCCTTTGCTTTTCTCCTTGTTTTACGAGCGTGTACGGCAACGGCCGGCCGTTCATGTACGCAATTTTCTCCTCTCCCCAATCTGACGTGGCACGGGCGGTAGTACCGCTTGGTTTGGCGGTAGTACCGCTAGGACGATCGGTAGTACCGCACATTGGCGCAGAAGGGGGTCTGGGCGGCACTGGGAGCGGTAGTACCGCTGGCTCGGTCGAGCAGTAGTACCAGCGGTACTACCGCCCTCAGTGCCGCACATCGGCTCAGAGGGGGGTCTGGGGCGGCACTGGGAGCGGTAGTACCGCCCAGACCCAGATTCCTTCCCTTCTTCTTCTCCTTGGTCATCTTCTCCATCATCTTGGGACTCCTCTTGCTTATCTTCTCCACTCCATTGTGGGTCATCATCAAGGTGGTTCCTGAGTATGCATAGAGTATCCGAATGAAGTAGCAACCCATTCAAAGGGGTGTCGAGGTCACACATAAATAGGAGTGAATTCACCTTATCATGAAGAGCTTTGATTCTTTCTCTTGTCATTGGGCCACTTGGCGTGTCATGTGTAGGGCGCACTACATCACATCTAGTCTTTTAGGATTTAACCATCCTCCCGGGTACAAGGATAGACCGCACGACCGCCATCATAAGGGTACATCAGGTATCCATAAGCGTCCTCTGATCCGCACAGATCAACTTTGTTAAAAATGGAGTGTAGCTGATTGAGGAGATTGTGCACTCCAGGGAATCCTGGAATCAGAGGTATGCACGCGTGGCCACCGTTCATACTTGCAGCTTTGCAACAACGCAACGCAGGGAATCAGAGGTATGCAGGGATGCCTAGCTATAGGTTGTTTGTCTAGGCGAGAATAAATTCGTAACTTAGCCCTTGTATAGATAGATTTTTTTCCCACATATTTGAGAACATTTCAAATCCGTAGTTACCCAGTAAGACATAGTTAATTTAGATAAAATTGATTTAATCGTATTATTCACACGGCTCCCCTAGGTTTGATAATTTTGTCCTTTTTGGTGCCCAAATTTCTCCCTATTTTAAATGCATTCAAAATGTTTAAAAACACAAATATGGAGGGTTCTATATAATATTAAGATTCCACTTGTATTTTTTTTTCATATTTTCTAACCTTTGTAAGTGCTTCAAATAATCCAAACTGTTTTGATTTTAAAAAGGGATAACCCTGACATATGGGGCCCACCCATCAGGTTTAATGTTTGTTTTCTACCTCTTCATCTGTGTCCAGCTCTTGCGTCGCCGATTCGCAACCTTCCAAGGAAGGATAAGAATGCCACGAGGACGCCCTCGTCCTCCTCTTCGTCTCAATTCTCCTTCCTCGGCCCCTCGCAAAAGGGATCACCGGGGAGGGAGCAACGAACTTCAGGGAGGGCCGTCCTAGACGCCGGGTTTTGACGAAGGAGGTGGGGACACCATGGGGAAACCGACGAGCCGTGCATCCGTGAGTGACCAGACTAAAGGGAATGAGTAGCTTCTTTTGCGCGGGGATGGTAGGTGGGTGGGCGACATACCATGAAACACGGACACCGCTGCTAGCGATTTAATAATTGAGATTTTAAATCTGTAGTTTCCCGGTAGACATAGTTAATTCAGAAGTAATTGTTTTAATCATATTATTCACACGACTCCTCTACGTTGATACTTCGGTCCTTTATTTGCCCCAATTTCTCCCTCTTTTTAAATGCATTCAAGATGTTCCAAACAAAAATATGGAGAAGTTCTATATATTAAGATTCCCCATTGTATTTTCCTTACATTTTCTTACCTTTTTAAGTGCTTCAAATAATCCAGATTGTATTGATTTTAAAAAGGAAAACCCTGACATCTAGGGCCCACCTATCTGATATATGTTTCATCTTCTACCTCTTCATCTCTAGGTGTGCGCGATGCCGCCAACTCTTGGTTTGCCGATTTGCAGCCTTCCAAGGAAGTATAAGAATGCCACGAGGCCGCCGTTTGTCCTCCTCTTCGTCTGAATTCTCGTTTCTAGGCCCCTCACAGAAGGGATCGCCGGCGAGGGAGTGGCGAACTTCAGGGAGGTCCGTCCCGCGAGAAGATTCCTAGGCGCTGGGGTTGACGAAGGAGGTCGGGATATGAGGAGAAAGGGAACGAACACACCATGGGAAACTGGCGAGTCGTGCGTCTGTGAGTGACCAGACTAAAGGGAACACGTAGCCTTTTTGATGGGGATTGTATGGTAACTACATGATTAGTTATCCTTTTTTTAGATAAAGACATGATTAGTTGTCCTGGTTAGGTGTGGGCTTTCATTATGATTTAGAGAATTCAAAACCCGTATATGATTCAGAATGTCACCCTGCGGAAAATAAAGTTGACCGCGCAAAACTACATCTACTAACCAGACAACCTTATAAATGAAGGGTCGGCATAGCGTCAGTCGACTAAGAACTAAGCTAGTTCTCAGTCGAGTGATGTGTCATGGCGTTCTTCTCCATCTCCGGCGAGCGTGCCTCCCCCCGCAGCCACCGCAGGCCTAACTGCCGTCCACCCCGCCCACCGCCGGCGCGCTGCCGCGATGCCTCTCTGCCCCGCCCAGCCCCGAGCTCCTCCTCCGCCGGTCCGCCGCAACCCCCCGATCCCTCTAAGCCCACCTCCGGCACCGGCGACCCCGCACCCCTACACCCCCCCAAGTTAAGTTTCTCCTTGCCTCTGCCGCCTCCGCCGCGGCGGCTCTGGCTCAGCTTGACTGCGAGGAAGAAGAAGACCTAACGTTTGCATGAATCGCGACGCGGTTTTCTACTTCTCAGTCGAATGAGAATTAGCAAAACCGATAAATGAACCGTGTAAACTTCAGTGAAAAACTTTAAATCGTATCGAACTTGTGTAATCGGCTGGCAGTACTTACGCCTCGGCGTACAAGTTCCGTACGACGTAGGTGATGCCATATTGCGATGAAGGTTGCATCGATCCCAGTCTAGTGCTGATCGACCTTAGCTAATGGATGGAGTGAAAATTAGAGCGCATGCAGTGTCAATTCTAGGTCTCTTTCTGCGTGTGCGTCGCTGTGCTTCGTGATTTCTCGACCATGGCACTGTTACTGGGAAAACAGAACGTCGTCCTTGGCCGAGCTGAGCCCGAGCTTAATTTTGCGCGTTCTATGCGCAGGCATGTCCAACGGGCGATCGACACGCGTTCCGCACCCAAGGTCGAGCTTCGCCGCAGTTTCCTGCCTCCGTCTCCGTGCATAAATACCCTAGCACCCCCACGGCCAGACTTCACTCGACTCAGACCAACCTAGCCAGTAGCTAGCAATTCCTGTCGCTCACACTCCCTTAAGCTACTAGCTCTTGCGGCGGGCCAGGCGCAATGGCCGCAATTTTCCTCATCTTTCTGCTCGTCGCGTCCGGAGGCGCCGCGGCCGTCGGTGACGACGGGGCAACGCTTCCACATCTGCAGCTCCGAGGCACCACCGACTCAGGCCGCGAGCACACGTCCGCCGCGCCGCCGAAGGGACCGCTCATGTTCGGGGCAGCTAGGTTTTATATGTTCCGTAAGATTACTTCCACATATCCATTTTACGTACTCAGGTTGGTAAAGCATCCGAAAAGTAAAACCCCAACTTCAGATCCAAGAATTACAACACGAGGACACACCAGCGGCCGGGATGTTGCAGGCGGCAATGGAGCATCAAACCGCCGCGCCTCCGGCCCAGGGTTCAACATTTCGTTATCGATTTTGTTTTCGCACCACACCGAGATTCGTAAATTTCGCGAAATCAACGAAATTTCGTAGAAATTTTTCAAAAATATCGGACAAGTTCAAAGTATAGAGTTCAAAATAATTTAGCAAAATTAAATGAAATTGGCTGGATTCGACACAGCGACCTAGCACTCCCACCCGTGACCCTCTACCAGTGCACTAAAGACATGTTTGTGGAATACTAGCTGATTTCTTTTTATTAAGCTCGTAATGTATGGGACTATTTTCAAATTTAACGAAATTTTCGACCGATATAAAGTTTTCTCGTTCTTCACCGAGAATCGGTAATTTCGCGAAAGTCGAACGAAATTTCGACGAAATATTTTTCGCTGCTCCGGCCTGGCCACCGCCTCCCGCCTGGCCATCGCCTCCCGCAGGGTCGACGGCCTGGTTCTGGGCCTCCGCAACCACCGCCTCAAAGCAGCCGCGAAGCCAGGAAACGAAGATGAGGAAGAAACACATCCAGACGAGGATGCCGATGATGGTGAGGCAGCCGTCGAGGAAGCCGTGGGCGTACGGCCCCATGAGCTAGTTCGCAGCTAGTGTTGCTTCGGAGTGCACGCAAGAATCAGAGAAAAGTTGAGGATGATCGATCGACTGGGCTGGGCTGGGACGGACGGAGCATGGGGATAATTAAGCGTGCTCGACCTCGACCTCGTGGAGGAAGAATATGGCACGGGTGATGATTTGCAGCTAGCAAGCGCGTCACCAACAACCACATGCACCCCATGGCCTTTTTCCATACATGGCCCTGCTCCTCCAAATGAGGATACGCGACGCGGCTAGCTAAAATTAGGAGATGTTAGCATAAACCCACCACTTTGACGCCAATTTTTTTCGAAAAACCACCACTTTGTGTTTTGATTGCAAAAAAAGTTCACATTTTGAGCTTTGTTTTTTTTTCTTAGACATTTTTATTTTTTATTGGCTGACAAGTGGGACCCAGTCCAAATATGCAAATTGGTCCTGACAAGTGGAGCTCCCCATGCCACGTCAACCTTTGGGTGGGCCCCCATTTTAGCACGAATGCCTTTTGCAAACGTTGGACAAAATGTGGTGGTTTTTTTAATCAAAACACAATGTGGTGATAGGTAAGGAGCGAAATGTCAGGTATTCAACAACAAGGCATCCTTGCAGATGGAGCTGCTCGGGAGAATAAAAGAGGAAGGACAAGAAATCTTTCGCTCGGCTGGTGCCACTGTCTAATGTAGCAGTCACGTGCTGCCCGGTTTTCAGACCGGCCTTGTATGGTTTCCTTTTGAGGTTTCGGCCTTATGCAGAGTTCCTGCCGCATTTCAAACAAAAAACACAAAGTGATGATTTTTCAGAATTTTGATGTCAAAGTGCTAGGTTTATGCTAACAGCTCCTAAAATTAGGATGCACGCACGTGCAAGCGCTCTCAGGCTAGCATGGAGAGACAAGCTTTTACATGCTACATCCGCGAGCAGCCTCGACTTCGTGCACACGCACACACGTATGTAAAACCAAATCCATCATCGATTTATTACTACGGTCGTGGTCGAACTCATGTATCTTGGCTGAGTGCGCTGTGAGTCGCAGGCCACCCGGCCACACGGCCACGGTGGTCGGTGGCTATAAGAAACACGCACATGAACCGATGGACGTACGCTAGAAGAGCGCGGCAACAACACAGGAACTCAAGTATCTAAGGATAGTGTACATACTAAGACCGAAGATTTTTTTTGACTTTCTGCTCGTGCTATTTTAAAAAGTTTCGAAAATCATATTTACGCATTTCAAAATTTTCTGAGAAAATAATCCAAATGTAGCCAATGGTGTATCCCACAAACGTGCAAAAAAAATCAATTTCAAACATTTTGTATTTCGAGCAATAGAAAAATGACAAAAGTGTGATCTGAGTTTGCAGATTTTGAAATCTCTAATTTTTTTTTTCTGATTTTGTTCAATCAACCATTCAGGAGAATGACAAACTGAAAGGATAGTAGGAAATATACCGTATCCAGATTCTTTCATCTCAACGTCACCAATGACAACATTGGCAGTCTTGCCGTTGTTCTCTTATTCACGCAGCTCATGGCAGTTGGGACAACGAGGAGCCCAGTGATTCGGATCACCGCAAACATGGCATGATCCCTTCCTCGGCTTCTTATTGTTGCTCTTCTTAAAGTTGGTAGGCTGTGAAGACTTGAACCTTCCATCAGGCTTGCCTTTACCCCCAGAATTGCTCTTGTTAAATTTGGGCTTGTGGGGCTGCTGGTAATTCTTCTTCTGTACCATATTGGCACTAGAACCAGGCTCGGCAACTCGAGCACGTGTATCCTTCGCTCTTGCCTTGTCTTCAACATCAAGCGACCCAATGAGATGCGAAACAAAAAACTCGTGTCTCTTGTGTTTCATAGAAGTAGCAAAGTTGCTCCGCGAAGGTGGTAACTTGGCGATAATGCCACCGGCAACAAACTTGTCCAGTAAATTACACTTGAAGTGCTCAAGTTCCTTAGCGAGTGACTGTATCTCATGAGCCTGTTGTACAACAGAACGCTCATCAGTCATCTTGTAGTCATAGAATTGCTCCATGACATACAACTTGCTGCTAGCGTTCGAGGCCCCAAATTTGGCCTCGACCGCATCCCACATGTCCTTGCCGTTATCAAACGACATGTACGAGTCCACAATGGAGTCGTCAAGAATACTGAGGAGGGCACTCTTGAAAAGAGTATCGAGCCTCTCATATGTCTCCTGTTGTTCAGGAGTAAGCTCGCCCTCAGGCTTGCCTTTGGTGGCGGCATAGCAGTTACTGTTTTGGAACCACTAAACTGCTCTCATGCGCCACCGTTTGTACAACACCCCTTTGAAGGGAAACGGCTTTGTTGGCGCGAGAAAGCTAGGCGATACAAATTGCCTATTTGTTGAAAATATAAGCAATTTTGCATATGATTTAATTCGCGAAAACAGTAAACGAATCATGACTAGAATAATAGGAATTAAACTAATCATGCGATCTACTAAAACAGTAGATAAATCGAACGATTCTAGAGTAACTACTACAAGCAGAAACTCTAGCAGTATTTCAAACAGGAAGATGAAGAGCACGTACGATGCAGCAGCTGCGGAGCCGCTGGCGTCACCCATGTCGTCATGAAGAGGTTGGCGATGTCGGGGAAGAAGTCGTCGTTGGGGAAGAACTCGAGGCCAGTAATCACGCGAGTGCGCTCCCCAAAAACCTGATCGCCCCTCTCCCGTACAGGATCACAAGAGGCGGGGTTCCGGAGGCCTACTTTCCCTTCTGCCGGTGCACGCCGGAAGACGGGATGGAGAAGACTTGGAAGACGACGGCGCAAGGTTCTGGAACTGGAACGGTGAGAGACCATGTGTTGTACGTGTGGCGGCTAGGGTTTTCCTCTGCATATATAGTGCGGATCGGGTAGGACGTGGGCGCAGCCCACGATCGAGTCGATAACGTCTCCACAATCCAAAAGAATCGAAAACGGCAAAACAATTAACGCGTCCATTAATTATTAATCAATGACTCAATAAATTTTCCCGGACTGCAAAAATATAGGCATCGGCTCGGCTCATTCCGGCAACCCGCGGCGTGTCGTGACGAGACGAGCGAGCGAGCGGCGGCGGAGGAGGAGGAGTGCGGACGAGAGAGTCTTGTGTTCTCACAAGATTACCAAGTAGCACAACACTCCACTATATAAGGTGGTGCAACTCTCTCCCAACTAGCAATGTGGGACTAAACTTTAGTCCACACACAGCCACTACATGAATGGGCCAAGGAGAATTTCAGAATTTTAGTTGGGCTTTGGGCTGGTCCAAGTACAAGTCCACAAAATTCCAACAAACCTCGTACGCCATTGAAAGACCTTGATCAACCGTGACCTCACCATCTACACCAACATCCTTGAAAGGCGGTCAACCCACATAGTGGTTGGAGGAAATTACCAACTTGACCCAGGGTCACAGATCAGAACACGAAGACCTCGCAGAGCATGATCATCGCCACCTAGTGAGCCAACACCAGCAGGGGGAATTGGTTCCATAACGGTGCTTCCAAGAAAGGGAACGACACTTGTGGGTATTGCAGTCACAGGCACAATTCAGTGTGGGGCTTTCATTCGGAACCGCATCACTCTTGTTTAGTTCTAGTTCCCGCGAGCGCAGATCGAAACGACTCTTGAAATGGCCGAGGTGAACATGGTTCCATCGCGAAACCTCCAAGGAGGGACACACCGTCGTCCTTTTGCACGGTGGGCATTCTGACTGAGTACTACTGCAGCCATAGGAAGATGGTTTAGTCAAATGCCATGTCTGCATACAATGCATGTTGGAGTATATGGTTGCATGACCTTGTGCACTACTCCCTCTGTTTCTTAAATATAAGATGTTTTAGGTGTTTCACATGTTGACTAGACGCAGACTAAAGTGAGTGAACATACACACTAAAATGTGTCTAAATATATTAAGATACACGTGAATATAAAAAGGTTAAAACATCTTACATTTGTATGCTTTGGACCTAGTTTGAGTCTTCCGCTTTGTTGAGAGTGTTGTGTTGGTCGTTGCTATTGTACGTACGTGTTGTGTTGTGCCTTTTCCTCCTTGCATGCAAATGGAAACGTTGGGTAGAGATGATGTTGGTCAGTGAATAGCTTGGTGCATCTGTAGCACCTAGGTGCTCTGCTGCTTTGAATTTCTACTTTGCTGGTAATGTGGCAACAAATGGTTGGCTTTATGGCGCCGTGGCAGAGGATGCGTATGGCTGATTGAGGAAACTCTACACTGATGGATGGATGACTGAGTGACCTATCAAACCTCGGGACTTTCTACGAAACTTCCTGTGGGTGGATTTCTTAAGTTTTCTGTAAGTCCTGATAAATATGCCGCACAACTCAACTTTGTCAAAAATCGAATATAGCTGATTGAGGAAATTGTGAAGTGCACGGAATCAAAGGTTGGACGATGCAAAATGCGTATGCGCGTGTGGCCACTGTTCATACTTGCAACTTAATTTGCAACAACACAAGGAGTGGGATGACCTATATAGGTTGTTTGTTTAGGCGACTAGTATAAGTCTACTTTCTAAACTCGTAACTTAGCAGATGTTAAATTTGTTCACATATTAGAGAACATTTCAAATCCGTAGTTTCCCAGTAGACGTATTTAATTTAGATAAAATTGATTAATTATATTATTCACACGTACAGCTCCTCTAGGTTTGATATTTTGGTCCTTTTTGTGTCCAAAGTTCTCCCTATTTTTAAATGCATTAAAAAAACAATGGAGAGGTTTGATATAAAATTAGGATCCCCCTTGTAATTTAGTATATTTTCTAACCCTTTTAAGTGTTTCAAATCATCCAGACTGTTTTGATAAAAAAAGCGGAAACCCTGACAGGTGGGGCCCACCTATCAGGTTTCCTGTTTGTCCTCGACCTCTTCATCTGTGGCCGTACGCGATGCCGCCAGCTCTTACTTCGCCGACACGCAGCCTTCTGAGGAAGCATAAGAATGCCATCGGCCCCTCGCTCTCATGTTTCTCAGCTTCGTGAAACCCTAACTTCACCGACGCAGTCGTTAAAGTACTTCTAGTACCCTCGATGTGAGTTTTGGAATACAGATGACAAATGGTTAAGGGGACTAACATGTTCGTGAGTGTACAAAGAAACACATGCCAACAATGGTAGGTTTAACCACAAAAAAAGTTGACCCGTCTCTAATAGATGAAATTGCACGGAGATGCGAAGTTAGAGAATTCATAAGCAATAATGCTAGACTTACGGATGATTTGCTACAGAAAGGATCTTACGGACGGACGTGGCGTGAAGTGATTTTTTCGTGCCCTGAAATACTGGAACAACCAGCTAAGTCTCTCCCGCTTGCGTGATGCCACGATGCTGTCCGTAAGTTTATTCCGTAGAAATGATCCGTAAGCGTAGCATTACTGATTCATAAGAGTCGAAACCTCAAGAAAAGCACATTAAGTGTTTGCTAGGCATCAGCGCATTAGCTCGATGTATTCCAAAATCTGCCGAGTACTTGTCCTAGCTTGCTGTTAATCCATGCAAAACTTCACATGTTGGTCTTCAGGAAATGACTTTGTCCGCTTGCTTTGCCGTCGTGGTATCTGTACTTGAGTCTCATCCAGCCTGCATTTTGAACTAAACAGCAAGTCCAAATATATATGTCAAACCAATAATCTAAGCATGATCATCTAAGTTAATTTGGCTTATAAAATGCCTAGCAGCCAAATTGTACCTTCAACACTAGGTGCACAAAGATGTACAACCAAATCAATGATGACCAGTTGACCCAACAACTATACATGCAGGGACGCAGACGATAGGTACGATCTCGTGGGTGATGCGATGTGAACGTTGCATCGATCCCAGTCTAGAGCTGATCGACCTTATTAGCTAATGAATGGAGTAAAAGTAGAGCGCAGTGTCATTCTAGATCAATGGATTGCTTCATGATTTCTCTCACGTAATGTGAGCGACCGTGGCATTGTTACTGGGAAAAAAACAGAACGTCCAACCGGCGATCGACACGTTCCGCCCCCAGGTCGAGCTTCGTCGCAGTTTCCTGAATCCGTCTCCGTGCATAAATACCCCATCAGTCCATCACCCACGGGCCACGGCCACACCGGCGACACCGCACTTCACCTGACCGAACCAACCTAGCCAGTTGCAACTCCGGTGGCTCACACTCCCTTAGCTACCTACCAGCTCGAGCGCGCCCCAGGCGCAATGGCGGCAGCACTTTTCTTGATCTTCCTGCTCGTCGCGTCCGGACGCGCCGCGGCCGTCGGCGACGACGCGGCAAGCCTTCCCCATCTGCAGCTCCGAGGCACCACCGACTCGGGCCGCGAGCACGCGTCCGACGCGCCGCCCAAGGGGCCGCTCATGGACATCATGTCCATGAATGGCTGCGGGAGCTTCGCCGGCCTCCTCGCCGCGACGCCAAACGCGAGCGAGACCTTCGAGCGGCGCATCGTGACCGGCGTCGGGCTCACGGTGTTCTGCCCCGACGACCTCGCGGTCGCGGCGTTCGAGCCCATGTTCGCCAACCTGAGCGCCGCCGACCAGCTCGCCGTCCTGCTGCACCACGGCGCGGCGGCGCGCTACGGGAGGGAGCAGATCACGGCCTTCAAGCAGGTGGCGGTGCGTACGCTCGCCGCCGACGCGGCCACCTACAGGAGCCTGAGCCTCGCCCTCACCGTAGGCGAGGACGGGGACACGGTGTGGCTGTGGCCGTATCCGCCGCCAAGCGGGGGGAGCTACGGCGCGCCGGCCAGGGTGACAAAGGCGATCTCGTCGGACGACTCTCCCTTCGCGGTCTACGTCGTCGAGGCCGTGCTGCTGCCGAGCCATGTCCGGCAGCTTGTGGACGGCGGGGGCAAAGCGGCGCTGTGCACGCCGTCGCCGTGCGGTGGCGGTGGCTACCTGGGGTGGCTGCACTGCTCCATCAAAGTCTGGCAGGGGCTATGCATGGCCGCCTGCAGCACGGTGGGCCCTTCTGACCGGGATCTTCGTCGCCGCGTACTACTGCAACGCCAGGCTGATAACGGAGTGATGCACTGAAGACGACGACGATGACGAAGAAACCTGCTCTGTTCTTCATCCCCATGGCACCGTTTAATTACTCCTTGTGTGTGCGCTTATCAGTGATTGTGAACTGTTGGTACGCATTCAGGGCCGGTCCTGAGATTTTGGGGGCCCGGGGCGAAAATAAAAGTTTAGACCCCTTAATACAAAATTATAATAATAGTAAATATGCGTGCATATAAAATATTATGTCAATTAAAGTGCGAAATAATATTAATTTTTGTAGAAAAAGAATTTTTTTTTTGTTCTTAGCCTCAAATTGTTTTTGTTTGCACAAACATATTGTTGCGCGCAATGAGGTCTCCACGTAATGTCTTGGCCTCTAGCCTTTCGGCGTGGCCGCGTGAGGGTCGGGATAGGACGTCTCCATGAAACGGTCGAACGGTGTTGCGAACGATACACCAGATGAAAATTAGACTCATAACTGGTCATGACTTTGTAGTTTTTGTTCTTTTTCTGAAATGCCGTCTGATTTGATATTCTTTTTTTTGGTTGGATCAGACCATTTAATCGTTGTCGGACTATTGTCTGCCGCCACCGTTCAATGGACGCTCGACCGTCAATCATTTGGCGTGCAGGCTTGCGCGCCGTGCTCTAAAATCATGAGCGTTAGCTGGGTGTGCTTATCACACTAGGATTGGTTATTCCGTTTCGCAAAAATTAGAGCAATGCGCCCGTGATGGAACAAGAAATTTTGTAAGGGAGATCATGTGCTACAATCTGATCGGTACTTTAGCTATTGTCTACCACACTGGCCGCACCCACTTAATCACCTCGTAGGCTCATACCTATTTTTCTAATCAAAACACCTCGAAGTGCTAATAAGAGCAAAGGCCCAAAATTCTTTCCCGACCAAATCCACCCCTTTTTCCCTAAAAAAAGAGCAAAGGCCCAAGTTAACTAAAGAAAAAAGCCCACTAGAAGTTGCATGTAATGGTTCCTGTCGTTTCTTCGTCTCCCTGAAGCCTGAAGATAGAATCGCAAGGAATAAAAAGCTTCAGACATGTCTCTAATGGCGCTCGAAGCTCTTCCCCCTCCTTATATGAACACCTAGCTGGGGCCCCCTTGGGTTCGGGGGCCCGGGGCGGCCGCCCCTCCTGACCCCCCTCAGGGCCGGGCCTGTACGCATTATGTTTAGTCCAGCTAGCACGTTGATCTATTCTGCATTTGCATGTTAGAGTAAGTTTGATTCCACTGTCCGCTGTTCGGGTTAGCTCATGTGCCGCAGCTTTGCATTTGATCACTGTGTTGTTCTATCTTTTTTTAGATAAAGATTGTTTATTGATATCAGTGGCGGAGCCACGTTGTGACCTGTGCGGTCAACTGACCACACATGATTTTGGCAAATCCTTTATATATATAAGCAAAAATCATGAATAAAAATCTACAAATAGTAAAAGCACATGTATTTGACATCACCGGTTTTAGATCCTCGCTCCGCCACTGATTGATATCGAGCAGATACAACATGCACTCAGCCTCTGCAACAACGCAATAACCGAAGCCATTACGGATGCACACAGACAAAAGACAATAAGAAGAAGAAATAAAAAGAAAAGTCCCGCTAAAGAGTTTCAGTCCTTGCAACAGCCGCACAACCACCACCAAAACAATACCTGATGTCCAATTCTTCAAAAGCAACGCCTTCAAGAAGAACAGTGCCAGGCACAACCAATTAAGGCCAGACCTTGGGTTTTTACCCTGAAGATAATCCTCGCTCTCAAAACAATGTCTTCAGCAAGACCATTGTCAGCCACAACCAATTAAGGGCAGACCTTGGATTTTCACCCTGAAAGATAGGACTTTGGACTTCACGTATGTTGTCGCCCCCACTTACATGCCGCTGCTCCAAGTCCCGAAACACCAAGCCAATTCCTCCTCGCCAGAAAGATTCGACCCACCATTGCTAGTCATCAGATCTCGACTTACATGACCTTCTCCGCCAGCACCATGGAACGAGAACATGTCCCATGATATTAACAGCCAACAGAGTTTCGAAGCGCTCCCTCTGACATGGGTGCGCACGACCGAATCTCACCCGATCCAGCAATCTCTAGGCATGAATCGCCCAGTGGAGTTCGCCGGCGGAGTCTTCCGGAACACGCCACGGTAGCCAGATCGACAATCTGGCCAGATCGAAGAAACAAGTGGTAAGCAGATCCGTATCTTCGAGCAAGAGAAACCCTAGGACCACCGCCATTATTCAGCAAAACCAGCCAGCCCCCACGCCGCCGGTCAGAGCAACCGAGGAGAACCGAGGGGAGATGATCAGAGCAGTCCCGACCGGTCCTGATCTGGCCCTAAGGCCCAGATCGGATCCACCACCTGCACCGTCGGAGGCCTCGCAGCCGTCCACCGCCCACCTCCACCTCGGCGCTCCGGCCTCAAGCCCCGACCAGAAAAGGCCGCGCCGCCCGGCACCACGGTCGCCGCCCCACCATCGTCCATGCAGCGACGCCACGATGCCCTCCCCATCCCTCTGTCCAAGACGAGAAGGGCGCCGCCACCGCCGCCAGCGCCGGCTACGGCGACGGCCAGGAGGAGATGACGGCGGGGGGAGGCCCGGCGGGATGGATCTAGATCCTCCGGAGTCGCTTGGGCAAGAGCGACCCGGGAGGAGGAGGAGAGGTTGAGGTGTGATCCCCCGCCTACCGATTCAAACACAATCTTTTCCACTCGTGTTGTTCTATCTATGCCAAATAATGTCTGTGTGTTGTTCGACGCTATTTTTCTTCCACCGATCGCTTGGGTTTGTTATTATGCAGTATTGTTGATCTGTTCCCTTTTTGCTGCCGTGAACGAAAAACATAGCTACGGTTGATATGTTCCGTAAGATTACTTTAACATATCCATTTTACGTACTAGCTGAGATTCATTTTCAAGATGCTCACGTTGTTCATACATGGATTTAATTTTTCAAGCTAAGATCCATGTTCATGTATGATTATTCTTGATAATGCATTTGACAAAAAAGTTCTTATTAATGCATGGATTTAATTTCTTTCTGAATACATGACCCAAAAATAAATTTGTTAATACATGAATCATGAATGCATGGATCAGAAAATTTCTGTTTATGCATCAATTTCATTTTGGTCCGAAATTATTGTAAATGAATGGAAGAAAATGCATGGTCCAGATCCAAAGAAAGATGTTAATATATGGTGTTCTTGATCCAAACTGCAGATTTTTCGTTCATACAAGAATTTGAAAAATTCATGGATCTGAACGTTATTCGTCAGACCATGGTATCCGAATTTTTTCTTGAATACATGGATATAAAACTCTTGTTGCGAGTGCATGGGTCTAGAATATTTTTTAATGCATGGTCTGATTGCCGAAAGGTATCTTATAGTCACACCGAGTCAGTACGGTCAGGTCGGGATTATAACAGGTCATGTCTTTGCGGGAGATTACGATATTTCAGGAAAGTCAAAATGATTCGATGGTGTGAGTAGGCGCGGCTAACTGGCTAGGATCCATAGCGAAACCGAAACGAACGGCGTTGATAGGTCGAAGACATGTGGGATCGCTGCGTTGCGCAACACCCGCGTCGATTCTGATTCTGTATCGGCTGGGCCGTTGCTCGGCTAACATAATGGAAACGTTGGTCGTTGGGTCAGCACTCGAAGAGATGATGTTGGTCAGGGAATGACATAATGCATCTGTAGGTCTTCTTATGCTTTGAATTTCTACTTTGCTGCTAGTGTGACATGAAATGGCTTGGCTTTGTGGCGCCGTGACAAGAAATGGTTGGGTGTCTTAATTTTTTTTTAGTCCAGATAAATATACCGCACAGCTCAATTTTGTTAAATATCCAGTATAGCCGATTGAGGAAATTGTAAACTGCTCGGAGTGAACGGTTGGACGATGCAATGCGTATGCACGCGTGGCCATTGTTCATACTCTGCAACAACGCAGGGAGTGGGATGACCTATATGTTGTTCGTCATGTATAGTTTTGTCCACGTATTTGTTGTATTAAAGAACATTTCAAATCCGCAGTTTCCCACTAAGACATAGTTAATTTGGATAAAATCAATTAATCTTTTACTCTATTACAAATATGGAACTTTACACAATGCCTCTTTTCTTTTTTCACATAGCTCCTCAAGGTTGATATTTTGGTCCTTTATTCGCTCGAACCATTCTCCCTCTGCAACAACACATCATCCCTTAGGAAGACAAACGCTTGTTCTTGTAATAAAAAAAATATTTATCGCTAAAGAAACATATGAAAAGAATGCGACATAAGAATAGATACACAAAGAGGACATACACGACAGAAATTTTATATTCAGACAAGTCATGAAGCATATGTAAGGTTCATCATGTGGGGTGAGGGAGTGAGGTGGGAAGGGAGCTACAATTCATGCCGGCCTGGTGTTCCGAGCATTTCCGAAAGTTAAAAATGAAGCATTTCATAATTTATTGAATGCAATGGAGGCCAAAGAAGGCCAAGGTGCACATGCCCGACAGAACTTCCTGCCCATGATGACCAGAGCAACATCACCTATGTATTTCATTGTGTGAATGTGCCAATTCTAAGGCTGGAAATGCTCCTCAGGTTAAGTGGAGGTTGACCAGGAAATACTTGTCAATGTTAATCACATACATGTGTTGTTCTTGAGAATGCAATTACTATCCTTGAACATGCAGATAATTCTACTCCTATAAATGCAAATAATGTTTCTCTTGAAAATTGAAAAGACTTTTCTCTCAGAAACTGGTTTTGGTGTCAATGACAACATGATTAGCAGCTAACCATGTTTCTTGACATAATACGTTTATTCGATATGATACTTGGTGACTTTTAAAACTTTTATTAATATAAAAGTTGTGTGCATCATCATGATGCAGAGGCTAGAACTTTGCTCCCATTTCGGAAAAATAGGTTTATTCGAACATGCCACAAGATGGTTTAAAATCCCTCAAAGTGAAAAGAAAAAAAGAGGCATTGTGTGAAGTCCCATATTTGCAATAGAGTAAATTAAAAGATTTTCAAATAAAATGCCCAAATTTCACTTTTTTTAAATTTCATTCAAAATGTCAAAATTTCAAAACAAATATATGGAGAAGTTCTAATAAAATTAGGATTCCCTATGTGTATTTATTATATTTTTCTAACCTTCTTAAGTGGTTACAATAATCCAAACTGTTTTGATTGAAAAAAAGGAAAAAACCCTCATAAGTGTTAGTCTCCTAACACTTCATCTGTGAGCGTATGCGATGCCACCATCTCCTTGCTTCACCGCTGCACAACCTTCTAAGGAAGGATAAGAATGCGCGAGGACACTCTCGTCCTCCTCTTTGTCTATGTTCTCCTCTCTCACCCCTCACTCTCTTGTTTCTCAGCTCCGCGAAACCTAACTTCGTTGCCACTATCGTGAAAGTACATCTAGTAGACTAGTACCCTCGATGCAATTTTTGGATTATAAATGACATGTTCGTGAGTGTACACATGAATACAAGCCAAAAGTGATAGGCTTAACCACCCTAAAAGTTGACCCATCCCCGATAGATGAAGTTAAGAATTCATACTCACTCCGTTCCAATTTAATTGACTTGCTATGTACCACATGTGGATGTATCTATAAATGTTAAAGTCAATTAAATTGAAACAGAGAGAGTAGGAGATAAATCCTCAAGAGAAGCACATTAATTGCTTACTATGGTAACTACATGATTGCTTGCCATGGTCAGGTGTGGGCTTTCGGTTGTGATTCAGAAAATTCGAAACACGTACAGGATTCAGAATGTCATCCCGCGGAAAATAAACTTGACCGGAAGATGTGTTTCTTTTCCTTTCAAAAGAAAAACTACGTCTACTCAGCCGACAACCTGCAAATAAAATCATCGTATATAAGTGAACCATGTAAACTTTCAGTGACAAACTTGAACTCGTATCGAACTTATGTAATCGGCGTCACGATGCTGGTCTTCGTCGTTGTGTGAGTGACCATGGCATTGTTACCGGGAAAACAGCACGTCCTTGGCCGAGCTGAGCCCAGGTCGTCCAACCGGCGATCGACACGTTCCGCCCCCAGGTCGAGCTTCGTCGCAGTTTCCGGCCTCCGTCTCCGTGCATAAGTACCCATCACCCGGCCACGGCTACAATGCACTTCACTGCACCTAACCAGTAACCAACCTAAGCCAGTAGCAACTCCTCTCGCTCACACTCCCGTAGCTACTAGCCCGTGAGAGCGCCAGGCGCAATGGCCGCAGCACTTTTCCTGATCTTTCTGCTCGTCGCGTCCGGAGGCGTCGCCGTGGGCGACGACGGAGCAAGGCTTCCCCATCTGGAGCTGCGAGGCCTCCCGTACTCCGGCCGCGAGTACGTGCCCGACACGCCGCCGCCGCAGGGTCTCGTGGACCACCTCAACTTCACGCACGGCTGCGCGGGGTTCGCGGCCCTCGTCGCCAGGACGACGAACGCGCGCGAGATCTTCCGGGAGCACGTCGTCGCCGGCGGGCTCACCGTCTTCTGCCCGAACGACCTCGCGGTGGCGGCGTTCGAGCCCAAGTTCGGCAACCTGAGCGCCGAGGACCAGCTCTCGGTCCTGCTGCACACGGCGCGGCGGCGCGGTACTGGAGGGAGCAGATCGCGGCGTTCGAGTCGGTGGAGGTGCGCACGCTCGCCGCCGACGAGGCCACCAACAAGAGCCTCACCCTCACCGTCCGCGACGACGGGGACACGGTGTCACTGTGGCCGTCAAGCGGGAGCGGCGGCGCGGCGGCCAGGGTGACAAGGGCGATACCGTTGGACGACTCCCCGCTCGCGGTCTACGTCGTCGACGCGGTGCTGCTGCCGAGCCATCTCCGACAGCTTCTGGCTGGCGCGGCGCTGTGTACGCCATGCGGTGGCGGTGGGTACCTGGGATGGCTGCATTGTCCCATGTCAGTCCGGCCGGTGTGGCTATTGTGGGCCGTCTCGGGCATGGTGTGCATTCTGTCCGGCTTCTTCGTCACCGACTACCGCCGCAGCCGCAGGCAGAACGAAGCGATACGCAGGCTGACGAAGGCGATCTCGTCGGACGACTCCCCACTCGCGATCGGCGCCGACGACGTGGAGCTGCTGCCGAGCCATCTCCGACTGCTTCTGGATGTGTACCTGCACCTGCGCGCAAAGTAAACTGTCCGTGAACTGTTGCCTGTTGGAGACCCGTGATGTTTAGTCGAGCTAGTATTTGATTTAGTCTGCATTTGCATGTATTTAGAGTAAGCTTCATGAGCGCTGTGTTTAGTCCTGCTAGCCCGTTTGATTCCAGGGTTTGATGTTCGGCTATCTCCTGTGCCGCAGCTTTGCACTTGATCACTGTGTTGTGCTATGCCATATGGTGTCTATGTGCTGTTCTACGCCATTTTTCTTTCACCGAGCTTGTGTTGTTATGCAATAATGTTGATTTTGTTACTTTTCTGCTGTCGTGAACAACGTTACAACGGTTTCATTACTACAGAGATCTCTATTCCATTGCGGAGAAACGCTGGCCCATATTTGAACGAAGGTAAAAAAAGAAAGATTATACCTCCCACAGCAACGGCTTTGCATGTATTGTAGAAGGAGCCGTCGGGCGTCGTCCCGGGCGGGGTCGGTGGCGATGGCCTGCCTTTCCCCGTGTCGGTGGCGGGAGTCAGGCTCCTCCCCCTCCGGCGGCGGTGCACCAGGGTGGCGGCGGTCCGGCATGGCCGAGTGGCAGCGGAGCGGAGGCGCCCACGTGGTGCTGCGGGGCGGCGTAGTGGCGCGGTTGGCGACGGGCAGCGACGCGTGCCGGTTCTGCTCCTTGGCCTAGATAGGGCAGGCAGGCCTGTCCTGCGGCCCACTCTGCAGATGGTAGGGGTGTAGATCGAGTAGGGTTAAGCGGCGACGGCGGCCGGCCTGTTGCAGCGTGGCGGCGGGTTTTACGGGCCCGATCTAGGACCGAGCGGACCCCATTAGGACTGGTGTACCCCCGAGGGTGCTTTACGGCTGTTGGGCCCGGCCGCACCAGAAGGGGACTGGTGTGCTCTGCGGCCGCGTCCGGTCGACTACCACCCTCGGCGATGGAGGCAGTTCCCTTCCGCGCGGTCGCGGTACTGCTGACCGTGGCTTAATTTACTCCACGCCTCCGTCTTGCAGACCTCGTAAACTAGCATCGGAGAGACGACGATGGTGGCTCCGTGACCATAGTGGCACATGTTGGTGGGCCGTGAGTCTGGTGGTGTCAAGGCCTCGTCCTCGCAAGACTCCTGTGCAACGGATCGTCCGAGGGCGGTGTATATTGTATTTTCGGGAGAAATCCTTGTCAGCTCGCCCGAAACCGATGTTGTACCGCCTCCGGGTGGCATCATCCCTTCCTGAAGGGCGTCGTGGCTACCATTTGTCCGCCCTCTCTTACAGTGTCGGGGAAACCCTAGGACAAGTGCGCTGGTTCGGGCAGCAGAGTGAGCTTTGCTTCTTGAAGGTGGTGCTCGGTACTCGATGCTTCGACGCTAGGAGCATGGTGGTACTCCTTAGGAGGGCGTAGCGTTTTAGGCTCATCGTAGTTTAGTCGATCCGCCTATATCTCCATTTTGTTTCTGCTTTTCTTTTCTTTGGGCGTGTGTTTGCTGCTGCCCCAACATGTGTGCTGTTGCGTTTGTATCGATGGTTGTATGGTGGTCGTTACTTTATTTTAAAGCGTGAACGCCAATTTCGAGAGAATGTGCAGTGTAATTTCCGCGTTTCACAAATAGTATCAATGATCATGTGGGAATCGACTGATGGGTCCGATTTTTTCTCTCTGAACGAGATTCTTCTTTTGTTCCATGCTTTGCACTTGCATTATTGGCTAGCTGCCCTGTGTTCACACAACTGCACCATGTGCAGACTAAGATCACACAATGTGTAGTAAGTGCAGTGTGCAGTATATTATAGCGGTTGAGGTGAAAGAAGAACAAGTATGTGCAATGTGGTAGTGGTCCCTGGCCATAGCTAGATTTGTTCAACTAGTCCATTATATCTTTTGTCATGTATACCATAGGCTTTAAAACACAGCCAAGAGAGGAAATACTTCAGCACGGGGCATCCACAGGGCTCGAGAGCCAAGCAACTTGGCAGCTACTCCCTACAAATTACTTGTAATAAGGATGAGTGCATTGGCTGCTTATTAATTACTTGTACTACCTACTCTATTTTTAAGCAACTACGGGGCATTAGGCAGCCAAAATCATTTTTTACTCAAAAAAGAACCGATATACAAATACAACAGCCACGAAAGTAGCACGCTCGCAAGAAAGAAAAAGAAGAAAATGAGGCAAAAACGAGCAATCTCCTAGACAACAACGCAGAGCCTTGTACTTAGCATCCAATTAGCAAATGAAAAATCAGAGCACTATGCAAGCAGACCCAAACCTCGTATGCCATCGAAATACCTGTTCAACCGTGACCTCACCATCAACAAGAACACCCTTAAAAGGCGGTCAACCCATACAATGGTTGGACCAAATTACCAATCTTGGCACAGGTCAAAGAGCAGAACACAAAGACCGAAGGTCGCAAAGCATGATCATCGCCACCTAGAGAGCCAAAACTAGCAGGGGACTGGTTTGAGAACGCGCTTGCAAGAAAGAAACACACTTGTGGCTATCGCGGCATTGCCAATTCAGTGGAGGGTTTTCACCCGGAACCGCATCACTCTCTTCTACCTCCCGGGAGCACAGATCCAAGCGACTCTTGAGATGGCTGAGGTGAACATGGTTCCTTCGTGACACTTTCAAGGAGGGGCACGATGTTCTCCTTGTGCATGATGGGATCTCAGGTTCTTCATCACCGCATACTACAGCCGCATGAGGATGATCTAGTCAAATGTCGTGTCTACATACTATGCGTTAGAGTATTGTCGCATGGCCTTGCGCAACAGCAATAGTACTGTACTGATTGTACTGTTGGGGAGTGAGTCTGAGTTTGCCCCTCAGTTTGAGAGTGATGTGTTGTACTCACTCCGCTCAATTTCAATATTAACTACATTCATATTAAACCGGTAAAAATAAATATTAAAACATGTCTAGATACATCTGAATTAAGAAAAAGAAAAAATGACTTATATTTGTTAACGGAGGGAGTATTTTTCTTCAAGCAACTTGTACTGCGTTGTGTGTGTCCATCCTCCATCAACAAACATTCCAGATTTCACTGACTATGTACGCATATTTTTCCTATTCTGCCGTGAGCAAAATAGTTATGGTCGATTCTGATTCTTTATTGGCTGGCTCTGTCCATGCATGTGCCTTTGATCGGCGTGGCTTTTCCTCCTTGCATGCAAATGGAAACGTTGGGCCAGCTAGCACTCGAATGGCTCGTTGCGTGTGTTGCACCTAGGTGTTGTGCTGCTTTGAATTTCAACTTTGCCGGTACCATTGCAAAAATGGTTGGCTCTGTGTTGTGTGTGCGCGCATCAGTGTTCGTGAACTGTTGGTACGCTCTGTGTTTAGTCCAGTTAGCATGTTGGTTTAGTCTGCATTTGCATGTTAGTGTAACTTTGATTCCACTGTCTGCTGTTTGGCTAGCTCCTGTGCCGCAGCTTTGCATCTGATCACTGTGTTGATCTATGTCATATAATGTCTCTGTGTTATTCTACGCTATTTTTCTTCCACCGAGCTTGGATTGTTATGTAATAATGTTGATTTGTTCCCTTTTTGCTGCCGTGAACAAAAAAAGCTTACTTCCACATATCCATTTTACTTATGTACATATCGTAAATGACAACGGTTTAGTGAACAGTGTATGTGGTGAAAACGAGTACTGCAGAGATTGAAGAAAGGTAAAAAAGCATGATTGTAGAAAGGCAAGTGGCGATCAACTTGCGCCGCCGTGCACCTGACAAACGGCGGCCGGGATGAGCCGATGAGTTAAGTCTGAAACTGGAACAACGTCGTGGCTCCGTGAGCTAACCTAGTGATCCGTCGCGCTGCCGGGCGGCTGTAAGACAGTGGCTTACATGGGCTCGTACGTACTCGAACGCCTAAGGTAACACTGACAGCAAATTTGTCACAAGATAGAAATGACAGCAAATTTGTCACAAGATAGAAATGACAGCAAATTTGTACCATGAAACCATTCCAAAAAAAAAATGTAGCAAGAACAGAAGAACGATGGATGAACACAGATAAGATTATATCCTGTTAAGAAATCGTTCACAGAATAGAGTCACATAACATCCAACCCTCAAGTGCTAGCTTGTACTTAATATATTGAAATCTCCTCTAAGAGCAAACATAACGCAGATGATAAGGTGGGGCATCCATGATCAACACAAACTCACAAACCCAGAAAATAACCTACAAGGGCACGGGTGATGAATTGCAGCTAGCAAGCGCGTCACCTGCAGCAACCACATGCACCCCCTGTCCTTTTTTCCATTTACGTTTCAGAAATATCAATGATCATGCTGGAGCGGGACTGCTGGGTCCGAGTTTTTCTTCTCTCTACAACGACTGAACGAGTTTCTTCTTTTGTTTCCATGATTTGCACTTGCCTGCGCTCACACAATAGGCCTCGAGATTTGTCCAACTAGTCCATTATATCTTTTGTCATGTATACCACATCACGGTGAGCAAAGTGGCAATTCTTTAAAACACCAGAGAGGTAAGAGAGGAAATACTTCAGCAGGGGGCATCAATAGGCCTCGAGAGCCAAGCAAATAGTAGCTACTCCCTCCGTTTGTAAATATAAGATGTTTTAGATTTTGTTCATATATGTTCACATATATCGATCTACATGTACGTAGACATGTTTTAGTTTGTTCGCACCTAGTCAACATGTGAGGGAGTTAAAACATCTTATATTTAAAAACGGAGGGAGTAATTCAGAAGGATTGAGTGCATTGTCTGCTTACCGGTTACTACTACCTACTCTCCTTCTAAAGCAACTACGGGGGGCGTCAAGCAGCCTAAACCATTTTTATTGAAGAGAAGAACAAAGATACAAATACAACGGCTACGAAAAGTAGCACACACACAAGAAAGAAAAAGAGAAAAGTGCAAACTCCTAGAAACAAAGCCTTCTACTTTGCATCCAACATTACGATGATATAGGCCGAGAAGAGAAGGGAACAAGTGATGTTGGATCATTTGAAGGGAATCCATTAGTCGTTAGAACACGAATCATCTCCTGCTTGCCCACTGAACACTTCACACCATGCAGAACTAGGAGTCATTGGCGTCATCGAAGGGAATCACACCTCCGAGGTCACATGGCGACATCGAAAGCCGCCAATAATACTGAAGGGCAATGTTGCATCGAGATGACCAAAAATCTCCTCTTGGCAACGATCGTGAGAGCCATAATCAAATGAGTAATTTGAGCACTATGCGGGGCGACCCGACGCCATCAAAAGACGTTGATCAACCGTGATCTCGCCATTAACACGAACATCCCCTGAAAGGAGGTCAACCCACATATAGTGTTGGAGCAAATTACCAATCCTGGCACAGGGTCACAGACCCTCGCAGATTATGATCAGCGAAACCTAGAGAGCCAACACCAGCAAGGGGAATTGGTTCTGTAGTGACGCTTCCAAGAAAGGGGATGACACTTGTGGGTATTGCAGTCACCGGCACAATTCAGTCACCCATAAGCTGTAGTAGATGGGTCAGCAACAGTCCTAACCGCATCGTATCTCCCGCTTGACGGCGACGACGGCCACAGTAACACCGTGTGGCCGTCATCACGGACGGCGAGGCCGAGGCTCTTGTTGGTGCGGCGTCCGCGGCAAGCGCGCGCACCACCACTCACCTCCACAGGAAGATGGTTTAGTGTATTGCCATGCATGCATGCATGCATATGATTGCATGGCCTTGTGCACTAGTACTGTACTGAGTGTATTTGCTTGGAGTGAGTTTGAGTCTTCCGCTGTCTTGAGAATGCTGTGTTGCGCGTTGCTTTTTTTCGTCGAGCGAGTTTGTACGTACGTGTTTTTTTGAAGTAATACGTATAAATTAAGGCAAAGGCATACAGAGTACAGAATACGCATACAAAGGATAGACCAGAGGGAGACGCAGCTCCATACAAATTGCAGAAAGACCCCTCGGGAACGAAAGATTTACAACGAAGACCCCCGAGAGCTCTGCCACACCAGTCCACTGCTCGACTCCGGCGCCGGCAAGCAGCGAGAGAGAAGAAGACGGACACCCACACACCCAAAGTTGGAGAAGCTCCATCGCCATGACGGCTTTATGAACCCGAGAAGAAGCACCAGAAGTGCCCACCTGTCGCTGTGGCACTCGGTCGGGGAACAACCCCAAGCTCACCTCCAACCTCCAGATCCGGCCGCTCCCGTCGACGATGTCGAGGAACAGCGCCAGATCCGCTTGCCGCAGACCTCAAGCCCAGCACGGAACACGCAGACCTCCAGCCCGCCGCCAGCCTCACCAGGCCAACCGCGGAAGCTCCTGCATAAGATCCCCAAAACTCCACATCGGCGAGGGAGCAATCGCCGAAGCGACGATGGAGAAGGAGAAACAAAATCCAACACAAGATCGTCACCACCGCCATGACAATCTCGCCTGGAACCCTAACCACCCAGATCCAAGACCGGCACGAACCGAGGAAGCCGCGTCGGGGCCGGATCTGGAGGAAATTATTCGCCGCCGCCGTCACCACCGTCGAAACCGAAGTAACGGACGAGCGAAAACCTAGCCCTAACCTATCTACACGCCATGAACAGACCAGCGAGGTTTCCCCTCCCTCCCGCCGCCGGAGCGGCTGGCGGAGGAAGGAGGAACCCCTCGGCCCGCCGGCGGAGAGCGGTGGCAGCCGAGGCTTCTCCCTTATCGCCTGTCGCGAGAGCGAGAGGATAAGGCAGAGAGAGGCCCCGTTTGTACGTACGTGTTGTGTGCGCCTATCACTTCATCAACAAATCAGTCCATGTGCCCCTGCCCGTTGCTTGCCGTGCCTTTTCCTCCTTGCATTCAAATGGAAACGTTGGGTCAGTGCTCGAAGAGATGATGTTGGTCAGTGAATGGCATGGTTCATCTGTAGCACTGCTGACCAATGAAACCTCGTGACTTTCCGCGGAACTTCGTATGGGGTGGATTTCTCAAGTTTTTTTTTGCATCCTGTTAAATATGCCTCGTAGCTCAACTTTGTTAACTGATTGAGGAAATTGTGCACTGCTGGGAAATCAAAGGTTGGACGATGAAATGCGTATGCACGCGTGGCCTCTGTTCTTACTTGAAAATTGCAATTCTATAGGTTGTTTGTTTAGGCAATCGAGTAGTATAAGTTTACTTTCTAAATTCAAAACTTAGCGTCTTAGCCCATGTATAGATTTGATCACATTTTTTTCGAGAATAATGATCACATAGTAGAGAACATTTGAAACCCATAGTTTCCCAGTAGACATAGTTAATTATTCACAAGGCTCCTCTAGGTTGATATTTTGGTCCTTTATTGGCCAAAATTTCTCCCAATTTTAAATGCATTAAAAAAATACTCACTCCATATCAAAATATAAGACTTGCACTAAATATGTTTTAGTGCAAGGTTCATATGAATCTTGCACTAAAACATGTCTAGATACATGTGTATAGAAAGTAGATAGAAAGTTTTATATTTTTATACGGAGGGAGTAAAACAAATATATGGAGAAGAAAATTAAGATTCCGCTTGTATTTTTATTAAATTTTATGGCCTTTTTAAGTGCTTTAAATGATCCAAACTGTTTTGATTACAAAAATGTGAAACCCTGACTGGCAGGGCCCACCTATCAGGTTTCATGTTTGTCTTCTACCTCTTCATACGTGGCCTTATGCGATGCAGCCAGCTCTTGCTTCGCCGATGTGTCGCCTAGGAAGGATAAGAATGCCACGACGATGCACTCGTCATCCTCTTCGTCTCAGTTCTCCTCTCTCGCCCCTCGCTGTCATGTTCCTCAGCTTCGTGAAACCTTGTCGTGAGAGTTCATCTAGTACTCTCGATGTGGTTTTGATAATAGATGACAAATGGTTAAGATAAGAGGACTAACATATGTTCTTGAGTGTATGCCGAAATACCTGCCAAAAGTGATAGATTTAACCAGCTTAAAAGTTGACCCATCTATCTTCTATTATATACTAAAAGCAATATACGGATGTCTAATAAAGCCACCACGTTAAGCCACATCATTTAAATTATTTTAACAGTTGGATCTAAAAATCGGTGGCTATGATTTAGTTCTATAACAAGATTACGTACGTACCCAACACGATAGGAAAGTCCTCTATTTTCTGCACCAAACGTTGCACATGATGATGTCATGGATGATGTCAGCAGTTTTTTTCGACCGGGTTGAGTTTTTTCAAGGCCTCATAGTCCAATTCACGTAAAAGGATCTGCACCTGTAGAGTCCATGTTGGGCACGGACCAGTTCAAGTAGATTCAAAGCTGAACTTTTTTTAAAGTCTTATTCACGTACAAGACATGCAAAAGGCCAATCTAAAATTGTGGCTGAGAGTTAACAAGAAATTATTAGCGGCATATTCTTAGGCTGTGGAAATAAGTACGTTGAATCTATACCTAGTAATAAAGAAATGATGGCTTCTTGTGGTACGTCATTGAATCTGCCCTGAACTTGACAAATATTACCCACCACTGCCACCGGTAGGTGAAAAAAACGATTCGAGTTTTCTTTTTTCCGAACGTGTTCTCCTCGCGTTCGATACCCTCGCCAGTCGCCACCCGCGCTGCGACCATCGTTCTCCACGCCTGCCCCGCTGCCCTGTCACCAGCCTGCCTCCCTGACGCTAGGGCCGGGAGGCGCTTTCTACCGACGCCGGCGCGGCCATCGTCCGCCCTACTACCCCAAAATTGGGCATCGGTGAGCTGGGTGAGGAAATTGGGAACCCAGCGCCGCTGCCAATCTGCCATCAGGCCGATCCAGAAAATCAGTTCCCGATTGAGCGCCACCGAGCAAGGACCGCCCGCCCCCCGCTCACTCCGGTCGTGGCCCGTCGCTTGGACATGCTGCCTCCCTCCGGTCCCTGCCGCCCGGATGCGCCGCCTCCTTCCAGTCCAGCGAGGTCTACCACCAGGACGGCATCGTCCTCTCCTTCTGCAGCTCAGGTCCCATCTGCCACAGCGAGCTTCCAGCGGCAGCCGTCCCCGATGTGGAGGCAGATGCATTGGAGGGCCCAGGGAGCAGCTACATGTTGTCTGCGCGGAGCTGCTGGATGGTGGTGGCTTCAGCCACGGTGTTGACTGTTGAGCCAAGGCTGGTGACATGGCTATGTAGAAGGGCAGCGGTAAAAGGATTCGCCCTGTATTTACAGAACTGATTGGTTTTTTGGGCAAAGCTTCTCGGTAACTCACAATTCAATTGGTTCATGTGTATCGCAGCTTGCTGAGGCTGGCTGTTAGCTAGCTCTTGCATTGTTCATGTTTTTGTTGTTTTCTCTTCCTTTGGCTATGTTTTCATCGGTGAAGCAATTCAAGAATTAATGAAGCAGCTTACAAATTTGTTCTTTCACTGTGTCTGATTTTGATGCCATTTCTTGGTGAATTTCGTATTTTCTTAGTACTGCCATGGTGTTTACAAATATATGTCAGCAAAGATTTTGAGAGAATTTGTTGTGTATAGCAGCAGAAAAAATTGTAAAAACAAATTGTAATATATTGATCTCTTTACATGGGACCACAAATGACAGCACGTTATATTATGTTTGCCAAATGATTCCATGGCCTTATAGATGCCTCTGTAGGTGCAACTAGCTGCAACTCATGTCTACAATATCTTTTGGTTAAACACTTTACTGGTGCCTTGCTACAAAAAAAGTACAATTTCTGTATCTAAAAGCAATAGAGCATGATTGTATTATTTTGATGGTAAGACATTATGTCAGTTAACTCACTTTGTGCAGCTGTGCGCCCGCAAAAGAATTGTGTTTTCTCCCGTTTGCAACGCACGGGCACGTGTGCTAGTTAAGAAAAAAGTAACGAACTCCCAATCAGACGTGATCAGTTGATTTTTACCGGCAACAACACCAAGCACCAAAATCGTGAATCAGACTTCAGTCATCCAAGCAAGGCCATAATACTACATGGATCGATTTCGTGGGCAAAGAACTAGGCGCAAAGCGTCGGGAATCGGATTTCCTCTTCGACTCGCGTATGCTTCCAGGCCTGTCGTCGCTCAGATTGGCGTTGATGCACAGAGCGCCATTAAGTGCGATTAGGTCAAGGGCTAGCCATGCAATTCCATCTATTGTGAATTTGTGATAGCAGGCAAGCGGCTGGATACGTCATGCATAGGGCACGGACATGAATTGATGATTTCTTAAACAATATTGACTAGCAGTAGGCACGAAAGATATCCCTGTTTTGCAATTTTGGTGTTATTTACTTTAAGATTTTCCTAAAATTTTAGTAATCCATACTGCACCATATTAATCTAGAAAATGCACCTCATTTAGTATAAAATTAATATACTAAAATATTTAATATACCATGTATTGGTCATGATCATCCGCGTTTGTTAAAGACACCATCCGCAATTCCGTACCAGTATTCAGATGGCACATATGCAGCCTTGGGGCAGCGATTAGCAAGATTCGGAAGTTAAGCATATTTACATGCTCACGTCTATGTCAATTGTGGGGTTCTGTAGTCATGCATTGTACCATAGTTTGAGGGAGGTGTTACGGTTCGCTGGTGCAAAAATGTTATAGTGGTTATCAAAACGCCAAGTTCATGACACATCAGCCATTGATCGATGAGGACACGGGTAAACCATCTTTGTCTCACATGCCATTATCCTCTGCATTTGAGATGTCAACCCATCCACACAGTAAGACAATACCAATAGTGTCATGCTCAACAATGACTGCGGCTTCAGGACACCGGAGCAGCGGCTTCGGGCAGCGATGGCCAGGGCTCCTCCCTGGGCGGTGGTTCGATGTGGCGCGGTGGAGGTTCGTGGAGTTGGTGCGGGTCAAGCTAGGAGCGGCCGGTGCGGGTCGGCGGCGCGCGGATGCCGGGGCGGCGGCCCCGGCGCGAGGTGGTGGTGCGAGTGGAGGTGATGCGGCGTTGGGCGGGTCGACGGCGCGTGGATGCCGGGCGGCGGCCCCGGACTTGGGAGCAGCGGCGCCAACGACGCAGCATGAGGCGTTGCGTGATGTGTTGCAGGTCTACGGCCAGGATCCGTGGTGGTTCGTGGCCACGGGCGGCGCTCCTTCTTGCCCTGCCGGCATGGTGCTCGGTATGGCGTGGTGGCGTGCTGCGTCCGGTGGTCCTGTCCTCCTCGTTGTCTGGCTTGTTGGTGGTGGTGGTGGTGGTTGGTGAGGCTTGCCGGCGCCGGTGCTGGTGGTGGTGCGACGGAGGGTGTGCTTGGAGCTGGGGGTGAAAACCCCGTCTCGGTTTGTACCGTGACCAGTGATGGCGGCGGCTGTGGCCGTCGTTTACCTCCTTGGAGGCATTGCTGCTTTGCTGCAGCCCCCTCTTGCACCGTTCCGATCGGTGGTCCAGCTCCGGGGGAAACTCTTGATCTGTGATCAGACGATGACTTATCGTCGCCTTGGCGTCGTTTCCCTCTTGAGGGCGTCGTCTTTGGAGCTGGATTTCGGCAAGAGGGACCTGTGGTAGGGTTGTGGCGGCGGCAACTGCGGCTGTCTTTTAGGCCGGGGCGGCGGCCCCGGAAGTTGGTTCGACGTCCGTGGTCTGCGAGCAGCTCTCCCTGAGCAGTTTGGGCTGCTGGTGGCTGGTTCGTGCGGCGTCGTGGCTCGGTTGCGAGTGGTGCTTTGTCGGGACGGCGGTCCCGGAAGGGGGTGCTGGCGGCGAGGCTGTCGGGGCTGCTTGGGCAGCGGCAGCGGCGGTTGCCTTTTAGGCCGGGGCGGCGGCCCCGGATGTTGGTGTGGCGGCCGTGGTCTGCGAGCGGCTTTCCTGGTGCAGCTTGGGCTGTGGGTGGCCGTGTCGTGCGGCGTCGTGGTTTCTCGTGGTTGTGGGGCTTCGCCCGTGGGTTGTGTCGTGTTGTTGTATGGTTTTCGCCCGGTTTCTTCCATAATAAACCGGGCACCTTCTGCTTAATTAATATATGGGGCAAAGCTTTTGCCCCACAGTTTCAAAAAAAAAAAACAATGACGGAATAAAAATAATCGTTCTTCGTCTTCTTTGGAGGCCGGTTAAAATAAAATTGACATGTGCATCCGAAAAACATGGTAACGACAGAAAAACAAAAGATGAGTGCATGTACAAGGTTTGGCATGTGTTGGAGCTATGTGAATTGAATCAAGGTGTATATATTCTTAATGGCCTTCCTGGCACATGCTCTGGAGAATTTGTTAGTCCACATGATATCAAGTGTGTAATACGATCCATTTTGCAATATATATGGCATGTGAAGCATGATTCTTTTCTGATTGGCAATTTTAAAAAATCATGTTTTTTTTCTTCGATGAAGAAAAAACATGTGTATATGTCATGTGCTTAGAATTTTTTCTACTAGATTGCTCTTCCATACACAAAATATACCAATAGACATAGATTTGCAGATCTACGATGGAGAGCATGCACATTGCCAATCGATTTAGCTTGCGTGTCTATTGCGTGTTAGTTCGGATGGTGCCCTTGCAACTACACGCCAAGCTATCTAAGTAGGTTCTTTGACTAAGCTAGGTAAATATGATTAAACTAGATAATATTAAAAATAAATATTTAGCAATTTCACCACAATTAAGATTATGCCCTCGCATTTGCGAGGGCCACCTTGCTAGTTTTAATTAAAGAGATAAATCTAGCGTGGAAAGCCAAATTAATAATCATAGGAGATGAACCCTCACGATAAGCACATTAATTGCTTGCCATGGTAACTACATGATTGCTTTCCATTGGTTAGGTGTGGGCTAAGAAAATTCAAAAAAATGCTCCGATTCAGAGTGTGCTCCCGCGGAAAATAAACTTGACCAAAAGCTGGGTATATCAATGAAAATCACATCTACTCAACAGACAACCTGAAATGGAAATCATTGTATATAAATGAACCATGTAAACGTGAGTGGCAAAGTTGAACTCGTATCAACTTATGTCCGCATCATGCGCTGGTCTTCGCCATCAATTACTATTTCCTTTTTTTTAGATTAATTACTATTTCCTTTCGAATGTCACTTGTATGCCCATGGCAGATGGCACATGGCTCCGTCTAAAATTAGAGCATGACTTGCGAGTGGAGAGCGCCTAGGTGCACAAACAGGTTAACAACCAAAGCAGTGATGACCACACAACATAGACATGAAACATGTATGGATACATCCACTTTTTATCAAACTTGAGACGGATATTATTGGACGGAGGGAGTATATAATATCTCTACAACCTATAATCCTACAAGAAATAGCGAGATGTGGTTGCTCGCAGAGTTTTGATTCACATCAGCCGTCCGACCAGCCATTGATGGTGCAGATCTTTTTGACAGCGCTGGTGCGATACCGACTATCTTCTCACACACTGGTCAACGCAACGCGACCCACGACCGACCCATATTCTCGATTCGTCTCCACAATTGCAACATGACGCTATCGAAACGCAGTACCACACCTTTCACCAGCCCATCGCCACGCCGCCCAACCCAACTCTCCACCTCTCTCACCCTCTCCCGCAGTGAGGCAATGGCCGGCAACGGCGATGCACCCGAGCCTGAGGAGCAAGCGGCGCGGGGTTCTACAGGAGGCCGCCACTCCGCAGACAAGGACGCGCTGCGGGTCTGTGTCGGCGCTAGAGGAGACGTCCACTGTGGCGCTACCCAGGGCTGGGTCGCATACCTCGACCCCGGCCAAGAGGGTGGAGCCTGGAGAACCGCCGACGCCGAAAGGCATGACGGCCACGCCGCAGCGGAGGAGGGCCGGCACCGCTATGGTAGAAATAGCGTCTCCTCCATCCCGATGACCTCCGCCACAACTCAATTCCAAGCGAACGAGGTACGCAACCACCTCAATCTCGAATAAGTTTGTCCCCATGCTTCGTTTTACTATCAAATCGAGATCGAGATATGGCAATTTGGGAGAGATAGAGCGCACCGGGGACAGACGGAACTCGGGCGGCTGCATCTTAGCCACAATGCAGCGTGTGGAGCCGTGGGGCGGCCCTATTGTTGCGATGTGGAGGAGATGGCATAAGGGGAGGGGATGGACAGAGCTGGGCCGCTGGCGCTTAGGCAGGGCAGTATAAAAGGGAAAAGGGGATCGTCCCTGTTTGGCCACTGACTTCTTGCCACAACTTCCTCGGAGATGATTTGAGTGACTTGGCTTCTGCTGTCTGCGACGAACTATTGAGAGGCGACAGCTGCTTGCTTGGTGCTGCTTGTTGGAGAGAGAGGAAGTGTGAGAGATCCAGAGACATATTGTTTTTTGCTATCAATGAGACACAAGGAGAGAGATAGTGGTGATTGTTATAGACAGATTTGGCAGAGTGTTGTGCGGCTTTTTTTTTCAGATATTGTTCTATGTAATTACAGAGAAGTATACATAGGAAGCTAGGTTTGTGAGTGCTATGGCCTAGCTGAGACACGGTACGCAAGTTGTCCTTTCCCATGCATGTGCTTTATTGCTTAATCCCTCCACATTTCCCCAATTGTGTGGTATTACTAAAGTTACAGCCAAGAAAATTAGCCTTTTGTGTCATTTATCTATTGGAAGCATCTATTTATATCCAGATGAAAGTGTTGCGATGTATATAAATAGACCAAACCAAGCTGTTTGCACAATATACCTAATCGGAACTGACAGTGGAG
The DNA here is from genome assembly GCA_947311845.1 of Poa pratensis. Taxonomy (NCBI): domain Eukaryota; kingdom Viridiplantae; phylum Streptophyta; class Magnoliopsida; order Poales; family Poaceae; genus Poa; species Poa pratensis. The sequence goes on from CAMZMU010000063.1 coordinate 114,228,179, forward strand.
GTGATTTGTGTATAGGTGATCATTTCCTAATTCCTACTTGCTTAGTTCCTACTGAACTTTCTATATAAGCCTTTCATCACCTTGTTTTGGGTTGCAATTCTCTGAAACCTAGAATTTGTTCTGTCGTGTCCGACATTTACTTTAATCTAGGGTGGCTACTACCATAAAAAATAGTCCGGGCAATTGGATTTTGTTTCTCTAAGTTTCTTCATGCTGATCAACTTTGATTTTGCAGCAACAAAATCCATCTACAAGTCATTTATAAACTGATAGTATTGGTATGCCAAGTTTTGGTGAAATTTTCAGTGATTGGTAGGTGCAACACTAGAATGATAGCTGAACCATATAAATTACCATCTTGATTATTAATGTTTTAGCACCTTGCTTCTGTATTGTAACTGCACCTTCGTAATTAATATGGATTGTGGACTACATGTAGAAATATGTTTATAATACCTAGGTACCACTGTCACACATTAATTCTGCAACTAGCTCAGTATCTCTCACCTGCACCTAGACTGAACATGCATTGTGTTTTTTAGTCAACAGAGATTGCTTTCAGATATGACTCTTTTAGTGTATTTCAGAATGATCATGCCGAAACTTGGTTATGTACCCTGCTATTAACAGGCTAGCTATTGCTTCCCCTATTAACCTTAATGTAAATTGAGATGCTCTGAAATCTTGGCATACTCCAACAGTTTTACCACTCACCATTTCACTCCGGTATCAAGCATATCCCATAGGTGTTCTGGACAGTTATTTAAGGTGTTAACACCGAGAAAAACACATAAAAGCTATGATGAATATAAAGGGACCAACCATGTCTATTTTTTGTAGCATTAATTTGTATTTTCCTCTCTCCTCCTTTGGTAAATTCTTGATGGACAGATTTAAACTTTATTTATAGCTTGGATGATCCTTTAGATGGTCCTCCCCGGCTCATTTAACTTACTCATAAGAATTTGACAATAGGCAAGGCAAACGATAAGTTAATTGACTTATGCCAATGCAGTATGATGGCATGTCATGCTCATTTTAAGGTTACAAATAACGGAGGTTGCCGAAGAGAACTTAGAGAATAGCCAAGTCCCTCTATGAAGTAGTTCTTGACAGCTTTAGGGGATGATCTGTATTCTATTCTAAAGAAGAATGTGCTAATACAATGATACTTGAGATCGTAGCTCTCGGTGCCAAATCAAAATAAACAGGTTATTCGAAAATATTATTAGTTACTCATGTGGTGTTCACGAGAAATGTAATAACTTTTGATTATTCGGTTGAAGATATTTTGAGACGGTGTGGTCAGACCATCAGACAATTTCATATTTATTTGTAAACTGGGCCCATTAACACAAAGTAAGTATTAACTCTTAACCGTCTTTGGTACTAAAAATTGAACCTTGATGTTGTTGGTCCTACTCTCCTTGTTTTTGCAGCCATCCGTTAGAAAGTATCATCTGAATTTTGCTTCTCTAACTTGTTAGCCTCAGTTTATTCGGTGTTTTTCACTGTTTGCAACCAGAATGCTGATGTTGAGAAGTGACAATCAAGAATATCAGCTTGGACCATGCAATAAGATAGAGTAAGTTTCTCCATGTTGTTGAAGCATTTACAATTATGTATTGATGACCTAGAAAATACCTCTTTGTTAGCATGTTATATCCATCGTTATAACTTTACACAAGGGAACGATGTATTTGCATATCCATTAATTTTAGCAGCTATATGTTAATCATTTTGTGCCTCTCTTCTGGTGCTATATAATTGCAGCATGGAGCTTGGTAATCCTATATGGTGGCACGACCTTCTTCTTGAGAAGAAGGACATCTAACTCTTTTTTGGGCCATATATTATGACTGAACTAAAGGACCCACTGTATTCCATTATTACACATATAGAACTTGGAATTTTCAAACTGAAAAAAGTCCCCACCGGATGCCACTATTACACATGTAGCACTTGGAAATTTCAAACTGAAAAAAGAGAGGAGAAAACCCTATGTAATCTCTTGTATATATGCATGAGCTGTGAATGGATCAGCATTTAAATGACAGTAAAATAGTTTTGGTTCAATGGATTGTAAAAGGCTCATGGAATTCCTTACATTTACAGATTGCTTTGTTCTTGATACTCTTCTCGAGTGTCAGGTATTCATGCAGTCTTCTGAAAGAAGTGTCAAGACTGTTGAAACTACTATTTTTTTTTACTTTAATTGTACAAACGGGCGCGGCAAGGCGCGCCCCACCCTTCTAGTATATATATATATAGATGCAGAGGACGCAGACCCGTACGCTGTGGGTGATGTGATGTTGCATTGATCCCCAGTTTAGTACTGATCGGCCTTAGCTAATGGATGGAGTTTCAATTGCTTTAGTCTGGTTGAACCTGGATATATATTCTGTTATCGTTTGATAATGGAACTCGGGTTCAGTTTGAAGTCGTATGGAAAAAAAACTAATGGATGGAGTGAATATTAGAGCGCATTCAGTGTCAATTCTAGATCTCTTTCTTTCGTTGTGCTAGCTTCATGATTTCTCTCACGTAATGTGAGTGACATTCCTGGCATTGTTACTGGGAAAACCTTGGCCGAGCTGAGCTTCATAATAGTTTCCGTACCCAGGTGGAGCTTCGTCGCAGTTTCCGGCCTCCGTTTCCGTCCATAAATACCCCATCACCCATGGCTCAGTGCACTTGAGTAAATGGCATTGGCGGTCACACAACTCGTTCGCTATGTGCACTTAAGTCACACAACTGGAAAACGGAATTTTTTGGTCACACAACTGGATTTTTGGTGCACGCAGGTCACAAACCCCACATGTCAGTCCGTTTTCCGTTACAGGAGTGTTGACGTGGACACGTAATTTTGCAGAAAACCCCCTGTGTTTTGGAATATTTCGCAAAAAACCCAAATTTGGGTCCAATTACAGGGAGTTTTCTGCAAAATGTCCAAAAATATAGTTTTTTTTTTTGCAAAATTACCAACGGAAAACGGACTGACATGTGGGGTTTGTGACCTGCGTGCACCAAAAGTCCAGTTGTGTGACCAAAAAATCCCGTTTTCTAGTTGTGTGACTTAAGTGCACATAGCGGACGAGTTGTGTGACCGCCAGTGCCATTTACTCAATGCACTTCACTTGACCTAACCAACCTAGCCAGTAGCTAGCAACTGCTATCGCTCACAATCCCTAAGCCGCAACTTTAGCTCCTGCGCGCGCGAGGAGAGGCGCACTGGCCGCCGCACTTTTCCTGATCTTCCTGCTCGTCGCGTCCAGAGGCGCCGCCGTCGGCGACGACGCGGCAAGAGTTCCCCATCTGCAGCTCCGAGGCACCGCCGACCCGGGCCGTGAGCACGCGTCCGACGCGCCGCCGGAGGGGCTCACGGTCACGGACTACCTCAACTCCACGCACGGCTGCGGGAGGTTCGCGGCCCTCGTCGCCAGGACGGCGAACGCGCGCGAGGTCTTCCGGGAGCACGCCGTCGCCGGCACCGGTCGCGGCCTCACGCTCTTCTGCCCCGACGACCTCGCGGTGGCCGCGTTCGAGCCCAGGTTCGGCAACCTGAGCGCCGACGACCAGCTCGCCGTCCTGCTGCACCACGGCGCTGCGGCTGTTGGATTATTAGGCAATAATTCCATGATTAATTCCAGAATATTAAACATGACTACACCAGCTACTAACATGTAGAATACGAACATACTAGATGTACTAATCAACATGAACAGCAGCAACACATACGCCAACATATCCATAGCAAAACAGTTCAGAACACGCTGCACGTACCGAACGGTTGTAGAGGAAGTTGTCGTTGGAGCACGACAGCAGCTTGAGCGGCGACGGTAGCAGCTCGAAGGAGACGACGTTGAAGACGAGTCGCCCGCGGACCCGGAGATCGTCCAGGAAGTCGAGCCGTGATGAAGAACTTGAGCAGTCGCGCGGAGCGCTTCCCAAAAACCTTATTCGCCCTCTCCCGTACAGGATCACAAGGACGAGTGGTTCCGGAGACCTGCTGTCCCGTTCGCCGGTGCACGGGATGGAGTAGACTACGGTGGCGACGCAAGGCACGAGATTGGCAAAACCTAGATTGGTTCGGTGTGTTTGCAGCGCACGCAGTGCACGACTTTATATAGTGCGGCTCGGGAAAACCCTAACGGGTACAACGTGGGCCAAGTCCACGTCGCGCACGTTTTAGGTCGGTTACAGTAGCCCACGATCCGGGAGCGACCCGAACCGACTAACTGTGACGCGTCCGTCCAAACCGTTTTCCCGGACTGCAAAAATAAAGCTCGGCTCGGCGAGATTCCCGCAACCCGCGCGGCGCGTCGTGACGGGCGGGGGGCGGTGCGTGCGAGCGGCGGCGGAGGAGGAGGAGGAGGAGTGCGCACGAGAGAGCCTCTTGTTCTCACAAGCTTACCAAGTGTACAACACTCCACCTTATAAGGTGGTGTTTGTCTCCTCCAACTAGCAATGTGGGACTAAACTTTAGCTCCCACTCCACTCCCATGTGTGCTGCCATAAAAATGGGTTTGAGATTTTCTGAAATTGCTTATTGGGCTGCCCAAATGGGCCCAAATTTTAACAATCCCCCACCAGATCTCAAATTCCCATTTAGAGATTTTGCCAAACCTCGTTTCTTGTTTATATACCAGTGTTTCAGCAGAGACTGTTAAGTTGAACTTCCGCCTAGAGCTTCAAGCTACATCTACCAGCAACTTGAACAATGGACGAACCTTGAATTGCAAGTTTGGTGCCAATAGACTTCACTCAAAGTCATAACCAGTACGTGGCTGCCAGTAGCCTACCCCGCGGGTGGAGCATATGCGTCATACTCCCTGGTCTCTTCATGAGCTTACTAGAGATCACCCAAATCTCATAGACTGCGACGTTTAACAGTCGGACTCATATAGGTGTGTTCTTTCAAGGTCGCTCTGTAGGATAGCACCTTTGCTACGAATAGCCAACAAAACACATTAAGGCATATTGCCAACCTGCCTTACAGAATGTGAGAGTTATGCATCTTCCCACGGAGAGGGTTAAAAAACTCTCCTCAGTTAAACCACTAGCTTGTTCTTCCCAGGTCCTAATTCACGGGATCTCCGATCACATAGGTTGGGTTACCACTATGGTGTAACGCTCACGGGTCTCAACCCCATCTCCCTCGATGCACTATCTATCACATTACGTGATAGTCCCTTCGTAAAGGGATCTGCCAGGTTTTTGTCTGTTTGAATATAACTAACAGTTATTACTCCGGAGTTTCTCATTTTCCTGACAGACTTCAAGCGTCTCTTGACGTGTCTTGATGACTTCGCATTATCCTTAGCACTGTTCACTTTCGTAATAACCGTTTGGTTGTCACAGTTCATAAGGATGGCCGGTAATGGTTTCTCAACCACCGGCAAGTCCATCAAGAGCTCACGCAGCCATTCTGCCTCAACAGAAGCTGTATCTAAAGCAGCAAGTTCTGCTTCCATGGTTGACCTCGTCAAAATGGTCTGTTTGCAAGACCTCCATGACACTGCGCCACCTCCAAGAATAAATGCATATCCACTTGTGGCGTAGAGCTCATCAACATCTGAGATCCAGTTCGCATCACAGTATCCCTCAAGCACCGCAGGGTGCCCTGAATAGTGAATCCCATAACTCATTGTACCGTTCAGATAGCGCATGACCCTTTCAAGTGCATGCCAATGATCAATACCCGGGTTAGACATGAACCTGCTCAACTTGCTCACAGCAAAAGAGATATCAGGTCTTGTCGCGCTCGCAAGGTACATGAGTGAACCGATCACTTGAGAATATCTTAATTGATCTCTCGTTTCCTTTTTGTTCTTTCTGAGTGTCACACTGGGATCATAGGGTGTTGGAGAAGGCTTGCTGTCTATATAACCAAAGCGGCTCAAGACCTTCTCAACATAGTGTGATTGCGTTAACGTAATCCCACTCTCATCCCTAATCAGCTTAATGTTCAGGATCACATCAGCTTGTCCCAGATCTTTCATATCAAAGCTCTTTGACAGAAAGACTTGACCTCATTTATCACTATCATGCTTGTACCGAAAATCAGTATGTCATCAACATACAAGCATAATATAACACTATCGCCCCCACCATGGCGATAATATACACACCTATCAGCCTCATTAATGGCAAAGCCTGCAGAAGTTAAAGTTCTGTCAAACTTCTCATGCCATTGCTTAGGTGCTTGCTTCAGCCCATACAAAGATTTTAACAATTTGCACACCTTTCTCTCTTCACCTTTTACTACAAACCCATCAGGCTGATCCATATAGATTTCCTCTTCCAACTCTCCGTTAAGGAAAGCTGTCTTTACGTCCATTTGATGAACGATAAGACCATAGGAGGCAGCCAGGGAAAGTAGTACTCGAATGGTGGTGAGTCTAGCAACAGGTGAATAGGTGTCAAAGTAATCTTCGCCTTCGCGCTGGGTGTAGCCCTTGGCTACAAGCCGTGCCTTGTACTTCTCAATAGTACCATCAGGCCTTAGCTTCTTCTTGAACACCCACTTACAACCCACAGGTTTGCAGCCGTAGGGTCGTTCAGATAATTCCCAAGTTCCATTAGAAAGAATCGAGTCCATCTCATTATGGACAGCTTCTTTCCAGTCATCAGCATCAGGAGATGCAAATGCCTCTGCAATGGACGTGGGAGTATTGTCCACAAGGTACACAATGAAATCATCACCAAAGGATTTTTCAGTCCTCTGTCTCTTGCTCCTCTTGGGAGCTGATTCATTGTCATCCTTCTCAAGGACTTCCTCAACAAGTGGTTGTTCAGAATGATCAACAGATGTACTAGGTTCAGCAAATATCTCAGAAGAAATTCTAGCAATGCTATGCATATCCTTCATAGGAAACATGTTCTCAAAAAATGTTGCATCACGAGATTCCAAAATAGTATCAACATGCATATCAGGTATCTCAGATTTAACCACTAAAAATCTATAGCAAATGCTCCGCTGAGCATAACCTAGAAAGACACAATCCACTGTCTTCGGTCCAAGTTTTCGTTTCTTAGGAATTGGAACATTGACTTTCGCCAAACATCCCCAAGTACGAAAATAAGAAAGTGATGGTTTTCTCCCAGACCACTCCTCGTAAGGTGTCTTCTCTTTATCCTTGTTAGGAACTCTATTCAGGACATGACACGAAGTCAACAAAGCCTCCCCCCACCATGCCTTAGATAAACCAGCAGTGTCCAACATGGCGTTCACCAAGTCGGTCAGCGTGCGGTTTTTCCTCTCGGCAACCCCGTTTGATTGGGGCGAATAGGGAGGCGTCCTCTCATGAATAATACCATGTTCCTCACAGAATTCATCAAATACGTTGGAGAAATACTCGCCACCACGATCTGACCTAAGACGTTTGATCTTTCTCTCTAATTGATTTTCAACTTCAGCTTTATAAATTTTAAAGTAGTCTAAAGCTTCATCTTTAGTGTGCAACAAATATACATAACAGAACCTAGTAGCATCATCGATTAAAGTCATGAAATATCTCTTATCACCTTTTGTCAACACGCCATTCATCTCACATAGATCCGAATGTACGAGTTCTAGAGGTGCCAAGTTTCTCTCCTCGGCCGCCTTGTGAGGCTTTCGAGGTTGCTTAGATTGCACACAGCTATGGCACTTAGAACCTTTGGCAATGGTGAAAGTAGGAATTAAACTCAAACTGGAAAGTCTACTCATTAAACCAAAATTAACATGACATAAACGAGAGTGCCAAACATTAGCATCCGAATCCACACTGCCACAAATATGGTTTACTGACTTATTACAAAAATCCGATAATGAAAAGCGGAACAAGCCTCCGCACTCATACCCTTTACCAATAAATTGTCCAAACTTTGACACAACTACTTTATTGGACTCCAAGACTAATTTAAACCCATCTCTGCATAGAAGGGAGCCGCTAACAAGATTCTTGTTCATAGTAGGGACATGCTGCACGTTCCTCAGCTGCACGATCTTCCCCGAAGTAAACTTCAGATCTACCGTGCCAACACCACGAACAGAAGCATGTGATCCATTCCCCATTAAGACGCTTGAATCTGCGACCTGATAAGAAGTGAACATAGAGATGTCAGCACATACATGAACATTAGCACCCGTATCAATCCACCAACATGGAGATTGAAATACTGAAAGCACAATCGGTAAATTACCGTACCCATCAGCATTGCTAGCGGTCACGACGTTGACATGCTTCTTCCCTTTCTTGTCTGCACGATCTGGGCAGTCCACAGAGAAGTGTCCGGGCTCTCCACAAGTGTAGCACTTTAGCTCAGATTTGTTCAGCATCTTCTTCTTCTTCTTGAAAGAAGTAGTCTTGGTAGGCATGTTGAAGGAAGACTTGCTCTTTGCCTTGCTCTTGCCATGGTGAAAGTTCTTCTGCACCATGTTGGCGCTAGACTGACCTTCACCACCTCTCTCAGCAGTGTCCTTAGCCCGAGCCTTCTCCTCAACATCAAGAGACGCTATCAGGTTTTCAACCGAAATCTCCTGTCTCTTGTGTTTGAGAGTTGTGGCGAAGTTCCTCCATGAAGAGGGCAACTTTGCAATAATGCATCCAGCCACAAACTTGTCAGGTAAGGCACACTTAGCGTGCTCAAGCTCCTTAGCAATGCACTGTATCTCATGAGCCTGTTCGACTACAGAACGGTTGTTAGCCATCCTGAAGTCATGGAAGCTCTCCATGATGTACAGTTCACTGCCAGCATCTGCTACACCGAACTTAGCGTTCAGTGCCTCCCAGAGCTCTTTGGCATCTGTAATGTGCATGTACACATCAAACAGCTTGTTGCTAAGAGCACTCAGAACGAGTCCCACAAAGGCAGTATTGGTTTCCTTGAACTTGTTCTGATCCTCGTCAGATATAGTTCCTTCAGGTAAACCCTCACTAGCCTCGAACACTTTCAGAGATCGCAACCACAGTGTGGTCTTGTACTGCCATCTCTTAAAGTCCACACCGGTAAACTTGTCCGGCCTCAGCGCATCAGATAGATGTCCCATGTTTAACTCAGGAAATTGCCTATAACACATATAAGGTTTTTGGATTGTTGGATAATTAGGCAATAATTCCATGATTAATTCCAGAATATTAAACATAACTACACCAGCTACTAACATGTAGAATACGAACATACTAGATGTACTAATCAACATGAACAGCAGCAACACATACGCCAACAGATCCATAGCAAAACAGTTCAGAACACGCCGCACGTACCGAACGGTTGTAGAGGAAGTAGTCGTTGGAGCAGCGACGGCAGCAGCTTGAGCGGCGACGGTAGCAGCTCGAAGGAGACGACGTTGGAGACGAGTCGCCCGCGGACCCGGAGATCGTCCAGGAAGTCGAGCCGTGATGAAGAACTTGAAAGCAGTCGCGCGGAGCGCTTCCCAAAAACCTTATTCGCCCTCTCCCGTACAGGATCACAAGGACGAGCGGTTCCGGAGACCTGCTGTCCCGTGCGCCGGTGCACGGGATGGAGTAGACTACGGTGGCGGCGCAAGGCACGAGATTGGCAAAACCTAGATTGGTTCGGTGTGTTTGCAGCGCACGCAGTGCACGACTTTATATAGTGCGGCTCGGGAAAACCCTAACGGGTACAACGTGGGCCAAGTCCACGTCGCGCACGTTTTAGGTCGGTTACAGTAGCCCACGATCCGGGAGCGACCCGAACCGACTAACTGTGACGCGTCCGTCCAAACCGTTTTCCCGGACTGCAAAAATAAAGCTCGGCTCGGCGAGATTCCCGCAACCCGCGGCGTCGTGACGAGACGGGCGGGCGGTGCGGTGCGTGCGAGCGGCGGCGGAGGAGGAGTGCGCACGAGAGAGCCTCTTGTTCTCACAAGCTTACCAAGTGGTACAACACTCCACCTTATAAGGTGGTGTTTGTCTCCTCCAACTAGCAATGTGGGACTAAACTTTAGCTCCCACTCCACTCCCATGTGTGCTGCCATAAAAATGGGCTTTGAGATTTTCTGAAATTGCTTATTGGGCTGCCCCAAATGGGCCCAAATTTAACAATCCCCCACCAGATCTCAAATTCCCATTTAGAGATTTTGCCAAACCTCGTTTCTTGTTATATACCAGTGTTTCAGCAGAGACTGTTAAGTTGAACTTCCGCCTAGAGCTTCAAGCTACATCTACCAGCAACTTGAACAATGGACGAACCTTGAATTGCAAGTTTGGTGCCAATAGACTTCACTCAAAGTCATAACCAGTACGTGGCTGCCAGTAGCCTACCCCGCGGGTGGAGCATATGCGTCATACTCCCTGGTCTCTTCATGAGCTTACTAGAGATCACCCAAATCTCATAGACTGCGACGTTTAACAGTCGGACTCATATAGGTGTGTTCTTTCAAGGTCGCTCTGTAGGATAGCACCTTTGCTACGAATAGCCAACAGAAACACATTAAGGCATATTGCCAACCTGCCTTACAGAATGTGAGAGTTATGCATCTTCCCACGGAGAGGGTTACAAAATAACTCTCCTCAGTTAAACCACTAGCTTGTTCTTCCCAGGTCCTAATTCACGGGATCTCCGATCACATAGGTTGGGTTACCACTATGGTGTAACGCTCACGGGTCTCAACCCCATCTCCTCGATGCACTATCTATCACATTACGTGATAGTCCCTTCGTAAAGGGATCTGCCAGGTTTTTGTCTGTTTGAATATAACTAACAGTTATTACTCCGGAGTTTCTCATTTTCCTGACAGACTTCAAGCGTCTCTTGACGTGTCTTGATGACTTCGCATTATCCTTAGCACTGTTCACTTTCGTAATAACCGTTTGGTTGTCACAGTTCATAAGGATGGCCGGTAATGGTTTCTCAACCACCGGCAAGTCCATCAAGAGCTCACGCAGCCATTCTGCCTCAACAGAAGCTGTATCTAAAGCAGCAAGTTCTGCTTCCATGGTTGACCTCGTCAAAATGGTCTGTTTGCAAGACCTCCATACACTGCGCCACCTCCAAGAATAAAAGCATATCCACTTGTGGCGTAGAGCTCATCAACATCTGAGATCCAGTTCGCATCACAGTATCCCTCAAGCACCGCAGGTGCCCTGAATAGTGAATCCCATAACTCATTGTACCGTTCAGATAGCGCATGACCCTTTCAAGTGCATGCCAATGATCAATACCCGGGTTAGACATGAACCTGCTCAATTGTGCTCACAGCAAAAGAGATGTCAGGTCTCGTCGCGCTGGCAAGGTACAT